>CM040117.1:231206380-231806380 GCA_022559845.1 Amorphophallus konjac
TCCCAACCTCGTTGGTCAGCCCCAAATCCTAAATCCCAAGTTTCCGACTTCCCAACAGCGTTGGCCAGCCCTAAATCCCAAGTTTCCGGCTTCCCAACAGCGTTGGCCAGCGCTAAATCCTAAGTTTTCGGCTTCCCAGCACCGTTGGTTTGCCCCAAGTTTATCGGCTTCCCAACATCGTTTGGTCAGCCCCAAATTCTAAGTTTTCGCCTTCCCAATTACGTGGCCAGCCCCAAATCTCAAGTTTTCGGTCCCCAACATCGTTGGTCAGCCTCAGACGCACTCCTTTTGACTCCCTAAACTTCGTTTAGGGTGAGCCTCGGAGTCATACGTTTCACACCATGTCACTGGTCCTCAAAAAAGAAAGAAAGAAATATAGAAGAAAAAAAGGGGGCTTAAAAAGAGGTGCCCCGGCGGACTTAAACCATTCTCATCACGGGGGTGGTTGAGGGGCAAAAATGCCTAAAAAACCGGTTGAGGTGAAAACCCGAAAGAGCGCCTCAGGCAAAAATGGGCAACCCCTCAGCGTGAAATCCGAAAGGGCGCGCTGGAAAAAGTTAAAGGGGGATAATTTTGGTGAAAACCCGAAGGGCGCTAAAGCTAGTGTAAAAAAAGAGAGAGAAAAATCATCAAGAGTCAGAGTAAAAGAATTCATGCTTCGTCAATGTATAAGTAATTCCACTATTCATCTGCAAAATTGGAGTCCAAGACAAGTCCCTGACGGTGGCTGCAATAATGAAGGAAAAGAACATGAAGCTGATAATGGGCTGAAGAAAAGAAATATACAGCCCCAGCGATGGGAGGGCTTCTGCTTCAGCTGAAGTTTCCCAGGCCGCGATTCTCTGCAAAATGCTCCGCATGGTCTCCTGAAGTGAGGCAGCCTGACTCCTGCTCTCAGCAATGGCAGTCTCAAGGGAGTTGCGGCGCTCTCGAACCCTTTCAAGCCCAAATCTCCTCTCGCGGATCTGGTCACGTACTATTTTTTATTTCATCCTCCAGCTGCTTGATCCTTAATTCTTGGACTTTCCATTTGAGGCTTCATACAGCTGTTGAAATGCTTGCCAAGCACTATCCACTGCCGCCATACCTTCATCAGGTATCGAAAGCTAAAGGATAAACCATACTCTCCCAGTCCCGTGGAGAAGTTCCTATGCAAGTCATCGAGATAACTTCTTCATAAGACCGTCCCGAGATGGGTAAACCTGAGATCCTGTACAAACTCCACAAATCCAGGAAGGTTTCATCCTCAGCAGTAGCAAAAGTATTTGTAGCAGCGGTTGAAGCGCTCTGCCAAAGTCCTGAAGCAACTCAGCATGACACGGGTATCTGTATAATGCTGCTGTGACTGCATGCCGAAATGCCAATGAGGTCTTGAAGCCGACTATAATGATGAAGTACGCCCGCTAGCCATTCTGTGGCTCCTAAATGAAATTTATGAGAGGAGAAGCCAGTCATCTGCACGAGAGTTGTCTTGGAAAAAGCTGTCAAAAAAAAAAGAAGAAGGGAAAAGAAAGGAAAATAATGAGAATGGTTGTAATCCTCATTCTTGAAGCTACAAAACAACAACAAAAAGAAAAGATGACTGATCAGTCCCAAATTAAAACAATGGCGTTATGCAACGAAGCCACAAGTTGACTAAATCGGGGAATGCACGGGATGCCCGTCGTCACCCTCGGCTCCGACGGACCTCCCGTGGGGGCATTTATTGACCCCATAAAATATTTTCTCAGAATTCAAATATTCAGAAATTATTCGGGAGAAGAAAAGTACATATAATGGACGAGTTCAAGGGAAATGAGCTCTTCTATGATGTTGGAAAGATGGTGATAAACCTAGAATACAGAGATCTAACATATATGGTTCATACAACTCAAGTGGTATATCTGACAATGGTTACTGCACACTTCTAGCTCATAAGCACCATTTGTGGTGAAGTGGCAGGTTATGCTTCACTGTTGGACTCATGAATGGAAGACATATATATGCCATCATATAAGGTGACAGAGGCCCAAATAAGAATGATTTTTGCACTACTCTTCAACTGTGAAGGGGTTGGAATTAAGCACTTGGGAAATATATGTATGCCCATATGTATATGTGTGTGTCTGTTGGAATAAATGATAAGAGTCAACACTCACATGCTTTCACAAGAAAAGTCTAAAGAAGAGATCTTCTGTACAAGCTAAAGGAGCACCACGTGTTGAAGTGAATTGTTTAAGACTGTACGAGGTCTTTTTATAGATTGAAAGGGCCTCCCAGCACCAGCAGCAGGCCGGAGAGAGGGGGGGTCCGCCCTGCTAGCAGGCCGGAGGGCCTGCCTCCGCCCTGCAGCAGGCCGGAGGAGGTCCCTCCGCCCTGCAGCAGGCCGGAGAGCCTCCCTCCGCCCTGTGCAGGCCGGAGGGCCTCCTCCGCCCTGCCACAGGCCGGAGGAGGCCCCTCCGCTCTGTGCAGGCCGGAGGAGGTCCCTCCGCCCTGTGCAGGCCGGAGGGCCTCCTCTGCCCTGCCACAGGCCGAGGGAGCTGCTCCGCCCTGCTAGCAGGCCGGAGGGAGTTCCTCCGCCCATGGGTTGTGCGGTTACAAAAAAAAAAGGAAGAGAAAAGAAGAGAAAAGAAGAAATAAATGCTGGAAGGAGAAGAGACAGGGAGGAGGAAGATCAAAGGGCTTGCCTCTTGGGATTCAACCGGAGGAGAAGGCCAATGGAGCTCCTCGCCCTTGCTCCAAACCACTATAAGAAGATGCTCCCACAAGAAGACAACGGGAAGAAGAAGAATACACATCAAGACAGCAAAAAGGCAACACAGCAAGAAGCAAGTCCACAGCCGCAAGGAAAAAGGGGCAGCGCAGCCAGCAGGTCGCAAGCTTCTCTTGTTGGGTTTTTGTTAAGACAAAACCCTGTTTTATGTGGAGGATTTACTTAAGGAGGATACTTTACTAAAGTACCCTCCATCAAGCATGTTATGTACAAATGAAGTCAAATGGATTCAAGTGGATTCAGATGCTACTACAAGCTAGTAAAGCAAAGAGCATTTAAAAAGGGCGATCTTGTCATGGTTAAAGAAAGAGAAGTCATGGCAGGCAAATTCAACGGCAAACTACAGCCCAACTGACGTGGGCCCTACTTCATCATAAAAGCCTATGAAGGAGGCGCATATGCGGTCGTTGATCACAAAGGGGAGGCACCATTCCTACCACTAAAAGGGAAGCGTTTAAAGTTATACTACACTCCTGATCAAGAATTCAAGCAGCAACCTACACAAGACCTTCCCTCCGTTGCAGAGGAGTAAGGGAAAGCAAGGGAGATACCTCCCAAAAAAATCCAAAAGTCACGGTTGCTTTGAACGGTTCTCGTTCATGCCCCACCGCGCCAAATCTCAAATATCAAGTTTTCGGCTTCCCAACCTCGTTGGTCAGCCCCAAATCTCAATTTTTCGGCTTCCCAACCTCGTTGGTCAGTCTCAAATCTCAAGTTTTCGGCTTCCAACCTCGTTGGTCGGCCCCAAATCTCAAGTTTTCGGCTTCCCAACCTCGTTGGTCAACCCCAAATCCCAAGTTTTTGGCTTCCCAACCTCGTTGGTCGGCCCCAAATCTCAAATTTTTCGGCTTCCCAATCTCGTTGGTCGGCCCCAAATCTCAAGTTTTCGACTTCCCAACCTCGTTGGTCGGCCCCAAATCTCAAGTTTTTCGGCTTCCCAACCTCGTTGGTCAGCCCCAAATCTCAAGTTTTCGGCTTCCCAACCTCGTTGGTCAGCCTCAAATCTCAAGTTTTTCTGCTTCCCAACAGCGTTGGCCAGCCCCAAATCCTAAGTTTCGGCTTCCCAACTGCGTTGGTCAGCCCCAAATCCCAAGTTTTCGGCTTCCCAACGTCGTTGGTCAGCCCCAAATCCTAAATCCCAAGTTTCCGGCTTCCCAACAGCGTTGGCTAGCCAGCCCTAAATCCCAAGTTTCCGGCTTCCCAACAGCGTTGGCCAACGCTAAATCCTAAGTTTTCGGCTTCCCAGCACTGTTGGTCAGCCCCAAGTTTATCGGCTTCCCAACATCGTTGGTCAGCCCCAAATCCTAAGTTTTCGGCTTCCCAACTACGTTGGCCAGCCCCAAATCTCAAATTTTCGGCTCCCCAACATCGTTGGTCAGCCTCAGATCGCACTCCTTTTGACTCCCTAAACTTCGTTTAGGGTGAGCCTCGCGAGTCATACGTTTCACACCATGTCACTGGTCCTCAACAAAGAAAGAAAGAAATATAGAAGAAAAAAAGGGGGCTTAAAAAAGAGGTGCCCTGGCGGACTTAACCATTCCCATCACGGGGGTGGTTGAGGGCAAAAAGGCCTAAAAAATCCGGTTGAGGTGAAAACCCGAAAGAGCGCCTCAGGCAAAAATGGGTAACCCCTCAGCGTGAAAATCCGAAAGGGCGCGCTGGAAAAAGTTAAAGGGGGCTAATTTTGTTTAAATCCGAAAGGGCGCTAAAGCTAGTGTAAAAAAAGAGAGAGAAAAATCATCAAGAGTCAAAGTAAAAGAATGCATGCTTCGTCAATGTATAAGTAATTCCACTATTCATCTGTAAAATTGGAGTCCAAGACAAGCCCCTGGCGGTGGCTGCAATAATGAAGGAAAAGAACATGAAGCTGATAATGGGCTGAAGAAAAGAAATATACAGCCCCAGCGATGGGAGGGCTTCTGCTTCAGTTGAAGTTTCCAAGGCCGCGATTCTCTGCAAAATGCTCCGCATGGTCTCCTGAAGTGAGGCAGCCTGACTCCTGCTCTCAGCAATGGCAGTCTCAAGGGAGTTGCGGCGCTCTCGAACCCTTTCAACCCCAGATCTCCTCTCGCGGATCTGGTCACGTACTATTTTTATTTCATCCTTCAGCTGCTTGATCCTTAATTCTTGGACTTTCCAATTTGAGGCTTCATACAGCTGCTGAAATGCTTGCCAAGTACTATCCACTGCCGCCATACCTTTCATCAGGTTTCGAAAGCTAAAGGATAAACCATACTCTCCCAGTCCCCTGGAGAAGTTCCTATGCAAGTCATCGAGAATAACTTCTTCATAAGACCGTCCTGAGATGGGTAAACCTAAGATCCTGTACAAACTCCACAAATCCAGGAAGGTTTCATCCTCAGCAGTAGCAAAAGTATTGTAGCAGCGGTTGAATGCTCTGCCAAAGCCTGAAGCAACTCAGCATGACACGGGTATCTGTATAATGCTGCTGTGACTGCATGCCGAATGCCAATGAGGTCTAGAAGCCGACTATAATGATGAAGTATGCCCGCTAGCCATTCTGTGGCTCCTAAATGAAATTTATGAGAGGAGAAGCCAGCCATCTGCACGAGAGTTGCCTCGGAAAAAGCTGTCAAAAAAAAAAAGAAGAAGGGAAAAGAAAGGAAAATAATGAGAATGGTTGTAATCCTCATTCTTGAAGCTACAAAACAACAACAAAAAGAAAAGATGACTGATCAGTCCCAAATTAAAACAATGGCGTTATGCAACGAAGCCACAAGTTGGCTAAATCGGGGAATGCACGGGATGCCCGTCGTCACCCTCGGCTCCGACGGACCTCCCGTGGGGGGCATTTATTGACCCCATAAAATATTTTCTCAGAATTCAAATATTCAGAAATTATTCGGGAGAAGAACAGTACATATAATGGACGAGTTCAAGGGAAATGAGCTCTTCTATGATGTTGGAAAGATGGTGATAAACCTAGAATACAGAGATCTAACATATATGGTTCATACAACTCCAAGCGGTATATCTGACAATGGTTACTGCACACTTCTAGCTCATAAGCACCATTTGTGGTGAAGTGGCAGGTTATGCTTCACTGTTGGACTCATGAATGGAAGACATATATATGCCATCATATAAGGTGACAGAGACCCAAATAAGAAGGATTTTTGCACTACTCTTCAACTGTGAAGGGGTTGGAATGAAGCACTTGGGAAATATATGTATGCCCATATGTATATGTGTGTGTCTGTTGGAATAAATGATAAGAGTCAACACTCACATGTTTTCACAAGAAAAGTCCAAAGAAGAGATCTTCTGTACAAGCTAAAGGAGCACCACGTGTTGAAGTGAATTGTTTAAGACTGTACGAGGTCTTTTTATAGATTGAAAGGGCCTCCCAGCACCAGCAGCAGGCCGGAGAGAGGGGGGGTCCGCCCTGCTAGCAGGCCGGAGGCCTGCCTTCGCCCAGCAGCAGGCCGGAGGGCCTGCCTTCGCCCTGCAGCAGGCCGGAGGAGGTCCCTCCGCCCTGCAGCAGGCCGGAGAGCCTCCCTCCGCCCTGTGCAGGCCGGAGGGCCTCCCTCCGCCCTGCCACAGGCCGGAGGAGGCCCCTCCGCTCTGTGCAGGCCGGAGGGCCTGCCTCCGCCCCGTAGCAGGCCGGAGGAGGTCCCTCCGCCCTGCAGCAGGCCGGAGGAGGCCCCTCCGCCCTGTGCAGGCCGGAGGGCCTCCCTCTGCCCTGCCACAGGCCGAAGGGAGCTGCTCCACCCTGCTAGCAGGCCGGAGGGAGTTCCTCCGCCCATGGGTTGTGCGGTTACAAAAAAAAAAGGAAGAGAAAAGAAGAAAAAGAAGAAATAAATGCTGGAAGGAGAAGAGACAGGGAGGAGGAAGATCAAAGGGCTTGCCTCTTGGGATTCAACCGGAGGAGAAGGCCAATGGAGCTCCTCCGCCCTTGTTCCAAACCACTATAAGAAGATGCTCCCACAAGAAGACAACGGGAAGAAGAAGAATACACAGCAAGACAGCAAAAAGGCAACACAGCAAGAAGCAAGTCCACAGCCGCAAGGAAAAAGGGGCAGCGCAGTCAGCAGGTCGCAAGCTTCTCTTGTTGGGTTTTTGTTAAGACAAAATCTTATTTTATGTGGAGGATTTACTTAAGGAGGATACTTTACTAAAGTACCCTCCAGCAAGCATGTTATGTACAAATGAAGTCAAATGGATTCTAGTGGATTCAGATGCTACTACATGCAGCTATGTTGATTGATTAAAAGGAGCATGTTAGAATATTTTCATGTCCAAGACTCTATGGAAAGTTTCAATGTGTAAAATTATAAATTAACCCCTATGTCTTGGGAAATCACATAAATGCCCCAAGGAGTTATGCAAGAGTTTTGGAAATCAGAAAGTCTATAGAAAAAGTTCCTATGATCCCTAATGCATCCAAAGTTGATGAAAAAAATTATTATACCAAGTTCACAAAGAAATCCCACTTTGCAAATATACCCTCAAAGTCTGTGATATTGTGCAGATACCCAAAATATGTGCAGAAATAATTGAGATTTCAGAAAAAGCAAATATTGAAAAGCATGAAAATTCCTGCTCTGATGGAAATAGAAAAATTGCATCAAAACCCCTTCCATGAAGGGAACATTACAAATAAATCCTCTCTAGGAGGGATAATTGTAATGATGCCCCACCTTGGGGTGAAAGAAAATATTTTCTCTCGAACTAATATTTCAGACAAAAGGGTCAACATTATGAGGGCAAGAAAATATCTTTAGCAGTTTTAATCAAGGGTGTTCGGATTTATCCGATGTAAATTAACACCGACTCCGGTCGGTGGGGAAGAGTCCAGTACACGAACTCTTAAATCGTCTGATTAAACACGCGCGCGGAAATTACAATATGCAAGCATTCAAAAACCCAAAACAAATATGCATGTGATTTCCTTCCGATAAATCGGAATTATACATTTTTTTTTCGCGTGTAAACAGGCACTCGCCTGACTGCCTTGGTGGATGTAGGCCACCTTGGGCCCGCCTAGCCTCCTTGGCAAGGGCAACCGCCTCCTTGTTTTGGGTTTGTTTTAGTATTTGGATAAAAGTTAGGGGCAATTTCGGGAAATTGACACATGATATGTCTAGATTGGAAAGAGAAGATAAGACTTCCATTTCCTTTTCTCCTTTCTCTTAGATTCTTCTCCCTTATGGTTTCTCTTCCCTTCTCTTGTGAACATTGCCTCACAGTTGCATGGTGCACTTTTTGAAGCTAGTGTCATTGTTTTGGCTCTTTTTGACAATTGACAAGTAGAAATTTATGATATTATTATGTTGGTGTGCTTATACTTTACTTACAAATGCGTCATATTTATGTTTTCTTTTAATATATAACATAACTATTTGAATACCAAATTTTAGATTACAATTTTCATATTGATTGACTGGTATTTAAAAATTATTCTTGTTTTTCTCCTTATTAATCTGTTATTATTTGCCATTTATTCTATTTTTGCTTTTTAAAATATAGGTAAATGTTGAAGATTTGTGAATATCAAAGTTTCTATTAACTAGAGATAAAATTTATATGTGGAAAATGTATAGTAATTCTCTTGAAATGTACTTATATTAATTAGGCTTCGCCTAGGCACCTCGGGTTGTCGCCTAAGTAGTAATGCGGTGGGCCACTGCCTTGGTCACCTTGTACGCCTTGACAACCATGATTTAGAGCAGATGGATAACCTTTTGTCCATGCCAGTCATTATGAAATGGCAAAGACTAGATATTGACGAAAAGTGCTCGCTGATGATTACCATGAAGAATGCAGACTTTAAAGGGCATCATCATCATCATCATCAGAGCCTTATCCCAATTAATTGGGGTCGGCTACATGAATCCTGTTCCGCCAAAGATTTCTATCAAGTGCAATATTCATATTTAAACTCAAGGAACTAATGTCCTTCCTAATAACATCGCACCATCTCATTTTAGGCCTTCCTCGAGCTCTTTTACTAGCATCCACTAAGATTTGGTCACATCTTTTAACCGGCGCTGAGTTAGGGCGACGAAACACATGTCCAAACCACCTGAGTCTATTTTCTCTCATTTTGCTATCAATTGGAGCTATCCCTAAGTCCTTACGGATGCGCTCATTCCTAATCTTGTCTTTCTTAGTCTTGCCACACATCCATCTCAACATCCTCATCTCTGCTACACACATTTTGTGGATGTGTTCTTTCGTACTGCCCAACACTCGGTACCATATAACAAAGCAGGTCTCACAGCCGTTCTATAAAACCTCCCTTTGAGTTTCACAGGCATACGACGATCACAAAGGACACCTGATGCACTTCTCCATCTTAACCAGCCTGCCTTAATCCTATGTGTAACGTCATCATAAATCTCCCCATTCTCTTGTATGATAGACCCTAAATATCGAAAGCTACTACTCTTCGGAATGTTATGTCCATCAATTAGAACCATGTCTTCCTGAACCACTCTCCCATTACTAAAATTACAGTGCATAAACTCTGACTTACTCCTACTAATTTTAAAACCTTTAGACTCCAAGGCAAGTCTCCAACGCTCTAACTTAGCATTTAGAGCATCAATACTCTCATCAATTAAAACAATATCGTCTGCAAATAGCATACACCAAGGGATATCCTCATGCAATTGTTTAGTTACTTCATCCATAACTAAGGCAAAGAGATACGGACTTAGTGCAGAACCTTGATGCAAACCTATAGAAACGGGAAATTCACTAGTCTCCCCAGCAATAGTTCGAACACTAGTAATAGCACCGCCGTACATATCTTTAATCAAATCAACATATCCTTGAGAGATTCCTTTCTTTCTTAATGTCCACCAAATCAATTCTCTCGGTACTCGATCGTACGCCTTCTCTAAATCAAGAAAAACTATATACAAATCTTTTCTCATCTCTCTATACTTCTCCATTAGCTGCCGTAGTAAGAAAATAGCTTCTGTAGTAGATCTATTTGGCATAAAACCAAACTGATTTTCCGATACAGTAGTCATACATCGGAGGCGTTTTTCAATTACTCTTTCCCAAAGTTTCATAGTATGACTCATAAGCTTAATTCCACGATAATTATTACAACTTTGAATATCTCCTTTGTTTTTATAGAAAGGAACTACAACACTTTTTCTCCAAACTTCTGGCATTCTCCGTTCCTTTAAAATTTTATTAAAAAATTTAGTTAGCCACTGAATACCAATATCTCCTAGGCCTTTCCATACTTCAATAGGTAAGCCATCTAGTCCTAAGGCCTTGCCCACTTTCATTTTCCTTAAAGCATCCTCCACTTCTGACATCTTAATACGCCTGAAATATTGATATTTATCAAATATTGTGGACTCTTGGGTACCTTCTAAGATAAATCCTTGACGGAATCTCCATTAAGTAACTTCTGAAAATAGCTATGCCACCTCCCTTTAATCTCAAGATCCTTAGTTAAAACCCTTTGATCTTCACCTTTAATGCACCGAACATGATCTAAATCTCTAGTTTTCCTTTCTCTTAATTTAGCAAGTTTAAATATGTCCTTTTCACCCTCTCGGGTTCCTAATTTATTATATAAATCTTCAAATGCCTTTGATTTAGCTTCGCTAACTATTTTCTTAGCTCTCTTTTTAGCGATTTTATAGGCTTCTAGGGTTTGATCATTTTTGTTAGTTTGCCAAACTTTAAAGCATTCCTTTTTTACTCTAATGGTATTTTGGATTTCCTCACTCCACCACCAAGTCTCTTTGTCTAAATTCTTTTTACCTTTAGATTCGCCTAAGAGTTGTTTTGCAACCCTCGTTATACAATTTGTAACATTATTCCACATTACATTAGTTTCTTGTTCTAAATTCCAAATATTTTCCTTTAATAGATGATTTTTAAATGTTTCTAAACTTTTACCTTTTAAATTCCACCATTTAATCTTGGAATAATTATTTATAATGATCTTTCTTTTGAATTTAGGGATAGTGACATCCATTACTAACAACCTATGTTGAGGGGCTAGACTCTCACCAGGAATAACTTTACAATCTTTACATAAGACTCTATCGACCTTCCTAATGAGAAAATAGTCAATTTGACTTATATGTGTTCCACTCTTGTATGTTATTAAGTGTTCGTCCCTCTTCTTAAAGAAGGTATTAGTAATTGCTAGATCATAGGCCACAGCAAAATCAAGAATAGTGTTACCCATATCATTTCTATTGCCAAAACCAAACCCTCCATGAATCCTCTCATGCCTCTATTATCTATACCCACATGATCATTAAGATCCCCTCCAATAAAGATTCTCTCTTCACTAGGGATATTTTGGATCAAACTATCAATAGCCTCCCAAAATTACTTTTTAATGCTCTCTTCTAATCCTCTTGAGGTGCATATGCACTAATTATATTCAAAATATCCTCACCTAAGATAAGTTTAATTAACATTAGTCTATCCCCCAATCTATTTACTTCCACAACTCTGTCTTTTAAGTTTTTATCTATTATTATAGCAACACCATTTCTAGAGTTATTATTACCCGTATACCAAATTTTATATCCATCAATGTCTTTAGCTTTATGTCCTTTCCACCTAGTTTCTTGTAGGCAAGCTATGTTAACCCTCCTGTCCTTCATTAACTTAACTAATTCTAAACCCTTACCTGTTAAAGTTCTACATTCGAAGTAGCTAGACGGATCCTATATTTTTGGACTTGCTTCTTTACCCGTGTGCGTCCAACCCCACACGAGAACCCTTGCCTATTTGACACCGCAATCGGGCGCCATTGCGGCGCGTCGCTTACGGGGAACGCCCTAGCTAGTCCTTGCTCACTTGTCATTCCATCCGGGTTCCGATGTAACGCGTCGCTTACGGGGAACGCCTTAGCCAGCCCTTGCTCACTTGTCATTCCATCCGGGTTCTGATGTAACGCGTCGCTTACGGGGAATACCCTAGCATTAGCACATAATGTATTTGGATCAGAATTCATGTTGGAGATGTGACAAAATTTTACTGCTGACTGTCGACCTAACACAAACCCTCCTCTTTTCTCATCCGGGCTTGGGATATTGGAGTAAAAATGCCACTGAAATCAAGATGCACATGGAAGTGATTTTCATTATGGAGACCTATCTCTTCCTAGTCAATACTGTGCTTTAAATGGAAGCCATAGTTGTCCTCTCTGTTCATAATCAATACAGGGTTTCAAATTGAAGCCATAGATGGCAAATTGACTGTCTCATTTGATCTAACCATCAGAATTGTCTTTAATTCTATATTGCAGATCATTTGCAGCAGATGGGATTCTTGATTGAAGAAATGGATGATTCCTACCTAATATAACGGAACTTGGGTGCCCTTTAGCATATGCAATTCCTTGCATTTGACGGCTGATTGATAGGATGATGACTCTAGTAAAATATGGACGGGTTTAGGGAAGGAATGGAAATAAGAGAATAGCTAGAAAAATTATTGGTGAGGACACCAGAGCTCGGATCCGGTTCGATCCGACCTGCGTTTACTGTCGTCGAAGGCTTTCAGCAGCGACACTGGCATCTCTTTGGCTTGATGATGATCAATTATTGGACTGATGTATTTTTTATTGATTAGTTTAGTCATTTGAGTAGTTGAGAGGCCCATTAAAGTCCTTTTACTTTATTCTATATTTTTTAGTGCGATTTTGCACTATTTTTTTGGTCTTAGCCTCTTAGGGATATTTTGGTCATTGGACATAGGAAGAAGACCATTAGGGTTTCCTTCCTCTATAAATAAGTTGCCTGTTTACACACGCGGAAAATAGTTTGGAGAAATATGCACATATTTAGGCCAATTAATGTGCATATTATAATTTTCACACGTGTGACTTATCAAATGATTTAAGGTTCGTGTATGGGGTCTTTCCCCACCAACCGAAGTCGGTGCTAGTTTACATTGGACTGAGTCCGAACACCTTTGATTAACTGTTTGAGATCTCTTTTGCTCTTACGATACTGGCTACGATGAAGATTCCTTTCTTATTCTTTTTCCCTAGGGAGAAATCCCCTTTACCTCGGGTATTATTTTCATTTTCCCTTCATATGAGGGCTTATTTGTAATTCTCTCCTTAGGAGGGGTTTATCTACAGTTTTCCCTGTTGGAGGGGTTTATTTGCAAGTTTTCTTTTAGAAGGAGTTTATTTGCAATTTCCCTTTAACATGGGTTCATTTGCAAGTTCTCCCTCAAATTAGGGTTTTTATGCAATTTACTCTTGAATTACGGTTTATGTGAAATTTTTCCTTGGACTAGGGTCTATATGTAATTTCCCTTGAGCCAAGGCTTATATGTGAGGAACAGGCCCTTTTTTGAAATTTCGGAGTTTTGCATAATTTCTCCTGACGTCTACACAATTTTATGAACTTCAGGGGTACAATTGCAAACTCTTGGATTTTTTATGACTCGGACATGATATCTCGCCAACTTTAAAGATATTCGAAGAGGCATCATTTCTAAGGGATGCTTTCATTTCATAACTCTCTCATGGTTTCTTGAGGATATTTGCGCAATTCCACAAAATGTGGGGGTAAAAAATATAATTTTACGCATGTTGGGGCCTTTCACCTAGTCTTGAAAATAATAATTTCACATTTGTGACATGTGTATGATCAACATCATTCTTTGTTGTCACCTCCCCCCCACCCCCCCACCCCCCTAAAAAAAAACATCATCCTTTGTTGTAGATTGGATCCATTTGGATTCATAATACACATGAGGTGCTCACATGAGGGTATTTTGGTAAAGTATCCTTTTAAGTGAGTCTTTTTTACAATATAGGGTTTAAAACTAAAAAAAAACTTCACAGTTGTAATCTCCTTTGTTTAAACTAATGAAGATGAATAAGAATTTTGGGATGGAAGCTGCTAGCCTTTCTCTGTGGGGTGCGAAGCCCCGGGATGTGAAGCCCCTGTCTTCTTCCTCCTTCTCTTTCCCTCCCCCTTTCTCCGCAGGCCCCACCCTCGACACCCTTTTCCACCCTTCTTCTTCTTCTTTGTCTCTACTTGTCGTCCTACAAACCAAACCGGCAAGCAGCCCTGCCCCAACGCCATCTCCCACGGCTTTAGCCACCAGCGCCTGGATTCGCCGCCCTCGCAACCTCACTTGTGACGCCCGCCACCTGCTGGCCCTCGCCTTTGACTTGCCCCGCGAGCCCAGCAGTCAGTTGCCGCTGGCTCTGCCTAAGCCCCGTGAACATCGGCTGCCAGACTAACCACTTCCACATCCACCGCCAATCGCCAAGGCACCCTTAGCTCTGCCACCAATCGCCTGCAAGACCGCTGACGGACCCACAGCCACTGACGCCTGCGGCTGGCCATGCCCACCGTTGCCCCTGCCTGCTCGAGCGCCCGACTTCCGTCCCCAGCACTGCCAGGCAGTTACACCAGCCCCCCATCCAACCAACTCCAAATTCTATCCCGGCCACGCCGGCCCGCGCTCTCACCAGATGTCTTCCATCCCCTGCTGCATTCGTCTGTTAGAGGCGGCCTTCCCCGACGACGTCTGAGCAGCAACAGGCACCTCCCAGCACCCACGCGAAAGCCGCCTACCCTGCCCACCCCAATAGCGGGCGCTCCCCTCCGCGAGCCTGCACCCTGCTAGTAGTGGCGGTCTGCCATCGGTTACTGCCTGCAGCTACGGGGCCGCTCGTCTCCCGGCCTTACTCCCTCTCGGCGCCGCCTGACATCAACGCTGCAGGGACGCTTCCTGGATTGTGTGGACTTGGTTCGTGTGCCTCGCTGTTGAGCGAGTCGTTTAATGTTAGAGATCCGCTCATTCGATTTGCTTATCTAGTATTTGTGTTTTATTTGCCGCCATTGAGCGTGATAGGACATTCTAGCCTGTTATTTTATTTACTTCCGGAGTGTGTGCATGTGAGCAACCCACCTGAGGGCGCCAATTTGAGATATTTGAACGTGGAGCGATATCCTAGACCGCGGTAGTCCTACTTATCGTTCGGTTCGATGTTTCTCACTGCGAGGGACGGTTTTCTAGAGCGTAGCTGCTGTTGTTTAACATATTATTTTGCTTGGAGTTCGTGTACGCAATGGATTATTTGTCGACCTATTGTAACGTATTTTACTGATCTTAATTAGTCACCTAGTTGGACCCGTTTAGGTACGCTGTCCCGCATCAATTATATTGAAAAAAAGGAATGAAAAGGTTTGTGATTCCAACTAATGACTTAGAGTTGTATTCACGTCCAAAGTAATGATGAGCTGGACTAAGGGAACATATCCCAAAGAGCATCCACAATGGTGTAGGACAACAAAATTCTTGAGGACCATGAGCATTGACTGGGGTGATGCATAATAGGGCTGTAGAGAAAGGTCAGGTGCAGGAATTGGATTGATATGCAAAATAAGGATCGCTTTGAGTAAGAGAACATCTTAGAAAAGCACACACGGTCACTGTAGGATAATCAAAGTCCTGAGAAAGACCACAAATGTAGTGACCCACTCACGAGTCGAGCGGTAGGGGAAGGCTACTTGACTGCGGGAGCAAATATGTGCCTGTATGGAGCTACCATTGTGTCTAGGGCCTGGGTAGGGATGAGTTGGATTATTAGTTGTATATCAAAAAGCAATAAAAAGTTAATGGGCTATAGGATCCATAACTTTTGAGACACCTTTTGGGGACAAAACTATGCAGACTTTGTCTTAGGTGGATAATACCTGTGAAGGGTTGGGACAAGTTATAGTATGGCATCAAAGCAGAACCCACATAGTATGATGTGGGATAGTTTGGGATGAACTAGGCGGGACCTGGTGGACCTATAGTGACCTAGTTGTCAGCCAGGTAGTCGGAGAGGGCGACTTGACTGTTAGAGTGAATGTATTCCTATGTGAAGCCACCATGGTATGGAACTACCACTGAGTCTAAGGGTTGGGATAGGGATGAACTGGATCAATGCCATGTTAGAAAGCGAGAAAAAGTTACTTCGTTATGTATGTAAACCTTTGATCTATAACTTGTGAGGCACTTTTTGGGGACATAACCATGCAGACTTGGTTTAAAGCAAATAATACCTTACAAGAGTTCGATCAGGTCACTACAATAAGTGTAGATAAGAGTGACGCATGAAGGAGCAATAGAGGGGGATGAAACTTGGGTGTAGTGGAACTATGGAGATGCAACATGCTAGAGGGACAGGAGGCCTAATACATGGGGCATAATGGTTGGAGATAGGCTTTGCAGTGTGTGGAGGGACATGAAAAAAATGAGTAGGAGATGTGCGGAGGGGCATGAAGACCTGAAAAGGTGGACCAGGTTACTGTCAATATAGATTTTGTTAGAATCATGAATGATGATGGCGGGCACACTTTAAACAAGCAACAGAAGAGTCTAGAGAAGACAAGTACTCAAGAATAACCTCAATGCACATGTTTTCACAGAATGGAAATATAGATAGCAAAATATCATGAGAATGATATCCTTGTACCTAAGGAAAACATATCTGACAGAATGAGAAAAAGGGAGTGGTCGCATCATGGAGGATGAGCTATTGGATCAAGTTGACTTAAAGTTCAAGCAATGTATCTGGGATTTTTCTAATAAAAGATGGCAGATTGGAGCAAGTACCCCCCAAGCTTTGGAGGTTTAATGTAATATCATAAATAAAAGGAAAAAACTCATGAAGCACATTAGCCTAAATAGCTAAGGATGAGAGAAAGATGGTTGTTTGTCAGTCTGCTCTGCATATAGTTTTATCTCCGACGGAGGTGTGTGCCATCGCTTTGCTTCACATATATGGACCACTAAAAGTCCACTAAAAGTGAAACTTCTTATGTGGAGGATCTCACATGGGGGGTTGCCGACTTGTGATAGGCTTGCTCCATTCCTCACCAACATCAATACTCTTTACTGTTTGTGTGGACTAGAGGAAGAGACTCTGGGTCACCTATTCATAGGCTGTTCTTTCTCTCAGGAGATATGGTCTTAGGTTAGAAGCAGGATCCACTATGTAATCTAACACGGATGGAAGTGTACAACAGTTGTTTAGAGAGTGGCACAGAAGATGGCCGCTGAAGGGCGATAGAATCATCTGATGGTTGATCCCCCATGCCACCCTTTGGGCTTTATGGGGAGAAAGGAACAATAGAATATTCAGGAGAGCTAGAGTTGCAGATAGGGTTGTCTCTTTTATTAGTGAGAGGGTGAGACAGTGGGCACGCCATCTTTGTAATGTGGACTCACAAAACTCTATTATTTTGTCTTTTGGGGGGATAGTGAGTGCCACACTATTTTGGGTGTGAACTGTTTTTGTACAGGGATCTTCTGGCTGCACTTTGATTATACTTTATCCCTTCTTTTTCCATTTAATACATTCGTGGTACCATCCACTTTCCAAAAAAAGGGATGAGGATGAGGAGACAACAATGAGCTCACTGTAGCAATAATGGGTTCACTCAAGATAGTGAGAAAGAAAGGCTAGTTTAAGATCACGAAGGCTAGTTTAAGATCACATGTTTCCTCCAAGATTGCAACCCCTAACACGCCATTCTGTTCATATGGATGAGGTAAGTGCCACAAGAGAGAATGAGATCATGCAACATGATGAAGTTGTAAGGACAAACAATATCACTGGAATCCCTAGGATGGTTGAATAGAATCAATGTCCAGGGATGGATAGTAAATGTTTAGCACAATAGATGGTTAAGCAACCATAGGGATCTGAAGATACATCAGCAGAACTATAGTTGGACATGAACAAGGGGCTTCCATTAGTATGGATATAATGTTACAAGAGACATGAGAAAATACAAATAAATGGAGTTATCAGGTGTCATGATGAATGCCTAGTAGCATAACATGGAAAAATCTTTTTTATGGCAGACAATGCTAAACCACTTTCAGTACTAATCTGCATGGTATGCTGAACCAGCTGGTTCAGGCTGGACTGGTCAATACCGGACCGGAACTGGTGGTCGCTGGTCCAGGTTTCGCCAGTTTCAAATTACTGGTCAGTCCCTTTTTCAAGGAGTGGGGAGTAAATTGGGTAAAGTGGGCAAACCAACCAGTTCCATCCCAGTTCTGAGTTCACCTGTTGGGATCAGGTGTCTAAAGCATCATATAGTTCTTTCTATTTTCATGTGTTGGGTCCGCTTATGTTGCTGCTAAAAGGCCAAGTGCCGGGAAGCAACATATGAGCACCATCAGTTTCTTGAGTAAGGCTGGATGTAAATGGTGCAAAAAATCTGGAGCCTCTCTTCATCTGGAGACTGTTTGGTTTCATCTATTTACACAGTTTTCTGTAGATCTTCTCATTTTCCGAATTCATTTCCCTGGGCTTACCTCTGGTCGAATTGGATGCCAACTAAAGTATCTATGCATTTGTGGAAAATTGTTAACAACTGCCTCCCTACTGATGCAAATGTAAAGCGGTTGGGCATATTTCTCTGCTCAAAGTGTTTCTGTTGCAAGGTTCCTCAAGAAGAAGATATTAACCATTTATTTATCACCAGTGAGACTGCTGCTTTTGTTTGGTCCTCTGACCGAAATTCGGGTCTGCAGATTGAGGGTATTCAAGCTAGATCTTTTATTCTGAACTCCATGATTAATCTAAAACCCAAATCTTTATATGGCTTGTTTACTCTGGCTGTTATTGGATTTGATATGTTGGAACTTTGGAATGCCAGAAATTCTGCTAAACATGAAGGTAAACTATTCTCAAAGCAGGGCATACTTCACAAAACTATTGCGCAGGCTAAACAGATATGTGAAATTGCTGATTTACGAGAAGACAACCATAGTAGGAGGAAAGCTCTGGACAGCTTTGGGCTTAAGACCACTGGCACCTTCAGAACTCTTCCAAAAATTATTAAGTGGCTGTCTCCTCCATGGCCTTTTCTCAAACTCAATACTGATGGAGCATGTAAACATTCTGGTGATTCTGGTGGCGGTGGGGTCATTTGAAATTCTGATGATCAAATCATCCTTGCCTTTTCTCATTTTTATGGTCATTCCAACAGTATCATAGCTGAAGCCAGAGCCCTGTTGGATGGTATTAAATATCTTCACACTATCAGCACTCGTCCAGCTTTCATTGAATGTGACTCGAAAGTCCTTGTGCAGATTATTAATAAACAAGCTCATTGCCCCTGGTCTATCCTTATTTATACCAGAGAAATTTGGAGCCTTCTTCCACAGCTGAACACCATCTCCCACATATACAGAGAAGCTAACTGTGTTGCTGATTCTTTAGCCTCATTAGCTTGCATTACAAAGTGCAATTCTTTTTATACGCATAATGAGCTGCCCAAGAATGTTAAGGGTGCTGCTCGATTGGATAGGCTAGGTATGCCTAGCTTGCGACTGATGTAATAGTACTTCTCTTTCATATATTAATAATATTTATAAATGGTGCAAAAGAGTCACATGCAATTAGGGAAGCACCGACTACCTAGAATCGTTGTAAGGCTGTGCCCCTGAATGTACTGACAGTAGATAGTGGCCCCATAAGCTGTTGTTGATAAGAAGGTGAGAAAGAGGATACTAATGATACCTAGAGATGAAGTGTGATTGTGAGTAATGAACCAATTGAGCAAAGCACATATCTCTAGAGTCTAGACATACAAGAAGAGCCTCAAATGTGGGGAGAATGCGACCTAACATGACATGCAAAATCTCGAGGATATCTGTTAAAAGGAAAGAGGATAATCATGCTCAAACAACTTTGAATTATGTGCAAATAATGGTCTAAATGCATCCTGCTTATTGGATTTTACCTAGAAGATGTTCATGCTTTCAAAAAAATATACCTGCATTTTCTCTTTGTCTACGTGATGCTGCTAGTGGCTGTGCCAACGATGCCAACAATGAACATTGGCATCATTAATTTGTGTGCCCATCATCAGTGGATGGCATATCATCTTATACTGACAGTCTTATTCTCTGGGTTGGGGCATCAGTGAAGACCATGGACTTCATATTCAGTTGGCTTGAGCTGATAATCTATGACTACTCAGTTAGTCGTCAGACTAAGTGTGGTGAGCTATCCTAATGGAGTCCGATCTTTATCTCTGGTGGCACGTCTGTTTCAAGAATGTGTTTCAGCTTAAAGCTGGTCTTCTGCTTCCTTAGAGCACCCAATTTACTAGTGAGTCCTTGGACATCTCTAGCTTTCTTCTAGGATTGCCTCATCAGATGTCATCCCAGCTTGCTATTTGGAGAATCCATTCTCTTCTTTGCTTGATATGCATCTCACCTCACCATCAAGATATTGTCAAGGGTTCCAACAGATCCGCAATAGGCAGTGGTCTTCTTCTAACCATGTTAGCATCTGGTTTATTCCACATGCGAGTCTCTACTTTCTAAGACTATAGGCAACGGAAACAAAATGCAACTGCTGATTCAGTGGGAAGACATTAGTAAGGGAATGGTGAGGAAGGGCAATGCTGGTGAGCAGAAAATGAGATGAAACCTTAAACGAAAGAGACTTGCAAGCAACAGAGATGACAATGGCCAAGTCTGTTGCCAAGAAAGAGGATCTGATAATATGATCCACCCATGGAAGCTTCTCGTAATTGACAACATTGGCCATGGTTAAGCTCGAGCATGAGTACTACGATCCGTGACACAGGAAATTTGGACACAATTTGAATGGCATGTTGTAAGAACATGATATGAATTTATGGAATGTCTTTGGCCTCTTAAGATGGGATTTGCCTCAAGCTTTTATGCTTGCTGCTTGGTAAAGTTATTTTTAATTCATACACATAATACTTGTAGTACAATATGCTCCTCTCTCCAATTTTGTGTTGCTTTCTTTGAACATGCCCACCCTGCTGAAGGAAACATACATGCATACACAAATTATATGCTTGCAAGAATTTGGTAATGCCATGTAACTACTTTTAGCCATAAGCTTTGCTATATGCTTTGTGTTTTGATGGTACAGTTATCCTTCTATTCTGTAATAAATCAATTCTTTCACTTTTCACTTTTAAGATGCTTCAGGTTGTCAGCTTTAGAAAAGAAGGCAACATTCTCTAGTAGATTGGTTTTCTGCACTTGAGCTTTAGGAGCTGTTTGAACTTAGCCCTGAGCTTTGGGCTCAAGGAATTTATTACCTATAATGACATGGTGATCCTGTCATTTTATTTGTGTACCTCTTACATTAGGTAGTTAATGGTATTTTTGTGCTATATATACATATATATTGCACGAATTTAGTAATGTCATGTAATTACTTTTAACCATAAGCTTTCCTATAAGCTTTGTGTTTTCATGGTACAGCTCTCCCTCTATTCTCTAATAAATCTATTATTTCACTTTTCACTTCCTTTTAAGATGCTTCAGGTTGTCAGCTTTAGAAAAGAAGGTAACATGCTCTAATGGATTGGTTTTCTGCACTTGAGCTTTAGGTGCTGGTTAAACTTAGCCCTCAGCTTTGGCTCAAGGAATTTATTACTGATGGTGACATGGTGACATGGTGATCCTGTCATTTTGTTTGTATACCTCTCACATTAGGTAGATATATACATAGGCAGCGGACTGTGCCACAGCCACTGGATCTGTATCTAGTGACTCACATTACGAAGGTGTCCTGCAGGGTGCAGAGGGTCAAAAAACATTGAAAAGAAGAAAAGAGGTTAGAATGGGAAAAAAACAGAAAAAGTGCCTAGCGCCATGCCCATGCTCGCATGAGAACCGAGGCACCCCAGGTGAATCCGGGTGCCGTTGGATCGCCATTGAACATCCCCTAGGCACCTTTTTTTTTTTTCTTTTTTAGGGTACAAATGTAGCCAGAGCTCCAAAGAGGGGTAGCGTGTGTGTGTGTGTGTATATATATATATATATATGTATGTATGTATATATAGATGTGTGTGTGTGTTTGTGTGTGTGTGTGTGTGTGTGTGTGTGTGTGTACTGGTGTGTGTGTGTGTGTACTGGTGTGTGTACTGTCGTGTGTGTGTGTGTGTGTGTGTGTGTGTGTGTGTGTGTGTGTGTGTGTGTGTGTGTGTGTGTGTGTGTGTGTGTGTGTGTGTGTGTACTGTCATTCGCTTTGTTTCACTTAGATGTGTTTTTGGCAATAGTAACTTGACTTGGCATTTTCCTTTGTTCTTTTTGCTCTAGCAGCCTGATAAATCATGCCTTTGGTTTCAGGTGCATGAGCATAACCATCCCCACATACTGCTGCTGCAGATTGGGAATACCTTTTGCAAACTTCCAGGTGGGCGCTTGAAGCCCGGGGAAAATGGTAAGGTTCAAACCATTCACCTTACGGTGGACCTCTTGCATGCTATCCACTTGCATTTGACATCAATTTGTGTGTGTGCAGAAATTGAGGGTCTGAAGAGGAAACTTTCTAGTAAACTTGCTGCTAGTTCTTTTCAACCAAATTGGCAGGCATGTCTTCTAATTGTACTTTTGAAGTCTTGGAGTCAACATTTTACAGTTTTACATCTAGAGTTAATTATTATTGTCTTCAAATGAGAAGAAAATTCTTACTAGATGTATTAATGTTCACATGATTGCATCCTTGTGTCTGTGTTCGTCGAGCTTGTTGAGACCTGGATATAAAAGCATTCATTTGTTACAGATTGGAGAATGCGTTGCTACTTGGTGGAGACCAAACTTTGAAACTATAATGTATCCATATTGCCCACCTCACATCACTAAGCCCAAGGTAAATTGGGATTTGTCATGTTAACCTTTTTGTTCTGTTGATGCATTCCTTTACACTGACCATGGGAATTCTGTTCCAGGAGTGTAAGAAACTTTTCCTTGTGCACTTATCTGAAAGAGAGTACTTTGCTGTGCCCAAGAACTTGAAGTTACTTGCTGTTCCATTGTTTGAACTTTATGACAATGTTCAGGTAGGGTCCACCATCATCCACTATCATCATCATCATCATCATCATCATCTACGACAGAGATTCCATAAATTTTAGGTTCTCATTTTCCTTCAAGATCACGAGGGTAAGTGTCAATGATCAGTGCAATTTAGGTGCATCAGAGGTTCACATTCTTAATTCTTCTCCACACTGGGAACAGCTCAGATGCTGGATCCTGCCACTTTAGATGGTGGTTCCTGACTGCTTCTTAAAACCTCTTTCATTTTAGGCATAGGTCATGTTATCATCTATGATGGCAAGGTCAGAGGAGATGATACATAGAGGAGCTGTTGCGCTTGTGTCACTGGTCTGGTTACCAAGTGTTATTGTGTTCATCTTTGCACACCTCTTGAAAATGCATTATTTTATCTCAGGCTCTCAGTCAACCTACTTGAGAGATGATTAGTGGCAGCACTCCATCTTCTGGGTCTACATGTATCTATTTTGACATGGCTAGGGTAAAAGTGTGTGAGAGGGTGTGGTGGCTAATCCTGCACGCTATTCTTTGGACACTTTGGGGAGAGAGAGAAATGGAAGGGTTTTCAGAAAAGAAGCTACCGACTCAGATAAGATGGTAAAATGAGCTAACTTGGCTTGGTGCGGGGAATGGAATGAATCACAGCAAGAGACAGGGCTAATGGTTGGTTCTGACTGCTATCTTTATTATGATTGATATCTTTGAGGCACTTGTTCCCCCCCTTTAGAGGTGGAAAAAGAAAGAGAGAGATCTCTGGAGGACTTGTGAGCATTTAAGGAGTTGCTATTTTTCTGTAAAGTGGACGGTTAAAGCTTATATTTTTGTCTTGCTGGGGAATTAGAGGCTTCTTTTGTTGTTCTTTGCATAGGGGGGTTTTTTGTTCTTACTCCCTCCCCACTTGTACATCCTTCTGCTAACTGTAGAGGTTGAGATCAGTCACCTCGAACCGTGGGTTACACCCCTGAAATTTGTTTGGTGCGGGATGAAGAAGGTCGCCTCAAGAGAAAACCTGTAGGGATAGAGAGGCGTCAGAAGGAGCCCTGAGAGTGATCTTAGGGAACAACTCTCCGATACTTGAAGGGGAACCCTCGGACGTAGGAGAACAGAGGGAGCTTGAAGGGCAGAGGTTGCATACCTCCCTGGCCGTCTGGCCAAGGCCCTATTTATAGGGTCTTTCTGGAGTTTGCTTAGTTGATGTTTGCCTGCTGACTTGGTGCTGTTGGGGTTGTCCTGACCTGTGGAGATGTGGGTCGCTCGCCTACTCGCCTGACAGGGCAGGGGAGGTGTGGCGCTGACTCGCCGTTCCTTTACCGGTTGCATGGGCATTGACCCGCAGTTCTTTTGCCGGTGGCATGGACACTGGTCCGCTGTTCTTTTGCCGATGGAATGGGCATTGGTCCGCCGTTCTTTTGTCGTCTGGTGGTTGTCCCGCCATTAATGCAGTGAACGTGCGCCGCTCCCGCCAAACGACGGAGGCGCATGCAGCGTACGGCGTTTGGGCTTCGGGCCAGTGCTTCTGCAGGCCTTGGCAGGTCACGTACTGGACTGTTAGTCGGTTGTTGTTGGACCTTGGGCCGTGGGCTGGCCAGTGCTGGGCCTTATCGGGCCGAGCGGATTTCACCCCTCACTAACCATATACACAGTGGTACTATTGACTTCCCCTCAAATTATCCACTCTACTTTTCCTGTTGTTTTTGACCCACTAGTGTTAAAACCAAAGCTACTTAATGTAATCTATGTCTGCCAAGATAGTGTTTCCTTTTGCTAGGGGGTGGGAGGTCACTCTCTGTTCAACCAAACACCCATTCTAGTTTCTTTTGCCAAATTATCCACTACTTTCTTGGTTGTTTCTCCACTCTATTTTTTTCCATTGTTCTTTAAATCAAAAGCCAGTTGGAGTGTAAGCTTGTCTTTTAGGAGAACATTATTTCAACAAGCTGAATGGCTTGCCTGAAATCATAGCAAGCTGAGTGCCACCTGGAACCATTCTTACAGCTGTCGATCAAATGTCACATTTGTTAGCAGAAGGGTGTGGCTGCATCCATATACTTTGGGAACCATCAATAATGATGCAGAAATATTTCTTCATTTTTTACTGAGTCATACTGAATTGTGTGATAATCATAATCTGTGGATGCAACGATGTAACTAATGTATACTGTGAACATGGATGCAGAGATATGGGCCAGTCATCTCCACTATACCACAGCAATTGTCACGGTTCCAGTTCAACATGGTCAGTCCATGAATGGAGATAAAATCACAGCCTAATTCACCAACTTATCTGTTTGGAGAGGCACTTCTTGAGACCAGAAGCCGTCATTAACACCAGTCAGAAGCTAGTCTGCTTAACTTTGTGTTTTGAAATAAATTTATTTAGTTCCAGTTTGCTATATAATGATATAAATTTGCCATGTTTTTGTCTCCCCCACCTGACGGGCACTATGTTCTTCCCCTCGTGCTAAGTACCGTTCCTCATTAGTTTATAGATGTCAATCTTGTCACAATATACAATAAACATTTTTTTTCATTTATGGACCATGCTTTGACATTACCCTGAGCTTGTTTCCTGATTACCTGTTTAACATGGACTTCCTAAGCTGAAGTAACTGCATGTAACCTTGGCTGGCGTTTGAAATGGAATTCTGTTCTTTTGATTGCTTGGCTTGTTACCATGAGAAATCTTGTGAAATGACATGCGTCTGGCCCTGGCATCTATTATTATTTTCTGGTTCATCATGTCTTGTTCGTCTTCGACTCATCCCCCTGCCGACCTTTTCCACCACTCTGCACCTCTCACTTCAACCTTCATATGAATTTTGACAGAGAAACACGAGGGTGTGGATAAAGGGAGAGGAGAAGGAGATAAAGATCCACAAAAGACTTTGATTGTAGTATGGTTTGCCGACTCGGGCGTGTCGTACTGTATTTGGAAAAATCTGATATGGTGCGGGTCACCTTTAGGATCGGCGAGTCGGGTTGAGTCACAGTGAGAGAGAGAGGGCGAGAGACAGGGAGAGGGAGGAGATGATGCACGCCGAGTCGGGCCGAGTCGGTTGTGACGCGGGCATATCGTATCGGATCAGGGATCTCTGATCCGATACGGATAATCGAGCTGCCGAACCTTGGTATTGAGTTCAAATATTCCAGCAGACGGGTTATTAAAGAGATTCAGATAATAGCCCTGGTAACTGCCAGTTGTACAGCAAGTTTTGTGCTAATCCACAAGTTTGGAACATGGGGGTGGCTAGGAAAGGGGGTCTTGAAAAGGATCCCATCTAAATTTAGACCGTGGTGAAACTGGTAGTTCGAACTTTGAAGATGGGGAGGGTCTCGTTATTGTCGTTGTTTTTTCTTAAAGTTGTTGGTCAATGATCTGGGGAGGGGATTTGACATAGAACAGTGTTTACAGCCAACGCGGGGTGACAAAAGAAGTTGCAGTCACATATTTGGTTAGGAGGATTTGGGACTGGTCACTCGTAACGTGGATGCTTACTTAATGCGCGTTGAGTTTATCGGGTGCGCCCTCGCATACCAACGCTCCTCCAAGATTAAAAGTGAGTCAAATAAACTCATGGGAATTTGAACTGGGGATCTCCTTGTCATGAGTTGATCGTTTCATTGGGATTTTTTTATCCATTCGGTTCCATGAAAAATAAAGAAATGGTAAACTGCAGTCTGCCCCACTTGTTTCTCCAAGAAAGCAATGAGAGTTGACAAAATTCCTGAAAAATGGAGTGCGAATTGTCAAAGCCCAAGGAAGGATAATATTTCATGTTTGTTAGATTAATTTAGGGAGGTCTTCTTTGCTTGTAGGCTTGTAGAGTGACTTTATTTTCCCAAATTCTTTTTTCCCCCGTGGATTAGCCCTTCGCTCGGACTCCCCGACGAGTAAGGGCGGATTCCTCGCGCCGGGCACTTATCCCTAATAATTATAAGTGAATTTTACGTTGTCGTCTTATAGTGAGAAATTCATAAAGATAGGGGGAGAGCAAGAGTCCCCGAACGGTAAGAGTTCATGCCGTGGATATAACGCCCTCGGACTCTCAAGATCTTCACTACTCAGAAGAGGGAGCCCGCAGTTATATAAATTCGGAGATCCTCGTCAGAAAGGTAAGTCAATTCTACCCTCCTCAACTTGTGAAGAGCAGTCTCGTGCCCTACACTTATTTTGCCTTCTTTCGCACCCCGCTCTTGCCCTTGCTGGCTTAAACATCAGAGGATTTTCCTTGGGATAACAATTCCAGGCCCCCTGATCGCTTCTTTCCTTTTTGTAGCATTCCGTCTTGAGGTGGCTTCTTACAATTGATCTGAGACTCGTGTTGTCCTACATACGACGGCCAACGACTTAGCACGAGATCTCGCTTCTTCACACACACACTCTCTCCCTAAGCTTAACCAATCAAGTTCCTCAGTCTATTTATGCATCTCAACAGGCAGAAATGCCTCTCTCTCTCTCTCTCTCTCTCTCTCTCTCTCATTAAACAACAAAAAGTGGGAAATGAGTTCCACCAGTATTCGCAATGTCATTCAGTTTTAGGAATCTTGGGAGTTGGTAAAGCTCCGGCAGGTTAAGCCCGACGAATGCTCAAAGGTTGCTCATTGCACACGTTACACGATTCTGCCAGATCAGAATTGTGTAATATAAATCAATGAAACGCACAGATTGGCTAAGGTTTAGCAGCAGTTCAAGCCCTTCTTTTCCTTCCTCCCGCACCAAGACCCACATAGGAAAAGACATTGGATGCGTCTTACCATCTCGTTGGTACTGATGGAGTTGGTACAATACAATGTAGCCTTCAATTTTTCTCTCTTGATAATCTTCACCCAACCAGTTTTGCTGTCTATATAATTAATCTTCACCCAATCAGACAAACTTGGATGCCGGCAGACCCGGCTTCTCTTTTACCATGGAGCATGGGTGTTCTTGTGATGATATGTCGTGCAATATTTTAGAGCTTTCCATCGGTTAAAAAATTAAGGGAGACCTCATGTTCATGATTTCTCTCTGTACTTGAAGACAAGTACAAGGTATAATTTTTCTCAATAACTCTGCCAGCTAGAGTACTGTTCTTGCGTCAAAGGGTAGTCTATCATAAACAACCACACTTAGAAAAGAGGAGTAATACTTGTTTAGTGAGTTGGAATGGAACCAGTTGACATAAGATGCCTTCGTGTTTTGCCCACGGGGTGGTTAGCCCCATGTTTTAGGTGGCTGCCTTCACCGTCGAGTTCAACTCCAAGGGATATAATGTTTTTGATTGCAGGTCCATCAGGCAAATGGTCCATAGTTCATCAAGAAATTGATGCATCATATTTTTTTTTCTTGGAGATCCAATCATAAGAGACACGTCTGGAACTGGGTTTTGTTAATTAAACCAATATTTTCACTTAGAATTTTAGTTGTATGTTGAAAGATGGTTGGTAATGTCGTCCCAATTCATTATAAATTTCGAGATAGCTTGAATTTGGGAGTGGCTAGAACACTTGCATGATTATTTATGAAATATGTTATCTGTATGTTTTTTACATATAGATTCTTTTAAAATGCTCCCTTCACGTTACAGCCTTCACTATGAATTGGTAAATATATAGTGATCTATCTCATTAGTGAGATAAACTACCATTCCCATGCTGCGGTGTGAGGCAGTACCTTAACTCTTAAAGGGTGCAAAACTAACACTGCCCTGAGCAAAATACTTGAGATTTCTGCTTGACGGATCGACTGTACACCAGTCATTATTATAGCTTTTAGAGACCGAAAGTACGTATTTTGCGATGGATATAAATTAAAGACTAATAAAAATATTAATGATGAGTGTGCACGGGTCTGTTCGGTATCTGAAGCATGCGTACGTCTCCCTAGCTAGCATGTCTCCTGTCCAATCATGTATATGGCAATGCCAAAAGACTGTGGCTGAAAGGAACATCCTTAATTGGTTACCTTGAAAGAAAATAAGCAATAGTGATTTTATGTTTAAACCAGGCAGATCAAGATATTGTAAGATATGAATATCCTTCAAAAAGATAATCACAATGATCGGTGATATTTAAGTAACAATCACATCCACGATAGACAGACACAACCCTGTAACAACCTTCTTTTTTGATGGCTAAGAAATATGGGTTCTTGCACTGCTTAATTTAGTCACTGTGGTCGCCTAATTAATTAAAGGCAGAGAATGAACTTGTTCATCAGTAATTGAAGTTTCACTCTCCTTTTGGTGCATCAACAAACTGATCAGTTGTACACCCTGTCTCTAGTCAATAACACCTCCAACGCCCATAAGTTCTAGAAAAGCTTCAATTATGTGGCATTATTCTTCAGCATCCAATGTATGCTTTTCAAACTAAGCCAACTGGAGAAAGAGATTACTGTAATCATTTGGACCATTTTTGAATCACAATGGCAGTGCTCATCTAATTAAAGGCTAAACAAAATGGTGAAATGTGGGCACGCCTCACTCAAGGATACTTCAAAGATTCTCACGAGCCACATGCTTGAAATTTGCATCAGCTGCACTGTTTGGGTCGCACATATATGTAAAGGCAAAAAAGGGGAGTAGGTGGAATAATCTTTTCAATATTACCCAGCATCAAATAGGAGATGGTTGACATAAGAAGCCCCAGTTGAACACTTGTTTCCTGGGTGGTTTCTTATTCATATGCGAAGAGCACGCTTGTTCCCAAGCCTTTGCCACCTTGCCTTCCCACACCATTTTTATTCAAGCTACAACTTCTACAGACAGTAGAGAAATAAGGGACGGCAGTTCTAGAATTGGCTGGGATGATCACAAGGTCAATGAATGTTGCTGTTGCCAGTACTGTTGTCCTTTTTAAGTTAATTAATCTCAACTGAGCCTTATTAACTCGATCGGTCTCTACCCAAATTATCAGTGACTGGGATTGTCAGTCTAAGAGACAACTAACAGCTAATTAGCAGGATTCTGAGTAGGTGGCCATAGAAGTTAGACATCCATCCATCCATCCATATATATATATATATATATATATATATATATATATATATGGATATGTGTAAACCTCGTGGCTGCTACCCCCTTGATCCCCACACAAGTTGTCTCCACAGGCTGTTGCTGTTGAAAGGCTAAAACCTTCGACATCGCCGGCCAGGGGAGAACTAGCTAGGGCGTGGGCAGTGAAGCGTCGCTGGAGAATGGGGTGTGGGGCAAGTGACAAGCCGAAGAAGAAGTATAGGAAGGGGCTCTGGTCCCCCGACGAGGACCAGAAGCTGAGGGACTACGTAATCAACTATGGTCATGGCTGCTGGAGTGCAGTCCCAGAGAAGGCCGGTGAGCTGTCTGTTCCTCCGCCGTTCTACCGCTTCTGTTTTAGACCTGGCCGGTCGATGGGTTTCCAGCAAACTGCTGTTTTGTCCCTTCACCTTTGTTTCATCTTGGTTCAGCTTTCTCCATTCCTGTCTCCTCCTGGTACTTCCATCTGTATCAGGTAGCTAGAGTTGTTCTAAACCAGCTTTCCTGGCTCTTTAATTCTTTTACTTCCTGGCAAAACCAAACTAATATATATATATCCTTCTGAACCGATTCACCATTGTATATGCATGTGGTGAATCCTAGTGCAACAGTTCTCGTCTCTTTCCCCATGCACTGCAGGAACAAATCAAGCTAGTCTTAATTAGTAACTAATTGGTTACTATGATTGAGTAAACGATTAAATTTTTGTTAATTGCTCTCCTCTTTTATCTCTCAGGCTTGCAGCGTACTGGCAAGAGCTGCAGACTGAGGTGGATCAACTACTTGAGGCCGGGGCTGAAGCATGGAGCCTTCACCGAAGTTGAGGAGAAGACGGTTCTGTATCTCCACGCCATGCTGGGAAACAAGTAAGCTCTCTAGATATTACCATGGTGAAATTTCTGTTCTGTACATAAATTTTTTTTCACTCTACGGATCTGCATGCGTGCCTCTCACCATCAGGTTTGGTGGAGTTGGTCAGCTTGTTGCTTGAGAAACCGTTCTCTTGTCTGATGCGGTGGACAAGGGTCTAATTAATTTATGCGCTTGGGTTAAAGTCATGAGTTACTGATAGATCATATATAACGAAGGAGAGATCTATCCGTTAAGGCAAAAGAACAAAGCAACTGACTTTTTATTCGAGTGTTTGAATTTGGAACTCTCTATTTGTGTGAAGTTTACTGTTATGGACAATGACAGCATGCTTGTTATTCTTGGATAAATATTATTATACTAACCTAACGAATTGAAAAATGGTGGCGGGTCACACTTCCTTATATAATTTGTTGAAGACTGCTTCCGTAATTCGTGCGAAGTTCACAGCAAATGTTGCATGGAAATGGAGCGTGACGTGTTCATTTCTGCCCTGTTTTCTTCTTCTTAATTTTCAATGCAAAAGCTGACGGGGTCAGACGTATTCGATCTTTCAGATGGTCTCAGATTGCAACTCATCTTCCCGGAAGAACAGACAACGAAGTGAAGAACTACTGGAACTCCTACTTGAAGAAGAAAGCTGTCACCACCACCGAGGGACGTGCCGGCTCACCCTCCTACTCCAAGCCCACGGGGACCTCGACGATCCCGGACGACTCGGCCAGCTGCCGAGCTTCGAGCCTGCGGGAAAACTCGGACGTGCAGGTGGAGTCATCGACCTCCGTCGACTCCGGCCAACCCGGGCGACCAGTACCCCTCGAGCAGAAAACCCTTACAGGGGCGCCGCCGAATCCAACGCCGAGGGTCATGTTCGCGGACTGGCTGTCCACGGACGACGTCCCCGGGCGGAACCCGGCGAACTCAGAGGCCGCGACGAGTGTCGACCTTCTCCCGAGCGTCGAAGACGTGTTCTGGTTTGATGTGCCTCTGCAGGGAGTACTGGGTGAACCGGTTGGCGTCTACGGGGAGTTCCTCTCGCCGCACGAGTCCGCCGGGCAGGTCGCCGGCGGCGGGTTCTTCGACCTCCTCCCCATGTCTGAGTTTTGTGATGATTTGTAGCTTCATGGGTTTTAATGCTAGCTGTTTCGAGGTTTGAGTTCTTGTGGACGCTGGAAATTAAGGATGGAACGGAAGATGTTTGATCAGGAAATGACGGTCATTTATGAACAAAATTAAGTGACTGATTTGTGTTAAACGCGTGATTAAAAAAATTTAAAGTCACTGTACCAATTTAACCTTCGTAACGGTGCAGTGAATGAACAGTACTTAAATTTAAATTGTGACGTGTGCATCCGACGAGGATGCCATGAGAACGGACGCGACCGTCAACGTTCTAAACCCATTCATGGGGAGCACATACTCGTTGGTTGACTCTTAAATATGTACAATCTAGTAATCTATAGTCGGCTTTCTTCTTCCTTCTTATTTTCTTATTTTGCATTTTTTTTGTAATTTTCTTTCTTACCGAGTTCTTAAAATTGAGGTCGAGATTTGTCTAAATTGTATTCGAAGATATGACAACGAGAGATAAGAGATCGCACGTCCGAGGGTTGTCGTATATCTAGAATATCGTTGTCATGAGATTCGCAAGTTCGATGTCAATAGAACTCTTAAGCACGAAGACTGCATCTTTAGACTCGATGAACTATATATATTTTTAACAGTTTTATTTATTCAGATCTAATTATTTGTTATTTATTATTATTATTGTCGGTAATAAAATTTCCAACAATCTAAGAGTTACATTTTATCGTGTTATTGAAAATAAAAAAATATATTACAGAGTTGTCTCGTGAAAATAAAATAAAAAATAAAAATCTTTTTTTTCAATGATTTACCCGCTTCTTATAGTTAGTTTAGTACAACTATAAGTTACCAATCTATTTTTTGATTTATTAGTTTACTTAAAAAGTTTTTTACTTCACCTGACGAGAGCTCTGACGAGTGCTCCGCAGAGCAGCACTTGCTGTTGGTGTGCGCCTCCTCTCCGGAGAGCTTATCCGTTCCTATGCAAATACACATCATAGACTTGGCGTTGTTCTGATACCCACATACGTACCAGAAAGAGAACAAGACGTACAAAGATCATTAACTTGTAATTAAAAGATTTAGATGATCTAAATAACCACACAACCACACAGTAGAGCTTGCTTCTGACCTACTAGTTATCCCTCTAAAAAAAAAAAATTAAGTACGGCATCATCCTGTTGCACACAATAGAAATAAAAATAAAAAGGAAAACCAATGGCCAAAAGCCTGATTCTAACCACCTAATCCTTTTCAAAAAGTAAAAAGCATCATGTTGCACATAGTAGAAGTTAAAAAAAAAAATTACAAAGGTCAAGATAGTAGAGAGAGGGTTATCCACACAAGTGTGAGTAGAGAGCTGCCCTCTTAAGTTATACTGCACTTCCTATCAAAGGTCACACACAGGAACAAAAGAAATTCCTTGTTTTAGTTTTAGACCTATTTCAGATCATTACACTATTAAAAACTTGACTTTTAATTGTTGAAAACAAAAATCAGAGTGCTATTTTGTTGAAAATAAAATCTAGATCACTTATGTTCTAATTTTTTTTGAAAAATTAACTTCTGTTCTAACATCCAGATTATTTATGGTTTAATTTTACTGAAAATAGCATTCAATTGCTGATCTGTTTTTTTTGGTTCTGATTATCTCTGTTGTACAATCAGATTGTTAATTTGCTGTTAAAAACTTGGGTTTTAATCACTGAAAATGAAATCAGATTACTATTTTTTTGAAAATAAAATTTTGACTATTTATGTTATAAAATCGTATGAAAATTATCTTTGTTTGCTGATAATAATGCTTTATGTTTACTAAAATGAAATTCTAAAAAAAATCATTTCTATTTGCCCAAAATAATTATTTCTGTTTGCTGAAAATAATTATTCATGTTTGCTCAAACTACCTATATATTTCTGTTGACTGAATATAAAAATCTGAAAATCATTTCTGAAAATAAAGTTCACTAGAAATTATTTATGTTCGTTAAAATAACTATCTCTATTTACAGAAAATAATTACTTCTGTTTGCTGATTTTTTTTGAAAATTATTTCTGTTTATAGAAAATAATTAATTCTATCTTTAAGCTATAAAATAGTTAAATTGTGCAATTGTGTTGACAAAAATGAATATTTCATTTACAGATTTTATAACTCCTCTCCTCTCCATATATACCCTTATAACCAAAGAAACACTTAGTGCCAAATCTGAAAATTTCGATGGAGGGAATTTTAGGATCGAGATGATAAACCAAATGCAATTTTGACTAACCACTCTCGATCTTATCTTGGCCATTAGTGAGAGTATAACCGAAAGTCACGGTGGACCAGGTTCTTCTCAAAATACCTCTCGTCGTATGCAAACATGAGTATAACCGAAAGTCACGGTGGACCAGGTTCTTCTCAAAATACCTCTCGTCGTATGCAAACATCAGGGAGATATTTCACAGACTGCACTTCAATTTTGAGAACATCGTATTGGAGGCTTCGCTCTACCACAATGAGTTTTCACCATCATTTTTTCAACTCAACCAATATCATATGATAGGCAAAATTTTTGAAGAGTGATCAGGTTCAAAATGATTTCTTTTTACGCGAGTAGACGCATGGAGCTCATGCCAGAATCTCCGGTTACTCAAAATACTGAACCATTTCACCTCATATTGAACAGAGGTATTAGTCCACACTTTTCAGATATGAACCACATCACGTCTCAGGTGACATGTGTCCAGTTTACTCAGTGAGACCAAGCATTGCTCTGCCGTTCATTTTTATTTCAGATTTTTTAACAAAGATAGGTAGGCAGCCTTTTCCTCAACTGTCTCTTCAACATACATGTAGCAAGTTTAACATCTCAAGAGTGTTGAAAAGAAATTCAAATATCCTTATCTTTAACACTCATTTTCATATTTTGTGCAAGAAATGTGCGAATTTGATTCAGCATGTATACCGAAAATATCATGAATACATAATAATACAACTCCCCATAAATAGATGCACTTTTACTCCCCCCAAAGTGTACAATATGAAGCACACCGATAATGACTCAATTGTAACATTATTTATCAAGAAGGCATAAGGTCATAGAAATTTCAGGGATGGGGGTGAATAGCATATAATAACACACAAGCACACATTTGGAGTTTATGCAAATGCACTGTGACATGCATGTGAGCAATGTGATGTCAATTTGATACCAATCGAATCGATAAATTGATACCAATTGAATGGATGCTAACAGAATGAACTAAGTGCGACTGATGCATGAGTTCTAATGCAATGTAAAAATTAACATGGGTGCAAGGTGTGTGTTTTTGGTTTTTCATTTGAGTGAACTAAATGCACCTAATGCATTGGATTCTGATGCATGCAACCTATAACTATATGACAATGAAAGACATGATGCAAAAATAAGATGAGAGCTTTGATTTCAAGCCAGTGTGACAGCAATCTTATTGAGATCAACCACATTCTATTCATGAATCAGCAGCCATTCTTTATGACATGACCTTTTTGAATAAGGGTGTATAAATGATCAAAAATAAGCAAAGCAACCCGAATTTCAGAATTGTTCAAAAACATATTTTCAAAGGTCTTTCACAAGTTTTGAAATAGGAATTCATCCAAAAGTCAAATGTTTGGATCATTTAATCACAAGCATATTTTCAATTTTCATAACTCAGCTCAAGGATTCATTCAAGAGTCAATCAATCACAAGCCAGTCAAGATCTGGTACGAGGCGGAGATTTTAGTCCAAAGACCCAACTCTACGCATAGGGAATGCTTCCAAGTGAATATAATCCACTCTTTCACAAACGCCATTTGATATACCAGATATGTAATTCAATTCGAGTATGTTGATAAGGATGAATTACCTTGGTTTAGGAGACAAGATTGGAAGCCTTCAATTACTAAGATCACCAACCTCGCGGAGGTTGATATTTCAGATTTTACTTTCTTACCTTTGCCTTGAGAATCCTTTTTCTTCCAAGTCTTTCACCTATTGAACCCATCCTTTGTTAATAGAGATGCGCACTTTTCACACCATGTCTTGGATACTATCAAGATCACTTCCTATCTCCCGGTGGTGGATTGAGGAAATTTTTATCATTTTCATCCTTGCAAGGTATTCCTCATTTGATTCAAGCTTGGTCACGGCCAGCCCATCAGCACTTGGATTTTGGGAGTGTAATCTGCATTCAAGAAGAATAGAGTTGATTTGTCAATTTCGATTCAAATTGATTAACAATGACATGACAAATTCATTTTAACAACCAACATCCCCTAGACAGCTCTAGATGCAATGCATGACTCATGTGTGAACCTAAACATTAATCCCATATGATGAATGTGGTTGCTCCCCCTTAGTGTGTGCATGAATGCAAGATGTTCAGTAACAGTCCAATGCCGTATGTAGCCTTTTGAGTAAATGACTCACAGTACCAGGCGAAGAACTTAGATCCGAAGGTCACCTCACGCGTAGTGATAGCTTTCAGATAGGCGTAACCTACCCTTCCACTTCTCACCATTTGATATACTATGTAGTCAAGGATGATGAAGGCAGGAGGGTTGCTATGCATTATGACATGAATTCACAATGTTCAACTTATGCAAGACAGTACGTGAAAGGGTGTATGCAAACATAAAATATGTAGTGAAGTCATGATCTGAAGAGTCTTCAAGCTTTCCTACAACAAGATGCTATATGGCAAGTGATATGCGCACAAATATGCAAACAACTATGAATGAAATGCATGTGTAGACATATGCAAGATTCATAACTATATGACTCAGAGTAAGTCAAAACATGACAGAGTCATTACAGAAAGTAGGAGGGATATCACCTGATCCTCAAATCTAATTTTTGATTTTTATTCCAACCTGACTTATGTCACTTAGCTTATGTGCTTTACCCTCTTGTTGAAAATAGATTTCATACTTTACACTCCGTGGCACACCTGTAAAACAGATTTCTTATTTGACATTCTTAGGTACCCAAACCATCTTGGATCCTTGTGGGTTAGCAGCATCTTTGGCACGTGGCTTCCACTTCTTACCGACACTCAAATCATCATTTTTCTTTAGAAAGCACCCATGCATGTTATGCCCAAATTTACCATAGTAACGACAACATGGCTTCAAGTGCTTAAAGGCATGAAAATCATTTGAGACATGTGACGTCACATTCACTCTTCTCATTTGGTTGACCATTTTGTACATTTGAGCATGATGTGTTGAATGAAAACTCTTTTTCTTTGTTAGTAGCCAGCAGTGTGAAATTGTGTGACCTCTTTTATCACAATGATTACAATGCATGGAAGATTTTGTGGTGAATACTTTCTTTGTATTTTTCAAACCAGCCTGATTTCTACATGCTCTCAAATCATCATTCTTTATAATGAAACAATCATGCATCATGTGTCCAAGTTTTCCACAGTAAAGACATGAGACATTTCTTTTCTTAGATGCATGGAAGTTTACATGAATGTTTCTAGCATGCACATCATGGACATCCACACTCTTTTTCAAATTTGATTGAGTTCTTGACATGGTGTGTTCATGGGAGCGAGATGTAGAGGTGCTGGGTGCACAAGTGGTATGAACAAAAGAAGTGTGTAACTTACTCTCAAATTTCTTTTTGTTCACTGGATCAAAACCCAGCCCGTGTTTTTGAAAGTTCACTTTCATGCCCAGTAATTTATCCAAGTTTTCTTGGCCATTCACAAATTTAGATAATGAACCATTCAAGTCAGAAATTTCTTTTTCAAGAGATGAAATGTGCAATTCAGAGGACGCCATCTTATTTTCACACGAATTGATTTGTTCATGTAACGTAACATTGATGGTTTTATGACTTTCTATTTCTTGCAACAAGACATAAACTTTTTCAGATTCATCAATATTCACAAATTTTCCTTTTTCAAAAGCAAGCAATCTTTTAGAAATGGCCTTGTTCAATTCCTTCAGTTTCTCATTTTCTTTAACAAGCTTTTCATCATGAATCAGTTCATTTATCAAGGTTTGATCATCGGCCATAGAATTCAGTTTTGCAGTCATCTCCTTGTTTTCATTTCTTAAGGAACATATTTGATCTTTGTGAAATTCAATGTCAAACATATGAGCCTCAATCATTTCCTCTAGATGCAAGTATTTTTTACAAGAGGAATTACACTTATTTTGATCGGCATCCATTTTCAATTTTTTATTTTCAGATTTTAGCTTCTTGTATTTTTTATCAAGATTATCATAAGCAATCAACAAATCTTCATAGCTAACTTCATCTTCATTATCAGAATTAGAATTTACCTTTGAGTTTGATTCAGTTTGCTGATCACTCCCTTGATCACTTGTGCCTGCCATAAGACATTCGCCTTCATGCTCTTCCCAGACTTGGGTTAATCCATCCAAAATGTCCTTCGCGGATCTGTAATGAGAGACAAAGGGAAAGTGATTAGTATTGACTGCAGTCGTAAATAACTTCAAGACTAAACAATTTTGATCATGTTTAAACTTTTGATTTGCAGTCCAGACATTTTTATCTTTAGGCAATTCATAAGGACCATGTGAGATAAGCTTCCAAAGCTTAGGGTCGTATGAATTGACTAGATTACATATCCTTCCTAACCACACATCGAAATTGCAACCATCAAACACCGGTGGAGAGTTTAAGGTGTACATCATGGTAGTCATTGATATGGATCACTCTAGATTGTTAGATCTATGAAATTAGAGCCTTGGCTCTGATACTAATTGAAATCCCTCGATCAATGACACCCAAGAGGGGGGGTGAATTGGGTGATTACCAATTTTAGGAAAACTTTTGGCCTTTTATAAAATATGTGATACAAAGCTAGTTAGGAGATTCAAAGCTATTTGAACACAAATTAGATTTAACAAACTTTATATGATAAGATATAGATTAAGCAAGATAGACGAAGATAAATCCAGAACAACAATTTAAACTAACGTTTATGTAGAATGGAGATAGAGGAAATGGAGCAAACCACACAATACAAGCACAATGCACAGCGATTTTTAAGGTGGTTCGGATGCACGACGGCAATCCTACGTCCACCCCTCACCAAACTCGGTGAGGCTTCACTCGGGGATAAAATCCCAAACGGAGATGACGCTCCAACCACACACGCAGGACGACACCTGCACACACACACGGGGACGCACCCCAAAACACACACACACACGGAGACAAGGTCTCCAACACGATCCAACAAGCGGATCACAAACACACACAATCGCTGCCACAAGTGCAGCAATCCACACACACGAGACAGAACAGATCTAAATAGACCCACACACACACAAACGTAGATCTAGGAAGATCCACGCACACACGAATCGAATACAACACACACACACACGACCACAGATCCAACAAGATCCACACACACACAGATTCTTCAGTTTATGATGAACACAAATACAATACCCAAAACATAAATATGATGAGGATTAGTTTAGAAAACTCATGTTTTGGGTTCCCCTTGAAAGCATGTTATGGATCTTGAACATATCTTCAATCTCCACTTGAACACCTCCTCTTGATCTCCACTTGAATCCCCTTGGATGGCTTACTTGCTTGCTTCTTCTTCTTTCTTCCTTGAGCAATCTTCCTTTGAATCCTTGCTTCCTTGCTTGCTTCTTTTCCTTGGAGGATGTTGGCTTCAGATCTACCTTCAATAGGTTGAGGATGGATGAAGAACACTTGCTGCACGGAGTACTGTTCACGGCTACAGTACTTCTCCTCTTCCTCCACTTGGATAGCCTCTCCTTTGATCTCCCTTGAAGCCCTCTTAGTTGATTAGGGTTTGTAGCACCAAATGAGAGTTTTATAACTCTTGAATGGCCCTTTGGACAAGCCCCAGACCAGATCCACGAAATCTGGTGTAATTGGGGGCAAAAGGATTAAAGAAATGGGTGGAAAGACCACCCTTCGAACTTGAACCAAAAGTCAACAAAAGTAGGCCTCGGGGCTGGCGGTCGACCGGTGGAGGGCTGGCGGTCGACCGGAATTTTACAGGTTTCAGTCCGTTGCTTGCTGGGAAAAACGGTTGACCGCCCCTGTCTGGGCGGTCGACCGCTGCTGGCGGTCGACCGGTCCTGGACCGGCGGTCGACTGCTGGCAGGGGAAGCCCCAGGTTTCTCCCGTTCAGCCCTTTAAACCCTTGAGCAGCTCATTTACATTTGTGGCATCAAACTCCTTCGACCTTGAGGATTTGTGCTGAGTCTATGGACCAATGGTTCTTGATAGTAAATGACATATACCACCTGTTTTGGATTGTAGAGGAGCAGGGTGCTTATCCACAAGTTTAGTTCACCAGGTGACTGCCATGTTTGATCCTGCAAGCAAGATAGTTAAGGTTAATACCATGCTTGTTCACATTAAAGAGGTTATGAAACCTCTTGCCTCTTGTAAAAATAATTCAATCAAGCATGAATCAAGACCATGTACCATTGCCATTTGTCATCTCAAGCATATTTAAACATGAATGTGCAATCAACCATAAGTTTAGTTATCATCACTCAATCACACATTAAGTTTAGTTATCATCAAAACCATAACGCCAACAAACATCAAAATCATAACTCAACAATCTCCCCCTTTTTGATGATGACAAACTTAGTGATGATGACAAACTTAGTGATGATACAATAGAATGGCACAAATAATCTTCCCCTCCTGTCACACATAATCATCAATTTTTCTCCCCCTTTGACATAATCAAAAAGCGGGATAATGCAAAACTTTCTCCCCCTGTGACATAATCAACAGTATCAAACGAGCAATATCAACAATCTGGAAGAAGCCAAACAAGGAAGAACAAGCTGATCTCCCTTTGAAATAGCAATAGCCCATCTTATCAAAACAGAAGAAGCAACAGCAAATCATGGACCGACACATCAATATAAGTCCAATTAGAGGAAACCAATTGCTTATTATTCTCAGAAATCAATATGATACCATCCAAAGTGAATACAGTCAAGCATGTATGGATACCAATTGAAAGTGGTGAGTGGCCTCAAGGATATGAGCCAGTGTAGGAAGATGTTCACAAAATAAGGTGTTCAGCATGATAGCATTCAAAATCTAGATCTCATGGCAGATTTTCACAATAGGCAAGAGCAGGAGGGCATACCAAAAGAATTTTCTTTGGTTTTCAAATTTCTGATTTTTGTATTTTAGTTTTAAATGCATGAAACTATGTATATGCAGATGATGACTCATGAAATGCACATAATGCAACCAAACAGTTACATATAATCATACATGCAATCTCCCCCATACATATATAACAAGGGAAATGGTATAAGAAAGATGCAAGAGAATCATGCTCACCAGAATGCACATGTGTAGCACATGGGAGATCGTGCAATCATATAGGAGATTTATGCAATTACTGATGCAGTCAATCAATTTTCTGAATACATATTAAATCAAATTCATAGATGTGTAAGTGAGTAACATGAAAAATGATAGTTTCAACATGGATATTTAGATTTTCAGATCAACACAGGGAGACATTTCACAGACTGCACTTCAATTTTGAGAACAGCGTATTGGAGGCTTCGCTCTACCACAATGAGTTTTCACCATCATTTTTTCAACTCAACCAGTATCATATGATAGGCAGAATTTTTCAAGAGTGATCAGGTTCAAAATGTTTCTTTTTACACGAGTAGACGCATGGAGCTCATGCCAGAATCCCCGGTTACTCAAAATACTGAACAATTTCACCTCATATTGAATAGAGATACTAGTCCACACTTTTCAGATATGAACCACATCACGTCTCAGGTGACATGTTCCCAGTTTACTCAGTGAGACCAAGCATTGCTCTGCCGTTCATTTTCATTTCAGATTTTTTAACAAAGATAGGTAGGTAGCTTTTTCCTCAACTGTCTCTTCAACATACATGTAGCAAGTTTAACATCTCAAGAGTGTTGAAAAGAAATTCATATATCCTTATCTTTAACACTCATTTTCATATTTTGTGCAAGAAATGTGCGAATTTGATTCAGCATGTATACCGAAAATATCATGAATACATAACAATACAACTCCCCCTAAATAGATGCACTTTTACTCCCCCCAAAGTGTACAATATGAAGCACACCGATAATGACTCAATTGCAACATTATTTATCAAGAAGGCATAAGGTCATAGAAATTTCAAGGATGGGGGTGAATAGCATATAATAACACACAAGCACACATTTGGAGTTTATGCAAATGTACTGTGACATGCATGTGAGCAATGTGATGTCAATTTGATACCAATTGAATGGATAAATTGATACCAATTGAATGGATGCTAACAGAATGAACTAAGTGCGACTGATGCATGAGTTCTAATGCAATGCAAAAATTAACATGGGTGCAAGGTGTGTGTTTTTGGTTTTTCATTTGAGTGAACTAAATGCACCTAATGCATTGGATTCTGATGCATGCAACCTATAACTATATGAGAATGAAAGACAGGATGCAAAAACAAGATGAGAGCTTTGATTTCAAGTCAGTGTGACAGCAATCTTATTGAGATCAACCACATTCTATTCATGAATCAGCAGCCATTCTTTATGACATGACCTTTTTGAATAAGGGTGCATAAATGATCAAAAATAAGCAAAGCAACCCGAATTTCAGAATTGTTCAAAAACATATTTTCAAAGGTCTTTCACAAGTTTTGAAATGGGAATTCATCCAAAAGTCAAATGTATGGATCATTTAATCACAAGCATATTTTCAATTTTCATAACTCAGCTCAAGGATTCATTCAAGAGTCAATCAATCACAAGCCAGTCAAGATCTGGTACGAGGCGGAGATTTTAGTCCAAAGACCCAACTCAACGCATAGGGAATGCTTCCAAGTGATATAATCCACTCTTTCACAAACGCCATTTGATATACCAGATATGTAATTCAATTCGAGTGTGTTGATAAGGATGAATTACCTTGGTTCAGGAGACAAGATTGGAAGCCTTCAATTACTAAGATCACCAACCTCGCGGAGGTTGATATTTCAAATTTTACTTTCTTACCTTTGCCTTGAGAATCTTTTTTCTTCCAAGTCTTTCACCTATTGAACCCATCCTTTGTTAATAGAGATGCGCACTTTTCACACCATGTCTTGGATACTATCAAGATCACTTCCTATCTCCCGGTGGTGGATTGAGGAAATTTTTATCATTTTCATCCTTGCAAGGTATTCCTCATTTGATTCAAGCTTGGTCACGGCCAGCCCATCAGCACTTGGATTTTGGGAGTGTAATCTGCATTCAAGAAGAATAGAGTTGATTTGTCAATTTCGATTCAAATTGATTAACAATGACATGACAAATTCATTTTAACAACCAACATCCCCTAGACAGCTCTAGATGCAATGCATGACTCATGTGTAAACCTAAACATTAATCCCATATGATGAATGTGGTTGCTCCCCCTTAGTGTGTGCATGAATGCAAGATGTTCAGTAACAGTCCAATGCCATATGCAGCCTTTTGAGTAAATGACTCATAGTACCAGGCAGAGAACTTAGATCCGAAGATCACCTCACGCGTAGTGATAGCTTTTAGATAGGCATAACCTACCCTTCCACTTCTCACCATTTGATATACTATGTAGTCAAGGATGATGAAGGCAGGAGGATTGCTATGCATTATGACATGAATTCACAAAGTTCAACTTATGCAAGACAGTACGTGAAAGGGTGTATGCAAACACAAAATATGTAGTGAAGTCATGATCTAAAGAATCTTCAAGCTTTCCTACAACAAGATGCTATATGGCAAGTGATATACGCACAAATATGCAAACAACTATGAATGAAATGCATGTGCAGACATATGCAAGATTACATGACTATATGACTCAGAGTAAGTCAAAACATGACAGAGTCATTACAGAAAGTAGGAGGGATATCACCTGATCTTCAAATCTAATTTTTGATTTTTATTCCAACCTGACTTATGCCACTTAGCTCATGTGCTTTACCCTCTTGTTGAAAATAGATTTCATACTTTACACTCCATGGCACACCTGCAAAATAGATTTCTTATTTGACATTCTTAGGTACCCAAACCATCTTGGGTCCTTGTGGGTTAGCAGCATCTTTGGCACGTGGCTTCCACTTCTTACCAACACTCAAATCATCATTTTCCTTTAGAAAGCACCCATGCATGTTATGCCCAAATTTACCATAGTAACGACAACATGGCTTCAAGTGCTTAAAGGCATGAAAATTATTTGAGGCATGTGACGTCACATTCACTCTTCTCATTTGGTTGACCATTTTGTACATTTGAGCATGATGTGTTGAATGAAAACTCTTTTTCTTTGTTAGTAGCCAGCAGTGTGAAATTGTGTGACCTCTTTTATCACAATGATTACAATGCATGGAAGGTTTTGTGGTGAATACTTTCTTTGTATTTTTCAAACCAGCCTGATTTCTACATGCTCTCAAATCATCATTCTTCATAATGAAGTAATCATGCATCATGTGTCCAAGTTTTCCACAGTAAAGACATGAGACATTTCTTTTCTTAGATGCATGGAAGTTTACATGAATGTTTCTAGCATGCACATCCTGGACATCCACACTCTTTTTCAGATTTGATTGAGTTCTTGACATGGTGTGTTCATGGGAGCGAGATGTAGAGGTGCTGGGTGCACAAGTGGTATGAACAAAAGAAGTGTGTAGCTTACTCTCAAATTTCTTTTTGTTCACTGGATCAAAACCTAGCCCTTCTTTTTGAAAGTTCACTTTCATGCCCAGTAATTTATCCAAGTTTTCTTGGCCATTTACAAATTTAGACAATGAACCATTCAAGTCAGAAATTTCTTTTTCAAGAGATGAAATGTGCAATTCAGAGGACGCCATCTTATTTTCACACGAATTGATTTGTTCATGTAACGTAGCATTTATGGTTTTATGACTTTCTATTTCTTGCAACAAGGCATGAACTTTTTCAGATTCATCAATATTCACAAATTTTTCTTTTTCAAAAGTAAGCAATCTTTCAGAAATGGCCTTGTTCAATTCCTTCAGTTTCTCATTTTCTTTAACAAGCTTTTCATCATGAATCAGTTCATTTATCAAGGTTTGATCATCGGCCATAGAATTCAGCTTCACAGTCATCTCCTTGTTTTCATTTCTTAAGGAACAAATTTGATCTTTGTGAAATTCAATGTCAAACACATGAGCCTCAATCATTTCCTCTAGATGTAAGCATTTTTTACAAGAGGAATTACACTTATTTTGTTCGGCATCCTTTTTCAATTTTTTATTTTCAGATTTTAGCTTCTTGTATTTTTCAGCAAGATCATCATATGCAATCAACAAATCTTCATAACTAACTTCATCTTCATTATCGGAATCAGAATTTACCTTTGAGCTTGATTCAATTTGCTGATCACTCCCTTGATTGCTCGTACCTGCCATAAGGCATTGATTTTCATGCTCTTCCCGACTTTCGTCAAGCCATCCAAGATATCCTTTGCGGACTGCAATGGGAGACAAAAGGAAACTGATTAGAATTGACTGCAGCAATAAGTAATTTTAGAGTCAAATAATTTTGATCATGTTTAAGTTTTTGATTTGCAGTCCAGACATTTTTATCTTTAGGCAATTCATAAGGACCATGTGAAATAAGCTTCCATAGCTTAGGGTCGTATGAATTGACTAGACTACACATCCTTCCTAACCACAAATCAAAATTGTAACCATCAAACACTGGTGGAGAATTCAAAGTATACATAATGGTAGTCATTGATCTGGATCACTCTAGATCGTTAGATCTATAAAAAAATAGAGCCTTGGCTCTGATACCAATTGAAGTTCCGTGATCAATGACACCCAAGAGGGGGGTGAATTGGGTGATTACCAATTTTAGGAAAACTTTTGGCCTTTTATAAAATATGTGATACAAAGCTAGTTAGGAGATTCAAAGCTATTTGAACACAAATTAGATTTAACAAACTTTATATGATAAGATATAGATTAAGCAAGATAGACGAAGATAAATCCAGAACAACAATTTAAACTAACGTTTATGTAGAATGGAGATAGAGGAAATGGAGCAAACCACACAATACAAGCACAATGCACAGCGGTTTTTAAGGTGGTTCGGATGCACGACGGTAATCCTACGTCCACCCCTCACCAAACCCGGTGAGGCTTCACTCGGGGATAAATCCCCAAACGGAGACAACGCTCCAACCACACACGCAGGACGACACCTGCACACACACACGGGGATGCACCCCGAATACACACACACACGGAGACAATGTCTCCAACACGATCCGACAACCGGATCACAACATACGCTGCGACAAAGTGCAGCACTCCACACACACGAATAGAACTGATCTGAATAGAACCACACAACACACGTAGATCTAGAAGACCTACGCACACAAGAATCAAAAACAACACACACACACGACCACGGATCCAACACGATCCACACACACACAGATTCTTCAGTTTATGATGAACACAAATACAATACCCAAAACATAAATATGATGAGGATTAGTTTAGAAAACTCATGTTTTGGGTTCCCCTTGAATGCATGTTATGGATCTTGAACATATCTTCAATCTTCACTTGAACACCTCCTCTTGATCTCCACTTGAATCCCCTTGGATGGCTTACTTGCTTGCTTGCTTGCTTCTTTCTTCCTTGAGCAATCTTCCTTTGAATCCTTGCTCCTTGCTTGCTTCTTTTCCTTGGAGGATGTTGGCTTCAGATCTACCTTCAATAGGTTGAGGATGGATGAAGAACACTTGCTGCACGGAGTACTGTTCACGGCTACAGTACTTCTCCTCTTCCTCCACTTGGATAGCCTCTCCTTTGATCTCCCTTGAAGCCCTCTTAGTTGATTAGGGTTTGTAGCACCAAATGAGAGTTTTATAACTCTTGAATGGCCCTTTGGACAAGCCCCAGACCAGATCCACGAAATCTGGTGTAATTGGGGGCAAAAGGATTAAAGAAATGGGTGGAAAGACCACCCTTCGAACTTGAACCAAAAGTCAACAAAAGTAGGCCTCGGGGCTGGCGGGGTCGACCGGAATTTTACAAGTTTCAGTCCGTTGCTTGCTGGGAAAAACGGTTGACCGCCCCTGTCTGGGCGGTCGACCGCTGCTGGCGGTCGACCGGTCCTGGACCGGCGGTCGACCGCTGGCAGGGGAAGCCCCAGGTTTCTCCCGTTCAGCCCTTTAAACCCTTGAGCAGCTCATTTACGTTTGTGGCATCAAACTCCTTCGACCTTGAGGATTTGTGCTGAGTATATGGACCAATGGTTCTTGATAGTAAATGACATATACCACCTGTTTTGGATTGTAGAGGAGCAGGGTGCTTATCCACAAGTTTAGTTCACCAGGTGACTGCCATGTTTGATCCTGCAAGCAAGATAGTTAAGGTTAATACCATGCTTGTTCACATTAAAGAGGTTATGAAACCTCTTGCCTCTTGTAAAAATAATTCAATCAAGCATGAATCAAGACCATGTACCATTGCCATTTGTCATCTCAAACATATTTAAACATGAATGTGCAATCAACCATAAGTTTAGTTATCATCACTCAATCACACATTAAGTTTAGTTATCATCAAAACCATAACGCCAACAAACATCAAAATCATAACTCAACAGTTAAATTGTGCAATTGTGTTGACAAAAATGAATATTTCATTTACAGATTTTATAACTCCTCTCCTCTCCATATATACCCTTATAACCAAAGAAGCACTTAGTGCCAAATCTGAAAATTTCGATGGAGGGAATTTTAGGATCGAGATGATAAACCAAATGCAATTTTGACTAACCACTCTCGATCTTATCTTGGCCATTTGTGAGAGTATAACCGAAAGTCACGGTGGACCAGGTTCTTCTCAAAATACCTCTCGTTGTATGCAAACATGAGGATCTCGTACACAAGTTGAACACGTTATAAGAAAAGTGCTATTAATGACGAATAATTCCATCGCTTATCCGTGCTATTAGTGATAGATTAGATGTGGAAGGTAAATCCGTCGCAACATAGTGGAGTGCGTGATTTTGGAGATGGATTTGCAACAAAATATTTTCGTGGCAAACTTGTTAATGTATTTGTGACGTAATAGAGACAGACATGTTCCGTCGCAACATGTGGAGAGAAATTTGCAACGGATTAACGAGAAAAGTCCTTCGTCACAAAATATAGTGACGGATTAGCGATGAACATTTTTCATCGCAAACATTCATGTACTTTAGAGATGGATTAGCGACATAAGTTTAACCGTCACAAATTTGGTTTCAATTTAGCGACGTATTAGTATTGACATAGTCGTTTACGTCGCAAGAATTCCTCTATTTTAGAGATGGAATAGAGATGTAAAGAATACGTTGCAAACAATACTAAACCTAGCGACGAATTAGAGACGGAAAGCTATCCCTCGCAAATAACAAAATATCACCTACCATTCAGATTTTGATCAGGAGAAAATCTAACGGTCAAATCTTGATCAGATTTAGATCGGAAGCAAATCCAAAGGCCGGATCTAGATCAGTTTAAATCAGAAGTAAATCCAACGCTAAGATCTTTATTAAACTTAAATCCAGCTGTCAGATTTTTATTCGAAGTAAGTCCAACAATTAGAGTTTCATGATATTTAGATCGAGAGCAAATTTAACGGTAAGATTTTGATCATCTTTAAATTAAGAGCAAATCTAACGACCGAATCTATAAAAAAATAAATTCAACCATTGGATCTTGATCAACTTCAGGGCAAGAGCAAATCTAATGATCAAATCTTGATCAAATTTTAATCCAACGGCCAAATTTTGGTTGGGAGTAAATCCACTGGTCGGATTTTGATCAAGCTTAACTCTAATGGTCGAATCTTGATCAAACTTACATCCAACCGTCAGATCGATGAAACTTAAATCTAACTATCAGATTTCGATCGGGAGCAAAACCTAATGATTAGATCTTTATGTTACATCTGAAGGTCAGATCTTAATCGGAAGCAAATACAATAGTCAGATCTTAATCGGGAGTAAATCTAACAGTCGGATCTCGATCAAACTTAAATACAACGATTGGATCTTGATCAGAAGCAAATCCAATGATCAGATCTTTATTAAACTTAAATCTAACGCTAAGATTTCAATCAAACTTAAATCTAATGATCGGATTTTATGGTTGGATGTTGATCAAACATAAATCTAACGGTCAGATCTGGAGCAAATTAAATCGAATGGTCAGATTTTGATTTGAAGTAAGATCGAATAGTTAGATCTTAATCTTAGTTAAATCTAACGATTGAATCTTAATCAGGAGGATATCCAATGATCGAATCTTTGTAATGTTGAGTTGGGTATCGTTTGCAATGTCGTCAACTAAGAAGTGTAATGAAGTACAATATAATCCATATTTAGAAAATCTTTCCTTGAAGATCAACATAAAGACATTGTTTCCAATGCTTCCATTTTTGTTTATTATGTTATCTTTAGTACATAATTATTTCTATAACAATTGTCATTATAATAATTATGAGAGCATAATTATATTTTATAATAATAATTATTATTAAATAGTAATAACCAATTATAGACTATTGTACATGTTTATTTATTTTGTAGTTTTAAAGCATGTATATTATTTTATTTATTTAGTAAAATGTAAAGCACTAAAAATTATGAAAGTATATACTATTATAATAATAAATAATATTAACTAATTACAAGTTTAGTACATTTTTATTTTTTTATTTATTTTACCTCTCTTACATATTTATAATAATAATAATATGTCAATAATATTTTTACATATTAAATTTATAATTATATTTATTACTATAATAATGATAAAATATAGATGCTTAAAATTTATGTAAAAATTTGAAAAGAACGTCAGAGACGGATTTACGACGAACTTGAGTTCCGTCGCATATCCATTTTTATTTTGGTGTCAATTTAGGTCATTTGCAATCGTTTAGAGAGAGATTTGTGACAGATTAATTCCGTCACAAATCTACTAATATCCTTCGATCACCTTGCCCTTTCTTGCAACATCACTCTCTTCTCTCTCTCTCTGCTCACCAACGACGCCGCCCTCGGTCGCCTATCGTCTGCCATTGTCGCATGTTGTCTGCTATCGTCATCGTCCCCCCTGTCTACCGTCACCACTGCCGCTGGTAAGTCACCTCCCCTCTCTGTGGGATTCTTTTTTTTTGAGGTGATTGGGGAGTGGGCCAGGGTTGGGGGGCGTCTAGCTGTTGGGGAGGTAGGGCTTTCGGCCGGCAGGGTGGGGTGGAGGGGGGTTTAGGCGGGGGAGGGGTATCTCTGGCAGGGGTTCGAGGAGGGGGGTTTGCAAAGGGGGATGGGCTTTGCAAAGTGGGGTGGGTGGGTGGGTGGGTTCCGGTCGATTGGGGAGGGGGGTTGCATATAGTGGGGACGGGGGGTGGGTTCCAGTCGGATGGGGAGGGCAATTGCAGATGGTGGGGAGGGGGGGGTTCTGAAAGGTTGGGAAGGGAGGTTGGGGGGGGGGGGGGTCCGACGGGCTAGGGAGGGGGGTTGCAGAGGGTGGGTGAGGGATTCCAGTGGAGGGGGCGGTGGTTGTACAGGAGGGTTCCAGTAGGTTGGGGGGTTTGGCAAGGTGGGGAGAGGGGTTGCAAAGGTTGGGGGGGTTCCAGTGGAGAGGGGCAACTCTGCATGGAAGGGGAAATTTTTGATAGGCTACAGAGGGGTTGGGGGGCTTCCGTTGCGCTGAGGAGGGGGTTTTTAGAAGGCGGGGGTACTCTTCACGGGAGGGGGTTCAGGTAGGGGGGGGATGTCTCCGGTAAGGGGGAGGGGGGTTCAGGCGGGGGTCTCCAGGGCAGGGGGTTCAGGCGAGGGGGGGGGGTTGTCTCCGATAGGGCGTCCTGGGAGGGGGGTTGCTAGCCGGAGGGGGAGGGGGGCCAAGATCGGTGGGGGGGTGGGGAGGGGGAAGGGGTTGCCAGGGTGGGGGTCCGGCCGACGGGGTGAGGGAGAGGGGATGTCGGGTGGGGCTAGCTGTCTGGGTGGGGGAGAGACGCTATCGGGGTGGGGGAAATGTTCTTTGATTTTATTTCTAAAAAAATTATATATTTGTAATTTTTGTATGTTATTTAATTTGGAGTTGTTTATTTGGATGTTCTTTAAGTTAGATGCTCTTTAATTTGATGTGTGCATATGAATTAGATGTTATTTAATTTGATGTCCTTTAATTAGATGGGATGTTCCATGTGACCTGAGATATGTGGGTGCAACCTAAGATTACACATACGTCAGAGAGAGCGTGTTATCTCCGTGTCAATGAACCTATCCATTCAAGACTTTGTGATTAATGTGTATGTTCTTATTTTTTGATGAGAATGTATATATCTATCATAAAGTCTTGAATTGTCATATTTGGATAGTCTGTGAATATTTGGTCGCACTTAGGTGGTCATTTATTATATGTGTTTGTATAGTTTATTGAAAATTTTGGTTGCGTCTTCTCACTCTTCTCTGTTGTACCTTTATTGATTTTGATTATTTCCTCAACTACTTACTAGTAAGTATTTAAGAAAATTTCTTAAGCAATAAATATTTTTCGTATACTAGAGAAGTGTGAGGAGATGATGTCAAAATTTTCATCAAACCATACAACTTATATAGTAAGTGATCATGCGATCAAATATTCATGGATGGATTATAAAGTGATAATATAAATAATCATCCCTTCCTATTCAAATTGTATGCGTCGAACGATGTGAGGAAAGGGTCGGGCTAGTGTTTAAGTATAATTAAAGTTGAGTTGGCGCAAGATAAAATATCTATAGATCGACAATGGATGTATCATAGAACAATTGGCGGGGTGGTGTATGAGGAGTTTAAAGATGGAGTATCAAGGTTCATTGCATTTGCATCTAGGAAGCCAAATATAATAGATGACAAAGGTCATATCCGATATCCATGTTCAAAATTTAAGAACTTGAGGTTCTATTTAACACACGACGTTGAGAATTATCTGTATAAGAAAGGCTTCATGCTATGACTGGAGACCGGCTTGAGGAGGTTGTGAGAGGCACACCAACTCCTCATGACGCCCATACAGGGGGCTGGTGACTTGTCTAAGCATGCTGTCCGAGGGGCATTAATGGGGATGGGCTCCGTCGACAGGACATCCGGGGGACAGTCTTCAGGGCTTGAACACGGTTGGTGTCAGCAGCGCGTTGTCAATTGAATGCGGTCTTATGGGTAGCCACGCTCTGGTCGTGACCTCTGGGTCGGGCGTGTCCATCAAAGCAGGGCCCCATGATTTATCTTGCGTCAAGGCTTGTGTAGTGTGCCCTTGGCGTGTGCTCGCCGGTCACAAAACTGATGTAGGCCGGATCATCCCCCTCGTCAGGTGTTCGCTGAACCACCTTTACATGATGTCTATCGAGGAGTCTGACATAGAGGCTTGTATCTTGGCTTGAACACTGACTGAGGGTATGCAACATGCCATCACCGTGTGATTGCTAAGCAAAAGACCAACCACTAAAAATCAGATTGTCATCCTCTTCGAGAGTTGCTCGCAACTTGTATGTTGCCCATAGGGCTCAACTGGGTAAGTGTGTGACCCTTGGTCTTTACGGGGGGTTTTATAGGCTTAGGATTGGAAGGGGGTCATGCTGATCCGAGTAAAAGGGGGGGGGGGGAGGGGGGGTTTACCTGGACAAGGATGCCCTAGAGTTGGCTGGTCCACGTAAAGGGGGGTTTACCTGGACTACGCTGGCAGGCTTGAACAGGTTGTCTGGGTGACTGCGTTTTGGCTGAACGCGGTCATCTGGGTAGTCGCGTTCTAGTCGTGACTAATTGGTCTACGTAAAGGGGGTTTATCTAGACCAAGTTGCCATGAGATAACCTGGTCCGTGTAAACCTCCCCCCTAGGGGGGTTTACCTAGACCAACATGGTTGGGTTTGATCGTGGAGGAGAGAGAAGAGAGGGTGGCCCCTGGAGCGGTCCCATATCTTCCGGTTTCTGGCAAGAGTCTCCGGCTTCTTGCTACGCGTGTAGAGGAAGGATATGGCTCTCTAAGCTTCGGAAGCTATTTTGTCCGGCCCGCTCCCACTTCGCGCATGGGCTCCTCGTAGAAGGCGCTTGGGATTGGCTCCCGATCCTTTTGTGTTGTCGTATGGTGCGGCAAGAGCCCCCCCGCCCTAAGTTCGGTCCAGTCGTCAGGGGATTGATGGTGTCGCACCATTTTTGATGTCTCGGGCATAGCTCTGACGCGAGATGGGAAGGAGGCCCCCCCCTGAATTTGGAACTGGGATAGCTAAGTCGATGAAGCCTACTGCATGTGAAGGCTCCATCTTGAATGCACCCCACCCAAGTGCCTTGAACGTGCCCCACCCAGGTGCCGTGTTCTGAACGTGATAGCTTGAGTGGCTGCGTTAGGAGATGATTGTGCCCAGTTTGTTGACCACGATCCGGCTGACACCTTCTAGTATTTGAAGCCTGAATGTGAAGCTGTTGTTGGAGTCACCGGTGTCAAGACGCTTATAGAAAGCATGTTGGGAGTTGTTCTCTACTTTTTGTCATGCGTAACATGACGCAATGGGTGGCTGCGAGTCCCGGGTTGGCCCAACAACTGAGATGTCAGCATGACGATGCCGCTTGTCTGGTAGTCGGGGGTGGTCCTTGCTTCTTGGTGAAGAGTCATGTGATATGATGAGTGGCTTCATAATCCAAGTTGGACTTAGCGGTTGGAGCCATCGGCGTTGTGCCATTGACGAGGTGTTCAGGAGTGATTCCCGCTTCTCTGTAGGGTGTCGTGGGGCACGACATGTTGTTCTGGGTCCCAGGCTAGCCCGGTTATCGAGGTACTAGTGGTGTGATGCCATCTCTATGGTATCTGGGAATGGTCCTCGAATCCTTGTAAAGTGCAGTTAGGTACAATGAGTTGTTCCAGTTTCGGGTTTGATCCAACTATCGAGAAACTTGTTGGCGTGGTGTCATTCACTCTGGGCTGATCCCCGTTTGTTATGCTGTGCCGTTTGACCTGACGAAATGTCCCAATTTTCAGGCTTGACTTGGCCGGTAGAGTGCCTTTGGTGTTACGCCATCTAGCACTATTTAGGAAGTAATTCTCTTTACCTAAATCCTGATTAGTTCGAGAAAATAAGTGGGTGCAACATACGTATATCTCAGATCGTTGATAGATGAATTGAAAATGTTATGGACCGACGATGTTGTTACATATGATGCATGTAGAAAATAAATTTTTTCCATGAAGATTACACTGATCTAGATGATAAATGACTTCCCTACATATGGGATGTTATTTGGCTAGAGCACAGATGAGAAGTTTGCATGTCCTTACTGTATGGAGAATACTAAATCATTTGCACTTAAGCATGGTGAGAAGACATATTGGTTTGATTGCTATCAGTGGTTTCTACCAGTCCATCATCCTTTTTGAAGGCAAAAATATGCATTCTATAAGAACATAATAGAATTGGATAAAGCAGATTTAGATCGATTGTCTGGTCGACAAATGGCGACGGGTGCAAAACTTACATGATAACGCACAACCATCTGGCAGCCCACGACAACCTCCCTAGATTTGAAAAGGAGCACAGCTTGGTATGTTTGCGAGCAAGTTGCAAAGAATTGATTGACCGATTCGCTAAATAAAGCTAAGAAGAACGCAAAAAAGTGATGGGGACGGATGATCAAAAGATTTGGAAGGAACACCTCCCAAAATGGCTGAGGGGGGAGAGTTGGAGCTCTATATATGAGCAATGGAAGGACGAGAGGTGGATACAAAAGTCTCATGCGGTGGCAGCAAACCGTGCCAAAGTGCTACAGGTGTGTGTGCATACAAGTGGGACAATTAGTTTCGCAACACACGGACATAGAATGGTAAGTAATATTTCTGATTTTTTTATATTGTATTCAAATATAATTTTAAAGTAACTCTTTTATCTGGATTTCAAAATAGGCATAGAGGCTCCAACACAAACCTCAGTACCGGGAGCTGTTCAAGAGAACCCACAAGAAGTAGAGGAAGGATGAATACGTATCGAAAAAATCCCAAGGGCTGTTGGTAAGTTTATCTACATATACATGTTTTTACATTTTAAATATGAATGATTAATATGAAATCTACAATTCTTTCATTCAATTTGAAGGAGGAATTAAGAAATATAGGGAGGACACAACGCAACATCTGAAAATAGATCGGGAGCTATGGATGGAGGTAACTGGCCCACCAAAGAAAGATCAAGTGTATGATTTTGAGCAGAGTTTGAACTTGGGAAGATGTTGTACTTGGGTGAGATGTCAACATCTTCCCAAGGTTCAAGTGCTGTCGAGACCAACACCTTCACTACAGGCCCCTCTAGATTTGCAGGCGAGAGTCGAGAGGCCATCATAGCGGAGATAGATCCAAGGCTCTAGGCTTAGGAGTTGCATGTCACATAGTCGATCACACAATCGATCTCTAGCATGATGGCCCCCCTTTCTCTCGGATGGGGATGCATCCTCCCCAACGATCATCGTTATCCTTATCACAGCTCCCTCAAGTGAGTACCTTGCTTATTACACTTTTTAATTTATAAATTTTGACTTATAATACTAGTATTTAGTTGAAAGAAATTTAATTGAAAACTAAGTTACTTCAAAATAACCCCTTTAGGATAAACCAGAAAAGTTAGTTTCGGGGGTCCAATATCTGAAATGCCAGTCCGATCGACATGTCGATTATTCCAACATGAATGGAGATGTGAGAGTGACTTGTGGGACTTGACGGAATCCAAATCAAATTCTTGATTTTGGTTCGGTACTCAAATCACTCACTTATGAAATCAAAGATGTCGGGTTCGGGGGGTCAAAAATCAAAATATCAGTTTGATCGATGTGTCAATCATTCTAACACGACCGGGGTGATGAAAGTGACATATGGGAACTGATGGCATCCAAATCAATTTCATCATTTGGGCTAGGTGCTTAAATCACTCTCTTATGAATTGAGTTAGTTTAAAATCAAAGACGTCTGTTTCGGGGGATCAAAAATTTAAAATACTAGTCCGATCGGTGTACCGATTGTTCCAACACGACCGGAGCGGTGAGAGTGACATGTGAGAACTGACAGAATTCAAATCGGATTCCTGATTTGGGCTTGGCACTTAAATCACCAATTTATGGATTAAGTTGATTTAAAATCAAAGATAAATCAATCTGATCGGTGTGTCGATTGTTTCAACACGACCGGAGTGGTGAACATGACTTGTGAGTGTTCAGAGAATTCAAATCGGATTCCTAGTTTGGGCTTGATTCTCAAATCACTAACTTATAAATTACATTTATTACAAATGAAAGATGTCAGTTCAATCGGTGTGTCGATTATTCCAACACAATCGGGGTGGTGAAAGTGACTTGTGGGAGTTCACGTAATTCAAATTGGATTCTTGGTTTGGGGTTGATGCTCAAATCACTCACTTATAAATTAAGTTAGTTTAAACCAAAGATGTCAAGTTGAGGGGGAGTCAAAAATTTGAAATACTATCCCGATTAGTATGTCAATTGGTCCAACATGATCGGAGAGGTGAGACTGACTTGTGAAAATTGACAGAATCTAAATTGAATTTTTGGTTTAAGCTCGACGCTCAAATCACCCATAAGTTAGTTTAAAACCAAAGATGTCGGGTTGGGAGGGAGGTCGAAAATTTGAAATACTAGTTCGATTAGTGTACAGATTGTTCCAACATGACCGAGGTGGTGAAAGTGACCTAAAAAAATTGATGAAGTCCACATAGGAATTCTAATTTTTAATTTTAAAGATTTTATTTACTTCAATTTGTTTATTAAGAAATCTATTTTATATATACACATTTAATATTATTTTATTTTCTTTTTTAATATAGAAGGATCCTACCTCTCCTCATGACAATGACGGGGGAGACGATGACGTAGAGGGAACACCAGATATTTCTTAATTTGTTTAGGCCAATGTTGTAAATAAATTATACCGTTTAAACATTGTATTTGATAAATTTTGGAACGATGAAAGTGTATTGTTCATTTCAAATTGTTTGTTTGATGTGTGCGAGATTTTATATTTTTATGTAAATATTTTTATATTAAATAAAATATTTTTAAAAATAAAAATAATTTGTGATGGAACGGTATGTCACTAATCTGTCACTAACTGAAATCACAGAAGATAGATTGGGGACAGATTAGTCACGGAGTAGCGACGAACTATATTAGCGATAGGAATGAGTCCGTCTCTAATCCGTCGCTAACGTTCAAAGAAGCAGCGACGAAATATTAGAGATGTCGATTAATCTCGCTAATTTGTTTCCATGTTGTGACAAAATAGAGATAGATCAGTGTCAAATTAATATACCGATTGATTGTATGTTGTCTTTAATCCGTCGCTAAATGAAGAAAATTTAGCGACAGATAATTATTCTTAGAGACAGAATTATATGTTATTAATCCGTCTCTATTTAGCGAGGGATTAGCGACAGAATATTTTCATTGATAAACTATAGATAGCGACCGATTAATAATGAAAATTGTCCGTTTCTAAGATGTCACAATATGGCGGTGGAATAGTGACAATTACATTTTTATCGCTAATTAGCGAGTAAATTTTAATGACGGACTTGATGCATCGCAATTTCGTCGCCAATCCGTCACTAACTAGTTTTGTGACGACTTAGAAGCTGGTTGTCGCTAACCGTACATTTTTTTGTTGTACATGAGTCGTATACCTCCACCATAACACTCGAAGAAATAGATTATCATTGCCTTCATAGGATCTTAGATGTCTTATCCGACAACCTCTGTGATCTATATTATAACTCCAAGAATGCTAGTGAATTGTGAGATGCCTTAGAAGTCAAAGATAGACTTGATGTCGGAGTTAAACACTTCAATGCATTTGATTTTAACAAATTTAAATTTGTGGATAATAAACCCATGAATGATCGAATACATGAATTTGAGAGTTTAGTCTATGAATTAAGAGCCATTTGTAGACACGCCGTTTTTGACATTATCATGAGTAAATCTCATATTACACTATGATATCCCAAAGTTGTCTTCACATTTTTAATTACTGTGGTGATTTCCTATTTTTTCTGATTTTTTTTACATTTTTTGAATTTTCTTCGTGAAAAGTTTTAAACGTGTTAAGGACCCTAGACGCCTCACTTTGACGTGTCAAGGGCCCTAGACGCCTTCTTCAGAAGGCTCATGCAGTGCACACGCAGCACCGCTCCGGCCGTTTAGTTTGACGTTTCGAATAAATCCAATCATAAAGACGTCTTGTCGATCAGACGCGCCCTTCGAGAGTCACAGTTACCCTCCGAAATCACGCGCTTTCTCCACTATCGACGGCTTTGACGGTGATTCGGTGGGCGAAGATGGGCGCGTCCGGGGTCCCGGGCGCCTCAACATTGAGGCGTCTAAGAGGCTAGACGCCTCAATAAATTAGATTGAGAAAAAAAATAAAAATAAATATATTGAGGCGTCCAAGGCCCTGGACGCCTCAATTAAGTTTGCCTCTATAAATAGAAGGACCCCCTCCCTCGAAGGGAGATAGCTTCAGATCCGACAAAGGAAAGAGAGACTCTGCCGGATCCATCTTCTAACCTGTGGGCTTTTGCAGGAGGAGGTTATGCCAGATTTTCGGGTGCCCGCGCTGGCGAGAGGAAGGCTGACTCCGCCCGTCGTGCTTCCACGTCATCCCTACACTGCCGAAGCTTCGACGGATCCCGCCATCGGCATCTTCAATAAGCCATTCTCTCCCACTCTCTTTTGTCATTTCCGTTGCATGCATCATCCCGTCATCTGTCATCTCGCTTCATAAGAGAGATCCATTTATGCACGTTTGCATGATCTTCCATCCATCATAACATTTTTCTCCTACTCGTGTCCGAGAGGGGTTTAAAACAACACCAACCAGATGTGTGTCTCGCAATGATTTCATCATTTTTCATCACAAGGGACTAATACTACACTGTCATTTTTCTGATTCACTTGTTATCTGTCTGTTTTCTCTTTTACAAGGGTGACCAAGGAAAGCCCTCTCCATCGGCCGGCCGAAGGGAGAGGAAGAAGCAACCCGCCATTTCCTACTTTTGAGGTAAGCGCGATCATTCTTCTTATTTTGGGGTCTCCGGCCCCTGGCGATCACAGCTATATTCTTGAGGCCGCGGCGAGTCACTTCCCGCAATGGCCGTTTAAATTTTTGTTATTTATATCCCGTGTTATCCTTATATCTTCTATATTCTCGAGGCCACGGCGAGTCACTTCCCGCAATGGCCGTTTAAATTTCTGTCATTTATATCCTGTGCTACTCTCATATCTTCTCATATTTTTGAGGTCGCGGCAAGTCACTTCCCGCTATGGCCGTTTAAATTACTGTCATTTAAATTCTGCACCATTTCCATCCCCCGAGGTCGCGGAGAGTCATTTCCCGCTATGACTGCTTAATCCACATATCTTGTTTTGATGTATCTATTCTGCACACCCCACCTGAGCAATCTCCCATGGTGGTTCCTCTGCTTCTCTCTCCTTCTTTCTGTGTCGCAGCAAAACGAGCCCGCGCGCTCCGCTCGCCGCTGCATTCCGCGTGACGTCGCTCACATCTTGGCGATCACGGTGGGACTCCTTTCGCTTTCTCTTGGTTACTCTTGCAATCTTGGCATCGCTGTGTGCTCCTCCACCTTTGCGCCCTCGCACGCTCCAATTGTGCTCACAGTGCACTTTCAGTTCTTATCCCTCGTGCATCTCGTGCACTTCACCTCTAATCCCTTGTGGTTCCTTGAGATTTACATTATTATCTCTCTTGGGTGTTGATTATACCTTTGCTATCTCTGTTATTTTTGTTATGTTATGTATATCTGTTCAGCACTTCATTGCATACATCCACCCCCTTTCTATTTTTTTTATTTTTTTCTAAGGATCACCCTTTCTCGGTGAAGGAAGGACTCTCTGTTCGGGAATTCCTCTCGACGGATTAGGATCTCCTCCACCGAGACCTTTGTAAGTCCCCAATAGCGAAGGATTCCCTCTTCGTTCACTGGGCTGGTTGTACCATTGAAGTTCTCTGGAGTTAGTTAACCCATTCGTGGTGAGACGAGTGACCCTAGTTGACACGGCGGTGAAACAAAAACTAACTAGGGTCCTTATTTTTGTGTGAACTTCAGATCTGGTTAAAAACACAAAAAAAAAATATCAAAACAAAAACAAAAAAAGGGGCGTAAAGGCATCTACTTGTTTGATAATCTCTGATATCTGTTTGTTGGTGCATATTTTTACGTTCTGGAAGAACTTTGAAAATGGCCCACGAGTCTTTTGATGAGAATCACCCTGGTCGTGGTCAGTCAGTCGAGCCGCGTGTCCATACTATGGACTCGGGTCCGTCCTATGAGCCCTCACGTGAGGTGCAGGTTACCGCAGAGGATACATCCCCACCACAGGACGTCTCCTCTTTGCTGGGTGTCCTCGCCAACACGGAGCTCACCTCTGAGCAACTCCGGACCTTCTAGGCCATTCTGAAAGGGAAACCTATTTCTCTCACCCCTCAAGAGTCAACTCCAGCCATCGCACCCCTCCAAGAGTCGGTGCAGGCCATCCCATCTCCTTCATCGGTGCAAGCCATCTCCTCTCCCTCACTTCAAGGGCAGGCGAGCCAACAACCTCCCTCGTTCCAATTCCCTTCACAATCTCAAACCCCTGCCATTCCTCACACGCCACTCCAGCCAGGGCTAACTGTCGGCGGCCCGACAGCTCCCTCCCATTCGGGGTTTCCCCCTCAAGTCTCCGGAAGACATCTCCCTCCCCAGTGGCAGGTGCCACCTTCACCTCCCGAGGAGCTCGCCCAATCGCTCCTCAACAGGTTCAATAGAATGGACGAACAATTTCAGAATTTGAAGAAAATGGTGGACGTAAAATCCACCCCGGAGGTTGCTTTGCCAATCCTTTCGGTGATCCATCTTCCTCCCTCTGAAATGCCTACGTATCGCAGGTACAATGGCACTGGCAACCCTTTTATTCACCTCAAGGACTTCATGTATGAATCCTCATATTGGCAAAATGACCAAAGATCCCTGGCATACCTCTTTCGGAGATCGTTGGACGGTCCCGCGCTAGAATGGTTCTATTCTTTAGAGCCTGGCGAGGCCGAGAACTTTGATACAGTGCAAAGAAGATGGTCATTTTGAAACAAGACGCTTGCTCGGAGCCAAGAAATTCACGGATATAATGCCCGGAGAATTTTGAAACAAGACGTCTTGTCCAGGCATTCTCCATCCTTGAATTGCTTCAGAAATTCACATCCCATCAGACGGCCTTAATGGAATATCTTCAAAAAGTAATGGTGAATGAGGACCTCCCTGTAGAGAAGATTTCGGCCGTTCTGACGCCAATGGACATACAGCCGGCCATTGTGTTCCACAACCACGAGCTCGCCCCCAAGGAAGCTCGAAAGTATGCGTTGTGTGTTTCAATAAAAATCAACAGAGTGTCCATACACCCGTGTTTGGTGGACACGGGCGCATCCATAAATGTGATATCCATGAGCACCCTTCAGTTATGTGAGGTCGGTGAGGAACAGATAAGACCTTTCTCAATCATAGTCACAGCTTGTGACAATAGCAAAAGGCCAGCATAGGGAATGATCATCCTGAAGGCAGAATTAGGCCCTGCGTCAGTCTCTATGGAATTCCATGTCCTCGACATGGATCTCACATTCAAGGCTATATTGGGTCGCCCTTATATTGAAGTCATGGATGCTGTGCCTTCCACCAACCACCAATGCCTAAAGTTTCCGTACAATGGGAGGATTATTAAAGTAGTCAGTACACCTTTCCTTCATACAGTGGATGCTATTAATACCTCTCTGCCATCTGTTTGGCCGACTCATCGGCCCATATTGTCACTACTGGATATGTGGGATCCAACCCGCATTCCGCTAACACCAAAGAAGCCACTTTCAGTACCAATGTCACGTCTCCCTTCTCATTCTAAAGGATGGGAGATAATGAGAAATATCGGCTATCAATAGGGCAAAGGCTTGGGCGCGTAGCTACAAGGAATACTGAAACTGCTAAAGGAAAAAAGGTTGAGTCACAAGTTTGGCCTAGGCTTTAAAGGACCGCTCGAGGCGGATGGGAAACCCCTCACGTGGAACCTATCCTCTCACTTCAAGAAGGGGCCCGTTGTTCAGATGGGGGATCACCCACAAGAAACACATGGGGGATCACATGTTGTGTACTTGGATGAAAAATGTTCAAGGGCCGCTAAGAAAGGCAAGATCAAAGATCCGGAATGCAAATGGGCAAATGGTTTGACATACAAAATATTTCTATTGCACTAGAATGAATGTTCTCACCCCCGCAGCTGGAAGGATCGCCATTGATATCTGAAATGCCAGGGGATATCACTACTGTTACCAGAATCCCAAACCATCATCGCCAACAGGACTATGTCACCGGCGGATCTTCATCCGTCATCAGCATTGCCATCGATGGCTCATTAACCGTCGTCTTCTCCATTCACTCACCTCAGCCTTCGCTGATGTCTTCTTCCTGGGCCAGACAATTGTCTGATGATCTTCCCAGGTCCCCTTCTCCACTTACATACCTACGCGTGTTTCTCAACCAGCGCCGGGTTTTCAATCATGATCTGCTCTACGAGCCTCCCAAGCCTTTAGCCATAATCACTTTCCCCCCTCCTCCGATTTCTTTTCATTGCTTTGTTGTCAAAAATGAAAACGAAAAAAAAATGTCAATTTTCAAACTCCTCAACAACACATCTTCATTGAACAAACCTCCTACATCTCCCACGAGTGCGTCCTGACCTACGGGCCACTCATCCAAGGTCCTATGAGCGACCTTTTCTATCCCTCCTCTGAGGGGTCCTTCCCTATACATTCTTCAGCATCTTCTTCGTCTGTAGGACATCTCAGTCAACCTAGGAATAATATGCCAAGGGTAGTATCCAAAAGTAAATCCAAGGGTAAGCAGATCCCTCGTCGATTCCTCCTGGATCTAGCCAGTAGGTGTTGAGCGTGCCTATCCATTCTTCAATTGCTAGAAAATCACATCCAACTGCCAGAGATAGATTGTGAGAAGAATTGCACAATTGATGAAGGGTATGGAGTCTATGAGCTCACAGATGAAGAATGTCCGATTGAAGAAGAGGGTGAAGAATATGAGGACGCGGCCGGCGCATATGCTAGTGGGATGAAGAGATTCAACGAGCAGTCAGCTGCCGTAGAAGAGTCCACCAAAGAAGTCAACTTGGGAACTGAGGAAGACCCTAGGATCGTCCTCATAAGTGATAATTTACCACCCTCTGAAGAAGAAGCATTAATTGAAGTTCTCAAAAAGTATAAGGACACGTTTGCATGGAGCTACGAGGATATGTCGGGTTTGGATTCCACCTTGGTCGAACATCGCTTAACTCTAAAACCAGGGTCCGTCTCGGTAAAAAAAAGGTTAAGGCATTTCCACCCTCAGATGGCTTTGAAAATGAAAGAAGAGGTCAACAAGCTCCACAAAGCCAGGTTCATTAGAGTCGTCTTTTATCCTCAATGGGTGGCAAACATTGTCCCGGTCATGAAGAAGGATGGGAAAGTTAGGATTTGTATCGACTTCCGAGACCTTAACCGCGCGTGTCCAAAGGATGATTTTCCCCTGCCTCATATTGATGTGTTAATCGATAACACGGCATGCTATGAAACCTTCTCATTTATGGATGGATTTTTGGGATATAATCAAATTCGTTTGGCAGAAGAGAATCGGGAGAAGACGTCATTCACTACACATTGGGGAACATATTGTTATGTGGTCATGCCGTTTGGGTTAAAGAATGCTAGAGTTACTTACCAAAGAGCTATGATGGTAATATTTCATGACATGATGCATACATATCTGGAGGTGTATGTGGATGATTTATTGGTTAAATCAAGAACTAGGGCAGAACATCCGAGAGTCTTGGCCAAGGTATTACAGAGATCAAGGGAGTTCCAATTGAAAATGAACCCGAAGAAGTGTGTGTTTGGCGTATCATCGGGAAAATTACTGGGTTTCATTGTGAGTAAAAGGGGGATTGAGATAGATCCCAACAAAGCTAAGGCTATCAGGGATATGCCGCCTCCCAAAAATTTGAGGGAAGTTCGAGGTTTGATTGGGAGATTACAATTCATTCGTCGGTTTGTGTCTCAGCACTCACAAAGGTGTAGACCTTTCTACGAGTTGACCAAGGCAGGAGTAGAATTCCATTAGGATTCTAAATGCCAAAAAGCTTTTGAAGGGTTAAAGGAATACATGGCTAACCCACCCGTTCTCATTCCACCCAAGCCAGGAAAACCTCTAATCCTTTATATCTCAGTCTTGGATGACTCCGTGGGGGCCGTCCTCGCACAAGCCGAAGAAGAAGGTAAGGAATGGGCAACCTATTACTTGTAAAAACTCCTCAACCCCTATGAGCAGAAGTACACGGCCATGGAGAAAACATGTGCTGCCTTGGTTTGGGTAGTGCAAAAATTGAAGCACTACTTCTTGGCTCATGAGGTCCATTTGATTGCTCGCATGAACCCCATCAAGTTCATCCTGGAAAAATATGTCCTTATTGATAGGCTAGCACGTTGGCAGAGTTTCCTATCTCAGTTTGACATCATCTACATTCAGCAAAAGGCAATTAAAGGCTATGCTATAGCCGAGCATCTCGCTCACCATCCTCTCCCCAAGTTCGATCATGTCCGATCAGAGTTTCCAGATGAGAAACTAATGTCCCTCACTCAATCCGATGAGCCAATGTGGACATTATAATTTGATGGAGCTCTGAATTCCCAAGGGAAGGGTATTGGCATTGTCCTTCTGATGCCCGAAGGCGTTACCATCCCAGAGGCGTTTCATCTCGCATTCCCAGTCACCAACAACATTGTCAAATATGAGGCTCTTCTAGCTGGTCTGGAGCTAGCACATTCTTTCTATATTACCGAATTACGAGTCGTGGGCGATAGCCAACTCATTCTCCGCCAGGTGCTTACCAAGTATCGCACCCTTGATCCCAAGCTCAAGCCTTATCAGGAGATGGTCTCCACTTATGCCAAATTATTCACCAAGCTGATCTTTGTCCATGTTCCTCGCGAGCAGAACATTCTGGCCAATGCCCTCGCCTCCTTGGCATCATCTTTTAAATTCCCTTTAGGTGTTTGGTCTAAATCCATCACCATCTACAAGCGTCTCGTCCCTGCTGTTCATGACCCTTACCTTTTAAGAATCAAAGAAAGAGTCATACAGAAGATTCAGGAAGGGAAAATTCTTGAGAAGAGGGAAATCATGTTGGCAGAATTTGAAGAAGAACTGGCTGATGAGGAGAAACCTTGGTTCTATGAAATTGTTAAATATTGTAAAGATCAGTCTTACCCTGAAGGAGCCACCACAGAAGATAAGAAAGCCATAAGAAGGGTGGCCCAGGAATACACATTGGTTGGAGGTCTACTATATAGGAGAAGCCTGACTGGTGTTCTATTAAGATGTCTTGATGACAACGAGGTCTAGAAATGTGTAGATGAAGCACACTCGGGTGTGTGCGGTGGCCATGTAAATAGCCAAATGCTCGCTCAGAAGATCATTCGGTAAGGCTTTTACTGGCCCACTATGGAAGAGGATTGTGCTATCTATCTCCGTAGGTGTGTCAAATGTCAGCTTCACGCCGACAAGATTCATTCACCATCTTCCTCACTTCATCCAGTATCCTCCCCATGGCCTTTCTCCATGTGGGCGTTTGACATCATTGGTCCCCTAGGTGATCCCAACTCTCTCACCAAGTAGAAATCCTTCATCCTTACTGCGACGGAGTACTTCACCAAGTAGGCCGAAGCTGAAGCTTACGCGGAAATCAAGGCATCAACAGTCTGCAAGTTCATCATGAAGAACATCCTCACCAGTTTCGGCATCCCAAGCACAATCGTCACCGACAATGGACCACAGTTCATTTCTCAGGACCTTCAAGTCCTCTGCAAAAGGTACGCAATCGCATTGCATCATTCATCACCTTATTATCCACAAGGTAATGGCCAGGCGGAGGCCACCAACAAGACATTGATCAAAATCATAAAGAAAACCTGCGAGTCTAGTAAGTCCTCAGATTGGCCAGAAAAGCTTATCGAAGCTCTATGGGCCTATCGCACTTCGATCCGTACCCCCACCGGGCAGACTCCGTTTGCCCTTACTTATGGGATGGAAGCGGTAGTGCCGTATGAGACTATGATTCCTTCTCTCAGGGTACAATTGGATAAGGAATTTTCCCTCGACGAACATCATAATTCACTTCTTGCCCAGTTGGAACTCTTAGACGAGAAGCGGCTGGTCGCTGCCGAGCATGCACGTGTTTATCAAAATAGACTCGCTCGCTTTTATCAAAAGAAAGTCGTTGAGAGAAAATTCAGAGTTGGTGAGATGGTCGTAAAAAGATTTTTTGTCAAACCTGGAGGGCCGTGTTCTAAACTTTAACCCAATTGGGAAAGACCATATGTGATTCAGGCTGCGTACCCTGGCAACGCCTACAAGTTAGTCAATGCCGAAGGAACCGAGTTATCCCACTCTTGGAACGGGCTTTATCGTAAGAAATACTACCCTTAGATAAGTGTAACAACCGGCATGGTACGAGGACCATCAGAGCTAGAAATTCACTTTTCAGTCTTTGTAGCCTAACTCAGGGTTATCCTGCGCATACTCCCACACCTCACTTTCGGGATCAAGCGAAGCAGAACTTGAGGGAAGCTCCAAAAAAAGAAAAAAAAGAAAAAAAAGAGAAACAAAAAAGAGAAGCCTAGTGTTCATTATGCAGTCAAGTCTTTGCATATGTCCTTCTTGTAGGATAGGACCCATTAAGGCTCGGTAGGTCTCAGGTCTTGGTCTGCCAGAACCGTAGAGATTCCTGTCCGGTCATGTCGACTTACGCCCACTAAAAGAAGGCAGCATGCACACACGCAACTGTTTTAGCCAAAAAAATTGGTAGTATTGCTTATTATGGGGCTATACTCGAAGGTCTATAGGAAAGTTGCAATCTTTGTTCTCTTCTTTCTTGACCCAATGAGACAGCCGACACCCTTAAAACGTTGAGCATAAGAGAACCAAAATACCATACCTTGAAGGCGAGAGTAGGATTCATCTCCTCGAACTCGAGTCAGAGCACGAGAAGAGGGCAGTGTCCCCGCAGGCATACAAGAGGGATTCCCACATATCAAATTATCATGTCTCCCTAAAAAAAGTCAAATAAGAGCCTGTTCGTGGCCGTGCCTGATTTCAACAAGTGAACATCCCTCAAAACAAAGGCTAAATTCCACAAAGGGGCAACGCAATTCTGTTCGAGATTTGATCCAAAGTCACCCAAAAGGGGAAATGTCGAGTATGTCCCGCTTAGCTCGTCGGGTTAATGATTTTACCGGTCCTCTCGGAAGGTTTACCCCACCGTGCTCTTCTTTCTCCCCTCAAAGATGAAAGCTCAGTGGAAATCCTGAAAGGTGCGCCCCGCTAAGGCAAGCGACCTCGTTTTAGCAAAACACACATATAATTGTCTACTTCGAAAAGCAAAATCCATCGCCGCGAAAGAGTCTCGGTGTTTCTGGCCGGTCAAGACCTCTATCTACCACCTCGGTGGATTCTTACTTTAACCTCGGGCTTAGGTCAATGCAAGCGCGTCACCAATAGGTGCGACAACGTCTGATTCTGGGTCAGCGTCGCGTGGTTGGCCGTTAGGGTTCCAAGGTGTTCTATCATATACAACCTAGAGTTGTGAGGAAATGGACTCGGGTCGGGCAAACCTTTTACCTCGAACACTCTTTCGGTGCATCTTTGCGGTCGGAAGTAACTGGGAGCCTAAGCGTGGCATGACGGTTTTGTCATCAGGTTAAGTCTTAACTAGCAAGATTATCATTTGACAAGTCTAGGGGCCCAAACCAATCTAGATGTGCACACATGATACTTGGGAGGTTAGTAAGAAACCATGTCTTCATAAGAATCAGGTGCCATAAGAATGATCACTATGCATTAGTTACCCTTAAAAAAATTGAAGTGGCCCTCGGAGGACGCCGTCAGGTGGGTCCCCAAGTGGGAATTCTCTTGGAGCATGTTAACCCTGCATTAAGTGGAACGATTTAAACACCCCTGGTCCAAGAACCATGCCGGTTGTAATAACAAATGTCTTTCAAAAAAAAGAGAAAATTCAAAAAAAAAACACATAAACAAAAAAAAAACAAAAAATTGCATCAGTGTGATCTCATTTATGTGCTACATTTCTACATTTTGTTCCCATTTGTGTGTCCATGTGTTGCATTCATCATCTTTGCTCTTGCCTTAATTGATAAAGGCTTGGCCCCTTGACTCGTTATCAAGGTTAGTCTCAAAGCAAACACCCGTTCTCTGGGCAAGGGGCCAAGTCCAAACGGAAAAACTATCTTGTTTCATTGAGCAATGTGTACAAGATTGAAAAGTAAGAACGAAGGCAGGAGACATGAAACTGAACATTCTTTTATTTCCTTCTAGAAATTGTACATTAAGTTCCGTCCTCTCTCTCAGTGTTACCCCTTTCTCCACTCTCCAAACGAGGAACCCTGGAGGGCGTTGCTAAACCATGCGGGGTGATGCATCTACCACTCTGTACCCCTCTTCCCGTCTCTGCTCCCTATTGATCAATAGGGGCGGCAAAGAATCTACTAACACGAAAGTCACGCTCTCATGCTCTACGGTAGCGCTCTTCACAATCTCTCAGCCATTGTTCAGCAAGACCGAGGCTGGTTCGGAGTTCAAACAGTTGGGCCTCCATGGCCCTCCGCTCCTCCCTCTCAGCCAATCTGTCGGCTCTCTCTCTTTTGGTGACTCTTTCCCTTTCCGCGCGTTCTCTCTCCCTGTCCTCCCTTTCCAGCTGAAGGGTAATCATCAGCTCCACGGCGTCTCGAGAAGAGCCATCATCTAGACGATGCCGTAACTCTTCCTCCAGTTTTGCTATTCTGGCTTCCCCCTGTGCGGTACGAGCAAGTGTATCTTGCACCTCTTTCGTCTGCCATAACCATCATTTCAGATATATGGAGACATGGATAAGTGAAATTCAATGGCAAGACTCTCAGCTGTGTGGAGAGCATTCCTTCTGCCTCCGCTGCTCGCTGCGTAGTATGAGCAAGCTGCTCATGAAGCAAATCAAGTTCGAAAGTGGGGATCCATAAACTAGAAGAGACACCATCCACCCCCATTGCTGAGGAAGCCGCATCAAGATGGGTGCGTTGCAACACACATAAGGTGACACTGAGGACCTAGCACCAGGAATCTTGGTCTATGATTGTGTGTATGTAGGCTTACCGAAGAACTCAAGGCTGCGCGAGTATCATGTAACTGCCGCTCCGTGCCTATCAGGCAAGTTTGCAGGTTCGCTATCATAGTGTCGCGAACATCCTGTGGCCAGGACATAGGTTACCATACATAAACAAAAAAACAATAAAAAAAGAAAAGAAAAATATGCTCACCTCCACAGTCCCCTTGGGATGGAGTCGCTCTGCATACATCACCTTATAGAGGCGTAGATAATCCTCGCTGTCTTGAGCATGTGACTCCACGAGTGTGCCATCCCGTTGCCAATCTTCATATTGCTCGGGGAACCGCACTCTCCAATCAATGGAGGTCGCCGGCCCACGCGTCTTCCTCCCGACGTGTGGTGTTGTAGTCATGTCCACCCATTCCTGTGTTGTGCCCCTTGTTCCTTGATGATGCTGTGATGTTTTGATGATAGCAACATTAGTGTCACCACATAAGATTGCATGATTAATCTATGATTGAGTGCTTGATCTGCATGCCTTGATGATGATTTAACTAATGAGCATTCAGTTGCTGCTTTAGGTCAGTTAAGTCAGTGCACTTATATTTTGTCTAAGGCTAGTGCATCTTTGTCAGTCCGGCTGCTCAACAACCTCGGTGCATGTCACCGTTCATAGGCATTAAGGTCTGTGCATTCCACTCTCTGTGCACGCAGTCTTGGCGAGTGTTAGGTCGGTGCATTGCTTATTCTGCGTCTCAAGGTGGCCTGGAGTCGGTGCATGTGTGCGTGAGTCGGTGCATGTGTGCGTCTCACACACACCTTAAGTCGATGCACATGAGCCTTCACGGTCGGTGCAATGCAATGTTTGCTATGGGCTAGCACTACGTCGGTGCATATTCTTATTATTGTGCTCATTTTCATGCTAGTTGGTACATAGTCGGTGCACATCTCACCAAGGTCCGTGCACGCTTGCCACCTCGCATTCTCAGGTCTGTACACGATCTCATACTTACATAATAAGTCAGTGCAGTTCATGCATACCGCATACATAATCTCATGCTAAATCAAGTCTGTGCCCACCTCGTAACCAATTCAGTGCATAAGAGATTCATGCATCTTAGTCCATGAAATGTCTGTAGTCTGCATAGTCAGTGCATCCGTTAGTCTTGTGCTGCAAATAAGTCTGTGCATATGCTAGTGTGATAGTACTGAACTAGTGCATATAATACCCTATGTCAGTGTACATCTTTCGTGATTGAATGAAGTCTGTGCATATTTTATACATAACTGAAAGACACTTATGCAGCAGGTCAATAGCTCGTGTTCTTCAAGAAGGGCACGTGATCCAATGATGATCCTCACTCAAAGATGCTGCCACGTGGACCCTGAAGCTTCTAGATTCTGACAAGTGGCGATTGTCTCCTGAAGCTTCCAGGCCGGAGCGTTCCCTCCACACTCCTAGGGCAAGAGCTCGTCAACCTGACCTAATGGAGTATATATATAGTCTGCTTCCTGCAATCATAAGGATATCTCTCAAAAAGTAGTAGAAGAAAAAGAGAAAGAGAGAGATCGAGAGCAGCAGAGAAACGTAGAAGAAGAAGAAGTAGATAGGAAGAGAGAGAGAGATCGAGAGTTTGAGAAGAAAAGAAGAGAAGCTTCATCTGAAGATTAGTCCCTACTGGAATCTGGATCAAATCTAATCCAGTCAGCTCCTTGAGAGCCATATCTGCGCTTTAGTGTTTACAGCTTTCAGTTGCTGTCATTTCTCATTTTTTGTTTTCCTTTTTATTGTTACTTCAAGCTGTAGCAAAGGAGGATTCCTCTGAACGGGTCAAGCTATAAGCCCCAACGGTTGCAGAGGTGTGGTGTCCTCTGGACGGTAAAGCTATAATGCCCAGCGGGTCAAGCTATGTGTCAGCGGATGGCTAAGCTGTATTGCCCAGCAGAAGCAAGCTGTGATGCTCAGCGGATGTGGGCAAGCTGTGAGGCCCAGCTGTTAAGCTGTGTATCAGCGGGAAGCCACACTCTGGTTGGAGTGTGGGGTGGACGTAGGTCTGGAGGACCGAACCACCTTAAAATCTTCTGTTCATCGTGGTTTGATTTTTTATTCTACTCTGCTAGATGTATGCTTAGGAACGTTCATGATAGTCTGATCTTATATCTAGTGAGAGATAAGGTTGCACACTGTTCGTTTGATTCTGGTCTTGATAGAGTCTAGTTGATTAGATGAACTGAGTCATCTCTTTAGTCTATATGGAGTAGATCAGAATTACAGTCTCTCAGATCTTCCTTCCATCTTTCGAAGAGTGCATCTAAGCTGATTAAGGCTCCCGTGGGTTTTAATTCCGCATCTCTGTTTATTATTAGTTTTAATTGGGCATAATTTTAGAGAAGGATTCATTCACCCCCCCCCTTTTGAATCCATCACACTGGTCCCATCATCCTGGGCGAGCCCTAGAGTCCTCATGGCCAATCGTAGCCGAAGTGGCTCGATTTCGTTCAAACAGTGCATCCAAAGGTCGCGTCCGAACCAGACACGGCTAGTTATGACCCATGGCTGATCGGCATCGTCATGCCCGCATAAGGCCTCCAGATCACCTAGGTCAGGTCACACACATCTTCTTAAACAAAAAAAGAAAAGAAAAGAAAGATGATGAAATAATAACCACCATCGCCGCGGAGAACTCTTGCAACTCGTGTCTTAACACCATCAGCTGATAGGATAGAGGGGCTGAGCTCATGATGGGTTGCCACCGCCTCGCCAGCGGCACCGCCATTGGACGCCAATGACGGGTTTTTCCCATTGGGAGGTAATAATAGCTCCACAACTGCACCATCGTGTGTCATTAACACAAAAAAAAAGAAAAGAAAAGAAAAGGATAGGGGGGATACCTAGATGAACTGCGTGAAATGATAAGTGTGTATTTTTATATATTAATTCATGATTATACACATTTTTATGAACTTAAACAATAATAATAATACACGTATCACACTTACTTTTAATTTATAGTAAAATATTTAAATTTCTGAAATTAAATAATGTTAATAAAGATATTTGCTTATTTATGCAAGCATTCAAAATGAAAAAAATAAGAAAATAAAGAAAATATATATATATATATATATATATATGTGGAAATGGGCCAAAAGCCCAAGGACTTGTTCAAAAAGAAAAAGAAAAAAATAAATTTATTTGCTATTTTTTAGGATTTTATAAGATATATACAATATAATGTGTGTGTGTATATATATATATATATATAACGTGAGTGTGTGCAAGTGTGTGTTCTGTGCAGGTCGGTCGCAGGAAGGCGCCCGCCTACGCGGGCGGGCACGGGCGACGAGGGCGCGGTCAGTGCGCCCTCACGCGGTCAACACGCAGGCGCGTGGAGGATGCAGCAGGCGGCTGGGCGCACCGTGCCCACGCGACATGCGGTGCACCGTGGGCCCACGCGGGGGCGCCCCACGCGGAGAGAGAGCGATCGGCGCACGCGACGCACGCGGCCGGCCAAGAGAGAGAAAGAGAGAGGAAGAAGGAGAAAGGAAGAAGAAAAAAATAAAAAAAAATACAGAAAAATCAGAAAAAAAATATCCAAGTGTGCAACACATGTTGGCACATAATTTTGGATCAAAATAGCAGCAATGGGTTGTTCACATTGGCAAGAAGTGTTCATATTAGAATGAGGTTATGTGAACCCTATATAAAGGGCATCAAATGTAATGAGAGGATGGAGAGTAGAGTAGAGTAGCATTTGATATTTTGTAGTTCATTTTGGCCTTGAGGAGAGTCATGAAAGAGAAATTTTGAGAGCTTTGTGTTTAAGTTTTGGAGTTTGTTGTTAGTTTGTATTGAATATTTTCATTGTACTCTCAGCCTTTTTTTGGCTCTTCATAGTCCATTTATAAGCTTGTGTGATTCTTATTTCAATTTATTATCTTCTACAAAGTTGTCCATCTGTAAGTGTTCTTCAACTTCTCTTTCTAGCATTTCCCTCAATTCCTTCTAGATTGAAAGTTATTTTCCGTTTTCTTAAGTTCTGTTCTACGTGATTACTGTTCATCCGAGGTGATACCTTCTAATATGTTTCTGTTTTGAAGTCTTTCCCATCTTTTTTTTACTCTGAGATCTTCATAAAAGTTGTTGTTCTCTTGTAGATCTAACTTTTTTTCTTCTACTACTTTTTCTAAATCTTCGTATTTTGAGAGTTATAATTAATTTTTCACTGTTCTGATTTCTACCATATTACTGTTCATCCGCACTGATAGCTCTTAAGTTTTTCACATTTTTCACTGTCTTCTTCTCATTTTATGATTCTATGTTCTTCATCAAACTTCTTCATCTTTTCATTCTCTACAACTTTTATTTATTCCACCTTTTCTAATTTTCTCTAGATTTCAAGTTATTCTATTTCTTCCAACCCCCTATTTTCAAGAAAATTCTGTTATGTTTTCAACATTGCTTTGTTCCTAGTTCTATCCAACCCCTCTCTTCACAAGTTCTTCACTCACACCCAAAGCGATAGTCATCTTCCGATCATCTCACGGCGTCGACTTCCAAGGCGGAGCGATCTTCATTCAAGGCTCGGCGAGGAAACGACGGCATTCTTCATCAATTGGCTAAATATTTCCTTCACTTTTCTCTTCTTATTCAAAGTTGTAATTTCAATTTCTTTAGTGTTAATCGCACTCAAAAGATAAAATTGGATTTTCAAAATATAAGGATATTTTCCAACATTGATCTATAAAGATTATTTCCTCCCCGTGGGATCAACCGTATTTATCACTATACTCGTATTTCCAAAATCGTTTAAGTGAGTGAGTGCGGTTGTATAAATTTTAAAATTTGTGGGGCACGACATTTTTAAACGACGGGTGTCGAGCGCATCAAATTTTTGGCGCCGTTGCTGGGGATGGAATTTTTGAATGTTGGAATATTCTTGTGTTTGATGTGTATATTTGTATATTGATTTTGTTATTTTTATTTTACAGGAAAAAGAAAACAAATTAAAAAATCAAAGAAAGATGAAACGCATACCTGAAATTCTAAGAAAATGAAGCGTCGCTGAAAGCCTGGTACTGTAGCAGTCAAGCGTCGCTAAAGGGCAGAAACGTAGGAACATGTTCTGTTTTTCCAATTTCTGAAAAATCCTTAAAAAATATGAAACATTCTTGAAAACTCTATAAAAAATCAAAAACATCAAAACAAAAGAAATTATTATGTTGGCTAGATAGGTTCATTAATTAAAAATAAAAAAAATATACTTGCACCAAAATAAAAAAAAAATTCATTTCAAGATTAGAAACCACACAACATGTTCTAGGTCATGCATCATTTAGCATAGAATTTTGCTTTGTTTAATTCCTGTCATTGCATTTTGAAGATTGCGAGGGGTAAGGTACGTTCTACTTATCCTATTATGACATGCATATTACATAAGAACCCCTTGTTTGAAATTGTGGTGTGTATTTCATTTCAAAATATTCTAAGGGCCATACCCCTAAATAACATAAGGTGGGGATTTCATCACCCTTCCTTAGCCCACAAATCACATTTCCCTTGCATCTTTACATGACCTATGCCATAAATAAAAGTCAGTAGACATTGGCCCTAGGATCACACTGTGATTTTAGTACGATTTGAGTTTACCCTCTTGTGAAAACTGGTGCCTAAGGCAAGACGGTCGGACGGCAAACGCCTTAAGCAGGCTAATGGTTTGACATAATTAGGTCCCTACGAAAGTAGGGGGAGCCTCCCACTACCCCACCTCTTACCTGGCCGGTGGAAATATTGAGGGTGAACTTAAGTTGTACTTTAGTTACTTTGTGAAACCCTATTTGTAGGTCTGAGTCGCATCTAGATCATTAGATAATTTGTGTTACTTGTTTGTGTTTGCATAAAAAAAATTTAAAAATAAAATAACAAACTCACGTCTATGTAGGAGCACTTTATTCCTTCTACTTACAAACCCTCAACATGTATTCAACTCCCTGACATTCTCGTTGATCAATATGAGATTCGCCCTAATCTCATCCAGATGTTCCCATCTTTTTATGGGAATCTTAATGAAAATCTTTATAGGCATCTAGATGATTTTCTAGAAGTTTGATCCCTGATCAAAATTCAGAATTTTAACGATGATGCCCTGAAGTTGATCTTATTTCCATTCTTATTGAAAGAAAAAGCCAAATGTTGGCTAAGGAGTTTTGGAAAGATTATCAGGACTTGGGAAGATATGCAGTTAAAATTTTTGAAAAAATTTTACCCCATAGTCCGGACCAACATGATGAGAAGGGAGATTATAGGATTTACTCAACATCCGGGAGAGCAAATTCATGAATCTTGGGAGAGACTGAAGGATCTAGTAAGTCAATGTCCACACCATGGGTTGCCCAAATGGCAAATTATATTTACATTTTATGAGGGGTTATCTGATTTTGATAGGCAAATGGTAGACATATATTGCGGAGGGGCATTTATGAGCAAAGGTGAAAATGATGCATATGATTTGTTTAAAATTTTGAGTGAAAATTCGATAAATCGTGCCTCCATCTCATCTCATCAAGAATCCGTAGGACATGTCAAACAGGCTGAAAACCCAATCCACACTTACATGGAAGTCTGTGAATTCTGTGCTAGTCTCACTCACCATGTGAGTCAGTGTCCTACTATAGCCCAACTCCCATTGGTCATCCAAGCTCAAGTTCAAAATGTCCTAGGGTTATCTCAGCTCAAGCATGCAAAATTTTCAGATGATTATAATCTTGGCTAGAGTAATCACACAAATTTTCCTTGGACGGATCCAACATTCCAAGCCCATCTGTCTAAACTTTCAGCCCAAGCAGCCCACGAGCGGCCCATGTGTACTCAACCTCCGCCCAACTCATCTCACCCAGATTTCGGAATCAACATTGATACTAGGGGTGATTCACTTGGGCCACTACTTTGAACCTCAAATCATGTACTCTCAGTCTACTTATCAACCCTCTCCTTCAACATTACACCAACCCCCTCAATATGTGAATGATGATGATGATGATGATGACAGTCTTTTGCCTGTCATTTTGGCTCACGATATCACTATTGAGAGTGAGGGGGAGTACTCACGTAATACCATGATGCAGGAAGGAAAGGAAGAAGGGGGTGGCTTCAAGGATAATGATGATCATATCACCCCATTCTATGAATGTTTTGAGATTGAGAATATTACTGTAAAGGATAATGACCCAGACAACTCAATTGAGGAAATAAATAAAGAGGAGGATTACTTTGGAAGTACTAATATTGTTGATTTAATGAAACAAAATTCTGAATATCCTCCTCCCCTGAAAGAACATGATGATGGGGCCTTATTAGAAAAGTTTACATTTCATCTACCGACCCCATTTCTGGAAATTTTGATTGATAATTTTGGGTTTAGTAATGAGTGTGATGATGGGTCCGTCTTAGAGAAATTCACATTTGATCTCACCTTTGATGAAAGGGCCGGATTGGAATCATTTATATTTCCTCTATCCACCCCATTAGTGGGCAATTTGGTTGATAATCTTCAATTGGGTGATGAGTTTTATAACGGGGTCATATTCGAACATTTCACATTTGATCTTACCCCTGAGCGCTCTCCCACAATGTTTGAGTCATTGGATCAATTAGTTACTCGGCTCGTGCTTCCTTCTACTTTGATTCCCCTGCCAGTTGAGCCTCTCCAATTTGACATTCTAGGACCTGAGGGGGATGTGCCAACCACATTCATCTTTGATTTGCCTTCCTCTCAGGAAGACAAGTTGCTCCATGCCCTTAACGTTCATGAGGTTGTTACTGACAGGAAAGTGGCTCAGGCTGACAATCTTATTCCTAAGCTACCAGGGCCTGAACAAGTTACCATGGAGGAAGTCGTTCCTAAAAAGCTCGTCAGGAGAGACGATATAGGACAAAGGGACCACTGGGTAGATATTATGCAAAGGTTCCACCTCAATCTTGACATATTATTGGCCATTGATCCTTTAATGATCCCGAAAGTTCAAAACTGGCTCACACTTATGGTTACAGAAAACTTCAATAAAGTGTGCGACCCGCATATTTCTAGCCCCAATCCCAACATGGTTACTCTTGTCTTCCAATGGCATAAGGGCTGGAATTTGAAGGAGGACAAGATCACGTGGCGGCTCATTCTGAATGCCACACGTTAGTTAGTGAGCTTTTATGCGTCTGGCTGAAGACGGTAAACTTAGCGCTTCTTGGGAGGCAGCCCAAAGAATTTCTGTGTGCTAATAAATGGCTTCTGGGAGGCAACCCACGGTTTTGTGATTTGATATTTTGTTTGAGTGTGTTTGTGTTTCAGTTGTCAGGCCACAACGCAACGAAGCCCTCGTCACTTTGCCCCGACCATCAGGTTGTATCCTTCCATCCCATCCATTTTACCTGTTTACTTGTTCTCTGATCTTTCTACTGCATATGCCATTGAGGATAATGTCATTCAAGTTGGGGGGGAGCACAAAAATTTTTTTTCATGTGAATATAACCTGATATGAATTTTGCTCGATCTATTGCATTGTTAAGAAATTGAAATCCCCATTTAGAGTTTCTTGATTCAGCTTCTATTGAAAGTGATTCTAGAATAGAAAAGACTAGGGAAAAGGAGGATGGAAAATTTTATTTAATCTAGCCATGGAAAACTGATTTAAGAATCTCTTTAAAGTTCATGTGCACTTTAAGAAAATACAATCACGTTGCACGCTAATGAAACAAGTAGGACAAGCCTTCTGCTATATTGGGTATGTTGTCTGAAATTCAGCACTTCTTAAGGACGAGATCTATAGCTTTCTGCCAAGTGATCTATCAAACTTAGTGCAAAAGCACAAGTGACAAAATTTTGAGAAAAACACCATGAAAAATACTCCGATTCTGAGTAACCGGGCCTACTTCACCTAAGACGTGTTGAGATTCGCGTCAAAAGAAAAAGAGAACGTTGATCTGTGTAACCGGGCCTACTTCACCTAAGACGTGTTGAGGTTCGCGTAAAACAGTGAAGGGTAGTGCAACATCATGTGTGTATATAAAAAAAAAAGAAAAGAGACGAAAAAAAAAGATATATCCCAAAAGGGACAAACGTAATAAGGCAGACAAAAAGTTATTATGCTTAATGCTCTGATTAAGAAGTACAGAGTTGAAAGACACTTGCTTGCAATAGCAAATGGGGGACGCAATTGTCTTCACTGTAGACTTAGCATTTCACATGCACAAGTGCTACTGAATTTTGATTAGAATTCTTGATCATGTACCTGAATTTCCTACATGAGGCTAGTATGTGATAATGATTCCTAATCTTTAGTAGATTCTATGAACGATGATCTGGAAATGAAGCATGAATATTTTAAACTCTTGTTGGTCCTCAAAATTTTCATTATTTGCATTGCTAAGGGACTAGCAATGAGTAAGTTGGGGGGTGTGATAAGTGTATATTTTTACATATTAATTCATGATTATACACATTTTTATGAGCTTAAACAACAATAATAATACACGTATCACACTTACTTTTAATTTAGAGTAAAATATTTAATTTTCTGAAATTAAATAATGTTAATAAAGATATTTGCTTATTTATGCAAGCATTCAAAATAAAAAAATAATAAAATAAAGAAAATAATATATATATATGGAAATGGGCCAAAAGCCCAAGGACTTGTTCAAAAAGAAAAAGAAAAAAAAGAAAAAAAAATAAATTTATTTACTATTTTTTAAGATTTTATAAGATATATACAATATAATATATATATATCTATAACTAAAACTAAAACTAACGTGAGTGTGTGCGAGTGTGTGTTCTGTGCAGGTCGGCCGCAGGAAGGCGCCCGCCCACGCGGGCGGGCACGGGCGACGAGGGCGCAGTCAGCGCCCCCTCACGCGGTCAACACGTAGGCGCGTGGAGGAGGCAGCAGGCGGCCGGGCGCACCGCGCCCGCGCGACACGCGGCGGCAGGCGGGAGCGGCGGCACACCGCGGGCCCACGCGGGCGCGCCCCACGCAGAGAGAGAGCGGCCGACGCACGCGGCGCATGCGGCCGGCCAGGAGAGAGAAAGAGAGAGAAAGAGGAGAAAGGAAGAAGAAAAAAATACAAAAAAATACAAAAAAATCAGAAAAAAATACCCAAGTGTGCAACACATGTTGGCACATAATTTTGGGTCAAAATAGCAGCAATGGGTTGTTCACATTGGCAAGAAGTGTTCATATTAGAATGGGGTTATGTGAACCCTATATAAAGGGCATCAAATGTAATGAGAGGATGGAGAGTAGAGTAGAGTAGCATTTGATATTTTGTAGTTCATTTTGGCCTTGAGGATGTTGTGCATCCCTTGGTTTTGATGATGACAATAGGATATGTTTGATTAATCAAGTTCTATCTTGTTTCATAACAAATACAAGTGGTTTGATTGTTCCTTCAAAGTAATGGACTCATGACTATTTGATGATGACAAACAATGTTTTTGATTAACTCAATATAAATCTGATAGTTCAAGTTACTTCTGATAAGTTAAGTAATTTCAGGTCCACTGAAATCCAAGTGGAATCAACAAATCAGAAGAAGTGTCAAAGGCCGCTTGTCGACCAGGGAAGTGGTTATGGTCGACCAACGAACCCAGCCAGAAACACTTCAAGTCATCCGTCTTCTGCATGTGCCTTGGCTGTCGACCAAAGCCCCACTTCTGGTCGACCACAGAACAGACAGAGCATCAGACAGAACTGACGGCCATCTGGAATTTGCCCCTTGTCGACCAGCGACAAGGCTGTGGTCGACCACGGGGGACGCGAGTGTCAGCCAGAATGAAACCGCCATCAGGACACTGCTCGTTGTCGACCAGGGACAGTGTCATGGTCGACCACGGGTGTTATAGCGTCCAGAACCGAACTCTAACCGAATTCTGTTTTGGTTCCTTAAAACCTGCAGATTGTTGTTGCAGGTTGTTGGGTAGTTCAAATGATGAGATTCCGCACGGGAATCAAGGAGAGAATCTTGCTTAGAAGCGGTCAAACTTATTGTAGTGATCGGATTTAACCTTCTCCCTGCTTTCTAGCAGATTGACGCTCGATCTGGAATTTGAGCGGGAAGAGCTTCAGGCTTAAAAAAGTATCTGCATAAAAAGTAGAAGGCAACTAATCGCGGAGGCAAGCACACAGAGAGAGAGCATAGAACAGAAGCTAAGAAACACACCTACATCACAGGACGAAGTGGCTCTCCATCAATCAGAAATCTGCAGAAGACTAAAGGCATTCTCATTGCTACAGAAGGAAGACTGGGCTTGAAGCTGTGCGACCTCCAGCAGCAAAGCAGCTGAAGGCATCCGATTGGAAGTTCTACAGGGAGTCTACTCTTGTTATTTATGTGATTAAGTCCCAGGCTGAATTCTTTACTTTGTTACAAAAGTCTATATTCAGTCCTGTTGCATCATCCCACCTTCTCATCATTTCTATTCATCCTTACACCAAGTGTCAAGCTGTGAGGCAGCGGATTCAAGTTGTGTGTCAGCTGGTACAAGCTGTGTGTCAGCAGGAACAAGTTGTGTGACAGTGGTGTCTTGTGTTTTGGATTGAGATCAGAGGCTCTCATAAGTGAAGCCTTGCTTGAGTTAAGCAAGGGGTGGATGTAAGTCTCGGGAAGAGACTGAACCACCTTAAAAATCCTATCTTGTGGTTTGCTTATGTGTGTGCGTGCTTCTCTATGTGTTTGTTTTCTTCATTGATATCAACATTAGTTCTGTAATTCGTCAATCACCTGCAACTCATTTAGTCAATAGATATTAAATCGAAAAAAGGGGGAAAGATCTATTCACCCCCCCTCTAGATCTATTCAGTCCGTACTCAACACGTGGTATCAGAGCCAGACTCTCCAAAAATGTGGTCTAACAACCAGGAGAGGCCTGCCGGACTGAACTCTAGAAGTCTAATGGCTGAGGGACACTCAGTAACTAGACCACCATATTTCGATGGAAATGATTTCTCATACTGGAAAAATCGTATGCAGGTGTTCTTGAGAGCACAAGATCATGAGATGTGGAGAGTAGTAAGCCGAGGACCCTACGAGTTGCCCGAAGATGAGGATACCTGGACCAGAGAACAGGTCAGAAAATCAACCATCAACTGGGGAGCCATGAACGTAATGCAATGCGCACTACACCCCACGGAGTTCTCACGAGTTTCACAATGTGCAACGGCCAAGGAAATGTGGGATCGACTAGTAGTAATCTATGAAGGTACTTCAGAGGTAAGGGAGTCAAAAGTAAATATGCTAGTTTCAGAATATGAAATGTTTAGAATGAAAACTGACGAAAATATTTCTGAAATGTATGCTAGACTAGTGCAATTAACGAATAGTTTAAAGAGTCTAGGGAAAACCTACAAGGAACAGGAATTAGTGAGGAAGATCCTAAGATCCCTCACTCCTATGTGGCATACCAAGGCCACAGTAATTGAGGACTCAAAGAACCTCACCACTATGACTGTGGATGAACTAGTGGGATCCCTAATGGCCTATGAGGTCAATCTGAAAAGAAAAGAAGATGAGGGCAAGAAAAAGAACTAGCTCGCCCTAAAAACTAAAATAGGCACCTCTGAACTATCTGACACTGATAACTCATCTAGCACAGGTGAGGAAACTGGTGAGCTAGCCATGTTAACAAGAAAATTCAAAAGGTTTCTGCGGAAGGAAGGTAAGGGATTCAGGAATCCTAAGGGCATGGTAAGAAAGTCATCTCAGTTTAAGTTTGATAAAAATAAAACTTCATCTAACAAACTTGTCTGCTACAACTGCAGGAAACTAGGACACATAAAGGCTGAATGTCCAGAGACTCCTAAGAAATCAAGCTTCAAGTGGAAAGGCAAGCAGCCAAAAGCAATGATAAGCACATGGAGCGAGGAGGAGGAAAGCAGTAAGGAGGAAACAACTTCCGAGGAAGAAGAAGGAAACATCTGTTTGATGGCCAAAGGAGATAGAGATGATCTTGAGGTAATCCCTCCGTTTCAAGATTTTTCTAGCTCAGATTGGGAAGAAGTCTACTCAGACTTACTTGATGCATATGAAAGAATTAGAAAGGAAAATAAGAGTTTGAAGAAAAAGCTTAATCAGGTCAATAATGACAGCAACCCATTTGCCAACAGAACTGAACTAGAATTAGAAATCACCACCTTGAAAAATAAGCTGAAACAATACGAGACAGATGAAGAAAATGTCAAAGGGCTGTTAGAAGAAAATGAGTCACTGAAAAACACAATTGATGAGGTAAAATTAAAGACTCAAGAAAGTGAACAGCAAACTAAGGTAACTCAAGAAAGAAACAACTCACTCAAGGAGGAAAACTGTCAACTTCTGGAAGAAATAGAAAGAATCCAGAGTGAACTGAAAAACAAACAGGAAACCTTGGAAAAAATGACTAAAGGTCAAGAAAACTTAAATGCTGTCTTGGGAATAAAAGTAAACTTTCAAAAAGAAGGGTTAGGATACAATCCTACGGCTAAAAAGGAATTCCAAATAAAAACCGTAACTGGGATTGCTGACTCAAAAGGAAAAGGGCCCCTAATCAATCTATATCAAGACAAACAAGAGGATGTAGCTGAATGCTCCTCCAAAAGGAATAATGTCACCAAGGAAGAGAGAAACATTAAAGAGAAAACAGTCAATCAACATAAGCTTAAAAATAATAGACAAGAAACTCAAATTCACAGAAATAACCAAACAAACCAAGTACTAAATCAAGTTAAAGGACATAAATCTGGAAAACAAGGTGTCTGGAGACAGGCTGGTCGACAACCGACCCCTCCTCTGTCGACCAGAGGATCTGCCAGAACAGGCGCTGGCGTCTGGAGAAGCAGTGGTCGACCACAGACATACCAGATGTCGACCAGAGGAACTGCCAGAACAAGCGCTGGCTTCTGGAAAAGCAATGGTCGACCACAGACACACCAGATGTCGACCATGACCAGACACGCAAACAGAAACCACAGATTTTCTCAGGTGAAACAAAATGAAAATTAGAAATCAAAAAGGTGGATTCAGATTAAAGAAACATTAGAACAAAAGCCACCCAATCTGAACAAGTTCAGAGACGAAAAATTAAACTGCTCTAACAAAATCTGGGTTCCCAAAGGATTGTTACAGCAATTTCATAATTTTACAAGTTATCTTGGACCCGGGTACCATTGGGGTCCAAAAATTTCTATGTAATTCATGATGCAGGAATGTATGGCAGCCATGCACAATAAGTGGTACTTAGATAGTGGTTGCTCAAGACACATGACGGGAGACAAGACCAAGTTCTCCCAACTAAGCTCAAAAGATGGAGGTTATGTGACCTTTGGAGGAAATAACAAAGGTAAGATCATCGGGACAGGTAAAATAGGTAAGAACTCCTCAAACAGTATTGAAAATGTACTGCTGGTAGATGGACTGGAATATAACTTGCTGAGCATCAGTCAGCTTTGCGACAAAGGCCATAAAGTAATATTTGACTCCAAGATCTGCAAGATTATTGAACCAAATTCAGATACAGTCAAGTTTATGGGCCAGAGAGTAAACAATGTCTACATAATAGACTTGGATGATCCAGCCCACTCCAACCTGTGCCTAACCGCCAAGAAAGAGGACCTGACCTGGCTGTGGCACCGAAGGCTAGGGCATGTTAGCTATAGGGTGTTGCATAAACTTGTGAAGAATAAAATGGTTCTTGGTATGCCTGAAATTTCGTTTGCTCAAAATGTCAAAGTATGTGAATCATGTACCCAAGGTAAGCAAACAAGAAAATCATTCAAAGGTAGAACTGAAAGTCAATCTTCTAGACCACTAGAACTTGTGCACATGGACCTTTTTGGCCCAACAAGAACTGCTAGTCTTAGTGGTAAGAGATACGGTTATGTACTAGTTGATGATTTCTCTAGATTCACATGGGTAATATTTCTATCTCATAAAAGTGATGCTTTTTCTGAGTTTCAGGAATTCTACAAAAGAATGAAGCAGGATGGCAAGTCCAAAGTGTGTACAATCATATCTGACCATGGGGGGGAGTTTGAAAATTCTGACTTTGACTTATTCTGCAGAAACAAGGGCATAACCCACAGATTTTCCTCACCAAGGACTCCAGAACAAAATGGAGTTGTGGAGAGAAGGAACCGCACTCTTGTCGAGATGGCTAGAACCATGCTGGTTGAAGCTAAACTTCCAAGGAGATTTTGGGCAGAGGCAGTCAACACAGCATGCTACATTGTAAACCGAGCAATGGTAAGACCGGCTAGTGAAAATACACCATATGAAATGTTCAAAGGTAAGAAACCATCCCTAGCTCATTTTAGAATTTTCGGGTCAAAATGCTTTATTCATAACAATGATAAAAGGGTCTTGGACAAATTTGAACCGAAGAGTGATCCAGGAATATTCTTGGGCTATTCCGACCGATCAAGAGCCTATAGAGTTTTTAACACCAAAGATCAAATTGTTGAAGAATCCCCTCATATTACATTTGATGAAATTAATGATCTTGGCAAAAATGAGCAGGTCAGCAAGGAAGAAGAAGATAGGGAATTTCTAGAAGACAACGAAGAACCAAATGAAGAAGAACAATCTCAGGAAAGAGATCAAGGTATTACTAATGCTCCACCCGAAGGAGAAGGCATCTCAGGTAACAATCTTGAGAACTTAAGACTTCTTAGAGATCATCCCATAGAAAACATCATTGGTGGAATTCATGATCCTAGGAAGACTAGATCTCAGTTAAAAGAAATCAATGAACTAGATCAGCTTGCACTTGTGTCCCAAATAGAGCCCAAATCAGTAGAGGAAGCATTAAAAGATGACTCATGGATAAATGCTATGCATGAAGAACTAAATCAATTTGAAAGAAATCAGGTGTGGAGTCTTGTCCCTAGACCTTCATCTCACCCCGTTATTGGAACCAAGTGGGTCTATAAAAACAAGCTAAGTGAAGAAGGGGTTGTAATGAGAAACAAGGCTCGGCTGGTGGCTAAAGGGTACAACCAGGAATTTGGGGTTGATTTTGAAGAATCATATGCTCCAGTTGCTAGATTAGAAGCCATCAGGATATTGTTAGCCTTTGCAGCATCTCATGGAATCAAACTACAACAAATGGATGTAAAAAGTGCATTTCTAAATGGAATAATAAAAGAAGAAGTCTATGTGGAACAACCCCCTGGATTTGAAAATGATGAACTTGCTAATCATGTTTTCAAATTGCATAAAGCTTTGTATGGATTAAAGCAGGCTCCTCGGGCCTGGTATGAAAGGTTGAGCTCCTTCCTCACCAAGAAGGGATACATAAGAGGTAAAATTGATCAAACATTGTTTTCCAAGACCCAAGGTAAGCATATACTAGTTGTACAAATCTATGTGGATGATATTGTGTTTGGGTCTACCGAAGCTTCTTTATGTACTGAATTTGCAAACTTAATGACCAATGAGTTTGAAATGAGTTTAATGGGTGATTTACAGTTTTTTCTTGGATTGCAGATCGTACAATGTAGAGAAGGATACTTCATAAATCAATCCAAGTACATAAAGGAGATGTTGAAGAAGTTTGGCATGGAAAGCTGCAAACCAATCGAGTCACCCATGGGTACAAATGCAACATTGGAAGCTGATGTAAAAGGTAACATGGTAGATGCCAAGAAATACAGAGGTATGATCGGGTCCCTGCTATATTTAACTGCTTCAAGGCCAGATATTCAGTTTAGTGTATGCATGTGTGCTAGATATCAGTCTAGCCCTAGAGAATCACATTTAGGGGCTGTCAAGCGTATCCTTCGATACCTTGCCGGCACCCAAGAATTGGGTTTATGGTATCCTACATACTGCAAACTAGATTTGATTTCATATTCAGATGCTGATTATGCTGGTTGCAAAATTGATAGGAAGAGTACTAGTGGTTATTGTCAAATATTAGGTGGATGTTTAATATCATGGGCTTCTAAAAAGCAGCATTCTGTGGCACTCTCCACTGCTGAGGCTGAGTATGTCGCAGTAGGGAGCTGTGGTACACAGGTTATGTGGATAAAACATCAACTCCAAGACTACAATGTAGATCTTGGATGTGCACCTATTTTCTGTGACAACACTAGTGCTATTAATTTGTCTAAAAACCCCATTCAACACTCTAGGACAAAACACATTGAGATCCGTCATCACTTTCTAAGAGATGAGGTCTCCAAAGGAAATTTCATGCTTCATTTTGTAGAAACTGAAAAACAACTGGCAGACATTTTCACAAAACCCCTTAACAATGACAGATTTTCAACTCTAAGAAGGGAGTTAGGAATTTGTAGAATTTCTCCTGAAAATTCTTGAAATAATCATATTCATGTGTTCACTGTATAGATTCTGTCATTTCTGTACTAAGTTATGTCAACTAGGTCTCTAGTACTGGTCAAGTTTTGAGTTTGGAGGTCTAGTGTCGGTTGCTACTTCAGCAAGTTCTGCAGAATCCTGGTTCTACTACGGATTATCTCTTGTGGTCGACCACAGACAAGGCGCTGGTCGACCAAGGCATCAGGACAGGAAATAGTTGGTTCTGTGACTTCGCAGCTGTCGACCACAGGCGGTCCCATGGTCGACAACAGAATTGTCAGAAAGCAGACCACAGGTGACTACTCATCAGGCAGCTTCTGTGACAGCACAGAGGTCGACCAAAGGCAACTCTATGGTCGACAGAGGATCTGAACAAGGGAAAATGGATCTAAAAAGGCTGCTGGCTCTGCTAGGAAATCCTCTGAACTAAGTGAACTTTTGTGCTCAGATTCTTCACTCATTCATCCTTATCCATACTTCCCATCCCTTGTGTCTCTATATCTCTTCATGGCCAACATTTTTTTTATCTTCAGCAAGGACTCACAAATTGAGGGGGAGAAAAAGTGTAAACTCATTCCTTGATAAAACATTGAAAAACCTAACCATATCTTTCAATAAAATCACCAAGGTAATCATTAAGAGTAGAGGTTGAGTGTAGTAATGAGAATTTGAACTGTACTACTGCAATAAATTCAAACCATAACTATGACTCTGTCACAAGATTTTGAGGACTTATGATTTTTAGTAATGAGACTGTTTCTCTACCTGTGTCTGTGTTGGACAGTAAAAATAAACTCAAATATAACATGTATGTACATGGAATACGCCATAATTCTGCCTTCTTGGTAGAGCAATGGATTGAGTTCTGAGAAACTACTGTTCTCCATCTCAAAGCAAAAAATTGGCTGAAAAATAGATGGGAGACAAGTGTGTCATGAAGATCCAATCTAACTCTGCTGCTTTCAAAAATATTGATTGGGCATACTGAGTAACTGGGGATATTGGCGTCTGATAAACGTATATCCTCACGGATAAAAGGTGTGTCCCAGTCATTAGTGGAATGGTTAGGCATGCTAAGTAGCCGGGGTTTCTGGCGTGTAAAAAGCGTGTCTCCTCGTGTAGAAAAGCATGTGATAAACCTGACCACAGCTCTCAAATGATTCAAAAAGAAAAATTTAAAGTTATCACAAAGGCAGAGAAAATGGTTGACCTAAAGCATAGCATGCAAATAAAAGTACAAAACACTGTTCAGCTAGCATAGTTAGTAAAATTATCTCTTGAAATATATTATAAGTTCAAGGAGCCATGTGTAAGAAATTGGATATGGGGAGTCAATTTATTGGTGCAATACTTTCAAATTCATTGAACCACAAGACCCACTCTATTTGGTCACAAGGTGGTCTTTGCATAAGGGTGGAAAGGTTCCATAAGTGTTCTATTAAAGAAAGGGAGTACACTTTAATATCTTCCAAAAATTTGAGTTATGCTGATTAAATCCTGACCGCTCGTTTTCTGCATCATGATGGTTCACTATCCTAGTTTTTTAAGACCCAGCCCTACTGCCCTACCCTATAAATTGCCACGGATGGGTCCCTAATTTTCTCTCATCCGCCGACTTGTACCTCTTTCGAATTCTTCCTCTCCAGTTCTCTCTCGCCTCTCTCTCGCATCCCTCCACCATGTCTCCAAAGCACGCTCCGCGGTCTACCAAGAGAACAAGAGAGAAGGCCCCTGCCGAATCCTCGAAGCCGTCCAAGCGTTCCAAGCCGAGGGCCGCGCAGGGTCCGCCATCGGCCCCTCAAAAGTCGACCACGGCTGAGGCGGCTGACTCAGGCAGGAAGGTACCAGCTTCAGAAGAACCCATCGTCCATCCAGTTTCAGGAGTTCTCAAGCCACGGACCGTTCTGCCACCAAGGATTGTTGATTTCTCTGATGAGAAGCTGATGGAGATGTTCCCAGAACTACTGCCAATTTTTGAAGCCCAAGAGTGGACAGCGTTTGTCTCGGCACATACTCAGTATTCGCCTCAGCTTGTGCAAGAATTCTACCACAACTTGCAAATAGTGGATGGTCAGGTCTACACCGTAGTTCAAGGCATCGTCGTCCGCCTCGACGTCAAACTGCTCCACAAAGCGTTGACGATTCCCAGACATGGCGCCGTCTTCAATCCTGAGGATTTTGACTTCCGAGCTGCATACACCGTCGTCACTGGCCAGCCAGCTCCTGAGGTTCTCCCTAAGTATCTGAATGCCAACACCTTCCCTCCTCTTCATAGATTGCTTCATCACATTCTTACCACCATTATCCAACCAAGAGGAGGCGCCAGAGATCAAGTAAGTCGCCTCCATCTATTTTTGCTCCATGGCCTCATCACTTGTCAACCCATTCGCCTCATAACGCTCATCCTAAACACCTTCCAAAACATCCTACATTATCCCCAGAATTCTCTTCCATTTGCTGCCCACATATCTGCCATTCTGGAAGCAGCAAAAATACCATTTCCTCACGCTCCGCGCATTGTAATTCCCAAATGGCACGTCTACAACTTTCACTTCGTGACCACATTTTTGGGGTTTAAGAAGGTAGGAGACCAAATTCAGCGCACTCTACCATCCAAGGGCAAATCCAAGGCTCCATTGCCACCCTCTTCTCCACCACATACACCTATACAGGTTAGCCCTACTGTCACACCTCCACCTGTGGTGCCTCAAGCTACCCCTACTACCACCACTACTGCCCATCCTCCATCTTCCCTTTCTATAGTGCCCTGGCATCCAGGCACTTCTGTTCCACCTACCCAAGCTCCATCTCATTCTGTTCCACCTACCCAAGTTCCACCTACCTCCACTCCATCTACTTCTGCTCCATCACCATCCTTCACCTCCAACACTGAGTCTCACGGAGTGCTTCTCCAGATAGCATCTCAGTTGTCCTCTCTCACCACCCAATTCCAATCCTTTCAAGAGAATATGAATGCTGCCACCGGGCGCCTGGAGCAGAAAGTCCAAAGGCTGGAACAACAGATGGAGGCCAGGTTCATCAAGCAAAAGGAACACACTGACCATGCTAGTTCTCGGTTCAACAGACTAGTTGGCACCTTAGGTCAAGTGTCAGAAGAAATGGGAAACCGCATAGAGTTCACAACCAAGCAGAATGAAAAGTATCACAATGCTACTATCTCCGAGATCCAGAAGCTCAGGCTCTCTTATGCCCACATTGTTGACAAGCTGGATCGCATGGAAGAGAACGTGAAGCCAGAGACTTCCTCATCCTCCTCAGAGGGATTGTTTAAATGATCTTCTTTTTGCTGTTGACAAAGGGGAGATAGGACTTTATGTGTCATTGTGTGTCTAGTTGTGTGTCTAGATGTGTGTCTAGATGTCAAGTTTACTTTGTCTACGTGTCCTTAGTGTCTTTATCCTTTTTGAGTCACTCATGTAATTAGTGCTATAGTTTTTGAAAGGCACATCAAACGAATTGTCTGAATGAAATCTGTGCTATGATAGCCTTGAATGCAATATCAAATGAATTTTATAATCTGTTGTTTGTCACAATGACTCATGGTTGTCATCATCAAAAAGGGGGAGAATGTTGTGCATCCCTTGGTTTTGATGATGACAATAGGATATGTTTGATTAATCAAGTTCTATCTTGTTTCATAACAAATACAAGTGGTTTGATTGTTCCTTCAAAGTAATGGACTCATGACTATTTGATGATGACAAACAATGTTTTTGATTAACTCAATATAAATCTGATAGTTCAAGTTACTTCTGATAAGTTAAGTAATTTCAGGTCCACTGAAATCCAAGTGGAATCAACAAATCAGAAGAAGTGTCAAAGGCCGCTTGTCGACCAGGGAAGTGGTTATGGTCGACCAACGAACCCAGCCAGAAACACTTCAAGTCATCCGTCTTCTGCATGTGCCTTGGCTGTCGACCAAAGCCCCACTTCTGGTCGACCACAGAACAGACAGAGCATCAGACAGAACTGACGGCCATCTGGAATTTGCCCCTTGTCGACCAGCGACAAGGCTGTGGTCGACCACGGGGGACGCGAGTGTCAGCCAGAATGAAACCGCCATCAGGACACTGCTCGTTGTCGACCAGGGACAGTGTCATGGTCGACCACGGGTGTTATAGCGTCCAGAACCGAACTCTAACCGAATTCTGTTTTGGTTCCTTAAAACCTGCAGATTGTTGTTGCAGGTTGTTGGGTAGTTCAAATGATGAGATTCCGCACGGGAATCAAGGAGAGAATCTTGCTTAGAAGCGGTCAAACTTATTGTAGTGATCGGATTTAACCTTCTCCCTGCTTTCTAGCAGATTGACGCTCGATCTGGAATTTGAGCGGGAAGAGCTTCAGGCTTGAAAAAGTATCTGCATAAAAAGTAGAAGGCAACTGATCGCGGAGGCAAGCACACAGAGAGAGCATAGAACAGAAGCTAAGAAACACACCTACATCACAGGACGAAGTGGCTCTCCATCAATCAGAAATCTGCAGAAGACTAAAGGCATTCTCATTGCTGCAGAAGGAAGACTGGGCTTGAAGCTGTGCGACCTCCAGCAGCAAAGCAGCTGAAGGCATCCGATTGGAAGTTCTACAGGGAGTCTACTCTTGTTATTTATGTGATTAAGTCCCAGGCTGAATTCTTTACTTTGTTACAAAAGTCTATATTCAGTCCTGTTGCATCATCCCACCTTCTCATCATTTCTATTCATCCTTACACCAAGTGTCAAGCTGTGAGGCAGCGGATTCAAGTTGTGTGTCAGCTGGTACAAGCTGTGTGTCAGCAGGAACAAGCTGTGTGACAGCGGTGTCTTGTGTTTTGGATTGAGATCAGAGGCTCTCATAAGTGAAGCCTTGCTTGAGTTAAGCAAGGGGTGGATGTAAGTCTCGGGAAGAGACTAAACCACCTTAAAAATCCTATCTTGTGGTTTGCTTATGTGTGTGCGTGCTTCTCTATGTGTTTGTTTTCTTCATTGATATCAACATTAGTTCTGTAATTCGTCAATCACCTGCAACTCATTTAGTCAATAGATATTAAATCGAAAAAAGGGGGAAAGATCTATTCACCCCCCCTCTAGATCTATTCAGTCCGTACTCAACAGAGGAGAGTCATGAAGGAGAAAATTTGAGAGCTCTGTGTTTAAGTTTTGGAGTTTGTTGTTTGTTTGTATTGAATGTTTTCATTGTACTCTTAGCCTTTTTTGGCTCTTCATAGTCAATTTATAAACTTGTGTGATCCTTATTTCAATTTATTATCTTCTACAAAGTTATCCATCTGTAAGTGTTCTTCAACTTCTCTTTCTAGTATTGCCCTCAATTCCTTCTAGATTGAAAGTTATTTTCCGTTTTCTTAAGTTCTGTTCTACGTGATTACTATTCATCCGAGGTGATACCTTCTAATATTCTTCTGTTTTGAAGCATTTCCCATCTTTTTTTTACTCTAAGGTCTTCATGAAAGTTGTTCTTCTCTTGTAGATCTAACTTTTCTTCTTCTACCACTTCTTCTAAATTATCTTATATTGATAGTTATAATTAATTTTTCACTGTTTTGATTTCTACCATATTACTGTTCATCCGCACTGATAGCTCTTAAGTTTTTCACGTTTTTTACTATCTTCTTCTCATTTTCTGATTCTGTGTTCTTCATCAAACTTCTTCATCTTTTCATTCTCTACAACTTTTATTTATTCCATTTTTTCTAATTTCCTCTAGATTTCAAGTTATTCTATTTCTTCCAACCCCCTATTTTCAAGAAAATTCTATTATGTTTTCAACATTGCTTTGTTCCTAGTTCTATCCAACCCCTCTCTTCACAAGTTCTTCACTCACACCCAAAGTGGTAGTCATCTTCCGATCATCTCACGGCATCGACTTCCAAGGCGGAGCGATCTTCATCCAAGACTCGGCGAGGAAACGACGGCATTCTTCATCAATTGGCTAAATATTTCCTTCACTTTTCTCTTCTTATTCAAAGTTGCAATTTCAATTCCTTTAGTGTTAATCATACTCAAAAGATAAAATTGGATTTTCAAAACATAAGGATATTTTCCAACATTGATCTATAAAGATTATTTCCTCCCCGTGGGATCGACCCGTATTTACCACTATACTCGTATTTCTAAAATTGTTTAAGTGAGTGAGTGCGGTTGTATAAATTTTGAAATTTGTGTGGCACGGCATTTTTAAACGACGGGTGTCGAGCGCATCATGAAACCATTCACTGTTATCTCTCGGTCTACTCTTTCAGACAGACCCGCAAATAGATGCGCCAGCATGGCTGCTGCCAGGCGTATCGCCCCACTTTCTTAGGGTCTACCAGAAATTCTAAGAAGCGACAATGAATGTTGTCTCCTTTCGAGCCCAGCAATAATTTTCCCAACAATAAAAAGAGGAATCTCTTCAAATCCATGTTGGCTCTCTCCCAATTGCTCGCATCTACGCAGTAGACGGCGGGACACCCTCTTTCAGTCCTCTCCATGAACTCTTCCAAGGACTCATCATCACGTGGACGAACGTCAGTAAGCCCCAACGTCTCCATGATAGACGTCTTGGCTACGGACCTGTTCTTACGATCATCCAGGTCCACTCCTAGTAACCTCTGGGTAGCCTCTCTGTAGTAGGAGTACGTGATGCCAGTCAGCGCCTCGCCATCCACTTTCAGGCCCGTAATTCGGACCACATCTTCCAGGCTGGGCACCATGTGCCCCCAAGGCATCAAGAAGGCACGGCTCATTGGATCCCACCTTTCACGCAATGCCTGGACAAGGGTGAGGTCGAGCTTGATTGGCTCGATCCGGAGAAAGGCTCCAAGCCCCATCACATCTAGCCCAACCTTCTGAAAATCCGAGAGACCTCTATATGCTGCCACTACTAACTCCCATGAAATATGTGATTTCATCACACTCTACGCATGCACAAGGAATGGAGAGGGGTTTTGTCAAAAGAGAGAAAGGAAGAAAGAACGAGAGAAGGGGCAAGAAAGCTCATCTTACGAGTTGCGATTGGGTCCTTTCACTGAAATGCCCTTCGAGGTCCGAGAGTCTCCCGGAACTGCTACCGCTAGACCTGCTTCTCTTCGAGGAGTGGGAAGATTCGCCCTCCATTCCAACCTTAGAACTCTTACTTCCTCCTTCTCCCTGCAAACTTACACTCTTTGAGCTGGCTCTCGATGTCCTTGGGAGAACGAACGAGGGAGGTATTTATAGAAATGGGAGAAGTGCGAGACAAGACTGCCTCCATCACTGTTAATGATAACCCTCGTGATAGGACACCTTCCTTGCGGTCCCATGTGTCACTTCACCGCTTGCGCAGGGTAATTGATTGGTGTGATGTGACGATTCACTCCCTATGCAGTCTAGGGATGGCCTGTCATGCTGTAAAAGTCATCCGGGGAGGTCGAAAGGTCATCCCCAAAAAGGGCTAAAAGCCGTCATTGTTGACTTCGGTGGTAGATTTTCGTGTGAAAGACAGTCGGGGCAAGATATGATTCACCGTTTTGAGGTGGGGTCTCGGCAGGCACATCACATGGAAACAGTGTAAAGGAGAAGAAGCGTAGGGAAGAAGGAACGCGCAAGAGAACACAAGAGCAACAGGGAACCAAATCACTCCGTTCATAAATCTACATAAACTGTCATGAACATCACAGTCATGAACATCGCAAGAGAGAAGACAGGTATGTTGGCCCCCCCACCTATCGCCATCGCCTTCACACTCATCCCTCTAGGCGTCCCCCTCTCCTCTCCCCCAAGGTAGAGTCCCTCAGGGGCCTCCTGGAGCTCCGTGAAGCAACAATTGCCTCACCCCCAATGCCTGCTCAACAGCGGCAACTCACTACTGCTCCCTTGGCGTGGCGAAGAAGCCACCTACAGGAAGGTGGCCAGACTGACGGAGTCGCGCACCGAATTCTCGTGCTCTCTCGTAACGCATCTCCATGTCCCCTAGCCTCTGCTCCATAACTCGGAGGCCTAGCTGGAGCTCCATCACCTGAGCCTCCAAGGCCTTCCTCTCATCCCAATCAATCTGTCGCTCTGCCCTTCTTTCCGCCCTCTCCTCCTCCCTCTCCGCTCTCTCCCTCTCTGCCTCTCTCCTTGCCACCTGGAGGAAGACCCTTAACTCTAGGATGTCTGGAGCCGGCCTCTCTTCATCACGACGCCGCAGCTCTGCTATGGTTGCTGCCCAGGCATCACGCTCCTCTTCAGCCCAGGTCGCGCGGGCCACTGCACTGGCAAGTTGCTCCCGGAGGGAGGCGATCTCCAGAAAAAGAGTCTGAGAGCTAGAAGACGATTCGCCAGCCATCCCTGTCGTCGTTGCCTGCTGGACACACTGGAATAGGCAAACAACAACCATCGGCTAAGACTCCGGGATTTCAAAACAAAAAAAAAAACAAAAACAATAAATAAATAAATAAATAAATAAATCAAGTGGGGCCCTTTTTTCACCTCTGTCCGCCTCCCGAGCTGAAGAGGCCCCACATGGCCCTCCTTGCACTGTCACAAGTAGTCGGCACTCTCCTGTACAGATGCACCACCTTGCTGCTCGTCCTGGAGCCGAGCAGGGAGACGTTTGCGCCAGTCTTTAAGTTTCGCCTTGCCGCGCCTCTCTCCCCCTACGCGGCTCGGTTCGTCCGCACTCGCCCATTCATCGGCCAAGCCTGGGATCCTTGTCATACCCTATGCATCAAAAAGGAAGGGTCACATCAAAAAAAAAGGGGGGGGGGGGGCGTATCCTATCAAAGACACGTTCATCATTCAAGGGCAACACTCACCGAACCCTCTTTTTCCTCTCTACATGTTCGCTACAAAACTAAAAGAAATTAAAAAGGGTGGAGATCAAGGAGCTTACCGGGGCCATGCTCACCTCCCTCCATGTCCTCGGGCCCCTCGGGTCCCTCGAGTGCCAGAAGAGGCCCTTCCTCCTCCGTGGCTGCCTCTCCGTGCTCTTGCACGACCCTCCTCGGGCGAGGGGTTCCTCGCCCCCCTCTCCCCTCACCACGATTTGGCCCACCGTATTCCATAGATCAAGGGTGGAAGAAGATGAAGCTAGGCAAGCCAATCTTGACGAGAGGAGGAGTTGTGTGTGGGCGAACCGAGGAAGGAGAAAGGCCGCCCCGCGGTTCTCGGTGATTTAAATTTGAATTCAAAAGGTTAAAATGCGTCTTCGTGCCTAGATGTCCCAAAGGAGGGAGGGGAAGATGGTATGCCCTCCGTACAAGGCGTAATTCTCCATTTTCGGGGAAAGATCATGGGAAGCGTGTCACAAAGGAGTAAGTGAAGGAGAAGAAGCGTGAGAAAAAGCACGTACACAAAAGACATGTCAAGTGATAGAAAAGAAACCATTCCATATAATAAACTATCTGTCATATACATCATAATTGAGGATGGTGGGTGTACAAATCACTCTCTAACTCTCGCCACCACCCTCCTGGTCATCTCTCCGATCATCCCTCTCCTCTCTCCTCTGGTGCAGATCCCTAGTGGGCCTCCGCGAACTCTGAGAGGCGGTGCTCGCCTCACCCTGTGGTGCCTGGCCGGCCTCGAATGCACGGCGTTGCTCCTCGGCCGAAGAAACTATGAAGCTGCCTACAGAGAAGGAACCAGACTGTCGAAGGCACGCCCCGCACTCCTTCGCTCTCTGGTACCGCTCCTTGCTTTCTCGTAGCCTCCCCTCTACTGTACCAAGGCTCACTCGGAGCTCTGTCATCTGCGCTTCCAAAGCCCTTCTTTCCGCCCTCTCCTTCTCCCTCTCAGCCCTCCTTTCCACCCTCTCCCTCTCCCTCTCCCTCTCTGCTCTCTCTCTCTGCCTCTCTCCTCAACACCTCAAGGGCGATCCGCAACTCTAGTACGTCGCAAGGAAGCTCCTCAGCCTCATGTCGTCGTCGGTCCTCCTCTAGCTCCGCTATCTGAGCGTCGTGCTCTGCCACCCGAGTCGCCTGGTCGCGCTCGACCTCCTCGACGCGGACTGCACGAGCCAGTGCATCTCGAATCTTCGCCACCTGTCAAAGCCCATATTCCTCTCGAAGTTAATAAAGGAAAGGGAATACGCAGATTGGGAACCCGTGTCAAGCAAACACTCACCCGAGCCACCTGATCATGCTCGGCCTCCTCAGCAAGGGCCACCGCGCCCGCCAACTGCTCCTGGAGAGAAGAGACCTCTGGAGGAGGGGCTCGCGAACTGGAGGCCGCTCCACCAGCCATCCCGGCCGCCGCCGCTTGATGGGCGCGTTGAAACACAAAAACAAACGACAGTAAGAGGCTAAGCACAAGGAATCCAGGTATGAAAATAAAAAATAGTTATGTATTGCATAAGCTCACCAGGATCTCCAGCTCCTGACGAGTGGCTGCCAACTGCTGCCTGGCAGCTGCCAGCTGGGCCCGCAGGTCGGTAATGATGGTGTCACGGGCATCCTGTATTCATGAGCATATAGATTAATGTCACATGCATGCATTTGCACACAAACACAAAAAAATCCGTAATTCATACTTACCCCTGCTGGCCGCCCTAGGTAAAGGCGTCCCGAGTATGTGTCTCGGTACCGTCGCAGGTAGTCGGCGCTGTCCTGCACATGGGACACCACCGGAACGCCACCCTGCTGCCAGTCCTGGTACTGTGTAGGAAAGTGCGTACGCCAGTCTGCGAGCTTCGCCTTGCCCCGGGTCTTTCACCCGACATGGCTCGGCTCGTCTACTTCCACCCACTCCTGGGCAAGCCCCAGGGTCCTCATGACTAGCCTGAGTCGCAGTGGCTCGATCTCGTTCAGGCAGTGGACCCACAAGTCCCGCCCGAAATGAGGTCGGCCCGCTACGACCCAAGGCTGGCCAGCGTCGGCCATGCCCAGGTAGGGCCTCCATACCACCTGCATCACCATGCATGCATCATATCAGTCCTCACCCTAATAAACAAAGTAAATGCACAAAAAAGATCATATACATCATACCATGGCCTCAGGGTACTCGGTCAGCTCACGTTGAAGCGACGTCAGCTGGCAGCTGCGCGGTGCCGCGGTCGTGACCGGCCTCCACCGCCGTGCTAGGGGTACGGCTGTCCGGTTCCATTGCCTGGCTCTCCCCATCGGGAGGTAGTAATAACTCCATACCTTCATCCATCATACATCATTAGTATAGATAATTGCATGACTGTAAACTAGGAATCACTGTAAAATACATAAATAAAATGTTTACCTGGAGGAAAGGCGCAAAGCCGCCGACTGTCGTCTCCTTCTCTACCCCCTGAGAAAGATCAGCGATCAAGTGGGCGAGCAGAGCTGCTCCCCACGCGTAGTGCCCCACTCGGTCTAGGTCCGCCAGGATCCCAAGGAAACGACAGTGAATGTTGTCCCCCTTCGTCCCCAGCGGAAGGCGGCCCAGTAGGAAGAAGAGGAACCTCCAAAGGTCCAGATCCGCCCGCTCTCGGTCACCCGCGACCTGGCTAAAACCTCGCCTAGCTGCTCCCTCTAGCCGCGCTAGGAACTCTGCTCCGCTCTCGCTGACGCGCTGGCGCGAGTCCACGAATCCGAACTCCTCCATGATGTCTACCCGGTCGACTGTCCTGCTGTCTCTGTCAGCCGCGCTCGTCTCCAGCCCTAACAGCTCTAGGGCACTCTCCCTGTAGTCGGGGTAGGTGACCCCACTGACGGCCTCTCCGTCCACCCGTAGTCCGGTGATCCGGACTACGTCCTCTAGCGTCGGCACCATATGCCCCCAAGACATCAGGAACGCTCGACTCAGCACGTGCCATCGCTCCCTCAACGCCTGGACGAGGGGCAAGTCGACCCGGAATGGCTCGATCCATAAGAACGCCCCGAACCCCATGGCGTCCACTCGGGCCCTCTGGAAGTCCGGCAGCCCTCGGTACGGCACCACTACTAGGAACTAGCTGATCTGGCTCCTCATCACACCCTGCACACCACAAAAAAATAAAAGAAATTACATCAGAGCCACAAATAATGAACAACACAATGTATGTATATTAATCAAAATAATAATGAACAACAACAACAACAACAATAATAATAATAATAACTAACGCGTCAATTCCCTTTGACGCCTTCATAATTTCTCTATTATTATCATTTTCTTATATATATATTAATATATATATATATATATATATATATATATATATATATATATATATAACTGATGCGTCCACATTCTTAGACGCCTTAATAGTTTCTTTTTTATTATTTTTTATTATAAAAAAACATTGAGGCGTCAATACACTTCGACGCCTTAATATATTTTTGTTTTTTAATATTATTATTATTTCTATTATTTATCTATTAAATTTTTTTTTGAGGCGTCCACTACACTGGGCGCCTCAATCACTCCAGAACCACCGCCACCAAAACCCCATCTCTCGCCCCATTTCTCGCAAAAAAATCACAAATAATGCAACAAGAGAGAGTTCTAGGCGGCCTACCGGGTCATGCTCTTCCTCTCCCGCTCCACCGGGTCCTTCGGGGCCTTCCACGGCCAAGGGAAGCACCTCCTCCTCCACAGCGGCCTCCTCCACGCGATCCTAGGACCTCCTCGGACGGCGAGCAACTCGTTTCCCCTTCTCTCCACCTTGGCTTGGGCCCCCGTGCTCCCTTGGGGCCGAGAATAAGTTGTTTAGGGTCAAATGGGGAGAGATGAGAAGTCTGAGGGGAGGGGGGGTTCGTTTGAGAGAAAAGGGCTCGTGGGCGGCCTTTTAAGTAAAAATTTGAAATAATGACGCGTCCAGGCGCCTGGACGCGCCAATTAGAAAAAAAAATTTTGTGACGCGTCCAGGCACCTGGACGCATCAAAAAAAAATTTGTGACGCGTCCAGGCGTCTAGACACATCCACAAAAAAACAAAAAAAAATTAAAAAAACATGTGACGCGTCCAGACACCTGGGCGCGTGAATTAATATATATATAATAAATATTAAATATTTGGCGTGTCCATTTGCATGGACTCGTCAGAATTTTTTTTAAAAATAATAATAATAATAAAAGGGGGGACGAAAACTAAAAAAATAATAATAAAAATATTTACGCGTCCAGCATATTAGACGCGTCCACAAAAAAAATAAAAAAAAAGAAAGAATAATAAAGGAAAATGAGGGCTAAAATTCAAAGAAAGCTTTTGCATAAAATAACTTCTCATTTATTTCATTAAAACAACGGAGTGAGCTACATTAGGGGCTTAGGCGCTTTAGGCCTTAACTTCCCCAGTTCGGTTACATAAGCCCTCCACAGCTCGCATTCTTCCTCTACATGCACTAATGCCTTTCCCGGGATGCTCGTCTTCCACAACACTTTGATGGCCTTCATTTCCTTTGCATCTTCTTCCGCGCCCAACTCTCTCTTCCTCAAAGGAGCAATGCCAGATAACGGTGGGAACAAGTGGCGGGGAAGGCTGATTTGAATGCAGCACCGATGCACGTTGTAAAGAACAAACTCAGTCGCGCCGATGAGTTGGAGTTCAGCTTCGGGGGAAGACCTCGTGAGGAGTTCGCACGAGAGTAGACATGCTGGTGCATAAGTGAAGAAGCCTTGCGTCATAGTTCTGAAGTGAGACCTCCAGTCTTCACGTTTCCTTAGCCACAGAACGCGGTTCACTATATTACCACTAAAGCCTAACACATCGGCTATATGGTAAAGGGGATTTTATTGAAAGATCTTCGAGGCAGTTGGCATCCCCTCACGGTGATCAAATTTGAAATATAAATCAACCCAGTAATTCATAAGAAGTGTGCAACCAAAAGGAGGCTTACCCATGCTGGAAGCAGTAAGGCCACTGTAAAGGTAAGCAAGGATGGCAGGTCCCACCCTTTTGCCATTCTAAATTCTGCAGATGGCGCTTAGCTGATCTTCCTCCACTATGTTGTCGGTATAAGGGAATAAGAGAGCACCCGCCAAATAGATTGTGAATCCCTTCATGATTTCTTCCAAACGATCATCGTCTAGCAATCCTCTTGGGGCATCCATGACCCATTCCGCGAGCTTTTGCAGGTTAATTCCTTTTTGAGTCTGGACGTTTCTAACGGCACCAGGCGGCATGAAGCTTCCAAGGACGTCCTCGGAAGTCACCATCTTCAGCATCGGCATGATCTTTATCCTGCCATCCCTTTTGAATCTTTTCAACCCAAGCAGGAGTTTCACCTCCTCAAGAAGGATGGTCGCCTCGAAAGTGGGGAAAATGAAAGTGTGAGTCTAAGGATGTCAGATCTCTACCATCACACCCATAGCCGCCCAGTCCATGCGAATCTTTTCGTAATGTTTGGCGTGAACCATGAGCCCCTGAAGATGCCACCTCGTGATTATGGCCCTTATACCGATGGATATGTTGGAAGTTAGCTTCGAAAGCCACGACAGTTTGGAGAATTTCCTCGGGCCTGGGAAGAGGGGGTACGGCTGGAAAATAAGAAGAAACAAAGGAGGAAAGAGGTGAACGAGAGGTCGTACAAGAAATTTGAAATGAATCAACTCACCATATGCGACTGGATCATCTCACTTAGATGTCCTTCGAGGTCGGAGAGCCGCCTGAATTCGCTGCTGGGCCTGCTCCTCTTCATAGGGCGGGAAGACTCTCCTTCCATCCTGAAGAACCCAAGAATCTTCTCCTCCTCCCCTTAAGTTTCAAGGCAATTCTTCTCCTCCTCCTTGGTGCATTTGGCTGAACTAGGCAAGGGGGAGTACTTATAGGAAGGGAGGGGTTGTAAAAGCCAAAACACGTCACATCAATAATGAGTCGTCATTGTTGACTTTAGCAAAAGGTATTTTGTCCTGATCTCCCTTGTGTTGTGGTACAATTCTGCTACTTTTAATAATGTTGATCAGTGCAGGTTTCACTAGTGGGCACCACTGTCCCACCTCGACCCATCATATGCCACCATCTGGTAACTAGTCCCACCATGTCATGCATTGCATTATATATGATATTTACACTATTAGAACATGTCAAGGACCTTGCGACCTGAACGAATCTAGAATTTGAGTTCCCCTTCAACAAAAATATTGATAATTTTAGAGGAATTTGGGTTGCACGGATAGGCCGTTAAGTTGTGAAAGCGTGGGGACGATGGTTCTATTCAGTGAGTTGGTGCATGGATAAACGGGCAGTATCAGCTCACCGGATCGGTATCATGACCCATTCTTAACAACTTGACAATGCTATTTTCTATTTTAGTTTGTTTTAAATTTTCCTTTAAACCCAGCATGCATTCATGTAAGACTTTGCTTCCATTGCGAAAGATCATTCAAGGTAATTTGATTGTGAAGGCCGCCGTGCTTAAGTCTTATAATATGAGATATTTCATTCGGAATGAAATATTGAGTTTTCTTGAGACAGCCATGGGCTGTTCTTCGGAAGAGACCCTTGTTTGGACTGATCCTCAAATATTCCTTTACTTTTACTCCATTTGACCCACCTTGACCGCAACACTTCCACATTGGCTGGTAACCGCTCCCCAAGGTGAAACCTGCAGGTTTACGACCCGGGTACTTCCACACAGAGAAGTTGGTCCCTTTTTCTACTTGTGCACATCTTCCCCTTCCTTGTTTGATTTCCGTCCAAGCAATTGTTGAATTCGGAAGACCTTCTTCAAGGTTGTCTCATTGAAAACTCTAAAAATATTCCAAACCATAATGTTCAAAGTGTGTCTCATCACACCTTGACATCTACTTTTCAGTCCGCTCCCACTCCATTTCATTTCACTTCTATGCCACTCCACTACGTGCCACTCCCTTGCAAAGCAGACGCCAAGGCGGGGTAGCTGTAGACACACCATTTTTGACATTACCGTGAGTAAATCTCATATTACACTATGATACCCCAAGGTTGCCTTCGTATTTTTAATTACTTTGGTGATTTTCTATTTTTTTTATTTTTTTTACATTTTTTTGAATTTTCTTCGTGAAAAGTTTTAAACGTGTCAAGGACCCTAGACGTCTCACTTTGACGTGTCAAGGACCCTAGACGCCTTCTTCAAAAGGCTCATGTAGTGCACACGCGGCGCCTCTCCGGCCGTTTATTTTGACGTTTCGAATAAATTCAATCATAAAGACGTCTTGTCGACCAGACGCGCCCTTCGAGAGTCACGGTTACCCGTCGAAACCACGCACTTTCTCCACTATCGACGACTTTTGACGGTGATTCGGTGGGCGAAGATGGGCACGTCCGGGGTCCCGGACGCCTCAACATTGAGGCGTCCAAGAGGCTACACGCCTCAATAAATTAGATTGAGAAAAAAATAATATATATATATATATATTGAGGCGTCCAAGGCCCTGGACGCCTCAACATTGAGGCGTCCAGGTTCCTGGATGCCTCAATTAAGTTTGCCTCTATAAATAGAGGACCCCCTCTCTTGAAGGGAGAGAGCTTCAGATCCGGCAGAGGAAAGAGAGACTATGCCGGATCCCTCTCCTAACCCGTGGGCTTTTACAGGAGGAGGTTCTGCCAGATTTTCGGGTGCCCGCGCTCGCGAGAGGAAGGCTGACTCCGCCCGTCGTGCTTCCACGTCATCCCTATACTGTCGAAGCTCAGCTGGATCCCGCCATCAACATCTTCAATAAGTCATTCTCTCCCACTCTCTTTTGTCGTTTCCTTTGCATGCATCATCCCGTCATCTGTCATCTCGCTTCATAAGAGAGATCCGTTTATGCACATTTGCATGATCTTCCATCAATCATAACATTTTCCTCCTACTCGTGTCCGTGAGGGGTTTAAAAATAACACCAACCAGGTGTGTGTCTCGTCATGATTTCATCATTTTTCATCACAAGGGACTAATACTACACTGTCATTTTTCTGATTCACTTGTTATCTGTCTGTTTTCTCTTTTACAAGGGTAACCAAGGAAAGCCCTCTCCATCGGTCGGCCGAAGGGAGAGGAAGAAGCAACCCGCCATTTCCTGCTTTTAAGATAAGCGCGATCATTCTTCTTATTTTGGGGTCTCCAGCCCCTGGCGATCACATCTATATTCTCGAGGCCGCGGCGAGTCACTTCCCGCAATGTCCGTTTAAATTTCTGTTATTTATATCCCGTGTTATCCTTATATCTTCTATATTCTCGAGGCCGCGGTGAGTCACTTCCCGCAATGACCGTTTAAATTTCTGTTATTTATATCCCGTGTTATCCTTATATCTTCTATATTCTCGAGGCCGCGGCGAGTCACTTCCCGCAATGGCTGTTTGAATTTCTGTTATTTATATTCTGTGTTATCCTTATATCTTCTATATTCTCGAGGCCGCGGCGAGTCACTTCCCGCAATGGCCGTTTAAATTCCTGTCATTTATATCATGTGCTACTCTCATATCTTCTCATATTTTCGAGGCCGCGGCGAGTCACTTCCCGCTATGTCCGTTTAAATTACTGTCATTTAAATTCTGCACCATTCCCATCCCCCGAGGTCGCGGAGAGTCATTTCATGCTATGGCCGTTTAATCCACATATCTTGTTTCGCTGTATCTATTTTGCACACCCCACCGGAGCAATCTCCCGTGGTGGTTCCTCTGCTTCTCTCTCCTTCTTTCTGTGTTGCAGCAAAACGAGCCCGCGCGCCCCGCTCGCCGCCGCATTCCGCGTGACGTCGCTCACACCATTGGATCCCAATTAGATGAAACCTTCCAAATAACTTGTCTATTAGGCAAGTTACCCCCATCTTGCTCTTATTTTACCAAAACTTTTAGTCACACTCAAGGTAACATAACTTTAATCCAAGTGTTTGGTGCAATTAGAATAGAAAAATAACATAAACTTAGAGAGGCTTCTATTCAAAACTATAAACCCAAAGTGAACATTGTTGAAACCAAGCTTTTTACACCCCATAAGAAATCTTTTCCTCCTAAACATAACCAGTTTAAGAAAAAATTGCCGACCACTCCATAGCCAAAAAAACCAAAATCAAAAACCTCAAAAGGAGCCAAATGAGGATAATGGGGAGCGCAACTGCTATGTGTGTGGACGGACGAACCATCTGGCATATCAATGCTACTACCGGATGAAGTCTACTCCAAGAGGAAAAGAAATGGTCCTCCTCCAATTGGCCCTTAAGTCAACATGCTGATTTAAGGTGCTAATGTATCTGAGTCAACATGTAAGACTCAAGTGCAAGGGCTGTGATGATAGCAAACAATGTTGAGGTGCAAGTGCTAGAGTTTGGAAGAGTGGATCTGAAACTGACTTCAAGTAAAACTTTGACCCTTCATGACGTCCATCATAACATTAGGCGAAACCTTATTTGTGAGTCTTTTTTAGTCCAACAGGGTTTTAAGTTAGTCTTTGAGTCAAATAAAGCTATAATAACTAGATGATTATCTTTCATTAGAAAAGGTCTTATGTGTGATGCCATTTCCAAACTAAATGTCTATACAACTTCAATTAATGAACAATTAGTTATTTTAAATGTTGAATCCTCTTACACATGACATTCGAGACATGGCCATTTAACATCTCGGAAGATACAAAAGTTGTGTTGAAGTCAAACTACATAAAGAACCATTCAAATCGATTGATAGACATTGTGATGTCCGAGATTTTGACATGGGGGAAGGCTCTCATGACTGCTTGTTATATATTAAATAGACTTCCTTTTAAACAAAATGACTCAACTCCATATGAAACTTGGAAACGTAGAAGACCTAACTTTAATTTTCTTAAAATGTGAGGGTGTTTTGTAGTTTTTTTAAAATATCTGAAAGTATTATTTATTATCAATTTTAGATTAATCAAATGGATGCATGTGTGTACTATAAAATAATTGGTGAATATGTTGTTATCTTATGTTTATATGTCTATTGGTTCCAACAAGTGAGTTGTAAAAGATTATAAATCAATAATTGATAGAGACATACAGACAAATGATGTTGTGAAAATTAATAGGCACTTGAAAGTGCAACCGAAATCTGAGAGAAAAAAAGAAATAATAGTTGATAGCCTTGAATTTTTTTAATCAGAGGGAAATCTTACAGATATATTTACAAAAGACTTATCTAGAGCGGTAGTTCTAGAAGCATCGAGGGAGATGGGATTGATCCCGTAAAAGAATATTACCATGGTGGCAACCCAACCTTATAGAGGTTCAATGGGTAGAAACAAACTTAATTGGTAACTGTATGGAGCACTAATATAGTCATCTTCCATCCCTATGGTGATAGTGCTCATATAGAAGCAAGATGTTAGGATAAGTTTATACTCTTAATGAATCTAGGACCTAAGAGACAGGGTTGTATTTTTCACATACACTTTGAAGAATTCACCGATATCTGTGGAGTCGTGAGGCCGCAACTATGCGCATGACCTCCGCTTTAAAACGGCTTATGTAGACCCGTAGCTTTTCCACGGGGTATTGCTTTAGTGCCAGCAATCCCGCTATTGACCTAGGGGGGCCGTTCCCGACGAAGCTTTCCTTAAAGAGGCGTCCAAGCTGTCGGAAGCTGGTGACACATCCGGGGGTTAGGGCTTGTGGACGTACAAAATTGCACACCCATATCTCTCGGCCAGTCCAGCATCAACAACAACTACAACTGAAGAAAGTTTGGGGAAGATGGGCCATCCGGGCTCTCCGAACAAACACACACGCAACCGTGAAGCCATCTCCGGAGTCACAATAGTGAAGAGGAATCAACCACCAAGAGCCTTATAATCTGTGGGCCTCGAAGAAAATTGAATGGGCCACAACTCGCTCTCACAATGGGCTCAGGACTGCCCATTTAGGCCTTCAGCGGCACCCCACTGTGCCCCCTTCAGCGGCATGCCCCTGGCGCCCTTCAGCGGCACACCCAGGGCCTTCAGTGGCACGCCCTTGATGGCCTTCAGCGGCACACCCCTGTGCCCCCTTCAGCGGCACGCCCTCTAGGACCTTCGCCGGCACATGACCAGGGTGCCCCTCAGCGGCACACCCAAGTGCCCCTTCAGCGGCGCGCCCCTGGTGCCCCCCAGCGGCACACTCCTGTTGCCCCTCAGCGGCACACCCTGTCGCCCGTTCAGCGGCACACCAGGCGCACTTCAGCGGCACACCCCCAACGCCGCCCAGCGACACACCTAGTGCCCCCCAGCGGCACACCCATGTGCCCCCTTCAACGGCACACCCATGGGGCGCTTCGCCGGCACACGCCCGGGCTGCCCTTCGCCGGCACACCCATCAGCATGCTTCAGGGCACACTCTGGTGGCCCTTCAGCGGCACACCCATCCAGCCCCTTTAGCGGTACGTCTGGCAGCTCCTCCAACGGAACGCTTGCTGTGTCTTCCAGCGGCACACCGTCCTGGCCCTTCAGCGGCACGCCGTCCTGGCGAGATCTTACGCCCATGCCCTAGAGATCCTTGGCGCGCAGTGGGCTGTCCGAGGTGTCGACCGGAGGTTGGGCCACGCAGGCTACTCCTCTGCCACCAAGGACGGGGGAAGTCAAACCCCATCATGACCAGTCTTTTCCCGCCTCCGCCGTTCGTGCTCGAACGCCTCCGCCGCTGGGGGTATAAAAGCCTTCCTCTTCCGGCAAACAAGACGCGGTGAGAAGATAGAGACACGGAGACATACACAGAGGAGAGAGAGGAACACAAACACCACAAAAAATGCCGCTGGAGAGAGCCACCGCCTTCGGAGGAAGAAGAAGAAGGGAGAGCTCCGCCGTGGGGTCCCCCCGTCCGACGACCACCCAAAAGAGAGAGTAAGGGAGAGAGAGAGAGCGTGTGATGTATTAGGGGGAAGGGCAGGGAGCCATCGCCCCTGCTCGACCCCAGCTCCTCCCATCTATTCCTCTCCTTTCTTTCTTTCCTTCTCCCACCGCTTGTATCTTCAACTCCGGTGCTTTGAAATGTACATGACCGGTTATGGCTTCTATTTCTTTTTTATGAATGGAAATCCCTCTTCTTTGAGTATTCTCACCGTCTCCGTCCGTTTGGGTCTTTGTATGTGCTTGATCGCCTTCTTCCTCCTCCCTTCGATGATTTCCCCCTTTATGCCGACGATTTCTGGCCCTTGAGGTTGGTCGTCTCCCCACGGGACTCACTGACGGTAGCCTCTTGGTCATGGCCAGCGGCCCTACTACTCTCATCCCCCGTCGTGGTCAAGGAGGTGCCCTTCCTACCTCTCCGAACGCCCAAGCCCACCATCACCATTGGCCTTCCTCCCTTCTCCAGCCCCAACCTTCCCAACCAACACCCAGGCCAACCCTCACCGATGCACCCCTTCAACGGTACATAGCCCTTGGCCTTCGCCCAGTACACCCTCGCTCGCCGGCACACTTTTGGCCTTCCCGCTCACCGGTACAGCCCCCTTTTGGCGCCCTTCGCCGGTACACCCGGCAACCCCTTGCCGGCACGCCCCTACGGACCTTCCCCGGCACGCCCTGGCCAAGCCCTTCGCCGACACTCCCTGCGGGTCTTCCCCGGCACGCCCCAGGCCACTCTTCGCCGAGACACCCCCAGCCTTTCTAGTCTGGTACACTTCCCAGCCGCCCCTAGAGGGGTCCCTTGTCCACCGTCGCTTTCGGATTTTTTGAGGTTTTATTAAAGGTGCTGCCGCTCTCGGGTGCCCACCTCCAGTTGTCGGGTTCCGCCACTCCATGTGAGCGCGTTCCCTGTATCTCCCTTACGCTCGGGTCAAGGGGAGATGCTGCCAAATTTTTGTTAGAAATAATAACACGTTGAAAAGGCAAAAGGAAGCAACAAACAAATGGGGCAATAACAAATTAAAAGGCAAAAGGAAGTAACAAACGAATGGAACAAATAATGGCAAAACACTTTAACTAAGGCAAGGGAACCACAATCGATGCAAAGAGAATCGGACCGAACGGTAACTAAGCAACGTGAACACTCGTCCTGCAAGAAATAAAGGAAGGAAAAAGATTATGAGAAAAGGAAGAGAGGACCCATACAGATTGCATGAAATTAAAGCAGAGAAGAGAAAGAAAGCGTAAGAGAACAGAAGAGGAATGGGCCCCTTACAGCCTTTGCCCGGTACACCTGCCCTTGGTGCCTTCCCCGGTACACCTTCTTTGAACCCTTCGCGGCACACTCCCTCGGTGCCTTCCCCGGCACACCTTCCCTGAGCCCCTCAGCGGCACACTCGCCATGCCTCTCCCCTGGCTCCCTTCGCCAGCACACCCCCTCGGTGCCTTCCCCGACACACCTTCCTTGAGCCCCTCAGCGGTACACTCGCCATGCCTCTCTCCGGCACACCTTCAGCCTTGTTGGCCGGCACGCTCCCGTGCCCGTTCAGCGGCACACCCTCCTGGCCCTTCAGCGGCACACTCTCCCACTTCCTTCAGTGGTACACTCCTCTCCCTCCTCCAGCGGTACGCCTGCGTCCCTATCTCCCGGTACACCCTTCTGGCGTCTTCGCCGGCACACTATCCCCTCCAGCAACACACTTCTCCCTAGACCCTAGCGGCCCGCTCCTCTACACTATATACATCTAAATATGCAATAAAAAGAGGGAACCCGAGTAATGAATGGGAGGAAAACAACGAACTCACCCAAAAAAATGCATAAACGGAAAGTAAGCAACAAAATAACAAGAACAATAATAAAAAATATATATAATGTAGTAATAACCCACGCTGCAGCATCGTCTCTTCCCGTGATCCGGTGCTGAAGGAACAACAATGCTGCCCTTGCGGGCTGGGTTTGAGTCTCGGGAGTCATCTCGAAATGGCAACAACCAGACCCTGCCAGGGGCTGACATTTCGATTAAGCCGTGACCCGTTTCTCGGGTCAGATCCCCTCCGAGCTTTCATTAATTTGCCGTGCATCCGGCAGACATTTGAACGGGTTCAGGTCGGCTTCCACCGCGTTTCTATTACGGACCTCCATCCGAACATGAAAAAGGTCCACGGGTGATCGACATGGCTGATGGCTCGTATCCCGATGGGGACCCTAGTGTGATTTATTCCTTCCTCTTCCTCGCGTAGTTAGTATTGACTCCTTCCGGTCGCAGGGCCCCTAATTTCGGCAATTAATCAATGGTGTTCCCCCGTATAGGGGATGTAAATGACGTCGTGAACTTTATGGCACGACGGGATCTGGTCCCGACACGAACTACACAACCGTCTGACGAAGTTAGATCGAGCGCACCATGGGCTATTCGGAGCCTGAATAAATTGTCACTTCATGACTGGCACGTCCACGCACTTAACAGAATCAATAGACGAATAAGCCATAGATTTCAATTGAACGAGAAGTGCGTCCATAAGTCTGGCACGCTCGGTGGGACTGGGTTCACCCTTCATCTCTTTGCCGAAATAAGGGGCTATGCGGCCCCCTTCTTGTAATACTAATTGCGCCATTTTTGCAAATGTAGGAAAGTCACACTTTGACATCAAGAATGGTGACCACCTTCGGTTCCTAGCCCGTCGAGAGCCACGTCAAAGGTGGCTACCTCACCGTCCCCCTCGGCTTCGGGAGCTTCCCTCCTGTAGTGGACTTCCCCAACTTCCTTGGGGTGGCCTTCGCCAACATACTGGACGTGGAAGCGTCCGACAAACCCAAGACCAACGCTCCCACCCAGGGGGCCATTGAAGCTGCTATCGACCGAGCTATGGCCAAGAGCAACAACGACGTTCCAGCAGCGACGCTGAGCTGCAACGTGCACCATGTGCACCAGACCGCTGGCCCGTCCCACCAAGGATCGGCATCTCATCGGAGGAGGCTCCGGAGGAACAACACCGGCGTCGTCCCGGGACACCGCATATCCAGCTCCGGGAAATCCATGACTGTCGGGGCCATCCGAGTCCACCTGGATGGCCAGAGGTCCGAGGGGATACCGGACCGTATCGTCTGGACCATCCCAGTCCGCAACTCTTTCCAGGGGCTGGAGAAGCTGAAAGAGAAGGTGACGCCCGTCGTCTCGGCCGCGGCACTGAAGAATGCACAGGCTCACAGGCCGACCAAACTGAAGCAAATCTGGGTTCCCAAGGAGGCCCAGCCCACTGCACCTACCCAAGCAGGGCCCAGCCGCATCCACCCGAGGAGGGCTCGACGAGATGAAAGGGTCAAGGTGACGCCCCTAGTCTACCAGCCGACATTTGCTACACCGGCACCCCCAGAAGACGCCTGCCGCCAGCCCCACAGGCGTCGACACCAAGCTGCCCGCCTAAGGCCTGCGGATTATACTCCTGTTGCAGCCATTCGCACGCAATCACCGGCTTCTCCCCCTGACCAGGAGTGGGAAGGGGTAGAGCAAGCCATGAGGAATTACCTCCGGGGCCCGGGGAGCACCCCTTCGGGTCACCAGAGACTACTGGGGGCAATGGCCTCCTCCTTCCAAGAAGAAGAAACCCGACCTGTGCCCAGCGTAGAATCGAGGAACAGCTCTGAGGAGCCACGTCAGTTCCCTCGGTGGGAGGAAGCGCAGCCCCGAGGATCGATCTTTGATAGACTGGTGTTCCCGGGCAGGCCATCAAGGAGGATGGCGAGAAGAAATAGAAACTGAATAATTTACACTTGCAACATGGCGGGAGTGTTTGGTCGGTATGGAGCTCTACCTACCGATCCCGAAGAGCTGGCCCGACTCGCCGCCAAACCCAGGCCCCGCACTAGAAGAGGAAGAGCGGCAGGCGAAGCGGCACGGACAGGCGCCAAAGAGACCTTTCATGAAGAACCTCCTGCGGCTCTCACAGCCAATGTAGTCACCACCGGCGACACGAGCGGCGGGCCCTCCACATCATCCGAGGACGCCCCGGATGAAGAGACAGGGGGCATGCCCAATCTCCCCACAACCGACCCGGCAATGTTGCTCATGATACAATGATTCCAGCAAGAGATTGAGTCACTGAAGAAGCAATTAAATGGGTGGAGCGCACAACCTTCGACGTCCGAATAGATCGAGGTTCTGCTTGAAGCGCCCGGGGCAACGGGCAATCTTCAGAAGTAACTCTGCAAGCCACGACATTCCCAACGACTCCCAGCTTCTCTGGGGGCATGCCCCCGTGGCAAGCACAGTATACATCACCAGCCCCGCCACAAATCTTGCCTGCCCAAGGGTCCCCCATGGCCCCCCAGGAGACTGTGCTGACCACTCCGAGTGCACAGCCCGCTCACTTTTATCCAAATCCGGTCGACCCAGCTGCAGTCAGCCGGTTGATGCTTGAAGAAATGATAGACATGAAGCTAGCAGAAAGAGGCGACGAAGATCAGACGCCATTCGAAGTCTACCGGGTCCCCTATCCGGCTCATTATGCCGCAAAGAAGTTATCAGTTAGCGTCACAAAGCCACCGAAGTTTTAAAAGTTTAATGGGCAAGGGTCTCCCAGGGAACACATTGCCTATTATGTGAACGTCATGGGAGATCTGGCTGCTGATGAGGCCTACCTCTTGAAGTTTTTCGGCTCGACACTCACTGGGCTTGCCTTTGAGTGGTACTCCAGCTTGTCGCCCGGGTCTGTTGCTGATTGGTCCGACATGCAGAAGAAGTTCAAAGAAAGGTTCTATGTTACTGAATGTGAGGTCACTGTGGCAGAGCTCTATGCCATGAGGCAGAGGAATGATGAGTCGGCTCTCGACTACATTAAAAGATGGATAAACCTCAGTATGAGGTGCAGGCGTCCCCCGCATCAAGAGGACGCGGTGCAGATCTGCAAGCAGAACCTGAAGAAAGAAATCCTGGAAAGGATGATCGGCACTAAGGTCAAGACATTTGACCGCCTGAATAATATAGTAGCCGGGATTGAGGTATTCCTTGCCCGATATTCTTCCACCCCGGTCGCATTGAGCCAGAGAGTCAGGCAGGCCGAGAAGAAACCAGCTCCCCCGGAGGTGCATGCACTAGATTTCTAGACCTTTGAGAAACATAAGTAAAAAGCCAAAGGGGCTGTCAACCCTCCTCCACCCAGAACTACAGAATGGTGGGAAGGCCCCTCGCTGAGGGAGAAAATGAGAAACAAGCTATATTCCTTCTCTCGAGACAAGTCCCGGCTCCTGTTCGAGTGGGCAACCAGCTACAACAAAATCACGTTGCCAGAACCGAAGAGGCCCGGTGACCTGAAGAAGAAAGATGACCCGCGCTTCTGCTTGTCCCACCGGATGCTCGGGCACACTATTGAAGACTGCTACGTCTTCAAGGACGTCATTGAGTCCCTAATCAAGAACGGAGAACTAGACATGGGGGAGCACAGGGTAGACCCCCCGCAGGCACATGAGCTACCCAACATGGCTCCCACCGTCAACATGGTGTCATTATATCAGGAGTTGCCTGAAGAGTGGGTGGAGGCGAGCACCTGCGCCACCTATGAGACTTTTATTATGGTACCCGCTCAAGACCAAGGGGGCTGGCAAACTGTACCTAAAAAGAATAGAAGAAGATGGACCCCTCGGCCCACCCCATAAGTTCATGTGAGGGGTGTGACACCCCAGCCAGCACCGCCACTGGCAAACCCAGTCTGGCATGACACGTCCCCTCGGCTAGTCATGAGGAGGCCGACTCACAACAAAAAGAAACACATCCCGATGTGGATGCACGAGGAGACCAGCCCGGCGGTTGAAAGACTCCAGGCTATTATTGATGGGCTCGAAGACTATGAACAACCCGAGATCCAGCCCGTGGAACGGAAGGAATATGTCCCCTGGGAGGAGTTCGAATCACTCGAACTCGCTCCAGGAGCAGAAGCTGAAGCAGAAAAAGAACCTCCCTTGTGGGGTGAACTTCCCCAGGAGCAGCCACCGGCTAGTGCAGAGAAGAAGAAAAAGAAGAGAAGGCCCAGGAGTAGGAAGAAAAAGGGGGTCGTTGTTGCCTGCAATACCCTCTTGGCATTGTTTGACACCGCCCTCTCCCTGGAAGAAAAAGAAGAAGAGCTACCCTATGAGCCGACGCAGGTGAACCAGGCTGAAGCATCCGCTTCCCAACACGCCACCAGGTCGGGAAGGAAATGGGGACGCCCTCCTCAGGTTGACCATAACATCATGATCAGGGGAGAACATCCATACCAAGCCCCCGAGCCCGAGGTTCGAGGCACGGAGATCCCTCCTCCATTGGGTCTCTATCCCGAAGGATCCAGAAGCCAGGGCACTCCTTCATTCGCCGAATTTTTGTTGGCCCGGGCGGAGAGGCAGGCACGCCCCCAAGGGTCTCGAGCCGTAAAAGAAGTAAGCAGCCTTCCGGCTCCACCAATGGCAACCCCTCCTCAGTCGGGGGAGGAATTTGACGGCGTCCCAAACCTTGCCGAATTCATGCAAGAAAAGGAGGAAGCCCAGTAGGCCCCACAGGCTCAAGAGACCAGGATAGAGTCGACAAAGGAGACACCCTTTGATCCAGCACCATAGGTCCAAGGTGGGGGCAGGCGTAGAAAGGCCGAAGAGATGAAGTTACTCAAGGTGCGGGCTGCCGACCGAATAGTCAGACATCTCAAGAAGATCCCGGCCCGATTTACCGTATGGGAGATGTTATCTTTGGATAAAGAAACACGTCAAGCTATTATTGTCGCACTCCAGACACCAGCACACCTTGAAGCCTGTTTCGCAGAAATATCACCTGAAGTGGTCGTCGCCTTCATAGAAGATGACATGCTTCTGCCCACCTGCAGTCATAATAGGCCGCTCTACATGAAGGGGCAACTAAACGGCCAGCCTATCAACAGGGTCCTGATTGACCCGGGGGTGACAGTGAACATACTTCCCTACCGGGTGTACCAGAAGCACTACTTTGACGTGCACCTGGTCGAGGTCAAGAACGTCAAGATTGTTAGCTTTAACCAGAAATGTGAGGTGCCCATGGGGGTCGCAGAATTCAACTTGACCTTCGATGATTTCACCACCAGGGTCCAGTTCCACGTCATCAACTCCAACACCTCTTATAAGGCGTTACTTGATCGGCCTTGGTTACACCAGAACAGAGTGGTGCCTTCCACCCTGCACCAATGCATCAAGTACCCTTGCGAGGGGAAAGAAGTCAGAATCTTCGCCGATCTCCACCCGTTCAAGGTGTTCGAGTGTCATTTGTCAGATGCCAATCTGTACTTAGAGAAGGCGAAGCAAGCTCCCTAAGTCACCCAAGACAGGGGAAAGAAGAAGGTGGAGTCGGGTGGCTGGTTTCCTCCACCGCCCCCAGGTTATGTGGCTCCCCCGCATGTACCATTCATTGCACAAGAAGGAGGGGTGTTCAAGGCAGATCCCCTCGCCATCTATCCTGCACCGGGGATGCCCTGCCTCGAAGACCTACTGGAAGATGTTCGAGTCCCGCCAGGGATCGTCAAGCCCATAGCAGAGGTCGACTGCCAAGTAACCGAGCAGTTGAGAACCTTTGAGGTGCCTAACCCCGAAGGGCCACCCACTATCTTTTATGTTGCCGGGGAAAAGCCAGTTAGGGAAGACGATGATTACCGATTCCCTGACGAATTGCATGACCCGCACGTCCCCGTCTTGGGACTTCCTCACATGACCGACCAGGCAGTCGGAGTGGTCAGAAAGCAAAAAATCCCCCTCTATCAACCCTCCAACCGGAAGGAAATGTTTGAAAGGATGTGGGACCCGCCAAACCTGGATCGGCGGCTGCTGCAAATTACCAAGCACCCCGGCCTGGGCTTTTCACTAGAAGATTATTACGAAACTGACGTTATATCGGTTTCAGCCCAGTCTGGCGATGACCCCGCTGAAATTGCAGACTTGCGGGAAGCCCACCGAGATGTGTATTCCATGCCCCCGACTGAGGAGGCGCAAGACGAAGAAGTATTCCTTTGGAACCCTCTCCGCCACAGCGGCACGGGGAAGACTTCCTTCTTTTCTGAGGGGTCGACCTCAAAGAATTACACCACCAGGGCATCCCCACCCCGGCCCATTGGCGAAGCAAGGAGCGGTAGTATGGGCCATGCTCCGGGTCCTCCTCGATACGACCCCGTCATGTACGCCTTATACCATAGGCAACAACGAGAGATCGAGATGTTAAAGGCACGGTTGGCTGAGTTAACCTCGCTAGTGGCCGACCTGATCCAAAGCCCTCTTCGCCCGTAGGGTGGCAATGTGTCCCAGTCCCGAGATGCCAGTCCTGACGCCTCAGTCCGGTCAAGGAGGGAAGCAAGAGATACGACGAGCCCTTCAGCTTGGCGGCCAGCCAGGCGGGGCCTGACATTGCAAGAGAAGCTGCAGAAGCCCTACTCTTTCCCAAGAGAGAAGACTCGGGGTATCTTTGATTGGGCCTGCCACTACGGCAAGGTCTCCCTCCCGAGGTCCAAGAGGCCACAGGATGCCTGAAGAAGCAGTGATCCGTTGTTCTGCCCCTACCACCAGATATTGGGTCACTCCATTGAGGACTGTTATGTCTTCAAAGACATTACTCAAGACCTCATTGACAGGGATGAGCTCAGAATGGGAGATTATGTGGGGGACCCGCCGCGCCCCCATGCGACGAGCAGCCCCAGAAGAGGAGTCTATACAATATCTATACAGCACCAGGCGCCTGAAGATGCAGCTGCCCCGGGCCCCACCGAGGTTATCTACGATGAGTACATAGAAGATCCCGGGGTAGCCCTGTGCTTTTCTGCACCAGGGAACCCCACGGGCCCACCGGCTACCGCCCAGGAGGAATGCGAGGTGAATGCAGCCTCCATACCCAACCACGGGGAACAAGAAGAAGGGGATGGCGTCCTCGAGCCCGAAGATAATGAAGACCAAGACTTTGTCGATTTGTCCCTGGCCCCGCCATAAATTGAAGATGGCGGCCAGGCCACCATCGACGAATTGGTTGAGATCAACCTTGGCACAGAAAGCAACCCCAGGTCGACCTTTCTGAGCGCTCTTGTACCCCCACATGAGAGGGAACAATATGTGAAGCTGCTGCAAGAGTTTTGGGATTGCTTCGCCTGGAACTACAAAGAGATGCCCGGACTCAGCCCCGAAGTGACTCAGCACATTTTGGCCATTGATCCTAAGATGGAGCAGTGAGGCAGTCTCCCCGGCGCATGAGGCCGGAACTGATAAACCAGATATGCAAGGAAGTTGACAAGCCCATAGATGTCGACTTTGTAGCAGAAAATCAATATACTACCTGGCTAGCCAACATCGTTCCGGTGAAGAAGAAGAATGGACAGATCAGGATTTGTGTTGACTTCCACGACCTGAACAAAGCCTGTCCGAAGGATGACTTTCCGGTGCCTATCACCGAAGTAATGATTGATGCAACCACTGGCCACGAGGCCCTGTCTTTTATGGACGGATCGTCTGGCTATAACCAAATCTGGATAGCCGACCACGACCGGATTCACACAGCCTTCAGGTCGCCTAAGGGGATTTTCCACTACAAGAGGATGCCCTTCGGCCTCAAGAATGCCGACGCCACATACCAGCGGGCGATGACCAAAATCTTTAACGAGCTGCTGTATAGCAAGGTCGAATGCTACATTGACGATCTGGTTATCAAGACCAAAAGAAGAGATGATCATCTAAGTGACCTCAGGGTCGTCTTCCAGAGGCTCCGGTAGTACGGGCTGAATATGAACCCCATGAAGTGTGCCTTCGGCGTTTCCAGCGGGAAGTTCCTTGGCTTCATTGTCCGGCATAAAGGGATCGAGATTGACCCCTTCAAGATAAAAGCCATCTAGGAGCTGCCTCCTCCAAAGAACCTGGGGGAGTTGAGGTCTCTACAGGGTCGGCTAGCTTACATCTGCAGGTTCATCTCCAACCTGTCGGGACGTTGCCAACCCTTTCACAGACTGATGATGAAGAATGCACCCTTTAGCTGGGGTCACGAATGCCAACACGCGTTCGACCAACTGAAAGAATACCTGAAGACCCCGCCAGTCTTGGGGGCACCGGTCAAAGGTAGACCGCTTATTCTCTATATAGCGGCTACCGAATATTCACTGGGGGCAATGCTTGCCCAGAATATTGATGTGGGGAAGGAACATGCTCTCTACTACCTCATCCGAAGATTGGTGGGAGCGGAGGCCAAGTACACCCCGATTGAGAAGGTCTGCCTTGCCTTGGTCTTCGCAGTCAAGAAGTTGAGGCACTATATGTTGTCCCATGAAGTGAGTCTAATATCCAGAGCCGACCCCATCAAGCACATTCTCTCCCAGCCAATCCCGAAGGGGTGCCTTGGCAAATGGGCCGTACTGCTAATGGAGTTTGACATCACCTACGTGCCACAGAAGGCCATTAAGGGGCAAGCCGTCGCGGATTTCTTCGCAGCACACCCTATACCCGAAGACTCCCCATTGGCCATGGAGCTACTTGAAGATGAAACACTGGAGGTGGACCAGGTCCAACAAGCCATTTGGCAGTTGTACTTTGACGGGGCCTCGAGAACAGAAGCGACCCCGTCCACACGCACCAAGGTACGGGCCGGAGCCGGCATCATCCTCAAATCCCCAGATGGGGAAGTATTGCACACTTCCTGTTGCATCAACAAGCCCTGCACAAATAATGAAGTAGAGTATGAAGCTTTGATCATTGGCCTCCAAGTGGCCCTCCAAATGGAGATCAAAATGCTTCATGTATTCGGCAACTCGCTGCTGGTCGTCAAGCAGGTCCAGGGGCAGTTTGATGTCCGGAAACCCGAGCTGCTCCCTTACTATACTAAGGCAAAAGCACTCATGGAACGATTCTACCTCCTCGAAATAGGCCATGTCGCCAGAGGAGACAATGCACAAGCCGACGCCCTGGCAAAGCTAGCAAGCTCTTTGGTAGTACCGCCAGATGGATTACTCAACATCTAAGTGATAAATCAGCGCCAGGTGCCCAGCATGATAGAAGAGGGGCTAGAAGATGTTGTGCCTCTTAGGCACAAGCATGTGCATTGTGTTTTGATGATAGCATGCTGATTTGTTTTGATGATTGCAACACAGTCAGTGCATTATGATATTGTGTTTTGAATAAGGCTGCTGATTTGATTGCATAGGACTGTGTCTGATATACAGCATTGAATGCATGAGTTTGCATGAGTATTGCATGATGCGTTGACGCATGGGATCATTGCGTCAACTCATTGGTCTGTCCCAGAGCTGGTCTATAAAATGTGTCAACTGGTGCGTCGACGCAGTGGACTCAATGCGTTGACGCATTGGAATCGTTTTGAAAGAGCTCTTGCTTTGCTTCATACATTGGTCTAGTATCTGAGTCTGTACATCGTCTTGTGCCTTCAACGTTCAAAGCCTCAAGTCTGTACAGCGTTAAGTTCTCTTTGGAAAGTCTGTACAGCGTGAAGTCTACACATTGGCACTATAGCTCGCTTGTGTAAGTCTGTACATTGACTTCGTATCTGTAAGTCTGTACACTGAACTTCATTTCACCAACTCTATACAATGGTCTTCACTCTTCAAGTTTGTACATCCTCCGCCAAGCTTTCAAAGTCTGTACAGCCAAAGTCTGCACATCCTGTTCAGTTAAGTCTGTACATTGCATCATAGTGTTATGCAGTGTCTGGGTGAAGTCTATACAGACTGTTCATGCATTCAAGTTCAAGTATATGCATCCGTCCGTCTCTGTTAGCGTCTCATGAACGTCTATACAACGCATCAGCATTTAGAAGTCTGTACATTGGCCTTTGCATTAAGTTTCAAGTCTGTACAGCCTATCTTCAAGTGTTTGGCCAACTGTGTACATCCGTGTTGCCCTTTCATTGTTGAGGCAGAGTCTGTACATTGGCTCAGACTTCTCAAGTCTACACAATGCTTCCTCATTGAAAGTCTATACATCGTGGCCTTGAACTTTCAAGTATGTACAATGCTGCTTTGTCAAAGCCTGTACATCGCAGCTATGTTGAAGTCTGTACAGCCAGTTTCTTGATCAAGTCTGTACTAGCGTGATGTCTGCACTTTGGTCTTCATCTCCTGAAGCCTAGTCATTGGGAAGTATATACACTGAGCTCACAAGAAGACTTCCAAGTCTCTACACTCTCTCAGTGTACATACTTGCCCATTTGCTGTTTCAGAATATATACACTCAGTGTTATATGATTTAAATAACCACTTGTTCTATGATATGATTATAAGATTTTTGTGTGTGCAGGGTTAACGCAGAATGACCACAGCGTCCACGCAGCAAGTATACTAGTAGAAGTATTAGCTGCTGGAACACATCACTGCGTCAACGCCACGGCCTGGTAGCGTCCACGCAGTAAGCAAACAAGCTAAAGTATTAGCTGCTGGAACACCATTGCGTCAACGCTATGGGCTAGCAGCGTCGACGCAGCATGCCTATATATTGAAGACATTGATCACTGGACACCAATGCGTCAACGCCTTGATCAAGTGGCGTGGACGCTGTAGTTCATATAATCAAGAAAGAAGCTTACTGGATTACTCTGATGCGTCAACGCTGCGGGTTGGAAGCGTCAACGCAGCAGACTTGAGCTTTGCTGATAAAATATCTCTGAAGGCTGCGTCAACTCTTTGGAGCAAGTGGGTTGACGCCATCTAACTTCAGTTGCTGAGCGTACTGGTGTTGGGCACGTGATCCGAGGATAAGGAGAGTGCCCAGATGAGGAAACGTGTACTGACAGCCTGCTGGATGTTGCCACGTGGTCCGAATTCTTAGGGCGGGAACTGTGGAAGCCACATGCGCCCTGCTGCTGGTGGTGGTGGTGGTATATAATAGAGCCTTCGTCTTCAGATGGAGGTTGATCGTGATCGAAGCCAGGGAGCAGAAGCTGAGAGAAGAATAAGAGAAAAAGGAGAGAGAGCTTCCACGATCCAGCAGAAGAAAAGAAGAGAAGAGTAGAGAGTGAAAGAAGTGTGAAGAAGAAGAAGAGAAAGAAGAAGGAGAAAGAGATAGAGAGCTCGAGCAGAGTGTGAAGAAGAAGAAGAGAGAGAGTGAAGAAAGAGAGTGAGATCGAGGGAGATTTGTTCTTGATGGACCGTGGATCAAATCCAGGCCATCCAGCTCTTTAAGAGCCACATCGTGCTTCATTGTTTACAGCTTTCAGATTGCTGTGTTTCCATCTTTTCTGTTTTCTATTTTACATCTTTCTTCAAGCTGTTAGTCAGCGGATTGCAGAGGTGCTGCCTCTGGACGGCTAAGCTGTATTACCCAGCGGTTTGCAGTGGAGGATTCCACTGGACAGCAAGCTGTGTTGCTCAGCGGGGCGAGGAGGATTCCTCGGATGGCAAGCTGTGTTGCCCAGCGGTTGTATGGCAAGCTGTGATGCCCAGCTGTTCAAGCTGTGAGTCAGCAGTAAGCCACACTCGGGTTGAGTGTGGGGTGGATGTAGGTCTGGAGGACCGAACCACCTAAAAGCCTTTGTCTACTGTGTGATTGTTTTATGGTTTGCCTAGCTTCTATATTTCTATCTTCGCACAGTAGATGTATGCTTAGGACGGTTCTTCATCTGTTCTGGGTGACATTTGCATTGTGCCCACTATCTGTTCAGTAGAAGTTTTCATTCCGCATTTGATCCTGCTGCAGTAATTTTTAATGGGTGATTGATCTATTCACCCCCCTCTAGATCACCCTTTAGCATCCAAACAATCTGCTAATTAGTCTTCCAGATTTGATAAATCTGTCTAGTTAGCATTCTAAATAGTTAGTGAGCCTAATATGTTAATTGGGTGAAAGTTTTTATAGGCCATATTCATTCACCCCCCCTCTGAATACTAGCACCGAACCCAACAATTGGTATCAGAGCCTAACTCTTTGTGCATGACTAACATCCTAAAGAGGATCGGCCATGGATGCTAGAGGGCTAACAGCAGAGGGTCAGTCCACTACGAAGCCACCATTCTTCGATGGTTCCAACTTCCCATATTGGAAGAACCGGATGCAGGTCTTCCTCAGAGCCAAAGATTACGAGGTATGGAAAATTGTGAGCAAAGGTCCTTATGAGCTACATGAGAATGAGGAATTATGGACCAGAGAAGAAGTCCGGAAATCTACTCTGAATTGGAGCGCTATCAACGCCATTCAGTGTGCACTCCATCCCACTGAATTTGACAGAGTGTCATCCTGCAAGACAGCGAAGGAGATGTGGGATACCCTCGAAGTTATCTATGAGGGAACATCTGAAGTGAGAGAGACGAGGGCAAATATGCTAGTGTCAAAGTATGAAGCATTTCGGATGAAGCATGGTGAGACAGTGACCGAAATGTATGCTCGTCTGACCATCATCACAAATGGTCTAAGAAATTTGGGAAAGAGTTATACTGATCATGAAGTTGTAAGGAAGATCCTTCGATCGTTGACTCCTATATGGCATACCAAAGCAACTGTGGTTGAGGAGTCAAAAGATCTACAAAAGATGAAACCCAATGAGCTGATAGGTTCCTTGATGGCGTACGAGATGAATTTACTACAAGCTGAAGAGCTTGAAAACAGGAAGCCTATTGCTCTGAAGGCCAAGCATGGCTGCTCAAAACAGTCCAGCAGCATTGGATCATCCAGTGATCGGAATTCATTGGATCAGATCTTGAAAAGGATGAAATAGCTATGATCACAAAAGAGTTCAGTAGATTTCTTAGAAGAGAATGGAAGAATCTCTATAGAAAATACCACAGCAGGAAGCAAAACAGGTATAAATTTAACCCTGCTGAAAAATCTGATGTTAATCCTTGTTATCATTGCAGGAAGATAGGTCATATGAAGGCTGATTGTCCAGAGTTACAGAAAATGAAATGAAGACCATGGAAGAAGGCACCAAAGGGAAAGGCCATGGTCAGTACATGGAGTGATGAGGAAGAAGGCACGCTGAGCACTTCCTCAGATAGTGGAAAATCAGAAAAGGACATCTGCTTGATGGCTAGAAATGGAGATGAAGAAGAAGAGTCTGATCAGGTATCATCCCTTTTCGAACATTACACTATTTCTGATTGGGCAGATGCTTATGGAGACCTGTTAGATAAAACTAATGATATTAAGAAAGAAAACAGACTCTTAAAGAAGAAAATGAACTCTCTGGTTAATGATAAATCTCTTTCTGATATAGTTGCATGCTTACAATCAGAGAATGACAAATTGAAAAATGCGTGTTCTGATTTTGATGAATTAAAGCATGTTGTGATTGATTGTAGGAAAGAAAATAATTTGCTGAAAAATGTTGTTGATGAGTTGAAATTGAAAATTCAGAAGTCTGAAAATGAAATAAAGACTTCAAATGAAAAATATGAAGCTGTTTTGTCAGTGAATGCTGAATTAAAGAAAACTATTGAAAATCTGGAAAATGAAAATTCTGACAAAATGAAAATCATTGAAAGCATGACCCAAGGAACTGAAAATCTAAATGCCTTGCTAGGGTCAAAAGTTAATTTCAGAAAGGAGGGCCTTGGTTTTAATCCCTCAGCTAAAGAGAGCTTTGAATTGAAAACCATTTCATGTGTGGGAGAAAAGAATAGAGGACCACTCATAAAAATGGTCAATGAAAAATTTGCCTTCAATAATGTTAAATCAAAAGTGTCCAATGCTAAGGACAAGGGAAAGCAGGAAGTTGTAGAGCCTAGAGCTGCATGCTCTTCTTCCAAGGATAAGTCCAAGGCTAGGGGTCAGCCAGCTAGCACATCAAAACCCCAGCCCAAGGCTGCTAAGTCTCCATCACCATCAACTGCTCAGAAAAAGACCCAATATAAGTCAGTTCAGAAACCTAGAGGGTCAAAGGTGGCAGGGAGACCAAGTGCAGCTAGGAACCCATTTGCTCATCCCTATTTCCCTAGAGCCCAAGTCTATCATAACTTTCATCCTCAACCACTTAATAGGCTTGGGTGGAACCCTGTACACATGAGGTTCGGGTATCAGAATTTCCCCACTTGGTATCAGCCATATAGACCTCAGCCAGCTAGGAGATGGGATAGTCAGTTTAGGACATGGAGTCCTAGTCACCAAAGGTTTTTTGGTCAGCCTAGGACCAATTTGGGCCATAACCTTCAGTACATTCATTGGCCAAGGCACTTGCAGAAAAATAAAAATGTTTTTAATAAAATGAATGCCAGGACTACACAACAACCATCAAAGCACCAGAAAAAGAAAACTGAACCTGTTGGTGCTGAGAAAATGAAAAACAACCAAAAGATCTCTCAAGCTGTAGAATCCACTAAACCTTCCATCTTTACACAAATGTGGATCCCTAAACAGCTGTTGTCTTGTTTTCACTCTCAAGTATCTGGTTCTGTCTTGGAGCCCAAAATATCCTGGGTTCCAAAACCTGCTCCCTAAGTGTGTTTGCAGGTATGTCTGGTAGCCGGGAACAAACTGATGAAACAGAAAAAGCTACTTCAGGCATATGACAAGAGACAGGGCCAAAATCCTAAGAGCTGAAAGAAATTGGAGGCCTTGTCAAAATATCTGGTGCAACACCAAGGGTAAAAATAAATCAATCTGGTAAAGCAGGTAAGTGATTTACCTTCAGAACTGAATTGAGAAAGTCATGTTGATTTGATTGTTTGATGTCTGATATTCTATTCTTGTCTAGCTGATCAGTCTGCATATCTGATGCTCTTCTCTTGCTATATGTTGAACTGAATTTGGATGCATAAACTTGAATTGAGTGCATACTTGCCTCATATATCATTGGTGCATAGTCTGCATGTAGAACAGTGTGTTGCATAGCATAATCCTTGCATCATGGTGTCAGGGGGAGCTGAGAGTTTTTCTGGTCAATTCATTGAATCCTTGCTACTTTTCACTGTCCCCATTTAGTTCTTTCATATCCTTTGACATCAAATGCTCTTGGAACTCAATGTCTATTGCTATCATTTCCCTAACCTTCACTGAACAACAGTTCTGTTTCTGGTTTAATACATTGAGTTGTGATTATTTCAATTGCTCTTTTATAAGAATCACTCTTACAAATTGAAAAGAACTAAAGGTTTAACCTTTATAAATTGGAGAGTTAAGTGTCTGCACTTCAGAACTTGAGATAAAAGAAAACCTTTATAGCTCTTAATCTTTGTCTCATGGCTAAAATAGAAAAAGTTTTTTTTAAATGCCTAAATGTGTTGAACTGAAAATGTCTAGAACAGGTGAACAAGAGTGTGTAATGTTTTTCAAACAATCACTCTAAAAAATTAAGGGCAGCAGTAAATAAGATCATAAATGTAAAGAACTGAACATTGTGACAGAGCAATGGCTGATTGCACTGAGAAACTATGATCTCCTCCAATAAAGCAGGAGAACTCATAGTCATGAAGTGCTTCAGAATATCTCTGTTCAAAGGGTCAAATCTATAGGGGGAGTCCTCACCAAGTAACTGAGGGTACTGGCCTCTAATCAAGGTGTACCCTTAATGTCAAAAGTGAAGACTATCCCTTGTGGGTTCTGATCTGAAATAGGTTTAGTAGTTTATGTCTAGTAACTGGGGGTACCTGCCTCTGATCAAGGTGTACACCTAATGTCAACAGCATAAATGCCACTGATCTATTCATTTAGTTCAAGTTCTGAAATTCAAAGGTGAAAATCAAACTGCTGTAACCCTTCAAAAAATCAAAAGTCAATGAGTGAAAATTATTTTTATCAATACATGTTCAAGTTGCCTCTCTTGAATTTCCTTGTTTAATCACAAAAGGGTATTATTTCTGACTTATCTATTAATACCATGTGCCCTAGATTCATTGCTATAAATGGAATCTATAAACTCTTGTTCAAGGATCCAATGTTTTACTCTAGATTTATCACTGTTAAACCTGAAGTTTTGTCAAAATTGTATGTTGCTAATTCTTATACTTTAACAGTTGTTTATAATCATGCTTCCCTTCTGAACCTATGATTCAGCTGTTGTCAAGTGACCCTCCTACCTTCTCTACCTTGTTTATCTGTTCATATTCCTTCTCAAAGGGGGAGCATTCATTCAGGGGGAGAATGTTCTAGAGGAATTTGCATGCATAATGCACTTTGCACTCTTGTTTTTACTGTTTTTCTCTTTTTGATCATGTCAAAGGGGGAGAAAATCTTGTGTGTGACTCACTGTCATATTGTGTTGCCATCATCAAAAAGGGGGAGAATGTTGTGCCTCTTAGGCACAAGCATGTGCATTGTGTTTTGATGATAGCATGCTGATTTGTTTTGATGATTGCAACACAGTCAGTGCATTATGATATTGTGTTTTGAATAAGGCTGCTGATTTGATTGCATAGGACTGTGTCTGATATACAGCATTGAATGCATGAGTTTGCATGAGTATTGCATGATGCGTTGACGCATGGGATCATTGCGTCAACTCACTAGTCTGTCCCAGAGCTGGTCTATAAAATGTGTCAACTGGTGCGTCGACGCAGTGGACTCAATGCGTTGACGCATTGGAATCGTTTTGAAAGAGCTCTTGCTTTGCTTCATACATTGGTCTAGTATCTGAGTCTGTACATCGTCTTGTGCCTTCAACGTTCAAAGCCTCAAGTCTGTAGAGCGTTAAGTTCTCTTTGGAAAGTCTGTACAGCGTGAAGTCTACACATTGGCACTATAGCTCTCTTGTGTAAGTCTGTACATTGACTTCGTATCTGCAAGTCTGTACACTGGACTTCATTTCACCAACTCTATACAATGGTCTTCACTCTTCAAGTCTGTACATCCTCCGCCAAGCTTTCAAAGTTTGTACAACCAAAGTCTGCACATCCTGTTCAGTTAAGTCTGTACATTGCATCATAGTGTTATGCAGTGTCTGGGTGAAGTCTATACAGACTGTTCATGCATTCAAGTTCAAGTATATGCATCCGTCCGTCTCTGTTAGCGTCTCATGAACGTCTATACAACGCATCAGCATTTAGAAGTCTGTACATTGGCCTTTGCATTAAGTTTCAAGTCTGTACAGCCTATCTTCAAGTGTTTGGCCAACTGTGTACATCCGTGTTGCCCTTTCATTGTTGAGGCAGAGTCTGTACACTGGCTCAGACTTCTCAAGTCTACACAATGCTTCCTCATTGAAAGTCTATACATCGTGGCCTTGAACTTTCAAGTATGTACAATGCTGCTTTGTCAAAGCCTGTACATCGCAGCTATGTTGAAGTCTGTACAGCCAGTTTCTTGATCAAGTCTGTACTAGCGTGATGTCTGCACTTTGGTCTTCATCTCCTGAAGCCTAGTCATTGGGAAGTATATACACTGAGCTCACAAGAAGACTTCCAAGTCTCTACACTCTCTCAGTGTACATACTTGCCCATTTGCTGTTTCAGAATATATACACTCAGTGTTATATGATTTAAATAACCACTTGTTCTATGATATGATTATAAGATTTTTGTGTGTGCAGGGTTAACGCAGAATGACCACAGCGTCCACGCAGCAAGTATACTAGTAGAAGTATTAGCTGCTGGAATACATCACTGCGTCAACGCCACGGCCTGGTAGCGTCCACGCAGTAAGCAAACAAGCTAAAGTATTAGCTGCTGGAACACCACTGCGTCAACGCTATGGGCTAGCAGCGTCGACGCAGCATGCCTATATACTGAAGACATTGATCACTGGACACCAATGCGTCAACGCCTTGATCAAGTGGCGTGGACGCTGTAGTTCATATAATCAAGAAAGAAGCTTACTGGATTACTCTGATGCGTCAACGCTGCGGGTTGGAAGCGTCAACGCAGCAGACTTGAGCTTTGCTGATAAAATATCTCTGAAGGCTGCGTCAACTCCTTGGAGCAAGTGGGTTGACGCCATCTAACTTCAGTTGCTGAGCGTACTGGTGCTGGGCACGTGATCCGAGGATAAGGAGAGTGCCCAGATGAGGAAACGTGTACTGACAGCCTGCTGGATGTTGCCTCGTGGTCCGAATTCTTAGGGCGGGAACTATGGAAGCCACATGCGCCCTGCTGCTGGTGGTGGTGGTGGTATATAATAGAGCCTTCGTCTTCAGATGGAGGTTGATCGTGATCGAAGCCAGGGAGCAGAAGCTGAGAGAAGAATAAGAGAAAAAGGAGAGAGAGCTTCCACGATCCAGCAGAAGAAAAGAAGAGAAAGTAGAGAGTGAAAGAAGTGTGAAGAAGAAGAAGAGAAAGAAGAAGGAGAAAGAGATAGAGAGCTCGAGCAGAGTGTGAAGAAGAAGAAGAGAGAGAGTGAAGAAAGAGAGTGAGATCGAGGGAGATTTGTTCTTGATGGACCGTGGATCAAATCCAGGCCATCCAGCTCTTTAAGAGCCACATCGTGCTTCATTGTTTACAGCTTTCAGACTGCTGTGTTTCCATCTTTTCTGTTTTCTATTTTACATCTTTCTTCAAGCTGTTAGTCAGCGGATTGCAGAGGTGCTGCCTCTGGACGGCTAAGCTGTATTGCCCAGCGGTTTACAGTGGAGGATTCCACTGGACTGCAAGCTGTGTTGCTCAGCGGGGCGAGGAGGATTCCTCGGATGGCAAGCTGTGTTGCCCAGCGGTTGTATGGCAAGCTGTGATGCCCAGCTGTTCAAGCTGTGAGTCAGCAGTAAGCCACACTCGGGTTGAGTGTGGGGTGGATGTAGGTCTGGAGGACCGAACCACCTAAAAGCCTTTGTCTACTGTGTGATTATTTTGTGGTTTGCCTAGCTTCTATATTTCTATCTTCGCACAGTAGATGTATGCTTAGGACGGTTCTTCATCTGTTCTGGGTGACATTCGCATTGTGCCCACTATCTATTCAGTAGAAGTTTTCATTCCGCATTTGATCCTGCTGCAGTAATTTTTAACGGGTGATTGATCTATTCACCCCCCTCTAGATCACCCTTTAGCATCCAAACAATCTGCTAATTAGTCTTCCAGATTTGATAAATCTGTCTAGTTAGCATTCTAAATAGTTAGTGAGCCTAATATGTTAATTGGGTGAAAGTTTTTATAGGCCATATTCATTCACCCCCCCTCTAAATACTAGCACCGAACCCAACAGAAGAAGAAGAATTGGAGGTCGCTACAACGGAAGCTGTCGACCTACCTGACTGGAGAGACCCTTTAATGCAATGGTTCAAATACCAGCAATTACCCAAGCAGAGAGAAGAGATGATCAAGCTAATCAGGACCAAGGACTCTTACGAGCTCCGAAATGGAATATTGTTCCGAATTGTGGCCGACGCCAAATAGAAGCTGCTCCTCTGATGCCTATCCCTTGAAGAGGCTTGGAGGGTTATGAAGGAAGTACATGCCGGGACAGCTGGTGCGCACCAGGCGGGACCGAAAATGAAGATTGAAATAAAGAAGCTCGGCTATTACTAGCCGGCAATGTTTGACGACTGTTGCAAATACGCTAAGTCATGCCAGAAGTGTCAGGAGCATGCCGCGGTACCTAGAAGGCCACCAGTGCCGCTGCATCCGATAGTGCCCAGTTGGCCGTTTGCCCAATAGGGAACAGACATCGTGGGTCCATTACTTGCGTCATCTGCCGGCTGCAAATACATTTTGGCGGCAACTGATTATTTCTCCCGTTGGCCAGAGGCTGTCGTCCTAAGGGAGGTCACCGTAGAGATCATGGTCAGATTTGTCTACCGTAACATTATATTCCGGTTCAGCACGCCCGACCGAATTATCTCAGACACGGGTAGCCACTTCTGCAACTAGAAGGTCTACCGGCTAGTAGAAAAATATAAAATTGACTGGAGGACGTCAACTCCTTATAACCCACATGCCAATGGTCTGGCCGAAGCCTTCAACAAGACTTTATGCACTCTCATGACCAAGATTGTTAGCTCTAACAAAAGGGACTGCGAAGAGAAGATGTACGAGGCGCTGTGGGCGTACCGGACCGTATACAAGACCCCAACAGGCTGCTCGCCTTTCTCTCTAGTATACGGCTAGGAGGCAATTGCCCCCATTGAATTGGAGATACCCTCCCTCAGGGTCGCCATCAAGCATGAGCTAGTCCGTGAAGGACAGACCAATGTCGAGCGAAGACTCGAAGAGCTCTCCAGTTTGGAAGGAAGATGGCTTCGGGCCCAACAGAACATCCAGATCTATCATGCTCGAATAACGCATGCATTTGACAAGCTCGTCAAGGAACGCGAGTTCAAGAAAGGCGACCTTGTCATGGTCAAGAGAAGAGACGTCATGGCCGCCAATCCCAAGGGCAAGCTGAATGAAAATTAGCTCGGACCCTACGTAGTACAAAAAGTCTACGAAGGAGGAGCCTATGTAATTGTCAACCACCGCGGGGAAGTTCAATTCCCGCCCCTTAATGGAAGGCACTTGAGATTGTATCACGCTCCAATGCCCCCATTCAATGAATAATATTATCCTTCACCCTATTTCGGGGGGATTTGCATGACTGCTGTCCGAATAACTTGATCACTATTCATGTTTTCAGAAAAAAAAAAAGAGAGCAAAAACAAGAAAAAACAAGAAAAGAGAGAAAGGAAAGGAGAGAGAAGAGGAAAGGGAGGAAAAGAATAAAAAGGGGGGAAAAAGGGAGACGGTCCCCCATTCCGAGCCATTGCCCCGCGCCGTCAGGGATCCCAAGAAACAAATAGACCACGTTGGCTCCGCCGCCTTGCTGGCACCGATGAATATCCCTCTGACCTGGACCTCCCGTCCAGGCCATTGACTAAACAAACTCTCCTCTCCGTCCCCCTTCGGGCGGTGAATCTCCCTTTGACTTGGACCGCTTGTCCAGGTCATTGACTAAACAAACTCTTCTCTCCGTCCCCCTTCGGGCGGTGAATCTCCATTTGACTTGGACTATCAGTCCATGTCATTGACTAAAAAAACTCTTCTCTCTGTCCCCTTCGGGCGGTGAATCTCCCTTTGACTTGGACCGCCTGTCCAGGCCATTGACTAAACAAACTCTTTTCCCCGTCCCTTGTGGGCGGTGAATATCCCTTTGACTTGGACCTCCCGTCCAGGCCATTGACTAAACAAACTCTCCTCTCCGTCCCCCTTCGGGCGGTGAATCTCCCTTTGACTTGGACCGCCTATCCAGGTCATTGACTAAACAAACTCTTCTCTCAGTCCCCTTCGGGCGGTGAATCTCCCTTTGACTTGGACCGCCTGTCCAGGTCATTGACTAAACAAACTCTCCTCTCCGTCCCCCTTCGGGCGGTGAATCTCCCTTTGACTTGGACCGCCTGTCCAGGTCATTGACTAAATAAACTCTTCTCTCCGTCCCCTTCGGGCAGTGAATCTCCCTTTGACTTGGACCGCCTGTCCAGGTCATTGACTAAACAAACTCTCCTCTCCGTCCCCCTTTAGGCGGTGAATCTCCCTTTGACTTGGACCGCCTGTCCAGGTCATTGACTAAATAAACTCTTCTCTCCATCCCCTTCGGGCAGTGAATCTCCCTTTGACTTGGACCACCTGTCCAGGTCATTGACTAAACAAGCTCGCCTCTCCGTCCCCTTCGGGCGGTGAATCTCCCTTTGACTTGGACCGCCTGTCCAGAACTAAACAAACTCTCCTCTCCGTCCCCTTCGGGCGGTGAATCTCCCTTTGACTTGGACCGCCTGTCCAGGTCATTGACTAAACAAGCTCTCCTCTCCGTCCCCCTTCGGGCGATGAATCTCCCTTTGACTTGGACCGCCTATCCAGGTCATTGACTAAACAAACTCTTCTCTCCATCCCCTTTGGGCAGTGAATCTCCCTTTGACTTGGACCGCCTGTCCAGGTCATTGACTAAACAAACTCTCCTCTTCGTCCCCCTTCGGGCGGTGAATCTCCCTTTGACTTGGACCGCCTGTCCAGGTCATTGACTAAACAAAATCTTCTCTCCATCCCCTTCGGACAGTGAATCTCCCTTTGACTTGGACCTCCCATCCAGGCCATTGACTAAACAAACTCTCCTCTCCGTCCCCCTTTAGGCGATGAATCTCCCTTTGACTTGGACTGCCTGTCCAGGTCATTGACTAAACAAACTCTTCTCTCCGTCCCCTTCGGGTGGTGAATCTCCCTTTGACTTGGACCGCATGTCCAGGTCATTGACTAAACAAACTCTCTTCTCCGTCCCCCTTCGGGCGGTGAATCTCCCTTTGACTTGGACCGCATGTCCAGGTCATTGACTAAATAAACTCTTCTCTCTGTCCCCTTTGGGCGGTGAATCTCCCTTTGACTTGGACCGCATGTCCATGTCATTGACTAAACAAACTCTCCTCTCCGTCCCCCTTCGGGCGGTGAATCTCCCTTTGACTTGGACCGCCTGTCCAGGTCATTGACTAAACAAACTCTTCTCTCAGTCCCCCCTTCGGGTGGTGAATCTCCCTTTGACTTGGACCGCTTGTCCAGGTCATCGACTAAACAAACTCTTCTCTCCGTCTCCCTTCGGGCGGTGGATCTCCCTTTGACTTGGACCGCCTGTCCAGGTCATTGAGTAAACAAACTCTTCTCTCCATCCCCCTTCAGGCGGTGATTCCCCCTTTGACTTGGACCGTCTATCCAGGTCATTGACTAAATAAACTCTTTTCTCCGTCCCCTGCGGGCGGTGAATATCCCCTTGACTTGGACCGCCTGTCCAGGTCATTGATTAAACAAACTCTTCTCTCCGTCCCTCTTTGGGTGGTGAATGCCCCTCTGACCTGGACCTCCCGTCCATGCCATTGATTAAACAAACTCCCCTCTCCGTCCCCTCCGGGCAGTGAATACTCCCCTTTGACTTGAACCGTCTGTTCGGGTCACTGAGTAAAAGAATTCTTCTCCTCGGTCTTCTTCTGAGAGGACGAGCACTCTCCCGTGTACTACTAAGGATCCCTACCTGATTCCCTCGGAGCGGACTACCGCGAAGACTTACACTCTGCCGATATGTGCCGGCACTACAAAAGAAAAGAAGAAAAAAAAAGAGAAGAAAAGAATAAAAAAGAGAGAAAAAAGAAGAAAAAAGAGAGAGAAAAAAAAGGAAGAAGAAAAAAAGAGAGGAAAAGAAAAGAGAGAAGGGGAAGAAATACATACATACATACATACATACATATACATATATATATATATACATACATACATATATATATATATATATATATATATATATATATATATATATATATATATATATATATATATATAAAGGTAAGGGAAGAAGAGAAAGGAAAAAAAGAGAAGAAAAAAAAAGAGGATCCATTGGGGCGAATGCCACACGCACTGAAAGGGACATGCAAAGCAATGGTGTTATATTCCATTCAAAGGAAATTAAAGTACATGTGCTTCGGGGCATACCCCGGTGTTGCATTTCAAAAAAAGAAAGAGAAAAAAAAAAGAAAAGAAGGGAAAAGAGCAGAGGGGAGCGACATTTAGTCTACGCCCCAGAAGATCTCCTCGAGTGGGAGGATCCCCACACAAGGGAAAGCCGTCACGTCTTGTAGCCGGCTCCGCTGTCCCTCGAGGCGTCCCAGCTCGGTCACCACAGACGCCGTCTCGACCTTCGCCACATCCAGCTCCTGGGCCTCTCTCGCCACGGTCGCCTCGGCCTCGACGAGATCGGACTCAGCAGCGGCAAGGTAGCCTTTCATCTTCTCGATCCTGCTCGTGAGGGCGTGAACACGGCTGTGGTCTTCGTCCAGGGCCTCTGCATGCTGCTCCTCGTTGCCTGTTCGCACCTCCAGGACTTGCATGTATTCGTCCTTTTGGGCCCTAATGGCGGCAAGTTCCCCGGGAGCCCGCGTCTCGAGGAATTCACGGCGTTTAACATACTATAACAACAGCAGAACCCGCCGCGACCATTCCCCCAGCGGGCAGCCTAACACTTGGAGCGCCCTCGTCAGCTACGTTACTATGCTATGTACCTCCCGGTACGACAAGGAGAGGTCGGCAAAAATCATCGTCTGTAGCGTCAGTAGCATCTGTCGGACCGCCGCGTCTGACGTGGTATGGCTAATCGAGGGCATAACTGGGGGATGGAACCTTACGGAGCTGTCCACCTCCGCCCACAAATCGGAGTCTACCGCGGCTGAAGAAGATGGAAGAGCAAGAGCCAAGCCGCCCGGCCATTTTGGTTCGGTAGATGACTCATGGCCAACCACCACCAGGGGAGTGGGCAAGACCACCGCCGAGTCACTTGGCACCGCCATCATTCGGTGTTGTCCCACTTTCTCTCTCTCTGCCCAGTCCATCCCCGTCGCCAGTTCACCAGACGAAAGTGCAAATGCCGCTACTTCGACCAAAGGAGGGGCTTCAAGCAAAGCCGGGCCCAAAGCCATCACCGATAGCTCTCTCTCTTGCGTCTGGGACCCCTCCAGGTGCGCACGGGGTCCCGCGAATATCTCCTTTAAGAACGGGTCCTCCACCTGAGCCGGGATCTTCGGGAAAGGCGGAAGAGGGACCATCAGCCGGGGTCTGCCTCCCGCCTGCACGAGCGCCGCGAAGGTCTCCGCCCCCGGGCCCAAGATCGAAGCCGGCCCCTCCATCGCTAGCGGACCGATAATCGGCCTTCGTTTGGCGACGGCCTTGCGAGCACGGACAGATGCCTTCCCTGGTGCCGACGTTTCCTGACCATATGAAGCAGGGTTAGACATCCGCTACCTAGGACGAATCATCCAAGGATGAAAAGACAAGGAGGAGGAGTCGTGAAGCCCACGCGCTTACTTCGACCGCCGGGACTATGCTGCTTTCGGGCGCGATCTCCCCCTCTTCCAAAGGCTTGCCCCTCGTCCCGGGGGAACTTGAAGTCTTCGCGGCCGTCTCTTGCTGCAAGGCCTCGAACAAGAGCGCCAGCTTACCCAGGCCCGCATCGACTTCTGTCGGGCGATCTGCCGGTGCGTCCGGAGTAGCTCCCTCCATGGCCTCCGGCTCGATTGGTTCCTGAAAACCCAGGAATAACAGGAATAAAGTCAGTGGATGACCACGAAGGAAGTCCTGTACGAACAAGCTCACACTTACATCAGCCTTCCCCGCTAGGCTTAAAGAGCTAGCAAGTAAGGGGGCCTTAAAGATCGGCTTGGGAGGCCCAGATACCTCAGATACGCCCTCGCCAAAAGCCACTTTGTCGGAGGAGTAGTCATAATCTACCTCTTCGCTCGACGAAGACTCAACCGCCACAGGTTCTTCCCTCGCTAGCAAGGGGGCCTCCGCTTCGAGGTCGATGATCGGTGCATCTTCACGAGGGCCGGGCGAGGGTGGTACGCCGGACTTCAACCTCTTCCTCGTGTACGTGCGCGTCGCTGGGAGATGCAAGCGGGGCCTTGATGGCCCGATAATCGCTGCGTCAACGCCTGCCACATAAAAGAAAGGGTGGATCATATCGGAGCCGACGAGTCCTTAAGAATGAAAGAAGTCAATCAAGGGGACAAAGATAAATACCCCCCGGCTTCTGCAGCATGAGACGGCTCACGGGTCTCCTTGACAGGCGATGGCGCCCCAGGAGCTGTAGCCTCGCCCTCGCCCGAGATCGGCACGGGTATCGGCTCCTCCATGCCAGCTGGAAGAGGGAAATACACATGTCATGTACGCATGAAATCCCTACCCCCGAGAAGCAAGTAAATCTTGAAGGACATTGGTGGTCGATGAACCTCACCTGCATGGTAACTCGACTCAGCCCGAGTGACTTCGAACTCCTCGAGCAACAAAACGGGAGCCACCGGAGAGACAGCCGTCGGAGCCGGAGTGGCCTCTGCCCTCCTTCGCTTCGCCTCTTGTCGCCCAGCCGCTTTGGCGGCGGCCAACGCTTTCTTGACGGGCGACTTCGCCCGGGATCCCTCCTTGACTTGTGGAGGGGGAGTCGGAGTCGGTGCTGAAGTCTCCCCTGCTACAACCGCGCCCTCTCCTACATCAGAAATGTTCACGGGTGCTGGCTCCTCCACGTCAGGGATGGGTGCATGTGCAGGCTCTTCCGCAGCAACTGAAACAAAAGAGAAGAAGTATTCATGTATAAAGACCTTGCCCCGAAGTGAAGACAGATCCTGAAGGACACGAATGGCTGGAAATTCTAACCGGCGAGCTGACTTGGCTCGGTCCGGGCGACTTCAAACTCTTCGAAAGATGGAATTCGTGGCACCGGAGGAGTAGTCGCCGAAGCCTTAGCGGCCTCCGTTTTCCGCCGCTTCGCCTCCCGCTGCCTGGCCGCCTTGGCAACATCCACCGCCTTCTTCACATGCGATTTAGCCCGGGACCTCTTCGCGGCCTTGGGCAAGGGAGTCGTGGTCGGGGCCGGTAACGAGGCGTCAAAATAGGCGGGCTTTAGAACAAGCCGAAGAAGATTCCGGTACGTCGCCATTTGTGTGCTGTCGGGATGGTCTGTCAAAAAAAAAAGAAAGAGAATATATATGATCAGCATCCGATACCCTGCAAAGGTCATGACGATAAGGGATGAGAATAAAAGGAGAGGGAGGATTAAGTACCATGAGGGCCGGTATACAACCGAAGTGTTATTGGCTAATAGCTCAGGAACGGCTCCTTGTCCCGGCGTGCTGCCTCCCGGACTAACCAGCATATGTCCTCGATCTTCTGGCAACGGTCAGTCAGGGCAGCCAGGTCCGCATGCTTCTTCGACGAGAGGTGGCAGAAAAGATTGAAGTGGTCCATGCCCCACCCATCGGCATAATAATACGAGACCTACAGGCGCTTGCCCATGATGGCGGCCATTTGTTCCTCAATATTCAGCCCATTCACTTGGAGAAGGACATATAGCCATGTGGTGTCCTTATAATTTTCGGGCTTTCTCTCCTCCCGCCTCATGAATGTGCGGTACGAACAGATCGGGTCTCTCTCCGGACGCCAGCTCTTGGTGGGAGTACCCTCTTCTTCCATCGGGAGCAGATAATTCACAAGCTCCAGACAGTCACTCCCGATCCGGCAGAGATCCCTTAGAGTCTTCTTGAAGTCATCTTTCGCCACTGGGGGTAGTTTCGCTTGCGGTGCTGGCTTCGCTTCTCGAGCCTCCCGGCGGATAGCCAGATACGCCGCCACCTCCTTATCCTTCTTATTCTTGAGCCGAAGGAGGTGCTCCGGGTCGATGTTGAGCACCGGCACTGACTGCTTGCTCAGAAACTTCCTCTCTGCCCCGTCCCAACAGTCGGTCTTGCACAACCGATAGAAGGCCGTCCGGGCATTCCACCATTTTATGTACTCCGAGGTCACCCGAGGAATACGGCCGGGGGCTAGCACCCTGAAAGTTGCGGAGTCCGTTCGATGGAAGAAATCCCACCAAGACCTCGCGTGCTCAACGGTCGAACTTCCCCGGACACTTCGCGTGGGCAGGCCGAACTGCGCACTATAGACTGGGATATGCTGATCATATCCGAAGTTTTGACTAAAGCGGAAGGGGTAGTATGGTTCTAACAGCAAATTCTCCCCCTTCCTGAACGCCAGCATGCTTGGGCGAATAGATAACGCCCAGTCCTTGAGCTCGGGCTCCAACAGCAGGCGGACCACATTCTCCTGGCTGATAGGGTGTACACACTTCTCCACCTGGTCGTCCTTACATTCTCTTTTATTGTTCACCAGAGGGCTCGAATGTGCGGCCAATGTCCAGAAATGAATGGTGTCGGCCGCGTCCCGTGGGACTGTCGTCAACCGGCCCCGAATATCATATAGCCGTTGGGAAGTAGAGCCCGGCTCCGCGCTGGCAAACTCCAGCATCCGCGGCACCAACCCCCAGTCTTGAAGAGTGCGTGGGGCGAACTCCGAGAACAGCGAGTAGACCCACGCATTGAAGAAATGCAATGGGCACACATACCGGGCTTGCCTCGGGAACTGATGAGTGCTGATGTCCCCTAGAACCTTGTATATCAGGCAAAGAGTAGCCGGGCACAAGGACAGCTTAATCCCCCACGCCATTTGACACGCTAGATATATGGCGTCCGGCCAAATGACTGTCTCGTCCCCGTACGGCATAGCAAATGAGCACAACCAGTACGTCAGATAGGCAGCACAATGTGTTAGTGGGTCGACCCCCATCGGATTGGGGCCACTCTGGCGTCCTCGGGAGGGGATCTTCACATCAGTCTTGGGCTTGGCACGCTTCTTACGAGCGACGGCGGTGCCAACGCACGGAAACTCTTCATATTGCTTCAGCCCATCATAGAAATATTGCAGCCACAAGGTCATGCAAACCCTCTTTCTATCCCCACGGGGAGGCTGCTTCCCGCCATGCGCCAGTTGGTATAATTCCCGGTATGCCTTCATGAGATACCGGTATGAATACCCAAGAGAATAATAGCCATCCCCGTTGGTTTCATCTTTGATCAAATCCGGGAGGCATACTTCTTCATAAGGCTCCCCGTCAATGGGCAAGCCGCTGAGCTGACTAAGACTCCACAGGTCCAGCGAAGTCTCACCCTCTGTTGTATAGAAAGTATTGGTCTCTGCGCTAAATACTTCTATCCTGCCGCAACAGAGGCCCTTGGAGATGGGGTAGTCGTAGCGGGAGGCATAGACACTGTGGTAAATGCCGGCCAGGACAAATAGTGGGGCATAGTTGAACAGTACATACTCTGTGAACTCCACTGCCACTTCCCTGAAACTGTGAGCGTCTTGAAGCTTCAGCTCCTTGAACCAGCCCAGCGCCAGCTCGTGCTTGAACCGGATAGCCAGGCAGTCCAGGATAAATGGCTCCTCTCTATAGCTCCATTTCAGGGGAGCCAAGAATAAACCAAAGCGGAGTTGCTCGCCCTTGACCCGCCCAGCGGACATGTCCCACTTTGCCGGGATGAATTGAGGGGCCCACACCAACTTGTCCTCGATCGGCAGTACGGCCTCAAGCCCCAGCACAGGCTTCCATTCTCGGGCTTCTCCCACCAAGTACATCGGAATGCTTTAGGGGACGCTATACAACAAGCTGTCCCGAGTCTGCAGAATAGCATGCTCCACCTTCCGCACGGCCCGCAGCTCCCGCCTCTCCCGGGAGCGAAAGTACTTTAGAAATCGGATAAGATGCTTGTCTTTCGGGAAGTCTTTCTGATATTCGCCGGTCCGGTCAAAAGTGAAGCGGTTCTCGACTCGGGAAAGCCGAGGATAATCCATTGTCTCGGTCTCAGAGCCTGAGGACTCGGCCAGTGCCGCTATTTCAGCATGCTCCCTGTCCAGGTCCTCCACATTGAGCCATGTAACCGCTGGCACCGGAGGCGGAGGAACACGTCTAGAACCGGTAGCAACGGGAGCAGAAGAACCACTTGGGGAAGCCATTTATCTGCAAGATACAACAAACAAAAGGTCAGAACAAGCCACGGGCGAAGAGAAATAAAAACCATAAAATGGGCTCTACTACAAGTAAAGTGAATAAGACGCTGCCAATTTCTGACGAAATTTCAGCAGAGTTTCCCCTAGGCCAGAGGCGTAAGGGAAAACACTGGTGCACGTCCACAAGGAGTGACGGCCCCAACAAAGTCATGGTGGGCCCCGAAGGACAACACCGGAAGTTCTCCGATCCAAGAAGTCTGCTCCCTCTCCTCGCCGGCACGCCCAGGCAAGCTTCACCGGCGTGCCTTGGGGTGGCCCTTCCCCGGCACACCCTTGGAACGACCTTCACCGACACGCCTTGACTGGCCTTCCCCGGCACGCTTCGGAGCGTCCTTCGCCGGCACGCCCCCTGTGGCGCTTCCCCGGCACACCCTGAGACTGTCTTCGCCGGCATGCTCCTACAACCTTGCCCGGCACACTCACAGCCGCCTTCCCCGGCACGCCTTGGAGGGTTCTACCCGGCACGACCTCAACGCCTCCACCCGGTATGCCTATGGTGCCCTTCCCCGGCATGCCCTCGTGCCTCCTTCCCCGGTACACCTGTGCCCTCTTCCCCGGCACGACCGAATGCCCTCCTCTCCGGCACAACCGAATGCCTCTCCCCCGGCACTCCCGGCCTCCGTGTCGATGGCACACCCGGTGCCCTCGTAGCCCTACACGCCCGGCGGCCTCCACCCCGGCACCACCGGCGATCGCTCTCCTCGGCACACACCACGTCAGAGAGGGGGAAGAGAAGAGGAAAGAGAGGAAGAGAGAAGAGGGAAGAGAAGGAACAGGGGAGAAGAGAAAGAGAAGGGGCCTAGGGCTCTACCGTTCCCGAACGAAGGAGAAGGGGAGAAGGAGAAGGAGAAGAGAAGGGAAGAGGAGAAGGAGAAAAAGAGAGAGGAGAAACGGAGAGGGACGAAGAGAAAGAAGAAGAGGGAACCGTTCGCGACGGCCACCTCACCCCGGCGACGGAGAAGACGACGACGGCAATCACGGTGTTCGGCGATGGGGAAGAAGAAGAAGAGAAGGGGGACGGTCCGTCTGCCGCGGGAAAAGAGAGAAAGAGGGAGGGTTTGAACGAGAGAGGGGGGGTGGCCCGCTCGTGCCACCCCCGCCCCTTTTATAGGGTAAAAAAAAGAGAGAAAAAAAAAGAAAAAAAGGGAAAAAAACAAGAAAAAAGATAAGAAAAAGGGGGGGGAGGAAAAAGAAAAACAAGGAAAAAAGGGGAAGGAAGAAAGAAAGAAAAAAAGAGAGAAGAAAATAAACAAAAAAAGAAGAAGAGGAAAAGAAAAAGAGAGAGAGAGAGAAAGAAAGAGAAAGAAAGAGAAAGAAGAGAAAATAATATATATATATATGTATATACATATTTCTTCTGTCCGCACGCCCCTATGTATCGACTGGCATCCGCACGGGCAAAGACGGCTCCACCCCTGCATTGGCATTAGTTCCTTGCCAGCAAATAAATCCTTTCTGGCGCAAGGCTTCGTGCCCTAGCCACCTTCTCTCATGCAAAATCGCCATTGCGGGCCTTACGCCCGAATCGACAGAATCTCTATCCTTGCGCTGGCATTAGTCCCTTGCCGACGAATAAGTCCCTTTCCGGTGCAAGGCTTCATCGTCCGAATCGACAGAAAATCCCACGTTGCATCGGTATTATCTTCTTGCCAACGAATGAACCTTATCTTTCGGTGCAAGGCTTTGGGCCCTTGCCAACAATTACATATTATCCACTCGTCAAAAAAAAGGGAAACGAAAAAAAAGAGAAAGGGGCTTAAAATAGAGGTGCCCCGCCGGACTTGCCCCTACACGGGGACAAGGGTAAAAATGGCAGCAACCCGGCTGTGGCGAAAACCCAAAAGGGTGATATAGGCAAAATCGGGTACTCCGCCACATGAAAACCCGAGAGGGCACGTGGGCAAAAGTAAAAGGGGGCTGGTGCCGACGAAAACCCGAAAGGGCGCTTGTACCGGTAATGAGATTTTTTTAAAAAAAAGGGAGAAGAAAAGAAAAGAAGAGACAAACATACCACGTTAGTTCCCCATACCCCGTCGGCACTGATGAAGAGAAGAAGAGACCAACATACCACGTCAACTCCCGACGCCCCGTCGGCACTGATGAAGAAAAGAAGAGACCAACATACCACGTCAGTTCCCGACACCCCGTCGGCACTGATGAAGAGAAGAAGAGACAAACATACCACGTCAGTTCCCGACACCCCGTCGGCACTGATGAAGAGAAGAAGAGACCAACATACCACGTCAGTTCCCGACACCCCGTCGGCATTGATGAAGAGAAGAAGAGACAAACATACCACGTCAGCTCTCGACGCCCTGTCGGCACTGATGGAGAGAAGAAGAGACAAACATACCATGTCAGTTCCCGACACCCCGTCGGCACTGATGAAGAGAAGAAGAGACAAACATACCACCTCAGTTCCCGACACCCCATTGGCACTGATGAAGAGAAGAAGAGACCAACATACCACGTCGGTTACTGACAACCCGTCGGCACTGATGAAGAGAAGAAGAGACAAACATACCACATCAGCTCCCGACGCCCTGTCGGCACTGATGAAGAGAAGAAGAGAAGAAGAGATAAACATACCACGTCAGCTCCCGACGCCCTATCGGCACTGATGAAGAGAAGAAGAGACCAACATACCACGTCAGTTCCCGACACCTCGTCGGCACTGATGAAGAGAATAAGAGACCAACATACCACGTCAGTTCCTGATACCCCGTCGGCACTAATGAAGAGAAGAAGAGACAAACATACCACGTCAGTTCCCGACACCCCGTTGGCACTGATGAAGAGAAGAAGAGACCAACATACCATGTCAGTTCCCGACACCATGTCGGCACTGATGAAGAGAAGACAAGCATACCACGTCAGCTCCCGACACCCCATCGGCACCGACGAAGAGAAGAAGAGACCAGTACACCCACGGGCACCGCCCGACTCATCCTTCGCCCGCGCCACCCGTGGGTGGGGGGCATTTGTGGACGTATAAAATTGCACGCCCATATGTCTCGGCCAGTCCAGCATCAACAACAACTATAACTGAAGAAAGTGCGGGGAAGATGGGCCATCCGGGCTCTCCGAACAAACACACACGCTACCGTGAAGCCGTCTCCGGAGTCACGATAGTGAAGAGGAATCAACCACCAAGAGCCTAATAATCTGTGGTCCTCGAAGAAAATCAAATGGGCCACAACTTGCACTCACAACGGGCTCAGGACTGCCCATTTAGGCCTTCAGCGGCACGCCCCTATGCCCCCTTCAGCGGCATGCCCCTGGCGCCCTTCAGCGGCACACCCATGTGCCCCCTTCAGCTGCACGCCCTCTAGGGCCTTCGCCGGCACACGACCAGGGTGCCCCTCAGCGGCACACCCCTGTGCCCCTTTAGCGGCGGGCCCCTGGTGCCCCCCAGCGGCACACTCCTGTTGCCCCTCAGCGGCACACCCTGCCGCCCATTCAGCGGCACACCAGGCACGCTTCAGCGGCACACCCCTGTGCCCCCTTCAGCGGCACGCCCATGGGGCGCTTCGCCGGCACACGCCGGGGCTGCCCTTCGCTGGCACACGCATCCGCACCCTTCAGCGGCACACCCATCCAGCCCCTTCAGCGGTACGCCTGGCAGCTCCTCCAGTGGCACGCTTGCTGTATCTTCCAGCGGCACGCCGTCCTGGCCCTTTAGCGGCGCGCCTTGCATACGAGATCTTACGCCCATGCCCTAGAGATCCTTGGCGCGCAGTGGGCTGTCTGAGGTGTCGGCCGGAGGTTGGGCCACACAGGCTACTCCTCTGCCACCAAGGACGGGGGAAGTCAAACCCCATCATGACCAGTCTTTTCCCGCCTCCGCCGTTCGTGCTCGAACGCCTCCGCCGCTGGGGGTATAAAAGCCTTCATCTTCCGGTGAACAAGACGCGGAGAGAAGATAGAGACACGGAGACGTACATAGAGGAGAGAGAGGAACATAGACACCACAAAAAATGCCGCTGGAGAGAGCCACCGCCTCCGGAGGAAGAAGAAGAAGAAGAAGGGAGAGCTCCGCCGTGGGGTCCCCCCCTCCGACGACCACCCAGAAGAGAGAGTAAGGGAGAGAGAGAGAGAGAGCGTGTGATGTATTAGGGGGAAGGGGGAAGGGTAGGGAGCCGTCGCCCCTGCTCGACCCCGGCTCCTCCCATCTATTCCTCTCCTTTCTTTCTTTCCTTCTCCCACCGCTTGTATCTTCAACACCGGTGCTTTGAAATGTACATGGCTGGTTATGGCTTCTATTTCTTTTTTATGAATGGAAATCCCTCTTCTTTGGGTATTCTCACAGTCTCCGCCCGTTTGGGTCTTTGTATGTGCTTGATCGCCTTCTTCTTCCTCCCTTTGGTGATTTCCCCTTTTATGTCGACGATTTCTGGCCCTTGAGGTTGGTCGTCTCCCCACAGGACTCATTGCCGGTAGCCTCTTGGTCATGGCCAGCGGCCCTACTACTCTCATTCCCCGTCGTGGTCAAGGAGGTGCCCTTCCTGCCTCTCCGAACGCCCAAGCCCAACATCACCATTGGTCTTCCTCCCTTCTCCAGCCCCAACCTACCTAGCCAACACCCAGGCCAACCCTCACCGATGCACCCCTTCAGCGGTACATAGCCCTTGGCCTTCGCCCGGTACACCCTCGCTCACCGGTACAACCCCCTTTTGGCACCCTTCGCCGGTACACCCAGCAACCCTTTACCGGCACGCCCCTACGGACCTTCCCCGGCATGCCCTGGCCAAGCCCTTCGCAGGCACACTCCCTGCGGGTCTTCCCCGGCACGCCCCAGGCCACTTTTTGCCGACACACCCCCAGCCTTCCTAGTCCGGTAAACTTCCCAGCCGCCCCTAGAGGGGTCCCTTGTCCATCGTCGCTTTCGAGTTTTCCGAGGTTTTATTAAAGGTGATGCCTCTCTTGGGCGCCCACCTCCAGTTGTCGGGTTCCGCCACTCCATGTGGGCGCGTTCCCTGTATCTCCCTTACGCTCGGGTCAAGGGGAGATGCTACCGAATTTTTGTTAGAAATAATAACACGTTGAAAAGGCAAAAGGAAACAACAAACAAATGGGGCAATAACAAATTAAAAGACAAAAAGAAGCAACAAATGAATTGAACGAATAATGGCAAAACACTTCAACTAAGGCAAGGGAACCGCAATCGATGCAAAGAGAACCGGACCGGACGGTAAGTAAGCAACATGAACACTCGCCCTGCAAGAAAGAAAGGAAGGAAAATGATTATGAGAAAGGGAAGAGAGGACCCATACAGATTGCATGAAATCAAAGCAGAGAAGAGAAAGAAAGTGTAAGAGAATAGAAGAGGAATGGGCCCCTTACAACCTTTGCCCGATACACCTGCCCTTTGTGCCTTCCCCGGTACACCTTATTTGAACCCTTCGCCGGCACACTCCCTCGGTGCCTTCCCCGGCACACCTTCCTTGAGCCCCTCAGCGGCACACTCGCCATGCCTCTCCCCTGGCTCCCTTTGCCGGCACACCCCCTCGGTGCCTTCCCCGGCACACCTTCCTTGAGCCCCTCAGTAGTACACTCGACATGCCTCTCCCCGGCACACCTTCAGCCTTCTTGGCCGGCATGCTCCCGTGCCCGTTCAGCGGCACACCCTCCTGGCCCTTCAGCGGCACACTCTCCCACTTCCTTCAGCGGTACACTCCTCTCCCTCCTCCAGTGGTACGCCTGCGTCCCTGTCTCCCGGTACACCCTTTTGGTGTCTTCGCCGGCACACTATCCCCTCCAGCGACACACTTCTCCCTAGCCCCCAACGGCCCGCTCCTCTACACTAAGACAGGAAGAAACAATGAAAAAGGGAGGGGGATACATATATATGGGGAAATTCTAAATAGAATGATAATGATAATAAATAGATAAATAGACGAGTATATATACATCTGAATATGCAATAAAAAGAGGGAACCCGAGTAATGAATGGGAGGAAAACAACGAACTCACCCAAAAAATGCATAAAAGGAAGTAAGCAACAAAATAACAAGAATAATAATAATAATATATATAATGTAGTAATAACCCTCGCTGCAGCCTCGTCTCTTCTCGTGATCCGGTGCTGAAGGAACAACAATGTTGCCCTTGCTGGCCGGGTTTGAGTCTCGGGAGTCATCCCGAAATGGCCACGACTAGACCCTACCAGGGGCTGACATTTCGATTAAGCCGGGACCCGTTTCTCGGGTCAGATCCCCTCCGAGCTTTCATTAATTTGCCGTGCATCCGGCAGACATTTGAACGGATTCAATTCGGCTTCCACCGCGTTTCTATTACGGACCTCCATCCGAACATGAAAAAGGTCTGCGAGTGACCGCCATGGCTGATGGCTTGTATCCCGATGGGGACCCTAATGTGATTTATTCCTGCCTCTTCCTCACGTAGTTAGTATTGACTCCTTCCGGTCGTAAAGCCCCTAATTTCGGCAATTAATCAAGGGTGTTCCCCCGTATGGGGGATGTAAATGACGTCGTGACCTTTATGGCACGACGGGATCTAGTCTCGACACGAACTACACAACCGTCTGATGAAGTCAGATCGAGCGCACCATGGGCTCTTCGGAGCCCGAATAAATTGTCACTTCGTGACTGGCACGCCCACGCACTTAATAGAATCAATAGACGAATAAGCCATAGATTTCAATTGAACGAGAAGTGCGTCCACAGGGCTCAGAACCATGTCTGAGCACCTTGTACCAACGTGGTGACAAAGGCTCAGCACTTAACGACGTCAGATGCCCCCTGGAGAGTCATGAGGGCATCGAAGCTATCAAAATGGTCAGTCGGGTCGCCTTGACCGTCATAAGACTTGAAGGCCGGAAGGGACATCCGTGGGGATAGTCCAGCCTCCAAGATGTCAGAGGAGAACGGGGATCGCTCCTCCTCTTCCTTGGTGGCAGAGCTCTATTGTAGGGCCCAAAGGGTCCACTCTTGCTCAGAAAACTGTCGCTCGAATTCCCGGTGCTGGAGGGAGAGCGTCGGATGAGCGCGAGGAGGTCCGAAAATGTTCCCGGTGCGCTCACGATCGTCTTCGTGCTGGCGCAGGCCAAGGCCGGCCGCATTTGTCGATGGAGTGGGTGGGCACACTTCACCTTCCCTCCCACAAGGGTTGGAGGAAGCCTCTTGCTCGGCGACCTGCGGTGGGAAGTGGGAAAGTTCGACCACCGTGCTGCGAATGATGCGGCCTTCCTGAAGAATGAAGCGGCCTCCGACCATTCGCCAGGAAGCCTCAAGACGGGGGGGGGGGTTGACCGTGGATGCTGTAAGCGTTCTTCCCCGGCCACCTGGGCCCGCATCAGATTGACGAGGGTATCCAGCTTGGCGTTGAGGGGTTGGAAGGCCACTGGATCCATGACGGGATGTTGGTCCCCCAAAGGCGGAGGGGGTGGGGCGTTGGCTTGGTTGGGAGGAGGGGGGCCAATCATAGAATTTGATGGTGCACGCCCCTCAGTCGCCACCGTCGGTGCCTTCCCCCTGTCGCCGGTTACCCTCCTATTGTTGCTCCTTCGCACCATACTGACTTTTTGTTCGCTTTCCCATAGACGACGCCAGATGAAGAGGCGAGATCTCGTGCTAAGTCGTAGACTGTCAGATCTGAGATGATCGCGGGGGCAGCCACCTCAACGGAGAATTCTGCAAACAATGGGGAAGAAGTGATCAGGGGGCCCGAGGTTGTGATCCCAGGGAAAACTCTCCGATGCTTAAGTCAGCGATGTTAAGAGCCAAGTGTGAGAAGGAGGCAAGGGGGGTGAAGGGCACGAGACTGCTCCTCACCAGTGAAGTGGGTAGAGTTGGCTTACCTTTCCAGAGAATTTTTCTGAATTTATACAGCAGCTCGTTCCCTTTTTGGAGCAAGGGAAGCGAGAGGGCCTAGGGGGCGTTACCTCCAAGGTGAGGACTCTTGCCCTTCTCTTATCTCCTGAACTCCATGCTCGCCATCCACATCGTAACATTCGCCTGGATAGATGCCCAGTAGCAAGGTATTCGTCCCATCTCCATGAGGAGTCTGGGAGGCAGGGTCGATCGGTAGCAGATAGGGGGTATCCCTATTTAGCCCGGGAGTGGGGTTGTTCATCTCCCTGCGGCCGGCTACGCTCGGTCGCCCTTTGGGCTCTCCCCGCGCATACGAGATACCGTTATTCGGACTCCCGAGCCAGAAAATCAAACGGGCAGTGTTGGTCCGAATGAGTTGGGCCGTATTAGGCCGCATATCTTTTGGGCCGCGAATCTACCCCTCTCCAATCCCTATGATATATCTTGTAGGTAGAAGTCAACTTAGAGAAATTAGCTCACAAGGGACCCCCATCGATTCCGAATCAATCACTCGGGTAAGTACACTAATTTATAATCATCTAATTCAATATTAATAATATGAAATTAAAACCTATGATCCATTACTCAACTTTGATAATATAAGTCGAAATTCTCTAGTCATCTTCTTCTCTCTCCCCACCTGCGTCTTCCTCTTTTTAAATAACCATGTTATATATCTAATTAGTGTGTTATTTTTATTTATTTAGGGTCAATTATAAGATTAAATCGTTTTTTAATTTTAGCATCCATCAATTCCGTGCTTATATCTCAACTGCATGCATGTCGATCAAGTATCATCCACCATGCAATTGTACGTCTACGTCAGAAAACACGTGCAATCATTAAAGCTTCACATGCATCTGATGATTTCATTTTAATTTTTTAAGAAATTTTTTTTTAAAGTAATTCTGTTAAATAAACAAGTACAGAATTACCATTCTTATATAGTTATTATATTTAATAAACTCATTATGGTGCAACACTGACAAAAATACCCTTGCCTTCACACTTTTCTATGGATATATTTTAGTTAAAAAAATTAATTCCATGAATGAAAATAGAGGATGTAAATGACAACTAATCTTATGGGCAATTTTGTACTAGTAATTAAAAATAATAGCTGTCTAAAGAGGTAATTCTGTAATTGTTCTTTTAACAGGGTTATTTTTGTAAAACTTTTTTTATGGTGAACTAAATGTCATTGGGTTGCCCTGCCACCTAAAACACTTTAAAAGTTATCTTTTAATAGACGGTGACATCAGTTTTTTTTGCATGCAATGTAACGAGATTATTAAAAACAATATAAAATAACATTAATTAATTTTTTCAAATAAATTTGTAAAAAAGATATATTTGCAACAATCCTTTTATCATTCCGTACGTGCGTTCACCTTTTTTTGCTCGGATTAAGAACGTTCAATTTTCTTTCTTTCACATGTAACAAGTTGTAGGTTGTGATCAACGTTTTACCCCCATTGAGTGGTAGAATCATGTCATTTTTTCACCTCATACGAGCTAATTTTGAACTATTGCTATTGTATGAATAATTCTCTACATAATGCATTGAATACATCATACTATTTGAGATTAGGTACAAAATGTTGTTGGCCCTCTTGTCTACGTACTTGATCAATCGGAAACTCAAATATGCATTGATCAACTAGGCCTAATTTGAACATATCATTCTATTACTATGAAATGCTTTAAGATTCAAAGTTAAAAAATCTTTATCAAATAGCATTTTATTTAAATATTGTATAAATAATATTTCTATTTTATCATGCATTTGCATTGCATGTCCATTTTAACTAGTTTATTTATAAGAGTAAATAGCATTTGTCTTGGCAAGTTCGGGACTCAAGTCACATGGTGGAGATACATTACTTTATGCCCTATCTAATACTGATTTTGATATAGTATTAGTTTTCATGTCTTTAGAGTATATACGTATTTTTATAAAAGATGGCAATTAAAGGAGAATAATAAAACTAAAAGTAAACGAAAGAGATGGAACGCTATTTTTGGACTCTCCCAATCAATATTGTGTCATTTTTAAGACAAATTTAGACCTCTATTAAATTTGGAATACTACTGTTTTTTTTTTAGTATTATCTGATCCTGAATGACCGATGATCAACACTTTGGCAAGGTAGGCCTCGTTTGCTTGACTTGATCCATATTTACCGCAAAATAAATAGTGCTATCATTCTGCGTGATCACCAATCGAGGTTATGTTTGGAAATGCAAATTTTTAAAAAACTCATAGGAAATCTATGATTGAAGCCCAAATTTTGATTTTGTTCATTGCATTTTTTTAAACATTTTTGTAGTACATTGGTCTCCATATAATGCGGTGTATCTAGAAGCTATCTCCCATCGCCACTCCAGATTCTCTCCCAATCCAAATTAGATTGTGAGAGAATCGGTAGGTTCTTGCAAATCGATTTTTACTTCCTCTGGAACGAGCTCTAAATATAAAACTGATAAACACCACTACTCATGAATTCACAACTAGTACATCACACGAATCTTAAATTAAAATACAAATGCAACTTTTAGTTTAGAACACAAACACTACACACACACACCACCTTTACAAGTAGATGCAACAGAATTGTTGAATGTTATGCCTCAAGCAACAATGTCAACACAACACACATCAAACAAGGAGAATAAACAAACCATTTACAACAATCAATCCAAATTTTCTTTTGTGCAGGTTCTTAGCTTCCGAAGCAGCCAAGAATCTTCTTTGGGACTAACCCCTTGATACGATACTTCGCAGCCATCTCTTCTGCCTTCAATAACTCCTCTCCCTTTTGGGCTTCAACCATTGCTTTCCTCTCCTCTGCAACCTTGTGGATTGTAGCTACTTTGTTCTTCATTTTCTCTGCGTACTCTGCTTTCTTATTTTCCAAATATTCCTGACATACATTGAAAATTCCATGAAAGAGAACTCTTGCAACATAAAGAACAATATTATCGGAGAGAAAAGAGACAGTAGGCAGGGTTTTTAGTCGAGATGCGATCCACAGATCTAAACCCCATGGTGGTTTTTGTATCAAAAACTTCAGGGCAATGAACAATGCACTGTTAACAAGGGCCCTCAGCTAGGGGTAGATGATTCGAGACAAGGGCTGTTAGGCTAAGTACCTTTGCGATGATAATTTGGAGAAGCCATTAACGTGAAGCCAAACTCTACAAAGCCAGATAATCAAACTTCCCAAGGTAACTTGGAATAAATTTGTTTGGTGCATAGAAAAAAGAGACAAAATCAGACAGCGGGAGGATTTCCAGTGGTTGAGCAGATGTCAAAGAAAGGAAGTGAGACAGGAAAAGTGCACTTTTGCGGACCCCTCTGCTGGAGCTCGGAGAAATTGCACATAAAATTTCTTTAGTTGTTGGCATTGAAAATCAATGAGCAGACTATTGATTGGTGGGACTAACTCAAATGACCCTTGTCTGGAGATGTGAAATTGGGATCACTATCTGTTAATTCAGCATACAATCCATCCACTAAAGGGCGGAGCACCAGTAGAAGCAGTAGATAGTGGGAGGGAATTTGACTTTGACCTACTGAACCAGATGTGCAACTCTTTTTGTTGAAAATTGGCAGTGGTGGCCTTCCAAGATGAGTGTTGCTGAAAAGAAGAAATAATCTTCAACAGGACATATGTAGCATATGCAAAGCACGAAAACTCTTAACGACATACTCTTTGGGTGCAGGGACTTAAAAGATATGTTGGCGGGGGACACAAAATGGTTAGATCAGAGCAATACACCTTATAACCTTACTAACAGAAGAAACTGCAGTAAATAACAAGAAGAAAAGGGTGATAGAATTTCACAGAGCATCTCTACCCTCCTATCTCTTATAAGGCATTTAGGAATACTTTATATTGTACTAAAAAAATACTCTGCTTAAAATTTTAACCAAACTTTTAATGGAATCTGAATGCATGAATTTAAAAATTCATTTGCCCTTGCATGCTGTCATTGACATTTTTTTTTTGCTGTGGGTCCGTGGGTACATTTTTTTGGTGTGGATGTTGTCTTTGACATGTCTCACGTCTGATTGGAAACATCACAAAAAACTTTATGCTGCATTTAACACTACGAAGCCAGGAGTGGGTATGGAAGCAGTGATGGGAACCAAGGCAGGCGCAAGGAGAGCCTTCTAGTTTACTATTCAAATTTTCTTTGGGAGTATGAACAGGAACAGGGATTGGGTGTGCTTCTGGGATCCAGGACAATGGCACAATGAGTGAATCCAGCTCGTAAGATTTGATATAATTGACAGATATATTTTGCAATGAGTGCCCTTATCAGGTGCAATTCCAAAAACCAGGTCTAAGCTGACTCCCACAAGTCCATGGGATGATACAAATCACAAACTCTTCTGGTCAATTATACTGAAAGCAGTTATGACTCAGACACTTGAAAAAGAAATCAAGCAGCATTTGCAATAAATATTTCAAGGATAAACAAAAAATCACATAAAGCTGTGCACAATTAAGGGTTTTAAATGTTACTTTAGTAGAACATGAATAGGCAGGTTATCAGAAGAAACCCGGCTATTTCTTTGGAATCCCCGTTTCATATACTCCGGAGCAGATTCTTAACTTCTCCGAGTGATTTGTCGATATTCTGAATTTTTGGTAAGATGGAAGTCAAGTTTATGGTAAATTGAAACTGAAAATCCCAAGCAAGTATGCCCATCTTATTTGTAAATAGTTATTTCTTGAATTTAGAGCAAAATAAGTTTCCTTACCAACTTGAGCTTAATATTTATAATAGGGCAAATTACGTACTGATTTCACCAAGTAAATTTGTTATTTGTACAAGAAATTGATAAATGACAACTGAGCTACCCCCACAAGAAAGATTCAAGGACTTGCATACCTCTGTCTTTTTCAATTGAGCCTCCACATCTGCCTTCTTTGTGTTCTCCCATGAATTAACGTCTGCCAACTTCTTATGAGCCCTAGTCAACATCATGTGAAGATGGTATAGTAATTTAGACACACACACACAAAGAGAAAAAAAAACGTCTTACGTGAACTAAGAATTAAAAAATTCTCAGTTCCCATCTTTCCAGTCTCCATTGCAACAATTTAGCTTTCACTTCCCCAATCAATGGCACTCAATCATTTCTTCGGAGTGCATTCATGAGTGTTTAGAATAGGATGACCTTCATGTCAGGCATGCTGATGTTTAGATGTAAAATAACAGGCATTGACCGGATATAAGTATATTTTCATATTCATCTCTACTCTCAATCCTCAATTTTTACTAAGACATTAATTAGGTGCTAAGATTAATATGGACTGGATTTAGCTAATATTAAACACTAATCAAACAGTCACGTAATTTAATGTCTTTCAACAAATCTACTCATGTGTATGATGAGGAACAAACATCGAATATTTGTGCAACACTTTTGATGCCTACAGGATTGTCCAAGTATATATGTATATCTATGTCCTTTTCATTTTTTCAGAACACAAAAGGTGACATGTACATAAATTTCCTCCTAAATGGATTTTTAAGCACTGCCAACATGTTTACATCATAACTGGGAAAAGCCATTGCACGTGCATACTCTTGTTAGAACCTTTGTTGCACATACCTTGCATCATCATATGTGCATAGTCCCTAAGGTAATATGAGATCTCTGAACCTCAAACCAAGATTTTGGTTAGCTCCTAATCTATGTAGTCTGAGGCGCGCCTAGGCGCGCCTCAGAGGTGAGGCGGCCCTTGGTCGCCTCGCTCTAATCGCAGTTTGTCTCACTCTCTCTCTATCTCACATAGACACACAGAATTTGGTTTTTGACAATGGTTTGTGTGAATTTAGTGATTCATAATAATTTGAATCATAAGATTGAATGAATTTAGGAAATTTATTGACTTTATATAGGTATTTTTGTGATATTTAGACATATAATTTATTTTTTGAACTATATATACATATTTAAAAAAAATCTCGCCTCAAACGCCTAGGCCATCGCCTAGGCGTTTGAGGCCTAAGGCGACCCCCTGGTCGCCTCGGTCGCCTCACGCCTCAGACTACATAGCTCCTAATCAAATAAACTGGAGGCCATCATCTCCTAGGCCTAGGAATGCATGCTACATCTGGTGACCCCGTAACACAAGGTCCTTCCCCCAATCATTAGAACTATCCTTTTTTTTTTCAAGGGGGATGGTACCATGATTGTATTAATTGTAAAAAAGTATATGGAATGCACAAGTGTAGTCAACTAGCTCTCAAAAAATCGCTATACAAAAACCTCCACACTGAGGAGGTATGCTCCTCGCTACCCCCCAAACCATGGTTTGCCATCTCTTACGAGATGTCCGAGATCTCTGTCTCTCCAAACGTCGCGAGAAACGGAGCCCCTGAGACCAAGATCTTCCCCCTCCTCTGCCACCGGTTTCCTCCTTCCTCTCTCTACCTCGACCCCCTTGAGATCTCTCTCTCCATTGGACTCTCTCTGTCTCTCCCTCTGTGACACACACTCTCTCTCTCTTAGTCTCTCTCAATCTCCCACCCTCTCTCTCTCTCCTCCCCTTCTCTCTGTCTAAGAGAGAGGAAGATAGAGAGGGGAGACAAAGATACTTGTATCATTTTTTTATTTTTAATGTATTCTTCGGTTTGTGATTCATATACCATTTTACGTATCTCTTTTTGGTATAACTTTTGATGTATATTGACATTGGTGCATGTGAATGGATTTGTTATTGTGCAAAATTGAGTTGTCAATTAGAAAAATATGTTTGTGAAATTGAGTGGTTAGTAGAAAAAAATTAACATTTTCTTAGAAATAGGCTATATATAAATGAAAGAAAATTCCGAAATCACCGAACCCGATCTCCTGAGATTTTCCCGAGATCTCTTCTCTTCTGCCTTTCCGAGACAGAATCGATATTCAAGACGAAAAACCTTACCCACAATAAAAGGAAAAGAGAGGAGTTGTGTGACTCCATTTTACATAGGTGTTCATCCCATTCCCTCTCTCTCTCACATATGAAGGAGACAAGTCTATCCTCAATACTTGCTTCCCCTCTGAAGATTCTACCGTTTCTTTCTTTACACGGTGCCTATAATGTAGCATGGAGGCCACCGGGTGATTGCATCCCCCTTCGAGATCTTCTTGTGCTATTTGATGAGAACTTGGTGCACACTCTCATACGGGCCAAAGGTGTAGTGTATCCTGACGGCGATCCTGGCCCAAACGTCCCTAATGAAGGAGCATCTTGTGAAGAGGTGATTTAAATTCTCCTCCACCTCCTCACATAGATAGCAAAGTGTGGGTATATCTTGCAAGAGATGGGTAATCCTATCACATGTGAGTAGCCGTCCATGTGATATTCTCCATATCAACAGTTTCACCTTCAGTGGACTCTTGGGAGACCAAACATGCGATGCAAACTGGTGACGCATTCCCCCATCAAATATGCGTGAGTACGTTGCCCTGACTAAGAAATCTCCCTCCTTCTCCCATCTTCACCACTTCCTATCAACTCTGCTATCCAACAAGCTGAAGTCTAGAAGGAATGATAGGAATCCCTCCAGCTATATATATATATGGAGGCGATCAGGTGGTGCCGCCGCCACCTCATCCCCCCGAGTCACTATTTATTTTTTTGAAAAAAATTAGGTGGGTCTCAAAGTCCCCTATTTTTGGAGTGGTGCCCAAGTTCCCTATTTTACTTGGGGTTCACGACAAGAAAAAAAAAAAATATATATATATATATATATATATATAAGGTATGAATAGTGACTTGGGACCTAAGTCACTATTCACATTTTATTATTATTTTTCTCTTACCTTCCAAGATAAATTTTTGTTGAATTGGGTCTCACTCCAAGGTAGAGGACCTTGGACCCCACTTATTTTTTTCCAAAATAAATAAATAAATAATAGTGACTTGGGAAGCGATGAGGTGGCGGCGGCACCAGGTGGTACCGGCACCACCTGATCGTCTCCCTATATATATATATGCCAAAAGATCGTGTAGAGTGTAAGTTAGAGAAGAAGAGAGAAAAAGGGAGAGAGAATTTAGACAAAATAAGGGGTAGATAGATAGACAGATTGGGGGGGAGGGAGGGAGAAAGAGAGAAAGAGGTGTGGATAGATGCCTGCGTATAAGTATTTATGTATGTTTGTTGTGTTCATCTCTCTCTCTCTACACACACAAACACACATACACAGAATTGAAAAGAGAGTTCACAGAGAGAGACTTAAGAAGAATGATAGGGGCTCAGAGAGATGATAATAATGGCCATCCGTATGCTGCTGAATGCTGATGTTTTCTGCATGTTTAGTTCGTTGACCAATTCTTGGAAAAATGAAATGCCACATCTTAAAGAGGGTAAATAGAACTCTTAACTTTCAAAAATGGAATTTTATTAGTTAAAAAGTTGATTAACTTTTGGAGCAAGTACTTTGGAAAATATACCAAAGGAGCAATGTCACTTGACTTGAGGGATATATATGCACATATATGTTGACTAGAGGGTCTATATGCAAATGCCTTCTTTTAGTGATATGAAAAGCTAAGAATTTAACGAGGGTATATATTCAAAAGACCCTGTAAAAGCATAAATAGTTTCCCCAAGGATCAACAAACTATCACATTACAAGATGTTATATTCTTCATGGAGGGCTGCTATCCCACAAGCAGCTCGTAATGCTGGCTGCATATCTAGTATGATCTAAAGGTTCTAAAACCTTATCAAACTTATACATTTTTTGCATCCTTACATTCTGCAGTGCTCACAATAATATACTTTGACCTTGTAGATACTAATTTATGTGGTGATAAGTCTTGAATGTTTCCTTCCAATGTGTGGACACCACTACAATGAGTTCATCATTGAGAAACCTTTTGAATTATAAGAATGAACATACAGGGTGCTCAGTATGGGTGCGTACACCGATTGGACATGAGATTGGTAACAGATTAGACATAAGAAGCTCAGAAAGATGTTGAAATAGAAAGTGGGTGAAGGTGGTCCATAGGGCTGAATCTTACTTGTTCTCAATTTTTGACTTTTCATTGTCCTCCCATGCCCTGATTAAGGATAATCTCTTCTCAGTTTCAACTCGTGCAAGAACAGCATCTGTCAACAGAATATTACGTGATTGAAAATTTTGACATTTGTTAGAATGCATAGTTTAACATGAATAAACATTGCTGTCATAATTTATCCTCCAACACTCACCTCTTTCAAGTGATCCAGATGTCTTCTCTGCGGAAGGTGGATCTGCAACTTCTGCCAAGAGAGATTGTTATATATGTGCAAATTACTCAAACCATATAGCCACCATGCACATAGATAAATGGAGCAATTTTCTGAAGAAGTGAAGAGCAACAGAAGTCAAAAGATCAAAAGCAAACATACATATATGTTTACCACAGCTTTGTAAATATGAGCTAGAAGGATGTATGTTATATAATAAAATCTCATTCACTTCCCGTTCCATTTTGGTAAATTTATTGCTGATCACTTCTCTAAGCATCAACCAATTGTTCTCTTTCCACATGCATGTCCCATCAGGAAAGTATCATTTCTCTACAACAAGATTGTAGCTGACATAATATAGGCCAATTATAAACAGTGTAAACATTAAATGTATCACACATAAAACTATGGCATCAGACGAACATGTGGATGTCGTAAGGCTAACAGCCATCTGAAAGACGGAAAGACCATGTTCAAAACTTCTGGGATGCGACTATCCTGGTCCTAAGCCAACTTCAAACTGATGAGATGAGGCTCTATGGTGAAGATTACTTGGATCCAAATAATTACATAAACATGTGGCAAACCATATTGTTCCCGTGTGAACTAATACATTATTCCCTGTGGGTCCATAAAGATGTATGAACTGTATATCCAAAAGAAAAAAAAAACATAAACAAAAACAACACAAATTCCACAAATTATTTTTACAATAATGCAAAGCAGGAGAACAAACATAGCCTTGTTGGATGTCTAAAAGAAGAATCGGTAAAACATCCTCAAAATAGTTAAACAATTACATAATTCCTTCGAATAGGTAGGACCAAAATTCAGTGCGAAGAACTGACCCATATGAAGCATATGTCTAGACAAAATGTTCTATAAAAGCAGCAAATACTTCACCAGTTACTATCACGATGGAGCAAAGCCCATGGAATGCAGAATCAGCCGATCCGATTCTGCCCCCAAACACGTTCCCAATTAGAAATTTTTTAAAAATTTAAAAAAAAATTAAAATTAGTATGACTCGGTATGAATTGGCCCAAATCAGACCAAACTCACCCCTATTACATGTGGATTGGCTGATTCTTTATGAATTGGCCGAATCTTGGCTGATTAGGGTTTGATTAAAAAGAGTACTAAAGTTCATAAAATATCATAATTCTATATTTGTTTAAATACCTTGTAAATTTATAAATATACCTTTTTGTTTAATAGAAAACCTTTTTATTTGTGCAAATACTTTTGCTTTTTTTTGTGTGGATCGGCTCAGTTCCTTTGGATCTGCTGATCCAATCCGATCCAGGAGCCCGATCCTATCCTGCCTTCCTTGGCAAAGCCAAGAAACAAACGGAACTGTAGCAAGTTTCACACGAACTGGATGAATATATGATAATTTTGTAAGGACAACAATTTGAAAATAATTATGTTCCACAGAAGGTTTCCCACAAAATAAAAGGCAAGTCTTCAGGACTCAGGAGAACCAAACGGCATCAAGATCACGGAAACATTTTAAGATAACTGCGGCCATACAGTTTTTTTTTTCGATAGGTACTTTTTTTTTGACGGGGGGGGGGGGGGGGGGCCGGTGGGGAACCTGGGATTGAATCCTGGACCTCCCCCTTTGGTGTCCACTCCGCCACTGGCGGGGGACAACTGCGGCCATACAGTTGGACATGAAAACATCAATTCACGGCAAATGCACTCAACCAGTTGGATGAAAGTTGGAGCTTCCCAATCTCATGGCATAAACTATGAAACCTGTGAGCCAGAATCGAAACAAGATATGAAAAATCTGTAACGCTTTACACAATCCTGATGATCACCGGCAAAACCCAGAGACCACACAGCTTTTCCTGAATTTTTTACTGTCATAATGATATAAAAGATTGAACTAATCGATCACAGGACCAAAGAGGCCTATAACACCTGACAGAAGAAACCAAAAAAGTCCCAAAGTTCTGTAAGACAAGCACTAATATACGGACTCTGGGGGGAAGGAAGGGAGGAGGGAAAGTACTCTCCACGACCGCGAGAGCTTTGGAGTCGTCGGGCTTATCCTCTGTCGGGATCACCGCCTTCTCCTCGGCGACATCTTTCGTCGCCTCTGCGGGTGCCGGCGGCGGCGGCGCTACCTCCTTCTCTGCTTGTCCTTCAACCATCCTCGGTTCCTTAACCGACGTGCAGAGAACCTAGTGCCCTATGCTGGGGAGCGCTCAAAACCGTCTACAGTTAACTGGAAGGAGCGGATAAGTTTAGAGAGAGAGAGAGAGAGAGAGAGAGACCTGTTACAGTAGGTGGTAGCTGAAGAAGCACCATCCGTATCCACGCACACCCACAAGCAGGATCACTGTGGAGTTATTTCTGTGTGGGTAACTCGATTTTATCTCCTCTTGCAGTGGCAGTCATGACGGGGGGAAACCACCACGAGCATTAGAAAAACCCAAAAATGGGTGACACGGGGACGAAGGGTCGCCCTCGACGAGTGCCACGCCCGCTCCTACCCAGATGAAGTGGCCGGCCCACCACCGGACAGAGGAGCGAAGAAACCGCTATGCCGCCGTCCTTCTCGGTGTTCCCGGTAAAAAGATCGGAGCTTTCTGCCATGGAGCGGGCGGCCTCGCAGATGCTGGATTCGTCTCGACTTTGCAACAGGGCAGGCCATGGCCATCTACCTCTGTGATGGTGCTAGGGACGGGCCTCGTCACAGTACGGGGGGAGGATTGGGCAATGGGTGGCTCCCGCTTGGGGGCCTCCTGCCATGAAAACGCCATCATGCCTCCATAGCATGCCACCTGCGTAGTCGCCATCACAGCTTTGTTCTCTTCCCAACCTCCGCCATGGCCATGGCCGCGGCCGCGGCCGTGGGTTTACCTTGAATTGACAAACGGTTTTAAATTCTTGTGAATTGATGTGAAATATTGTAAAATGATTGATTCAGATGTTATATTTTATGTGACATATAAATATATAATTTTCTATGTTTTACAAACATCTTAAGTCAGAATAAACAGCCCCTAAGATGAAAAAGTGTGAATAGAGTAGATTTATAGATCTGACTTGGGCTGACTCGAGCGTGTCATGTTATATCTGAAAAATTTGATATGTTGTAGATCATTCTCAGGATCGGTCGAGTCGGGCTGAGTTATAGTGAAAGAGAGAAAGAGAGGAGAGAGAGATAGAGAGAGAGAGGGTCAAGTCGGACCGAGTTAATTACGACTCGAATGTATCGTACAGATTAGAGAATATTTGATTTAATACATATCACTGAGTCAGACAAACTTTATAATAGATCACGATTCTGTTAAAAACTCTCAGATTTACGTTACACTGGTTGTTCGGATAGGTCATTAAAAAACTATTTTAATCATTCTACTTTTCTGAGGGACCACGTCTGATTGAGGGATCAACATCATGAGCATTATTGTTTTTCATGATTAAAACCAAAAAAAAAGTCTCCCATAACCAATGTCTTCTTGGTCATATAATATGAATCCTTCTAAAAAGTAACGATTGAAACATGTCACGGGGAGAAGGATGCTATGCTTAGCTGTCATCCAAGTCGAAGGTCATCGGAGATGCTTGTCATATTACAACATCAAAAATTGTGGTTAAAAAATTGATTTTTTTTATGTCGTCAGTGATCACACCAATCTTTTTGAAAATCCAAATTATGAAGAATTTGTTAATAAATGAATCCTTGTCGTATCATCAGCCTCCCGAAAAATCCGAAAATAAGTCAGACTCATATACTTGTCAATCATAAGTCATTAACAGTGCTTCTGTAGTTATTTTGCAGAAGGAAGGAGAGATTTTAGAAACTATTTATTTATTTATTTATTTTTAGTTCTCAATCGAAATCTCTAATTAAGATAGAGAAAAGGAGTCTCAAAGAGGTTTGACCAGTTTAATTATTAAAAATTAATTATAATTATTTTCACTCGATATATTTTATGGTGAAGGTACGTAAAAATAAAAAGTCCTCATTCCTCGGAATTTTCACCAAGCAAACCCTAGACATCACGTAACTCTCATTACCCATAACTCTATATGGAGACAGCGATATGCAAAGCAACACACGTTGTGTTCCCTCTTGAAGTCTGAAATATATAGCAACCGGTTGACCTATCATTTGCAAAAGCTCCCTTTAATTTCCCGTGGTTCTATTTAGACCCTTGGTAAAGAACTAAAACTAACCAAGGGGCTGGACAACAATTTCTTGGTGCTGAACTTTTGAAATTGTATTGCCAATGGAACGTTAGTCAACGTCTATTGCTTTCTTGGATGTGACCAATGAGCTGATTGCTTCAATCATTGCCGAGAGAAAAAAAATGGACAAGAGATGCCGAAGCATATACTGAGTTTTAGCAAGAACTTGGAATAGCATGTGTAACATGGTCCGTCGTGTCGGTATGACTTGCATCGAGTAACTTGTATCGTATCAGGGTAGGATCTAGATGTTCGACTGATCGATACAAGATGACTTGAGTATTTTCGAGTCAGGATCGAATCTATACGAGTCAAATCATATCGTATCATATCTGAATCGGACCGAGTCAAATACGAATCGTCAATATGACGAATTTTAATGTTGAGACTGCTGCAATATCGTGGCCTGGGACACTATAAGACAGTATTCTCTGTTAAGGGACCAGGGAGGATGGACCCCAAATGCTGTTACATCTCCTTGTAAGGTTGGTCACTGGGCAAGCTATCATAGGCTTGGTTTTCAGACTGAGGTAACTACTACATGGCGCTCAAATGCTGTTGTAGCAGTTAAGGGCAATGTTATATTTGTTCTTAGAAGGAGTTAACCCCAGTAACTGGATACACCAAGTGCTTCAGATGGAATCATGAGAAGACAGCAAACTTGCTTGCTTACCGTGGAATGAGATCCCTTCTTAATAGATACCGTGCGAGCACCTTCACAACAAGTCATGATATTACTTAATTATTGACACTACTTCTGGCTGCCCAGGAATAGCATTAGAAGTTGATTGTCTTTTAATCCGAAGTTAACTCATTTCACTCTACCGCATGAATACTATGTTCGACCCTGATTAGAATAAATTATCAAACTAATCATTAATCCAACCCAAAGATAAGCTAACTGGGCCCCACCCCTATTAACTCATCCTAATCTGCTAACAAAGTGGCCCTCACAGTCTCGGTAAACTGAAGTCCGTTGATATGTATCATTTGAAGTCCAAAATATAAACCCCATTCACGTCAACTGATCCCCAGATGTGGGAAGAGAAGGAAAGGGCCCTCTTCTCTTCTTTGGCTAAAACCACTCGACTCGCTCCCGTGGGAGGTCGGACTCATCTTTTAGAATGTTTCCAAGTTTGTGTTTCTTATCCTTGAGAACTAATAGGGTGTTTGGTTACTCTTTTTTACTTCTTTTTTCTCTCAATTTTAAAAAAAAGAGGAAGAGGTCTTATAACCCCGTTTGATATGCCTCTCCTAATTTTTAAGGAGATACTCTACTCCTATGTAAATCTTCCTAAAAAAAAATAACACTGGACCGATTTTCTTTTTAAAACACTCACCACGTCTCCCTCTCTCCCACTCGCGACCCCCACCCCCCCTCCCCTCCTTCCGGCTTCGGCTCCCCCCGTGCGTAGGCCCCCCCTCCCTCCGATTCCCCCCTCCGGCGCCGGCTCCCCTGTGCGCAGCCCTCCCTCCGGTTCCCCCCCCCCGTGCGCAGGCCCCCCCTCTCTCCGATTCCCCCCCGTGCGCCCTCCCCTCCCCTTCCCGGCAGCCCCTCCGGCTCCGGCCCCCTGCGCCCTCCCCTCCCCTCCCCGGCAGCCCCCTCCCCCCCTCCGGCTTCCCCCGTGCGACCGCAGCCCCCTCCCCTTCCCCCCCTCCGGCTCCGGTTCCCCCCCCCCTGCGCAGCCCCCCCCCCTCTCTCTGGTTCCCCCCCCCCCCCGTGCGCAAGCCCCCCCTCCCTCTGGTTCCCCCCTCCGGCGCCGGCTCCCCCCCATGCGCCCTCCCCTCCCCTTCCCGGCAGCCCCTCCGGCTCCAGTCCCCGGCTCTCTCTCTCTATATCCTCAAGTCGGGGGAAGCCCGACACTAACAAACGCGGGTAACATAGAACTACCGCACATCGGAACCTCCAGCCACGAGGTAGAACAGCTATACCTAAAAAGTCAGGAGTGAACCTCATGTCACTGACTCAATAGGGTGTTAGAACAAATGGACACTGATCTAGAGGGGGGTGAATAGAACCTTCGAGGGCGATCGTACTTTATATTCCAAACAGGACTATCTAAAATTTAAAAATTATGATATTTTTGACAAACAGTCAGAGTTAATTTTCATCAGTTTTAAAAGTTAATTTAAAAATCAGCATACCATAATTTTTTAGAGAGAAATAATCTTTAAAATAAAAATATTCCCAAACACCCTATAAGCTTAATGCACTCAAGAGTTATAATCTGTCCGCTTTAGTTATAAGAAATAAACAGCATTAATGTTTCAAGTGCATGCTCTCCTTTTCCTTTTCATTCTTTCTCACGCTTCTTGTTATCCTCCTCCCTAACCCAGCTGGAGTAGAACATTCAGTCCCTGCTGCAGCCAACTCCACCAGCCCCAAATGGAAGTCCTCCCTCCAGTTTCGACAATATCAAGATGTCTATGAACCCCCCCCCCCCCCCCCAAATTCCATGGCACGCTTGTCTTACTTAATTGGGGGAATGGCGACCTTCCCTCGTCCAGCAACGCAAAATAACGTGATTTATGAATAGCGTAAGTAGAGAATTTCTATAACTCAAATTAAAAAAAATTTACATGAAAATCATCGGTAAAATTAAAATTATAAAAAAATTATTCTTAAAAATATATTAGTAAACATATCACTGTATAACTCTAAATTGTGTAAAAATATTATATTTATTTACCGATATATCACTTTTTATCAAAATTTATAAAAAATCACGCTTAAATAATATTTATGTATTATTTAAATTCACCGAGGGATATGTCTGATAATACATCTCTAAAAATAATTTTTTAAAAGAAATGTAACGATGAATTTGAAAACCTCACTTTTTGGCACGTGTGTGTTTGCAAACGCAACCTTAAAATGAACTTACGGACTCGCATTGAATATGTTGAAGGGTCATTTCTTATGGGAACAGACTAGGGATGTCAATGGATCGGATTCGGCTCGGGTAGACCAATACCATACCCTATCCGTGAAAATTTTACTAATACCATACCCGGATAGTACCCTATTATTTTCGCGGGTATGGATACAGATATATCCGTCACGGGTATGGATATATCCACAGATATCCATATTCATCCATAAAGCATGACTCCACATTCACATCCAGAGGAACATGAGATTTATGAGAATTAGAAAAAAATAAATCCGATCAATTCTTTCCTTTCTAAAGTAATTTTTATGTTTTATAAAAATGACCTTATAATTTTAGCAAGAAGTCTAAACTAACAAATTCAACGAGACGGACAACGGATTGAGTTCATGTCAAAATTATAGACCTAACATGCACAATAAGTTATTAAGAGCGGATTCGGATCGGGTACGGATTTGAGTACGCTAAATCATATCCTATCCGAATATGAAACGGATATTTTAAACATATCCGAACCCGAATCCATATCCGTTTATTCGAATATTACCCGACCCATCAAAGATCGGATAATACGGATAATCAAATTTACAGATATTTTTGACATCTCTATAACAGACGTGACCGTTACCATACGTTGCATAAAACATAACAAAAATGCCGAGCAGCCAAACCCCACCAAGCGCCTGTGGAAGGCCCTCGGATTGGGTAGGTGCCAGTCCTCCTAAAACTCTACAAAACTGAGGTAACCCACGGATGCATGTAAAGTTAGTAAAGTGAAGCAAGTGATGAAAGAGCTCGTCTAAGGAGGACTTATTTAGTTCAGATATTCATAATGAGATTATATGAAAATTTATATAACATATGATTATTACGTTGTCAAAAAAAATTTAGAGAAAATATCTCTCTTCTCTCTCTCTCTTCTCGCTATCGTGCAGATAATGTTAATTTGCAATAAATGTTAAGATGATTTAAAATGTTGGTGAATTTAAATAGGTTATAAAATGATGGATGGATAGTTTAAATGAGATGGTTTAAATAGTTGATAGATTTAATTGAGTATTTAATTATTAAATGTTCTCGAAATCTTATATCCCGAAACTACTTTTCACGAGATTATTAAATGTACGACTAAGAATTACCTGACCTGGTTCTGTTCCCAGAGATGGTCTCATAGCAACAACACCCCACCGGTTGAAGCAAGCAACCATTGCATTGACCCTATATCCGACAAAGCAACTGCCAAAACGAGGGGCAAAATTAAAGAGTTTTGGACATGAACATGGATGCCCCCGTTCCAGCGCTCCACACCTACAGGAATCGCAATCAACTCTCCCCAAATCTCATCCTCAAACTTGTCTTCCGAGGTAAGCACGTAAGTAATAAGGAATTTGGGTAGATTAAAAAAAGAATAGTGCATCTCGAGGAATCACAAAGCCATACCCTCGCATTTGGAATGGGGAGTCATCGTATGCATATACCTGTATAGGTAGGGGTGTCAATAGATCAGTAGGACCCGAGATCCAATACAGATTCAAAGCTAAAAATTTGATCTTGGTTCACATTGTTGACCCAAATTTACACATTTCAGGTTGACCCGAGACCCCATATTTCAGATCACCTCTAGGATCATCCATCTGGGTGCTCCATCCTGAAATCTCTCCTCTCATCCCGTCTCCCATGTCCGTCGCACCAAGGTTTAAGGTTGAGGTAGAAGAGGAGGGAAGAAGAGGAGGATGAAGCTCACCTGCACTGTAGCCACCGCCGTGGTACCCCTCTGAACCCCATCTCCCACGTCCTCTGCACCAACATGCACGGAGAAAGAAGTGGGGAGGAAAGAAGAAGGATGAGGCTCACCTGCCCTGCTGCAATACTTCTCCCATCCCATCTCACATGTCCACCAAGGTGGAGGGAGAAGGGAAGCGAAAAGAAGGGGAAAGATGGCAGCACCATAATAGTAGGGGCGGGGGAGACTCATCCCACCCCGCCGCCACGGCAACAGCAGGCTCCACCGTCACCTACCGACATTCTCTGCTATCGCTGCCTCGGGCTCACCAACACTGCTGTCATCATCACCTGGGCTCTACTGTCTTGCTGTGATCCAACGATGCAGCTTCACTTGCCCAACTCCCCCTCCTTCGTGAGTCAGCCTGCAGCTGATCCCCCCCTCCTCCACGGCCCCCTTGCAGAAACAGATCCTCTCCTGCCCCGCTTCGTGGTGCGCCGCCGCAGCCGCTGTGCTCTTCCTCCCAACCCCTCTCCCAAGCATTGCTTCTCTTTTGAAATGGGAGCTGCATCATGAAACTATGATGGGCATGGGCATTTAGGGTTTAGGGTTGTTGAATTCAAAATTCGAAACTGTATTTTGCATTGAACCTAAATCCGAGTCTAAATTCTGAGGTTTGTTTCGAACTGGATTCAAATATTACAATTTCAAATCTAAATTCAAGTCATCCCAAACCTGATCAGATCCGACCTCTTGACACCGCCCATGTATAGGGAGTCATGAACCCTATGTGTTCATATAGAAAGGAAGAACCAGTCTAAAGTTCTAAACTGAATTAGAAAGTTCTCCCACCTACAACAAGAAATCATTAAGGCCAGGGACGAACTATAGTTTTATAGGGCCCTTGGGAGCACTTTTTCATTTTTGAACTACTCTCTAAAAATTTGTTCTATATTCGTTTGGCACGATTAGCAATTTTTTAAAAAGTTATATAGACCTGTGTAGCACATTTTTTCCCCTTTCATTAACTTGATATGAACGATTCTATCATATATAAAGGAAGATAAATGGCATGCTACATGAAATTAATATCCAACGCCACTTCCAATTTTTTTTTGTCTTTAGCACCTATATTATGTACACGAATAGGAAAAATTACAATCATAGTGACATTTACCTACGTGGTCTATCTACGAAATTCTTTCACATCTCTGATGTAATTCTATTCTGAAGTTGTTTACAAGACCATCGCATTGATATCGTTGAATACTGTTATCCTTCAAATCTGATTTTTTCACATCTCTAATGTAATTCTATTCTGGAGTCATTTTGCTTTTTTCGAATCTGCCTTTCCCCTTCGCATCTGCCTCTCATGCCATTGGCCCTGCGGCTAGGGCTCACGGGTGACGCTCATCGGCCGTTCTCTCTCACGGTTGCCTCCCATCGACTAGGGCTACTGTGTGTTGTAGGTGAGAGGACGCGACGTCGACTACTGTAAGCCGGCCTCCCTGCGCAACTACGACTACGGTTCTCGCCCCGACAAGACGCGGCGATGTCGAGCCGTCCTTCGATGAGACGAGACGCGACGATACTACAGATATGTCACTACATTCCACCTTAAGCAGAGTTCCTCTACGAGAAGGCTAGCAATGGTTGCAAGTGCGGAGATAAAGAGAAGAAATTATGAAATTGTTTACAAAGCCATGACTGCGTTGATATTGTTGTCCTTAGAATCTGATTTTTTTTCTTCTCCGTTGTTCAACTTCTCTATCAATAGCTCCAGATTGCCTTACTCGGACAGCCAAATAAAGAGAAGAAATTATGAAATACAAATTTTTGAGCCATTCAAAAGAACGAGAATCACAAAGACAAACAATTTGCACGTCTATGGGTGATACACGAAAGATTATAATAGTTCCAGAAAGGATTTTTTTACATATATACCCCTACAAGCTGCTGCATTTACATAGATACTCTTGATTTTCATATATCGTCATAAATACCCCAGATATATTCAAAAAGGCTGCAGTTATACACCTCCGTCAGTTAACTTCAATTGAAAATGTTAGAAAGATTCCATAAATTCTAGTGAAGTCAGGGACATATATGCAAAGTTGTGGTGCATTTAAGAGTATACATGCAAAAATATCAGAACGTTTTTGACAAATTCAGTTGGGTTTAAGTTTAACCATGCTTTGACAGGAAGCGGTATGACTGCAACCTTTGAGAAGATGTCAAGGATATTTATGACAATATGTGAAAATCAAGGGCCCATATGTAAATATGATAGTTTGTAAAGGTTTATATGTAAAAAAAATCCTTCCAAACACTAATAGAATAACTGTGAATTTTGCTTCTAAAGTTTGATTAACAAATAATACACAAATCATATCTCTTCCCTACATAATATTCAGACTCACCTAAAGATACATAATACGATCTTATTTATAGAAGAACCACAAATAAGGAACCCCCCCCCCCCCAAAAAAAAAAAAAGAAATCAAATCATTGAACCCATCTTAATCCTTCAAACAGTAAGCCTCCCAACGACACCTATCCTCTCGTCCAACTACAAAAGAGAATTAGGAATAGATGGGGGGAAAGATGATTATCTGATTGGAGCCACATCTACACCCAGCTCATCATCAACAGATAGCATCATTTTTCTACAAGTTGCAAGACATTGCAACCACCACTCCGCAAGCAAAGACAACTTCCCCACCTCATGTTGCTATCCCCAAATATACGATACCTACAGAGGTTCCTAACACCACGGTCTAAAGACTATAGCACTATTGATCATATTGACTGCAAGTTGGCCAACACGACGAATATAGATGCAGCGGAATGGGTTGGAGGGTTTGGCCAGCGAGGAGTTGCAACGGGAAGGTGGGAGGGGCTTGTGGGGCTGGCTGGTGAGGGGTTGCAATGGGAAAGGAGTGGTGGGTGGTCGATGTGGCTTGTGGAGGGTATGCATGGCAAGGGTCGAACAGGAAGGGGGAGGCACGGGCAGTTACGCACAATGAAGGTGTGAAATTAGGGCAAAAGGATATATCGTATTTTAATTCAAAGAGAGATTACAATGTATATGTGGCTGGGAACACACAATTAAAGGCCAGACACACACTAAGAATAAAATAACAAAAATATCCCAAATTAAATTATTTTAACACGCCCCCTCAAACTGGAGCATATATATCAAACATGCCCAGCTTGTCACATAGCACTGAATCGACCAACTCCAAGCGACTTTGTGAAGAGATCAGCAAGTTGGTCTTCAGTAGGAGTGAAAGGAGTACTAATCTTCTGAGATATGACTGCATCCCGAATAAAATGGCAATGAACCTCAATATACTTTGTGCGCTCATGAAATATTGGATCCTTTACAATATGAATAGCAGCTTGGTTGTCACATCTCATCACCATAGGTTTAGAATAAGTGACCCCAAAATCTGCCATCAAAGATTTCTGCCACATCATTTCACAAGTTGTCTGAGCCATTGCTCTATACTCTGCTTCAGCACTTGATCTGGCAACCACACTTTATTTCTTGTTTCTCCAAGTGACAAGATTACCACCAACATAGGTACAAAAACCAGAGGTGGATCGTCGGTCCAACCGAGATCCTGCATAATCTGTATCAGAAAAAGCCTCAATAGATAAATAATCATTTTTCTTATATAGAAGACCACATCCAGGAGCTCCTTTGACATAATGCAGGATCTTTAGAGCCGCTTCCCAATGACATAACTTTGGATTCTGCATAAACTGACTAATAACTGATACAGCAAAGACAATATCTGGGCGAGTCACTGTCAGATATATCAGCTTTCCACAAAACCGCCTATATTGAGTAACATCATTGAACATTGGACTATCCTCCACTTCAAGATCAAACTGAGGAACAGTGGGTGTATCAGCAGGTTTACACCCCAACATTCCCATCTCCTCTAACAAGTCTAGAGCATATTTTCTTTGAGATAAGGAAACACCATCATTACCATAAGCAATTTCAATCCCAAGAAAATAGCGCGGTCTCCCTAGGTTCTTAGTAACAAAATGACACTGAAGGTATTTCTGAACTTAACACCATTTTATCATTTCCCGTGAGCAGCATATCATCAACATAGACAATAAGAATCACCACACCATCAGTAGTATGGCGAACAAATACAGAATGATCGGCTTGACTCCTCTTTAATCCAACTCCAGAAGCAATCTGACTGAATTTCTCAAACCATGCTCGAGGACTTTGTTTTAAGCCATAAATTACCTTTTGTAGTTTACACACCATCTCCCCCTGAGTAACATACCCAGGAGGTTGCTCCATATATACTTCTTCTTTAAGATCACCATACAAGAAGGCATTCTTGACATCCATCTGCAACATATTTCATCTTTGATTGATGGCAAGAGAAAATAGCACCCAAACAAAGTTAAGTCGAGCAACAGGAGAAAAAGTCTCGAAATAATCAACTCCATAAGTCTGGGTAAAACCCTTGGCCACAAGTCTAGCCTTATATTTGTCAATGGAACCTTCTGGAGTGTACTTTATAGTGAACACCCACTGACAAGCAATAGAGGTAACACCGGCTGGCTGAGGTACAAGGACCCAAGTACCACGAGACAGTAAGGCAGACATTTCCTCATCCATAGCAGCCTTCCATTTAGGCTTGGATAGTGCTTCAGAGACAGACTTTGGAGGGTGAGCATCAGAAATAGACAAGGCATACTGACGAAAAGATGGAGACAAAGCATGATACGAAATGAAGTCATCAAGAGGATGCTTCGTACTGGATCGTTTTCCCTTGCGAAGGGTAATAGGAAGATGTAGATCAGAAGCGGGAAGTGAAGTCTCACCAGTGGGAGGGAGAGCCTCCAGTGAAGAAGTTGACTGTGACAAGACGACAGGCGGCGCACTATGGGTCCGTCGTTGATAGATCTGTCCAAATCTATTATCCGCATCCCGAGGCTCAACACAACAATCAGTATCTGCAGCTGGCACATCCAGAGAAATAAGATCAAGAGGAATAGATGAAGAAGAAGTCTGTGCAGGAGAAGGCTATGGAGAAGAGGGAGAATCATAAAAGGTCACAGACTCAAAAAAGGTCACATCAGCCACCACAAATGACCTCTTAGACCGAGGGTCAAAACATCGATACCCTTTTTGGATCCGAGAATACCCCAAGAAGATACAAAGAACATATCTGGGAGTCAACTTATCATGTCATGGTCCAAGAGTGTGAACAAAACACTTACACCCAAAGACCCGAGGAACTAGAGGAAGCGGATCTTCATTTGGATATAAGCATGAAAAAGGATTTTTGTTATCTAACACCTTGCTTGGAACCCGATTAATAAGATAACACGAGGTAAGAATGGCATCACCCCAATAGTACTTTGAAACATGCATGTGAAACATAAGAGTACGAGCAACATCAAGTAAATGCCGATTCTTCCTCTCAGCAACTCCATTTTGTTGAGAGGTGTAGGGGTAAGATGTTTGATGAAGAATTCCATGCATTGAACAGAAAGAAGCAAAGGATGAGTGGACATATTCCTTGACATTGTCTGTACGCAAAACTTTGATGGACATGGAGAACTGATTTTGTATTTCTGAATAAAAAGATTTCAATACATCAAATACCTCTGAATGAGCTCTCAAAAGAAATAACCAGGTCATCCGAGAAAAGTCATCAACAAAAAGGACAAAGTATCGAAATCCGAGTCTGGAGGTGATAGGAGACAATCCCCAGATGTCGGAATGTACAAGATGAAATGGAGCAATGCTCCTTTCACTATTACTAGAAGGAAAGGAGACCCTATGATGTTTCCCAAGCTCACAGGCTTCACACAAAAGTCTATTTGTTGAAGAAGAAACGGGAACAATCTCACGTAGCCTGGAAAGGGATGGATGTCCAAGCCGACAGTGCCACTGAAAAGAAGTATCAAATGCTGAGGAAGCCTTATGTCTTTGGAGAGGTCCATCAACGAGGTAGTACAATCCTCCAAATTCATGACCGCCACCAATCAGTTTCTTCGTCTGGAGATCCTGAAATATACAATAAGAATGATAGAATGTTACTGAACAGTTTAAGGAACAGGTCAAAGAACTAATAGATAACAAGCCAATGGGAAAGTTTGGAACATAAAGGACATCTTTCAGGGTTAGAGATGAGGTATGAACAATCCCTTTCCCAGCAACAGAACTATACGACCCATCCGCTACAGTAACTGAAGGGTGAGTATTAGATAAATGACGAGAGGAGAAAAGGGAACTGTAGACGGCTGGAAGGCGTCCACTCTCGAGGGAAAGAAAAACAATGATATAATAATAATAAACAATGACAATGATAAAAGGGTGATCGCCAGAGAGGTATAGGCGGCGGGAGTCGTCGTCTACCCTCGTCTGTCTTAGGAGATGGAAATGACGAGATCAACTCAAGAAGAGAAAGAGAATAGGGATGCGGAACGGACTCTGGTACGTGGCAGAGATAGGGGTCGGAAGACCCTCTCGCGCAAACTGACCCCTTCCCGGTAAGCGTGACTTACCGTTCCACGAGCAGTTTTTTATATACCGGGAAATCCGAGAATCTATGTAACAGAAGTGGAGAGGCACGAAGACTCAGAAGTTGCAACGGTATATCGTCCTCCAGATAATTATAAGGACGATGCAAACAAAGACGTACCACCACAGGACATTGGTCTTTGTGGGGTTCTAACAGCAATGCAATAATATCAATCACTAATGAGTATATATATATATATATATTAAGACCACCGCAAGACATTGGCCTTACGGAATTTTACTGCAGCATAGATAATAAATATTATATGTACATACCACCACGAGACATTGGCCTTCACGAGGTTTTCACAGCGATATAAGTAATAAGTATAACTATATACAAAAGAGCACCGCGAGGTATTATCCTCCGCGGGATTTTTATTATAATAATTATATATATATATATATAACAAGAAAAGAATAAGGGATCAAATAAACCGCCGCGAGATGTTACTCTCCGCGGGGTTTTAAAGCGATGATAGGGGGGATGCGAAAATTAAATGGTTAGGGGTTAGGAGGTTAGCGTGCAGAAATTGAATTACTGGAATGAAGATGGTCGCGGGAGACGACCCACCGCACCAGTTAGATAAGACCACCGCGAGGAACGAGTTCCTTGATCGGGGTCAGATTAAAAGAATGCAGAAAATTAAACCACCGCGAGGAACGAGTTCCTTGATCGGGGTTGGAATTGAAAGTGCAAAAAATTAACCACCGCGAGGAACGAGTTCCTTGATCGGAGTTGGAATTGAAAGTGCAGAAAATTAAACCACCGCGAGGAACGAATTCCTTGATCGGGGTTGGAATGAATGTACAAGAAGTTAAACCACCGCGAGGAACGAATTCCTTGATCGGGGTTAGAATAAATAAAAAAAGGGGGATTAAATAAACCGCCGCGAGATGTCACTCTCCGCGGGGTTTTGAAGCGATGATAGGAGAGGGTTAGAGTTAAACAGTTAACGGTTAGGATGTTAGAATGCGGAAATTAAATTAATGAAATAAAATGGTCGCGGGAGATAACCCACCGCACCAGTTAGATGAGACCACCGCGAGGAACTGGTTCCGTCAACGGGGTTTAAACAGAAAGTAAATAACAAGAAAAGGGGAAGGGAAGTGTGATCGCCAGGGGCTGAGAGCCCCACAGGAAATGTCCTGATCGCGTTCGCCGCCGAAGCGGGAGCAGTGCGGGTCCTCTCTTCCTCTTCGGTCGGCCGGCCGACGAAGAGGGCCTTCTTTGGTTACCCAGATTTTTATTATTCTTTTTGTTTTATTTTATCTTTGGTTATTATATTTTTTGGGGGGTTTTATTGCTTTTATTACTTTTTTTATTCTTCTTTTATGCCTTTTTTTTTAGAGAAAGATGAGAAATTAGAGAGAAATCGAGGGGTGGATGGTAGAACAAGATAGTATAATATAGAGGAAAACTACTAGAAAAAGATAGACAGAGTGAGAATCTTATTTTTAGAGAAATTGCTCCCCTAGAGATAGCATGTGTTCGCCATGCTCCCCTGATGCTGAGAATGCTCCCCTGAAACAGTGGATGCGCTCCTGAGGCAGAGTGTGATTCCGTGCAAGTACGCACGATAAAGAGTTCTGACTCTACACTCTAACAGACATCACGTAACTCTCGTTACCCATAACTATATATGGAGATTGCAATATGCAAAGCAACACACGTTGTGTTCCCTCTTGAAGTCTGAATATACAGCAACCGGTTGACCTATCATTTGCAAAAGCTCCCTTTAATTTCCCGTGGTTCTATTTAGACCCTTGGTAAAGAACTAAAACTAACCAAGGGGCTGGACAACAATTTCTTGGTGCTGAACTTTTGAAATTGTATTTCCAATGGAACGATAGTCAATGTCTATTGCTTTCTTGGATGTGACCAATGAGCTGATTGCTTCAATCATTGCCGAGGGAAAAATGGACAAGAGATGCCGAAGCATATACTGAGTTTTAGCAAGAACTTGGAATAGCATGTGTAACATGATCCGTCGTGTCGGTATGACTTGCATCGAGTAACTTGCATCGTATCAGGGTAGGATCTAGACGGTCGACTGATCGATATAAGATGACTTGAGTATTTTCGAGTCAAGATCGAATCTATACGAGTCAAGTCATATCGTATCATATCTGAGTCGGACCGAGTCAAATACGAATCGTCAATATGACAAACATTGACGTTGAGACTGCTGCAATATCATGGCCTGGGACACTATAAGACAGTATTCTCTGTTAAGGGACCAGGGAGGATGGACCCCAAATGCTGTTACATCTCCTTGTAAGGTTGGTCACTGGGCAAGCAATCATAGGCTTGGTTTTCAGACTGAGGTAACTACTACATGGCGCTCAAATGCTGTTGTAGCAGTTAAGGGCAATGTTATATTTGTTCTTAGAAAGAGTTAACCCCAGTAACTGGATACACCAAGGGGCCCTTTGATAAACGAATAAGTCAACATCGGGTTTGCGCATTCGCCGGTGGGGTTCCGATTTTACCGGTAACAATTGAAAACGAGTTTGATAAAAAATGGGGTTTAACCCCGGTTAATAAGGGATTCAGTTGAAAAAATCCGATTTTATGTGGATTATCCATTCGAGCCGGAGGGTCGAATACGCTGTTCGCCCGAGTGCAGGCGGACAGCGTATCCTGCCCCTCCGCTACTCTTTTATCAAATGGAACCCAAGTGCTTCAGATGGAATCATGAGAAGACAGCAAACTTGCTTGCTTACCGTGGAATGAGATCCCTTCTTAATAGATACCGTGCGAGCACCTTCACAACAAGTCATGATATTACTTAATTATTGACACTACTTCTGGCTGCCCAGGAATAGCATTAGAAGTTGATTGTCTTTTAATCCGAAGTTAACTCATTTCACTCTACCGCATGAATACTATGTTCGACCCTGATTAGAATAAATTATCAAACTAATCATTAATCCAACCCAAAGATAAGCTAACTGGGCCCCACCCCTATTAACTCATCCTAATCTGCTAACAAAGTGGCCCTCACAGTCTCGGTAAACTGAAGTCCGTTGATATGTATCATTTGAAGTCCAAAATATAAACCCCATTCACGTCAACTGATCCCCAGATGTGGGAAGAGAAGGAAAGGGCCCTCTTCTCTTCTTTGGCTAAAACCATTCGACTCGCTCCCGTGGGAGGTCGGACTCATCTTTTAGAATGTTTCCGAGTTTGTGTTTCTTGTCCTTAAGAACTAAGCTTAATGCACTCAAGAGTTATATGACATAATATAGGCCAATTATAAACAGTGTAAACATTAAATGTATCACACATAAAAATATGGCATCAGACGAACATGTGGATGTCGTAAGGCTAACAGCCATCTGAAAGACGGAAAGACCATGTTCAAAACTTCTGGGATGCGACTATCCTGGTCCTAAGCCAACTTCAAACTGATGAGATGAGGCTCTATGGTGAAGATTACTTGGATCCAAATAATTACATAAACATGTGGCAAACCATATTGTTCCCGTGTGAACTAATACATTATTCCCTGTGGGTCCATAAAGATGCATGAACTGTATATCCAAAAGAAAAAAAAAACATAAACAAAAACAACACAAATTCCACAAATTATTTTTACAATAATGCAAAGCAGGAGAACAAACATAGCCTTGTTGGATGTCTAAAAGAAGAATCGGTAAAACATCCTCAAAATAGTTAAACAATTACATAATTCCTTCGAATAGGTAGGACCAAAATTCAGTGCGAAGAACTGACCCATATGAAGCATATGTCTAGACAAAATGTTCTATAAAAGCAGCAAATACTTCACCAGTTACTATCACGATGGAGCAAAGCCCATGGAATGCAGAATCAGCCGATCCGATTCTGCCCCCAAACACGTTCCCAATTAGAAATTTTTTAAAAATTTAAAAAAAAATTAAAATTAGTATGACTCGGTATGAATTGGCCCAAATCAGACCAAACTCACCCCTATTACATGTGGATTGGCTGATTCTTTATGAAATGGCCGAATCTTGGCTGATTAGGGTTTGATTAAAAAGAGTACTAAAGTTCATAAAATATCTTACATAATTCTATATTTGTTTAAATACCTTGTAAATTTATAAATATACCTTTTTGTTTAATAGAAAACCTTTTTTATTTGTGCAAATACTTTTGCTTTTTTTTGTGTGGATCGGCTCAGTTCCTTTGGATCTGCTGATCCAATCCGATCCAGGAGCCCGATCCTATCCTGCCTTCCTTGGCAAAGCCAAGAAACAAACGGAACTGTAGCAAGTTTCACACGAACTGGATGAATATATGATAATTTTTTAGGGACAACAATTTGAAAATAATTATGCTCCACAGAAGGTTTCCCACAAAATAAAAGGCAAGTCTTCAGGACTCAGGAGAACCAAACGGCATCAAGATCACGGAAACATTTTAAGATAACTGCGGCCATACACTTTTTTTTTTCGATAGGTACTTTTTTTTTTTGACGGGGGGGGGGGGGGACCTGGGATTGAATCCTGGACCTCCCCCTTTCGTGTCCACTCCGCCACTGGCGGGGGACAACTGCGGCCATACAGTTGGATATGAAAACATCAATTCACGGCAAATGCACTCAACCGGTTGGATGAAAGTTGGAGCTTCCCAATCTCATGGCATAAACTATGAAACCTGTGAGCCAGAATCGAAACAAGATATGAAAAATCTGTAACGCTTTACACAATCCTGATGATCGCCGGCAAAACCCAGAGACCACACAGCTTTTCCTGAATTTTTTACCGTCATAATGATATAAAAGATTGAACTAATCGATCACAGGACCAAAGAGGCCTATAACACCTGACAGAAGAAACCAAAAAAGTCCCAAAGTTCTGTAAGACAAGCACTAATATACGGACTCTGGGGGGAAGGAAGGAGGAGGGAAAGTACTCTCCACGACCGCGAGAGCTTTGGAGTCGTCGGGCTTCTCCTCTGTCGGGATCACCGCCTTCTCCTCGGCGACATCTTTCGTCGCCTCTGCGGGTGCCGGCGGCGGCGGCGCTACCTCCTTCTCTGCTTGTCCTTCAACCATCCTCGGTTCCTTAACCGACGTGCAGAGAACCTAGTGCCCTATGCTGGGGAGCGCTCAAAACCGTCTACAGTTAACTGGAAGGAGCGGATAAGTTTAGAGAGAGAGAGAGAGAGAGAGACCTGTTACAGTAGGTGGTAGCTGAAGAAGCACCATCCGTATCCACGCACACCCACAAGCAGGATCACTGTGGAGTTATTTCTGTGTGGGTAACTCGATTTTATCTCCTCTTGCAGTGGCAGTCATGACGGGGGGAAACCACCACGAGCATTAGAAAAACCCAAAAAATGGGTGACACGGGGACGAAGGGTCGCCCTCGACGAGTGCCACGCCCGCTCCTACCCAGATGAAGTGGCCGGCCCAGCACCGGACAGAGGAGCGAAGAAACCGCTATGCCGCCGTCCTTCTCGGTGTTCCCGGTAAAAAGATCGGAGCTTTCTGCCATGGAGCGGGCGGCCTCGCAGATGCTGGATTCGTCTCGACTTTGCAACAGGGCAGGCCATGGCCATCTACCTCTGTGATGGTGCTAGGGACGGGCCTCGTCACAGTACGGGGGGAGGATTGGGCAATGGGTGGCTGCCACTTGGGGGCCTCCTGCCATGAAAACGCCATCATGCCTCCATAGCATTGCCACCTGCGGAGTCGCCATCACAGCTTTGTTCTCTTCCCAACCTCCGCCATGGCCATGGCCGCGGCCGTGGGTTTACCTTGGATTGACGAACGGTTTTAAATTCTTGTGAATTGATGTGAAATATTGTAAAATGATTCAGATGTTATATTTTATGTGACATATAAATATATAATTTTCTATGTTTTACAAACATCTTAAGTCAGAATAAACAGCCTCTAAGATGAAAAAGTGTGAATAGAGTAGATTTATAGGTCTGACTTGGGTTGACTCGGGCGTGTCATATTATATCTGAAAAATTTGATATGATATAGATTATTCTCAGGATTGATCGAGTCGGGCTGAGTTACAGTGAAAGAGAGGAGAGAGAGAGGGTCGAGTCGGATCGAGTTAATTATGACTCGAATGTATCGTACAGATCAGAGAATATTTGATTTAATACATATCACTGAGTCAGACAAATTTTATAATAGATCACGATTCTGTTAAAAACTCTCAGATTTACGTTACACTGGTTGTTCGGATAGGTCATTAAAAGACTCTTTTAATCATTCTACTTTTCTGAGGGACCACGTCTGATTGAGGGATCAACATCGTGAGCATTATTGTTTTTCATGATTAAAACCAACAAAAAAGTCTCCCATAACCAATGTCTTCTTGGTCATATAATATGAATCCTTCTAAAAAGTAACGATTGAAACATGTCACGGGGAGAAGGATGCTATGCTTAGCTGTCATCCAAGTCGAAGGTCATCGGAGATGCTTGTCATATTACAACATTAAAAATTGTGGTTAAAAAATTGATTTTTTTTATGTCGTCAGTGATCACACCAATCTTTTTGAAAATCCAAATTATGAAGAATTTGTTAATAAATGAATCCTTGTCGTATCATCAGCCTCCCGAAAAATCCGAAAATAAGTCAGACTCATATACTCGTCAATCATAAGTCATTAACAGTGCTTCTGTAGTTATTTTGCAGAAGGAAGGAGAGATTTTAGAAACTATTTATTTATTTATTTATTTTTATTTCTCAATCGAAATCTCTAATTAAGATAGAGAAAAGGAGTCTCAAAGAGGTTTGACCAGTTTAATTATTAAAAATTAATTATAATTATTTTCACTCGATATATTTTATGGTGAAGGTACGTAAAGATAAAAAGTCCTCATTCCTCGGAATTTTCACCAAGCAAACCCTAGACATCACGTAACTCTCGTTACCCATAACTATATATGGAGACAGCGATATGCAAAGCAACACACGTTGTGTTCCCTCTTGAAGTCTGAAATAAATAGCAACCGGTTGACCTATCATTTGCAAAAGCTCCCTTTAATTTCCCGTGGTTCTATTTAGACCCTTGGTAAAGAACTAAAACTAACCAAGGGGCTGGACAACAATTTCTTGGTGCTGAACTTTTGAAATTGTATTTCCAATGGAACGATAGTCAATGTCTATTGCTTTCTTGGATGTGACCAATGAGCTGATTGCTTCAATCATTGCCGAGGGAAAAATGGACAAGAGATGCCGAAGCATATACTGAGTTTTAGCAAGAACTTGGAATAGCATGTGTAACATGATCCGTCGTGTCGGTATGACTTGCATCGAGTAACTTGTATCGTATCAGGGTAGGATCTAGACGATCGACTGATCGATACAAGATGACTTGAGTATTTTCGAGTCAAGATCGAATCTATACGAGTCAAGTCATATCGTATCATATCTGAGTCGGACCGAGTCAAATACGAATCGTCAATATGACAAACTTTGACGTTGAGACTGCTGCAATATCATGGCCTGGGACACTATAAGACAGTATTCTCTGTTAAGGGACCAGGGAGGATGGACCCCAAATGCTGTTACATCTCCTTGTAAGGTTGGTCACTGGGCAAGCTATCATAGGCTTGGTTTTCAGACTGAGGTAACTACTACATGGCGCTCAAATGCTGTTGTAGCAGTTAAGGGCAATGTTATATTTGTTCTTAGAAGGAGTTAACCCTGGATACACCAAGGGGCCCTTTGATAAACGAATAAGCCAACATCGGATTTGCGCATTCACCGGTGGGGTTCCAATTTTACCGGTAACAACTGAAAACGAGTTTGATAAAAAATGGGGTTTAACCCCGATTAATAAGAGATTCAGTTGAAAAAACTCGATTTTATGTGAATTATCCATTCGAGCCGGAGGGTCGAATACGCTGTTCGCCCGAGTGCAGGCGGACAGCGTATCCTGCCCCTCCGCTGCTCTTTTATCAAATGGGACCCAAGTGCTTCAGATGGAATCATGAGAAGACAGCAAACTTGCTTGCTTACCGTGGAATGAGATCCCTTCTTAATAGATACCGTGCGAGCACCTTCACAACAAGTCATGATATTACTTAATTATTGACACTACTTCTGGCTGCCCAGGAATAGCATTAGAAGTTGATTATCTTTTAATCCGAAGTTAACTCATTTCACTCTACCGCATGAATACTATGTTCGACCCTGATTAGAATAAATTATCAAACTAATCATTAATCCAACCCAAAGATAAGCTAACTGGGCCGCACCCCTATTAACTCATCCTAATCTGCTAACAAAGTGGCCCTCACAGTCTCGGTAAACTGAAGTCCGTTGATATGTATCATTTGAAGTCCAAAATATAAACCCCATTCACGTCAACTGATCCCCAGATGTGGGAAGAGAAGGAAAGGGCCCTCTTCTCTTCTTTGGCTAAAACCACTCGACTCGCTCCCGTGGGAGGTCGGACTCATCTTTTAGAATGTTTCCGAGTTTGTGTTTCTTATCCTTGAGAACTAATAGGGTGTTTGGTTGCTCTTTTTTACTTCTTTTTTCTCTCAATTTTTAAAAAAAGAGGAAGAGGTCTTATAACCCCGTTTGGTATGCCTCTCCTAATTTTTAAGGAGATACTCTACTCCTATGTAAATCTTCCTAAAAAAAAATAACACTGGACCGATTTTCTTTTTAAAACACTCACCACGTCTCCCTCTCTCCCACTCGCGACCCCCACCCCCCCACCCCTCCTTCTGGCTTCGGCTCCCCCCGTGCGTAGGCCCCCCCTCCCTCCGATTCCCCCCTCCGACGCCGGCTCCCCTGTGCGCAGCCCTCCCTCCGGTTCCCCCCCCCCCCGTGCGCAGGCCCCCCCTCTCTCCGGTTCCCCCCCGTGCGCCCTCCCCTTCCCTGCAGCCCCTCCGGCTTCGGCCCCCTGCGCCCTCCCCTCCCCGGCAGCCCCCTCCCCCCATCCGGCTTCCCCCGTGCGACCGCAGCCCCCTCCCCTTCCCCCCCTCCGGCTCCGATTCCCCCCCTGCGCAGCCCCCCCCTCTCTCCGGTTCCCCCCCCCCCCCCCCCGTGCGCAAGCCCCCCCTCCCTCTGGTTCCCTCCTCCGGCGCCGGCTCCCCCCCATGCGCCCTCCCCTCCCCTTCCCGGCAGCCCCTCCGGCTCCGGTCCCCGGCTCTCTCTCTCTATATCCTCAAGTCGGGGGAAGCCAGACACTAACAAACGCGGGTAACATAGAACTACCGCACATCGGAACCTCCAGCCACGAGGTAGAACAGCTATACCTAAAAAATCAGGGGTGAACCTCATGTCACTGACTCAATAGGGTGTTAGAACAAATGGACACTGATCTAGAGGGGGGTGAATAGAACCTTCGAGGGCGATCGTACTTTATATTCCAAACAGGGCTACCTAAAATTTAAAAATTATGATATTTTTGACAAACAGTCAGAGTTGATTTTCATCAATTTTAAAAGTTAATTTAAAAATCAGCATACCATAATGTTTTAGAGAGAAATAGTCTTTAAAATAAAAATGTTCCCAAACACCCTATAAGCTTAATGCACTCAAGAGTTATAATCTGTCCGCTTTAGTTATAAGAAATAAACAGCATTAATGTTTCCAGTGCATGCTCTCCTTTTCCTTTTCATTCTTTCTCACGCTTCTTGTTATCCTCCTCCCTGACCCAGCTGGAGTAGAACATTCAGTCCCTGCTGCAGCCAACTCCACCAGCCCCAAATGGAAGTCCTCCCTCCAGTTTCGACAATATCAAGATGTCTATGAACCCCCCCCCCCCCCCCTAAATTCCATGGCACGCTTGTCTTACTTAATTGGGGGAATGGCGACCTTCCCTCGTCCAGCAACGCAAAATAACGTGATTTATGAATAGCGTAAGTAGAGAATTTCTATAACTCAAATTAAAAAAAAATTACATGAAAATCATCGGTAAAATTAAAATTATAAAAAATTTATTCTTAAAAATATATTAGTAAACATATCACTGTATAACTCTAAATTGTGTAAAAATATTATATTTATTTACAGATATATCACTTTTTATCAAAATTTATAAAAAATCACGCTTAAATAATATTTATGTATTATTTAAATTCACCGAGGGATATGTCTGATAATACATCTCTAAAAATAATTTTTTAAAAGAAATGTAACGATGAATTTGAAAACCTCACTTTTTGGCACGTGTGTGTTTGCAAACGCAACCTTAAAATGAACTTACGGACTCGCATTGAATATGTTGAAGGGTCATTTCTTATGGGAACAGACTAGGGATGTCAATGGATCGGATTCGGCTCGGGTAGACCAATACCATACCCTATCCGTGAAAATTTTACTAATACCATACCCGGATAGTACCCTATTATTTTCGCGGGTATGGATACAGATATATCCGTCACGGGTATGGATATATCCACAGATATCCATATTCATCCATAAAGCATGACTCCACATTCACATCCAGAGGAACATGAGATTTATGAGAATTAGAAAAAAATAAATCCGATCAATTCTTTCCTTTCTAAAGTAATTTTTATGTTTTATAAAAATGACCTTATAATTTTAGCAAGAAGTCTAAACTAACAAATTCAACGAGACGGACAACGGATTGAGTTCATGTCAAAATCATAGACCTAACATGCACAATAAATTATTAAGAGTGGGTTCGGATCGGGTACGGATTTGGGTACGTTAAATCCATATCTTATCCGAATATAAAACGGATATTTTAAACGTATCCGAATCCGAATCCATATCCGTTTATTCGGGTATTATCCGACCCATCACAGATCGGATAATGCGGATAATCGAGTTTACGGATATTTTTGACATCTCTATAACAGACGTGACCGTTATCATACGTCGCATAAAACATAACAAAAATGCCGAGCAGCCAAACCCCACCAAACGCCTGTGGAAGGCCCTCGGATTGGGTAGGTGCCAGTCCTCCTCAAAACTCTACAAAACTGAGGTAACCTACGGATGCATGTAAAGTTAGTAAAGTGAAGCAAGTGATGAAAGAGCTCGTCTAAGGAGGACGTATTTAGTTCAGATATTCATAATGAGATTATATGAAAATTTACATAACATATGATTATTACGTTGTCAAAAAAAATTTAGAGAAAATATCTCTCTTCTCTCTCTCTCTCACTCTCGCTATCGCGCAGAGAATGTTAACTTGCAATAAATGTTAAGATGATTTAAAATGTCGGTGGATTTAAATGTACGACTAAGAATTACCTGACCTGGTTCCGTTCCAGCGCTCCACACCCAGATGAATCGCAATCAATTCTTCCCAAATCTCATCCTCAAACTTGTCTTCCGAGGTAAGCACGTAAGTAATAAGGAATTTGGGTAGATTAAAAAAAGAATAGTGCATCTCGAGGAATCACAAAGCCATACCCTCGCATTTGGAATGGGGAGTCATCGTATGCATATACCTGTATAGGTAGGGGTGTCAATAGATCAGTGGGACACGAGATCCAATACAGATTCAAAGCTAAAAATTTGATCTTGGTTCACATTGTTGACCCAAATTTACACATTTCAGGTTGACCCGATACCCCATATTTCAGATCACCTCTAGGATCATCCATCTGGGTGCTCCATCCTGAAATCTCTCCTCTCATCCCGTCTCCCATGTCCGTCGCACCAAGGTTTAAGGTTGAGGAAGAAGAGGAGGGAAGAAGAGGAGGATGAAGCTCACCTGCACTGTAGCCACCGCCGTGGTACCCCTCTGAACCCCATCTCCCACGTCCTCTGCACCAACATGCACGGAGAAAGAAGTGGGGAGGAAAGAAGAAGGATGAGGCTCACCTGCCCTGCTGCAATACTTCTCCCATCCCATCTCACATGTCCACCAAGGTGGAGGGAGAAGGGAAGCGAAAAGAAGGGGAAAGATGGCAGCACCATAATAGTAGGGGCGGGGGAGACTCATCCCACCCCGCCGCCACGGCAACAGCAGGCTCCACCGTCACCTACCGACATTCTCTGCTATCGCTGCCTCGGGCTCACCAACACTGCTGTCATCATCACCTGGGCTCTGCTGTCTTGCTGTGATCCAACGATGCAGCTTCACTTGCCCAACTCCCCCTCCTTCGTGAGTCACCCTGCAGCTGATCCCCCCCTCCTCCACGGCCCCCTTGCAGAAACAGATCCTCTCCTGCCCCGCTTCGTGGTGCGCCGCCGCAGCCGCTGTGCTCTTCCTCCCAACCCCTCTCCCAAGCATTGCTTCTCTTTTGAAATGGGAGCTGCATCATGAAACTATGATGGGCATGCGCATTTAGGGTTTAGGGTTGTTGAATTCAAAATTCGAAACTGTATTTTGCATTGAACCTAAATCCGAGTCTAAATTCTGAGGTTTGTTTCGAACTGGATTCAAATATTACAATTTCAAATCTAAATTCAAGTCATCCCAAACCTGATCAGATCCGACCTCTTGACACCGCCCATGTATAGGGAGTCATGAACCCTATGTGTTCATATAGAAAGGAAGAACCAGTCTAAAGTTCTAAACTGAATTAGAAAGTTCTCCCACCTACAACAAGAAATCATTAAGGCCAGGGACGAACTATAGTTTTATAGGGCCCTTGGGAGCACTTTTTCATTTTTGAACTACTCTCTAAAAATTTGTTCTATATTCGTTTGGCACGATTAGCAATTTTTTAAAAAGTTATATAGACCTGTGTAGCACATTTTTTCCCCTTACATTAACTTGATATGAACGATTCTATCATATATAAAGGAAGATAAATGGCATGCTACATGAAATTAATATCCAACGCCACTTCCAATTTTTTTTTGTCTTTAGCACCTATATTATGTACACGAATAGGAAAAATTACAATCATAGTGACATTTACCTACGTGGTCTATCTACGAAATTCTTTCACATCTCTGATGTAATTCTATTCTGAAGTTGTTTACAAGACCATCGCATTGATATCGTTGAATACTGTTATCCTTCAAATCTGATTTTTTCACATCTCTAATGTAATTCTATTCTGGAGTCATTTTGCTTTTTTCGAATCTGCCTTTCCCCTTCGCATCTGCCTCTCATGCCATTGGCCCTGCGGCTAGGGCTCACGGGTGACGCTCATCGGCCGTTCTCTCTCACGGTTGCCTCCCATCAACTAGGGCTACTGTGTGTTGTAGGTGAGAGGACGCGACGTCGACTACTGTAAGCCGGCCTCCCTGCGCAACTACGACTACGGTTCTCGCCCCGACAAGACGCGGCGATGTCGAGCCGTCCTTCGATGAGACGAGACGCGACGATACTACAGATATGTCACTACATTCCACCTTAAGCAGAGTTCCTCTACGAGAAGGCTAGCAATGGTTGCAAGTGCGGAGATAAAGAGAAGAAATTATGAAATTGTTTACAAAGCCATGACTGCGTTGATATTGTTGTCCTTAGAATCTGATTTTTTTTCTTCTCCGTTGTTCAACTTCTCTATCAATAGCTCCAGATTGCCTTACTCGGACAGCCAGATAAAGAGAAGAAATTATGAAATACAAATTTTTGAGCCATTCAAAAGAACGAGAATCACAAAGACAAACAATTTGCACGTCTATGGGTGATACACGAAAGATTATAATAGTTCCAGAAAGGATTTTTTTACATATATACCCCTACAAGCTGCTGCATTTACATAGATACTCTTGATTTTTCATATATCGTCATAAATACCCCAGATATATTCAAAAAGGCTGCAGTTATACACCTCCGTCAGTTAACTTCAATTGAAAATGTTAGAAAGATTCCATAAATTCTAGTGAAGTCAGGGACATATATGCAAAGTTGTGGTGCATTTAAGAGTATACATGCAAAAATATCAGAACGTTTTTGACAAATTCAGTTGGGTTTAAGTTTAACCATGCTTTGACAGGAAGCGGTATGACTGCAACCTTTGTGAAGATGTCAAGGATATTTATGACAATATGTGAAAATCAAGGGCCCATATGTAAATATGATAGTTTGTAAAGGTTTATATGTAAAAAAAATCCTTCCAAACACTAATAGAATAACTGTGAATTTTGCTTCTAAAGTTTGATTAACAAATAATACACAAATCATATCTCTTCCCTACATAATATTCAGACTCACCTAAAGATACATAATACGATCTTATTTATAGAAGAACCACAAATAAGGAACCCCCCCCCCCCCAACAAAAGAAATCAAATCATTGAACCCATCTTAATCCTTCAAACAGTAAGCCTCCCAACGACACCTATCCTCTCGTCCAACTACAAAAGAGAATTAGGAATAGATGGGGGGAAAGATGATTATCTGATTGGAGCCACATCTACACCCAGCTCATCATCAACAGATAGCATCATTTTTCTACAAGTTGCAAGACATTGCAACCACCACTCCGCAAGCAAAGACAACTTCCCCACCTCATGTTGCTATCCCCAAATATACGATACCTACAGAGGTTCCTAACACCACGGTCTAAAGACTATAGCACTATTGATCATATTGACTGCAAGTTGGCCAACACGACGAATATAGATGCAGCGGAATGGGTTGGAGGGTTTGGCCAGCGAGGAGTTGCAACGGGAAGGTGGGAGGGGCTTGTGGGGCTGGCTGGTGAGGGGTTGCAATGGGAAAGGAGTGGTGGGTGGTCGATGTGGCTTGTGGAGGGTATGCATGGCAAGGGTCGAACAGGAAGGGGGAGGCACGGGCAGTTACGCACAATGAAGGTGTGAAATTAGGGCAAAAGGATATATCGTATTTTAATTCAAAGAGAGATTACAATGTATATGTGGCTGGGAACACACAATTAAAGGCCAGACACACACTAAGAATAAAATAACAAAAATATCCCAAACTAAATTATTTTAACACGCCCCCTCAAACTGGAGCATATATATCAAACATGCCCAGCTTGTCACATAGCACTGAATCGACCAACTCCAAGCGACTTTGTGAAGAGATCAGCAAGTTGGTCTTCAGTAGGAGTGAAAGGAGTACTAATCTTCTGAGATATGACTGCATCCCAAATAAAATGGCAATGAACCTCAATATACTTTGTGCGCTCATGAAATATTGGATCCTTTACAATATGAATAGCAGCTTGGTTGTCACATCTCATCACCATAGGTTTAGAATAAGTGACCCCAAAATCTGCCATCAAAGATTTCAGCCACATCATTTCACAAGTTGTCTGAGCCATTGCTCTATACTCTGCTTCAGCACTTGATCTGGCAACCACACTTTATTTCTTGTTTCTCCAAGTGACAAGATTATCACCAACATAGGTACAAAAACCAGAGGTGGATCGTCGGTCCAACCGAGATCCTACATAATCTGTATCAGAAAAAGCCTCAATAGATAAATAATCATTTTTCTTATATAGAAGACCACATCCAGGAGCTCCTTTGACATAATGCAGGATCTTTAGAGCCGCTTCCCAATGACATAACTTTGGATTCTGCATAAACTGACTAATAACTGATACAGCAAAGACAATATCTGGGCGAGTCACTGTCAGATATATCAGCTTTCCACAAAACCGCCTATATTGAGTAACATCATTGAACATTGGACTATCCTCCACTTCAAGATCAAACTGAGGAACAATGGGTGTATCAGCAGGTTTACACCCCAACATTCCCATCTCCTGTAACAAGTCTAGAGCATATTTTCTTTGAGATAAGGAAACACCATCATTACCATAAGCAATTTCAATCCCAAGAAAATAGCGCGGTCTCCCTAGGTTCTTAGTAACAAAATGACACTGAAGGTATTTCTGAACTTAACACCATTTTATCATTTCCCGTGAGCAGCATATCATCAACATAGACAATAAGAATCACCACACCATCAGTAGTATGGCGAACAAACACAGAATGATCGGCTTGACTCCTCTTTAATCCAACTCCAGAAGCAATCTGACTGAATTTCTCAAACCATGCTCGAGGACTTTGTTTTAAGCCATAAATTACCTTTTGTAGTTTACACACCATCTCCCCCTGAGTAACATACCCAGGAGGTTGCTCCATATATACTTCTTCTTTAAGATCACCATACAAGAAGGCATTCTTGACATCCATCTGCAACATATTTCATCTTTGATTGATGGCAAGAGAAAACAGCACCCAAACAAAGTTAAGTCGAGCAACAGGAGAAAAAGTCTCGAAATAATCAACTCCATAAGTCTGGGTAAAACCCTTGGCCACAAGTCTAGCCTTATATTTGTCAATGGAACCTTCTGGAGTGTACTTTATAGTGAACACCCACTGACAAGCAATAGGGGTAACACCGGCTGGCTGAGGTACAAGGACCCAAGTACCACGAGACAGTAAGGCAGACATTTCCTCATCCATAGCAGCCTTCCATTCAGGTTTGGATAGTGCTTCAGAGACAGACTTTGGAGGGTGAGCATCAGAAATAAACAAGGCATACTGACGAAAAGATGGAGACAAAGCATGATACGAAATGAAGTCATCAAGAGGATGCTTTGTACTGGATCGTTTTCCCTTGCAAAGGGCAATAGGAAGATCCAGATCAGAAGCGGGAAGTGAAGTCTCACCAGTGGGAGGGAGAGCCTCCAGTGAAGAAGTTGACTGTGACAAGACGACAGGCGGCGCACTATGGGTCCATCGTTGATAGATCTGTCCAAATCTATTATCCGCATCCCGAGGCTCAACACAACAATCAGTATCTGCAGCTGGCACATCCAGAGAAACAAGATCAAGAGGAATAGATGAAGGAGAAGTCTGTGCAGGAGAAGGCTATGGAGAAGAGGGAGAATCATAAAAGGGCACAGACTCAAAAAAGGTCACATCAGCCATCACAAATGACCTCTTGGACCGAGGGTCAAAACATCGATACCCTTTTTGGGTTCGAGAATACCCCAAGAAGATACAAAGAACAGATCTGGGAGTCAACTTATCATGTCCTGGTCCAAGAGTGTGAACAAAACACTTACACCCAAAGACCAGAGAAACTAGAGGAAGCGGATCTTCATTTGGATATAAGCATGAAAATGGATTTTTGTTATCTAACACCTTGCTTGGAACCCGATTAATAAGATAACACGAGGTAAGAATGGCATCACCCCAATAGTACTTTGAAACATGCATGTGAAACAAAAGAGTACGAGCAACATCAAGTAAATGTCGATTCTTCCTCTCAGCAACCCCATTTTGTTGAGAGGTGTAGGGGCAAGATGTTTGATGAAGAATTCCATGCATTGAACAGAAGGAAGCAAAGGATGACTGGACATATTCTTTGACATTGTCTGTACGCAAAACTTTGATGGACGTGGAGAACTGATTTTGTATTTCTGAATAAAAAGATTTGAATACATCAAATACCTCTGAATGAGCTCTCAAAAGAAATAACCAGGTCATCCGAGAAAAGTCATCAACAAAAATGATAAAGTATCGAAATCCGAGTCTGGAGGTGATAGGAGACGATCCCCAGATGTCGGAATGTACAAGATGAAATGGAGCAATGCACCTTTCACTATTACTAGAAGGAAAGGAGACCCTATGATATTTCCCAAGCTCACAGGCTTCACACAAAAGTCTATTTGTTGAAGAAGAAACGGGAACAATCTCACGTAGCCTGGAAAGGGATGGATGTCCAAGCCGACAGTGCCACTGAAAAGAAGTATCAGATGTTGAGGAAGCCTTTTGTCTTTGGAGAGGTCCATCAACGAGGTAGTACAATCCTCCAGATTCATGACCGCCACCAATCAGCTTCTTCGTCTGGAGATCCTGAAATATACAATAAGAAGGATAGAATGTTACTGAACAGTTTAAGGAACGGGTCAAAGAACTAATAGATAACAAGCCAATGGGAACGTTTGGAACATAAAGGACATCTTTCAGGGTTAGAGATGAGGTATGAACAATACCTTTCCCAGCAACAAAACTATACGACCCATCCGCTACAGTAACTGAAGGGTGAGTAATAGATAAATTAAGAGAGGAGAAAAGGGAACTAGTACCTGTCATGTGACAAGAAGCACCAGAATCCACAATCCAGGAGGAATTGTGGTGAACTGCAGAGGCACTACCTGATGTGGTGGCATGAAAGGATGAAGAATGTGTTAAAGAGCCTTTTAAGAGCCGTTGGAATGCCTCGTACTCCTCGGGAGACAGTGTAACCCCTTTCTCAGATAGTGGTCCTATAGGTGGCTGCTGCACAGGCTGTGGCATAGACTCCGGAGTAAGAGATGAGGAATCACTAGAGGCACCCAGATTAGCAACAGGTCGCAGACGTGATCCCCCTTTGCCATATTTCTTCCAGCAAAAATTAGGCTGATGTCCAGTTTTGTTACAATGAATACATGGAGAGCCACGACCACGGCCACGTCCACGGCCACGCCCCCCTGCGGCAAGAGCTGAAGCACTACCGAACTCTCCAATCTCACTAGATGTTGTCTCAGTCAGATTCAATTTGGTACTTGCTCTAAGAACACGAGAGTAAGCACCAGCCAATGTAGGAACCTGAGTGTCGGCAAGTAAATTGTCTCTAACATGTCCGAGATTATCATCCATTCCAGACAAAAACTTAGCAACAATAAACTTTTCCTTTTGTTTCTCCAGTTGAGCGGCATCTACAGCACTAGGCTGATACAGTTTTAATTCACTCCAGAGACTCTGAATTTCAGCAAAATACTGAGAAATAGGTCTTCCTTCTTGCTTTAGAGTGAACAATCTTGAATAAATATTATAAATATGAGAAATATTTTGCTCTGTAGAATAAATCTTTTTCAGAGTATCCCACATTTCTTTAGCGGTGTCTAAAAAGATAATACTATTGAAAATACTCTGTTCACAACTATTATTCAGAACTGAAATTACCATCCCATCGTCAACTTCCCAAGCTTCATAAGCCTTCTTATCAATTTTCTCTGGAGGGTCTTGCTCAATATGTCAAAATTTTCTCAAAGAAAGCAGCAGGAGGCGAAAAGACCGTGCCCATTGAAAATAATTAGTGCCATTTAACTTTGTAGCAGTAGCCATCATATGATAAAATTTTCCGTCAGAAGTTGGGATAGAGGTGTAAACACGCTGTTTCTGACATCCCCTGAGAAAATCTCATATTACTATATGACGCTCCGCAGTGACTTTCGCACCTGAATCGCTTGAGTGCTTCCTATTCTTGAGTCTTTTTCGTCCCTTTGAGTGGGTAACGTAACACCCCTGCAGCATCCGGAAATCGCCTCGTCGCGGAAATCATGCAGCATACGGACGGCATCACCACCGATCAGACGCATCAGAAGATTCTGGAGACAAGGATTTTTCCGACGGACGGCTGCCGACGCCCTTTCGGGGGAATCTGGGGGGTCTTCATGGAGGCGTCCAGGCCCATGGACGCCTCCATTAATTTGAAAATATATAAAATATATAAAAAATATATAAAAAATGAAAAATCATGAAGGCATCCACATGGCTGGACGCCTTCATCAATGACAAAAATAAAAAAAAATAAAAAATAAAAAATAAAAGAATAATATTATTAAAGGCGTCCAGGGCCCTGGACGCCTCCTTTTGAGGCGTCCAGATGCCTGGACGCCTTCATTATCCGGCTCACGAACGCCCCGATCCGCCGATCGATCTGTCATTTCGGAAAAATCTAAAAAACTTTGAGGTGTCCAGGTGACTGGACGCCTTCAATCTCCAACATCCGGACAAACCGAACCGCCGCTCGATTTGACGTTGTGCAAAAATCCAATAATGTGAAGACGTCTTGCCAACTAGACGCGCCCGCTCGTGAGTCACGGGTGCCAACCAAAGCCACGCGTTGTACCAAACCGCGTGCGGCTTTCGGCGGGGTTCCGGTGGGCTGTTATGAAGGCGTCCAGTTGCCTGGACGCCTTCATGAAAATATTCAGAATAAAAAAAATAAAATATTCATTTTGCCTCAGTGGAGGCGTCCAAGCCCCTGGACGCCTCCATCCTCCGGAGCTCTATAAATAGAAGACCCCCCCCCTCAGTCCGAGGGGGAGCTTCTAAGAGGTCCGACAGGCTGTCGGATCTCATTTCTAACCCGTGGGTCTTTTGCAGGGGGAGGTTCTGCCGGATTCTCGGGTGCCCGCGCTCGCAGGAGGAAGGCCGTCTTCGTCCACCGTGCTTCCACACCGTCCCTACGCTGTCGAAGCTCCGCCGGATTTCACCATCGGCACATCCAATAAGCCAATCCTTTCCTTTTCTTCGTAGTTCTTTTATATTCATCATCTCGCATCCTCAATCTCCCTTTATAAGAGAGCCTTCTGTTATATACCTCTTTGCATAATTCCATTCATCATTACATTTTCTTCCCACTCATGTCTGAGAGGGGTTTAAAACCACACCAACCAGGTGTGTGTGTTCTGCCACGATTTCGTCATTTTTATTACAAGAGATTGATACTACACTGCCATTTTCTAATTTCGTTTATCTATTGTCTGTTGTTTTGCAAGGGTAACTGAAGAAAGCCCTCTCTGTCGGCCGGCCGAAGGGGGAGAAAGAAGCAACCCGCCACTTCCTGCTAGTGAGGTAGGCGCGATCACTCTTTATTTTTGGGGCCCTCGACCCCTGGCGATCACATCATAGTCTCGAGGTCGCGGCGAGTAATTCCCGCAATGGCCATTTGAATTCTGTATGCTCCTTGTTATATCTTGAACTGCTCTTATACCTGCCATATTCTCGAGGCCACGGCGAGTCACTTCCCGCAATGGCCGTTTAAATTCTGTCAATTATACCATGTTATACCTCTATTCTGCTATATTCTCGAGGCCGCGGCGATTCACTTCCCGTAATGGCCGTTTGAATTCTGCTTCTTTTTATATCTTGTTATATCTCTATTCTGCTATATTCTCGAGGCCGCGGCGAGTCACTTCCCGCAATGGCCGTTTGAATTCTGTTTCTTTTTATATCTTGTTATATCTCTATTCTACTATATTCTCGAGGCCGCGGTGAGTCACTTCCCGCAATAACCGTTTGAATTATACTTCTTTTTATATCTTGTTATATCTCTATTCTGCTATATTCTCGAGGCGCAATGGCCGTTTGAATTCTGCTTCTTTTTATATCTTGTTATATCTCTATTCTGCTATATTTTCGAGGCCGCGGCGAGTCACTTCCCGCAATAGCCGTTTGAATTCTGTCCTTCTATTTGTATATCTTGAATTACTTCTATATCTGCCTGCTATATTCTCGAGGCCGCGGTGAGTCACTTCCCGCAATGGCCGTTTCAATTCCTGTTATTTAATTCTCGCACCATTCCCATCCCCCGAGGTCGCGGCGAGTCACTTCCCGCTGTGGCCGTTTAACCCCCATATCTTGCTATATCACATCTATCCCGCACGCCCCGCCGGAGTAATCTCCCGTGGTGGCCTCTTCTCTCCTCTTCCTGTGTTGCAGCAAAACAAAACGAGCCCGCCCACTCCGCATCATTTCTCAACCGCGTGACGTCGCTCACAGATTGGCGATCACGGTGGGACTTCTGGTTGCTTTCTTTCAGTTACCCTTGCAGTTTCTTGTAATTTGCTTTATTGTCTCTTGCGTGTTGTGATATCTTGATTGTTTCATTGTTCTGTTGCGCTCCATATATCTGTCAGCATTTCATTGCATACATCCATCCCTCTTTTCTATTCTTTTTCATTTTTTCTAAGGATCACCCTCTCTCGGTGAAGAAAGGACTCTCCGTTCGGGAATTCCTCTCGACGGACTAGAATCTCCTCCCCTGGGACCTCCGTAAGTCCCCGACATCGAAGAATCTCCTCTCCGTTCACTGGGCTGGTTGTACCATTGAAGTTCCCCGGAGTTACTCGATCCATTCGTGGTGAGACGAGAGCCCCTAGCTGACACGGCGGTGAAACAAAAATGAACTAGGGTCCCTATTTTGTGAGAACTTTAGATCTGGTTAAAAACACACAAAAAATCATCAAAATCAAAACACAAAAAAAAGACGTAAAGGCATTCACTTGTTTGATAATCTTTGCTATTTGCTTGCCGGTGTATGTTTTTGCGTTCCGAAAAAACTCTGAGCATGGCTCACGAGTCTTTTGAGGAGAACCACCTTGGTCGTGGTGAGTCAGTCGAGCCGCGAGTCCATGCTATGGACTCGGGTCCTTCCCATGAGCCCTGACGTGAGGTGCAGGTTACCGCAGGGGACACATCCCCACCACAGGACATCTCCTCCCTGCTAGGTGTCCTTGCCAACACGGAGCTTACCTCTGAGCAGCTCCGGGCCTTCCAGGCCATTCTGAAAGGAAAGTCTATTTCTCCTGCACCCCAGGAGTCAACCCCAGACATCGCACCCGTCCAAGAATCGGTGCAGGCCATCCCATCTCCTTCATTGGCGCAAGCCATCCAGTCTCCCTCGCTTCAAGGGCTTGCGAGTCAACAACCACCCTCGTTCCAATTCCCTTCACAATCTCAAACCCCTGCTGTTCCCCACATACCTCTCCAGCCGGGGCCAACTGCCGGCTGCCCGGCAGCTCCCTCTCATTCGGGGTTTCCCCCTCAAGTTGTCGGGAGATATTTTCCTCCCCAGTGACAGGTGCCACCTTCACCTCCCGAGGAGCTCGCCCAATCACTCCTCAACATGTTCAATAGAATGGACGAATGATTTTAAAATTTGAAGAAAATGGTCGACGTGAAATCCACCCCGGAGGTTGCTTTGTCAATCCTTCCGGTCATCCATCTTCCTCCCTCCGAAATGCCCACGTACCGTAGGTACAATGGCACTGGCAACCCCTTTATTCACCTCAAGGACTTCATGTATGAGTCCTCCTATTGGCAAAATGATCAGAGATCCCTGGCATACATCTTTCGAAGGTCATTGGATGGTCCTGCGCTAGAGTGGTTCTATTCTTTGGAGCCCGGCGAGGCCGAAAATTTTGAAACAGTCCAGAGAAGATTTTTACAAAAGTTTCGGGATAGGGTTGGTCCCTCTCTTTCCATTACCGACCTAGTGGCCGAGAAAATGAAGCCCGACGAAGATTTCATCCGTTATGCTGATAGATGGAGGTCTCTGGCAGAAAGGATAAGGGATACCCTCTCAGAGCCCGAACAAGTGAAGATGATTGTGTCCAATGCAACCCCACAGTTCAGGCATGTCCTGGCCATGAACAAGTTGGCCACAATGGAAGAGCTCTATGAGAGGGCCCGGTATATCCAAACCCAGTTAAAAGATTCCCCTATCATGCACATGTTTGAGCCGCCAAAGCTCAAGATAGTCAGAAAGACAGGCACTGGTGTCCCGAGTGGAGCAACAGAAGGGGTCGTAACAAATGAGCAAGTGAGTGCAGTCAACAATGTCAACTATGCAGCCAACCCAAGGTTCCCACAAATGCCTCGACTTCCCCTCCAGCAAGGTCCTTTTCCCTCTCGTCCTACACCCCAAAACAATCCACCCCAGAATAACATGCCTCCACCATTTCCCCCCCAGCAACAACAACAACCCCAACAACAACAACCACCACCTCCATACCACCAAGTTCCACCCCCAGGGAAATATGGACCCCCACAGCAACAAAGGAGACCAATCGGCCCCAAGAGAGCCCATTACCCACCGTTGCCAGAAACCTTAGCAGATATTTTCAATGCCCTCATGGCCTCAAATACACTCGTCTTACCTAGGGAGAGGCTCGCATGGCCCCCGAATGTCGACACTTCCAGATACTGTGTCTACCACAGGCAGCCAGGACACACAATAGAGAATTGTTTTCACTTTAAGGACTACATCTATGATATGAATGATGAGGGTGGGATTGACTGGGATGAAATGAGACGATACGTCGCCGCTTTCAAAGCCAGGAGACCCCCTCCTAGACCACAGTTCCAACAGCAGCAGTTACAACAACAGCAACAACCACAGCAACAGCCTCAGCAGGCACAACAACAACAACAGTCCAACATGGGTATAATTCAGAATCCATTGCCGGAGCACCAACAGCCCAATCACCAGGTCAACCCCATCTCCTCCTTACCGGAAGTCGGGAGAGAGCAGGTGTGGCACCCAGAAAGTACCTCTATTTTTTCTACCGCCAACCCTATCGTAATGCAACCCCCTCGCCTTGCCCGGGTAGCACCTCTCTCTCATCAATCCGCATCAGTACCGCCTTCACCATTTCCACTGCCGTCATGTCCTCTCATTCGCACCCCAATGACCTATCAGCCAACACCCTCCACTACGCCCCCACACCCTCTCATCTTCTCTCACTCCTCCATTTTGCCGTCCACCTCTACTACATCTACCCCTATGCCTTCCAAACCTCTCATCATCCGTCAACCATACCTGACCCCGCCTATCTCCGCAATACCATCACCAATGCCTTCAAAACCACTCATCACCCACCATCCCTCTCAAAACCATTACCCGCCTGGAGCCTTATCCACTTCCACTTTGCCTCCACCTCTACCTTCCAAACCCCTTATCCTTCATCGCCCATATGATATCCCCTCTACCTCCACCGTGCCTCCACCGAACAAACCTCTCATCAGAATCCCTGCTCCCATTGCTACTCCAGCTTCGTCAACCATTCCTTCACCACTAACCCTCAAACCTCTGTTAAAACCCACAGCTACCCCCATAGAGGTACAAAATCCGCAGGCAATGGTGCTCCGGAGTGGAAGGATTTTCCACAGGGTCTTCCCCCAGAACAGTCAGAACCTCGAGCAGTCTCAGCCAGAGAAGGACGATGGAGAACAGCCAGAAAAATCTATCCCTGGAACACAGTATGATTTGTTGAAACACTTGGACAAGACACCTGCTCGGATCTCCATCCTCGAGCTGCTTCAAAGGTCCACCTCTCATCAGGCGGCCTTGATGGAATATCTTCAAAAGGTCATGGTGAATGAAGACCTCCCCGTAGAGAAATTTTCAACCGTCCTGACACCAACAGACATACAACCGGCCATCATGTTTTACAACTATGAGCTCGCTCCCAAGGAAGCTCGAAAATATCCGCTGTACATTGCAATAAAAATCAATGGAGTCTCCATAAACCCGTGCCTTGTAGACACGGGTGCGTCCATAAATGTGATCTCCACGAGCACCCTTCAGTTGTGTGGGGTCGACGAGGAACAGATAAGACCTTCCTCGATCACAGTCACAGCTTATGACAATAGCAAAAGGCCGCCACAAGGGATGATTATCCTGAAAGCGGAGCTAGGCCATGTGTCAGTCTCTACGGAATTCCACGTCCTTGACATGGACCCCACATTCAAGGCCATACTGGGTCGCCCCTACATTGAAGCCATGGATGATGTGCCTTCCACCAACCATCAGTGCTTAAAGTTTCCTTACAATGGGAGAATTATTAAAGTGGTCAGTACACCTGTCCTTCACACAGTAGATGCTATCAACACCTCTCTGCCCTCTGTTTGGCCGTCTCATCGGCCCATATTTTCGCTGCTGGATGTTTGTGATTCATCTCACACTCCGCTAGCACCAAAGAAGCCGATCAAGACGACAACACCATGTCTCCCTTTTCATTCCAAAGGTTGGGAGATTATGAGGAATATCAGATATCAACAGGGCAAAGGTCTGGGGGCGCAACTACAAGGTAGGCTGAAACCACAAAAGGAAATCAGGCCGAACCGCATGTTTGGCCTAGGCTTCAAAGGACCACTCAAGGGAGATTGGAAGCCCCTCACATGGACCCTATCAAACCATTTCAACAAAGGGCCCGTTATTCAGATGGGGGATTACCCGCAAGAAGCACACGGGGGATCACATGCTGTATATTCGGCTGAAAAATATCCGAGGGTCACCAAAAGAGGCAAGATCGAAGATCCAGAATGCGAATGGGACAAGTGGTTTGATATACGGGATATTTATATTGCACTGGAAAGGATGTTCTCGCCTCCCCAGCTTGAAGGGCCGCCATTGATCTCCGAAATGCCAGAGAATATCACTATTGTTGCCAAGGTTCCAAACTATCCTCGTCCTCGCCAGAAGGACTCTGTCACCGGCAGATCTTTATCCGTCATCAACATTGCCATCGACGGCTCATTAGCCGCCGTCTTCTCCATTCACTCATCTCAGCCTTTGCTGATGTCTTCTTCCTGGGCCAGACGATTGTCTGATGATCTTCCCAGATCCCCTTCTCTACTCACCTACCTGCGCGGGTTTCTCAACCCGCGCCAAGTTTTCAATCATGATATGCTCTACGAGCCTCCCAATCCTTTAGCTATAATCACTTTTCGCTCTCCTCCGATTTCTTTTCATTGTTTTATCATCAAAAATGAAAACGAAAAAAAAAACGTCAATTTTCAAACTCCTCAACAACACATCATTATTGAGGAAACCTCCTACATCTCCCACGAGTGCGTCCTGCCCTGCGGGCCACTCATCCAAGGTCCCATGAGTGACCTTTTCTACCCTGAGGGGTCCTTCCCTGTACATTCTTCGGCATCTTCTTTAGCTTCTTCGTCTGTAGGACAACCCAGTCAACCTAGGAATAATGAGTCAAGGGTAGTATCCACAAAGAAATCTAAGGGTAAGCAGATCCCTCGTCGATTCCTTCTGGATTTAGCCACCAGATGTCAGGCCCTTCTTGCCATCCCTCAGTTGCTAGAAAAATACATCCAACTACCGGAGATAGAATGTGAGGACAATTGTGTGATTGATGAAGGATATGGGGTTTATGAAATCACCGATGAAGAATACCCTTTTGAAGAAGGGGATGAAGAATATGAGGATACGGCTGGCACGTATGCTAGTGGAATAAGGAGATTCGATGAGCCGTCAGCCGCCGTAGAAGAGTCCACCAAAGAAGTCAACTTGGGAACAGAGGAAGACCCTACGATCATCCTCATAAGTGATAATCTACCACCCTCTGAAGAAGAGGCATTGGTCGAAGTTCTTAAAGAGTACAAGGACACGTTTGTATGGAGCTACAAGGATATGCCGGGATTGGATTCCGCCTTGGTTGAACATCGCTTAACTCTAAAACCAGGATCCGCCTCGGTAAAACAAAGGTTAAGGCGTTTCCACCCTCAAATGGCTTTGAAAATGAAAGAAGAGGTCGACAAGCTCCATAAAGCCAGGTTTATTAGAGTCGTCCTTTATCCTCAATGGGTGGCAAACATTGTCCCGGTCATGAAGAAAGATGGGAAGTCAGGATTTGCATCGACTTCCGGGGCCTTAACCGCGCGTGTCCAAAGGATGATTTTCCCTTGCCTCATATTGATGTGTTAATCGATAACACAACAAGATATGAAATCCTCTCATTTATGGATGGATTTTCAGGATATAATCAAATCCGTTTGGCAGAAGAGGATCAGGAGAAGACGTCATTCACTACACCATGGGGAACATATTGTTACGTGGTCATGTTGTTTGGGTTAAAAAATGCTGGAGCTACTTACCAAAGAGCTACGATGGCCATATTTCATGACATGATGCATATATATCTGGAGGTGTACGTGGATGATTTATTGGTGAAATCAAGGACCAGGATGGAACATCCAAGGGTTTTGGCTAAGGTCTTGCAGAGATCAAGAAAGTTCCAATTGAAAATGAATCCGAAAAAGTGTGTGTTTGGTGTATCATCGAGCAAATTATTGGGCTTCATTGTGAGCACAAGGGGGATCGAGATAGATCCCAACAAAGCTAAGGCCATCAGGGACATGCTGTAAGGTTTCGCACAGCACCTACAGGCGACGCAGCGGATAACAAAAATTTCATTTGTCCGATCCCAGTGTTATGGAAAGCTTAATCTGTGCTCTAATCGGTGTTTCTAAGACCCTAATTACGGGTTGCGTGTTTCACCTTGCGCGGAACGACGCTGTCCGCTAAGCCCGATGCAGAGAAATCGAGCCACACAACTGTACGGCCTCTAGAGCAGATCCACACGGACCCTTGCGCAGCGACGGTACCTCCCCAGCGCAACTTTCCCCGACTCTATCACCTTCTGGAGTGAGAGAGAGCAAAGGGGAGAAAGGGGGGAGGCTAATCCTCCTCTTAAGCTTATGTGCTTGCTTAAGCTTAAGAGGTTGGAAGAAGTGAAGGCTCGAATGAGCATCACGTAGGTGGCTATATATAGAGTTTAGATTTATTAGAAAATGGTTCTAAAAGACCGAAACTGTATATATGTCCTATCCACTATTATACATATGTATTAAGCTCCATTTACACTCCTTTCCAAAAGGAATTAAAAGAAATTAATACATACACTTGTATAATAATAATCCGTCACCCAAGAATCCATTGTGTGTGATCCTCTAGGCCCTCAGTCACTCTAGTTTAAGGTCCATTAACTTCTAATTCTCAATTAGAAGTAAATTAAATGTATTCTTCGCTTCTACTAGAGCCGAACAATAGTTTAATTTATTCCGAACCTTTGATCACGTTGGGTTAAGCAAATCCGCGTGATCCTAGAGGACCCCGGGTTTAAACCAGCCTGTCTGGTACCTGTAAGTCTACAGTTACCGCATCGATATAATCCCTCGCTCATTCTATGAGTCTGGTACGATCGAGGGTACGGTTTCTGTCAAACCCCATGATCGTGCCATTTGACTATGACCTCCTTAAAGTGTATGACGTCCGTCCTAAACGAACTCATACGACCCTGGCCAGGGATTTAACGGAGCGTCAATGTCATGACCCATTAACTGTCTGATATATACCCGACAGTGAGCGATCCCTTCTTGACCATTGATGATCTTCACACGTATCCTGGAGTGGTTAATGACTCGGCAACTCATGACTTATGGTTAAAGTCACTTAGCTAAGTAATTAAACCATTCCAGTCCTCGTGTAAGATCCGATCAATGTCTCAGGTCAAAGGACCAACGATGCTACTATGACCGTTGGATCTTCAGTTGACATAAGGTATAATCAACCATCTGAAGATCCAATAGCGGATCAGTTCAGTGCACATCCTCCAAGGACATACACCTACACATATGTGTTGGTGCCCCGCACCAATGACCATTAGACTGGTCATCGACACATCATGTGTACTGGTTTAATAGGTAATCAAAGTCCCCGAGTGATTACCCTCCAACCATGAACAGTTTAAGGTATGTGTACATGTAAAGTCAATCTCATGTTCGAGATCCCATCTCGAGCTGATTTTACAACCACATATCCTAGGGACAACGTAAAGTAACACAATCGCATATTTACGCTCAAACATCACTTTATTAATGAACAAGATCGTACAACTATTGGGCCTACCCGACCCGAAATTGGCCTGTAGCACACCAACACTAACAATCTCTCACTTGAACTACAGCCAATTGCCCACAACTTTGAGGCCCATCTTATCCCGATGACGCTCAAATACAGTCTGTGTCAAAGGCTTAGTCAGTGGATCTGCTATGTTGTCTTCTGACAGTACACGCTCTACCATCACATCTCCACGATCAACAATCTCCCGAATAAGGTGAAAGCGCCTGAGAATATGCTTTGACCTTTGGTGAGATCTCGGTTCCTTCGCCTGGGCGATGGCCCCATTATTATCACAAAATAATGGGATGGGAGCTGATATCTCGGGAACTACGCCAAGTTCCAAGATGAATTTCTTCATCCAGACGGCTTCCTTAGCAGCTTCAGCTGCAGCAATATATTCCGCCTCCGTCGTCGAGTCTGCAGTCGTGTCTTGCTTGGAGCTTCTCCAACTGACTGCCCCTCCATTCAACATGAATACAAATCCAGACATGGATTTGCAGTCATCTGGATCTGACTGGAAACTAGAATTTGTGTAAGCTCTAAGCTATAGGTCCTCTCCTCCATAAAGCAGAAAAAGATCCTTAGCCCTTCGCAGGTACTTAAGGATACCCTTTACTGCCTTCCAGTGCTCTTCGCCTGGATTTGCCTGATATCTGCTGACAATGCTTAAAGCATTGGCAACATCAGACCGTGTACATAGCATTGCATACATGATTGACCCTATCGCCGAAGCATAGGGTACCTTATTCATGTGTGCGACCTCCTCAGAAGTTTTAGGACTCATCCCCTTGGATAGGTAAATTCCATGTCTCATGGGAATGAGACCTCTCTTGAAATTTTCCATCCTAAACCTTTTGAGGATAGTGTCTATGTACATGGATTGAGATAATCCTAGCATCCTTTTAGATCTATCTCGATAGATCCTTATGCCCAGCACATAGGATGCTTCTCCCAAATCCTTCATGGAGAAGGTCTTGGACAACCAAGACTTAGTTGATGTCAACATCGCTACATCATTCCCAATGAGTAAGATGTCATCAACATAAAGGACCAAGAAGGTCACTGAGCTCCCACTGACCTTCTTGTAAACACAGGGTTCATCTTCATTCCGAATGAAGTTGAAAGATTTGACAGTCTCGTCAAATCTTAAGTTCCAGCTTCTAGATACCTGCTTTAATCCATAAATGGACCTTTGAAGTTTGCATACCTTATTAGGATGTGACTTGGAGGTGAATCCCTCAGGCTGTACTATGTACACCTCTTCTGACAGGTTTCCATTAAGAAAAGCTGTCTTCACATCCATTTGCCAAATCTCAAAATCCAGGTATGCAGCAATGGCAAGGAGGATTCTGATTGACTTAACCATGGCTACCGGCGAAAACGTCTCGTCATAGTCAATGCCTTGCCTTTGACGATATCCTTTCGTCACTAGTCTAGCCTTGTATGTGTCAACATGTCCATCTGCACCGATTTTCCTTTTGAAAATTCATTTGCAGCCGATAGGGACCTTCCCTTCGGGTACATCAACTAAGTTCCAAACTTTATTGGTGTACATGGACTGGATTTCTGAATCCATTGCCTCTTGCCATTTCTCAGAGTCTACATTATGGATCGCCTCCTGGTATGACTGAGGATCATCATCCTCATCGATACATACCTTAGAGGACCCCTCTGAGACATGTCCAACATATCTCTCAGGTTCTCTCGGTAGTCTACCAGATCTCCGTAGTGTCAGTGTTTCACCTTGAATAGGATCAACCGATACCGTCTCATTTAACGAGTTTGTGTCTATGGGTTGTGGTCTTTGGACCTCGTCCAATTCTATCTGGCTCCCACTGTTTTTCTGGAGTAGATATTCTCTTTCCAGAAATACAGCTCTCTTGGCCACTAAGACCCTTTGCTCAGAAGGCTGATAGAAATAATATCCAAACGTCTCCTTTGGATATCCCACAAACCTACACTTATCGGTTCTCGACTCAAGCTTATCACTCTCGTTCTTCTTTACATGAGCAGGACACCCCCAAATTTTAATGTGATTAAAATTTGGTTTCATGCCCTTCCATATCTCATATGGTATAGAAGGAACTGATTTACTTGAGATCATATTCAATAAATAAGCCGCAGTCTCTAACGCATAGCCCCAGAGAGACAAGGGTAGTCCTGACATAGACATCATGGATCGGACCATGTCTAACGAGGTCCTGTTTCTCCTCTCGGATACACCATTATGTTGTGGTGTATACGGTGGAGTCCACTGAGAAACTATTCCATGGTCTTTAAGATAAGAAGTGAATTCATGGCTTAAGTATTCACCTCATCGATCCGATCGAAGAGCCTTAATACTTTTGCCTGTCTGTTTCTCTACTTCATTCTTATATTCCTTAAACTTCTCAAAGGCTTGTGACTTATGTCTCATTAAATACACATAGCCATATCTGGAGAAGTCATCAATAAAAGAAATGAAATAGAGATAGCCTCCTTTTACTTCTATGGACATGGGTCCACACACATCCGAGTGTATGAGCTCGAGAAGGTCAACAGCCCTCTCACCATGTCCACCAAAGGGAGCCTTGGTCATTTTCCCCATGAGACACGACTCACATGTATCAAATGGCTTGTATTCGAACGAATTCAAATACCCATTTGAGTGTAAGTGAGAGACTCTTTTCTCACCTACATGACCAAGTCTGCAATGCCATAGATATGCAGAATTCACTTCATCAGCATTGGAAATTTGCATAACATTAGAACGTGTATCTAATATATAAAGACCATTGACTAATGAACCATTGGCTATAATCAAACCATTATTCATTATAGAGCACCCAGTGCTATTAAAAGCCAATGTATATCCAATGTTATACAAGCCAGAGATTGAAATAATGTTCTTAATAATATTAGGAACATAATAACAGTCATTCAGCTCCAGAATGACTCCTGAAGGTAAACTGAGGCGTGCAGTCCCGACAGCTTTGGCAGAAACCAAAGCTCCATTTCCCATCCTCAGTTCAATCTCCTTTTTGCCCAATCGCCTTCTATTTGCCAGCACCTGCACAGAATTGCAGATATGAGATACACATCCAGTATCCAATACCCATGATGTGGATTCCATATATGACAAATTAAGGTCTATGATAAAAATACCTTCATTTAGAATTGCCTTGCAATTCCTTTTCTAATGCCCAGTTTCCCCGCATCGAAAATATGTGTCTTCCTTTTCATTCTTCTTGCCCTTCCCTTTGTCAACTTTGGCGAGTTGCTTACCCGTGGCCTTTTTCTTTCCCTTCCCTTTGTTACTCGTGGTGGATATTTGAGAGGCCTTCCTTTTCTTGTTGGCCCGGCCAACAATCATTACAGATGAAGATGGTTTATCTTTCTGCATGGTTCCTTCAGCACTCTTTAACATATTGAGCAGCTCTGGGAGAGTTGCTTCAATCCTGTTCATGTTAAAGTTCATGATGAAGGAAGAAAAGGAATCGGGCAATGACTGGAGTATAAGATCAATGCACAGTTCAAGATCCAACTTGAACCCCAGTGCATTGAGTCTCTCTATCCACTCCATCATTTTTAGTACATGAGCATGTACTGAAGAACCCTCAGACATCCGTGTCCTGAAAAGCCTTTTGGAGATGCCATACCTCTCAATCCTACCCTGCTCCCCGAAGAGCTGGCGTAGATTGAGAAGTATACTTCTACAATCAGTCTTTTCAAATTACCTCTGTAGCTCTGGAGCCATAGAGGCCAACATGTAACATTGGGCTAGGGAGGAGTCCTCAGACCACTTGACATAAGCCAGTAACACGCCCTCGTCAGCATCAGGAGCTGGCTCAGAATGAACCGTGTCCAACACGTACGCAATCTTTTCGGCGGTAAGGACTATGCGTAGATTACGCAGCCAATCCGAGTAGTTCGGTCCAGTTAATCTATTTGCATCCAAGATGCCGCGGAGAGAGTTGGACGACGACATTGTAATCTGGATAAGAAATAAAAGATAACTTACCATGTGTTCAAATTCTTACTTAGATGTGGTTTTCTATCTTGGTTAGTCCCACTATTTTTCGATCGGACTATATAACCCTCAGTATATAGAACGGGAGATCAACGAGATCAACCTAGTGGGTCGGAATCCCAACGAGACTGATGTACGACCTTGTGGAAAGCACAACAAGCCATACACCATCTCAAGGGCAGTCAACAAGCGCTTGCATCTAATGCAATATCCGATATTCGGCCCCCGAGAAAATATCCCCTTGTGGAAAGCACAATAAAGGATATTCTCGGTTAGATCTAACCATCATTACTTCATAGTAATGAGTTCATGACCCGACCCTTGTGGAAAGCACAACAAGGCCGAGTTCAATTCCTCACCCCATTGAGGCCGAGCCTTGGAGTTTAATCCCGCCCCCAAACTCATGGACCTTGTGGAAAGTACAACAAATCCATGAAATGAAGACGTTCATTCACTCCATAATGATGGAGGGCCACGATGACTCCTAGAGCCACGCTTACCAGATATAAAATTTAATCGCGAGGGAATTTAATTTTATCTTGATCTCACCCTAGGTGGTAATATAAATATATCCATATATTTACCGTACCTAGTAGTTTGCACCAAAAAAATGCATCCAATGCAAAAATAAATGCAAGTGATCATGGACTTTAACCCTAATGTAACTAAGACATCCGGCCCGCTTCCGAAGCAGCTGGATCGTCCTCGTCGGGTGTGCTCCACGCTTTCAAACTCCGACACCGCATAAATTATAACTTTTACACGGCACGCAGGCCGGAAAAATTAAATTACATGTGACTCAAATTCCAGCAGCCCTTAGGGCGAGTACAACAATGGAGGAAGATAGAAGTACATTAGAATTTTAACAGAGAGAGAAAGGAGGTTCGCAGACCCCAATTAATTACATTAATCCAAGTCCATGATCACTTACCAACCCATTCAAATAAAATCAATCAAGGGTTATTTTCTGAAAATGATCCTTACTTTTGAATTTAAAAATGGGATGTGCAAATAAAAATAGGCCAGCTTTGTTTAATTTTAAAAATCAAAACATGATTAAGTAAAATTAGACACACAAGCAGGCCAATACAAGGTAAATAAAGTAAAGCACGTAAAGAACCATCATTTTCTACAGGGGCATCTAATTGAGATAATTAATTAAATTTAAATTTAATTATCTAATAATCAAATTTAAATTCAAAATTTAAACATGTCAATAATTTAAATTTAAATTCAAACTAATTATCCAATAATTTTGTTTAAAAATAAATTTAAAATAATACAATTATCCTCAATTATCAATTTTCTAAAATTCAAAATTTGAATTTAACAATTATCTAATAATTAAAATTCAAATATTTGAATTTTCTATATTTATCTTCAATAAAATTTACATTTTGAACTTTCTAATTATCTAATAATTAAAAATTCAAAAACTTAAATTTTATTAAAGTAACTTCAATTATTACTATTTTATCTCAAGGTAAACAGTAATTATCTCACCTCGGTAAATTCAAATCGATTAAATAAAATTTACCATTCGACATTTACTATTGAGATAACACTATTTAACCTAATAGATAAAATCTGATTTAATTTACTGTGCATTTTAATATATATATATAATATATATATTATTAACATGAGCACAATAAATTAAAAAGGGTAAAAAAATGCAAATATTTTTTTTATTATTTAAAAAAAATTGGCCGAGGGGGCCCGCTGCGCGCCCGCGTGGGCGGCGCCCACGCGCGCGGGCGCGGACCCGCCCGCGGCGGGCGTCGCCCGCATCGCGGGACGGCGCCCGCAATGCGGGCGCTGACCCGCGCGCGGGCCCGCCACGCGGCGCCCGCCCCCGCGTTGCGGGCGCCGCCTGCGGCTGCCCCCGCAGGCGCACAGCGCCCTGGGCGCAGTGCGCCCAAAACGGGCCAACAATAAATTTTTTTTTAAAAAAAAAATTTGCTCCAGGGATGCCCAGCATCCTGGAAGAACGGGGATGTCCAACATCCCCTTCTAGCATTAACAATTGAAGCATTTAATCCCCTTTCAAATATGGTTCTAAACAGTAATGAAACACCGACCAGAGCGCAAAGCTGGCTCTGATACCACTGTAAGGTTTCGCACAGCACCTACGGGCGACGCAGTGGATAACAAAAATTTCATTTGCCCAATCCCGGTGTTATGGAAAGCTTAATCTGTGCTCTAATCGGTGTTTCTAAGACCCTAATTACGGGTTGCGTGTTTCACCTTGCGCGGAACGACGCTGTCCGCTAAGCCCGATGCAGAGAAACCGAGCCGCACAACTGTACGGCCTCTAAAGCAGATCCACACGGACCCTTGCGCAGTGACGGTACCTCCCCGGCGCAACTTTCCCCGACTCTATCACCTTCTGGAGCGAGAGAGAGCAAAGGGGAGAAAGGGGGGAGGCTAATCCTCCTCTTAAGCTTATGTGCTTGCTTAAGCTTAAGAGGTTGGAAGAAGTGAAGGCTCGAACGAGCATCACGTAGGTGGCTATATATAGAGTTTAGGTTTATTAGAAAAGGGTTCTAAAAGACCGAAACTGTATATATGTCCTATCCACTATTATACATATGTATTAAGCTCCATTTACACTCCTTTCCAAAAGGAATTAAAAGGAATTAATACATACACTTGTATAATAATAATCCGTCACCCAAGAATCTATTGTGTGTGATCCTCTAGGCCCACAGTCACTCTAGTTTAATGTCCATTAACTTCTAATTCTCAATTAGAAGTAAATTAAACGTATTCTTCGCTTTTACTAGAGCCGAACAATAGTTTAATTTATTCCGAACCTTTGATCACGTTGGGTCAAGCAAATCCGCGTGATCCTAGAGGACCTCGAGTTTAAACCAGCCTGTCTGGTACCTGTAAGTCCACAGTTACCGCATCGATATAATCCCTCGCTCATTCTATGAGTCTGGTACGATCGAGGGTACGGTTTCTGTCAAACCCCATGATCGTGCCATTTGACTATGACCTCCTTAAAGTGTATGACGTCCGTCCTAAACGAACTCATACGACCCTGGCCAGGGATTTAACGGAGCGTCAATGTCATGACCCATTAATTGTCTGATATATACTCGACAGTGAGCGATCCCTTCTTGACCATTGATGATCTTCACACGTATCCTGGAGTGGTTAATGACTCGGCAACTCATGACTTATGGTTAAAGTCACTTAGCTAAGTAATTAAACCATTCCAGTCCTCGTGTAAGATCCGATCAATGTCTCAGGTCAAAGGACCAACGATGCTACTGTGACCGTTGGATCTTCAGTTGACATAAGGTATAATCAACCATCTGAAGATCTAATAGCGGATCAGTTCACTGCGCATCCTCCAAGGACATACACCTACACATATGTGTTGGTGCCCCGCACCAATGACCATTAGACTGGTCACCGACACATCATGTGTACTGGTTTAATAGGTAATCAAAGTCCCCGAGTGATTACCCTCCAACCAGGAACAATTTAAGGTATGTGTACATGTAAAGTCAATCTCATGTTCGAGATCCCATCTCGAGCTGACTTTAAAACCACATATCCTAGGGACAACGTAAAGTAACACAATCGCATATTTACGCTCAAACACCACTTTATTAATGAACAAGATCGTACAACTATTGGGCCTACCCGACCCGAAATTGGCCTGTAGCACACCAACACTAACACATGCCACCTCTCAAAAATTTGAGGGAAGTCCGAGTTTAATTGGGAGGCTGCAATTCATCCGTCGGTTTGTGTCTCAGCACTCGCAAAGGTGTAGACCTTTCTATGAGTTGACCAAGCCGAGAGTAGAATTCCATTGGGATTCTAAATGCCAAAAAGTTTTTGAAGGGTTAAAGAAATATCTGGTTAGTCCACCCGTTCTCATTCCACCCAAACCAGAAAAACCTGTGATCCTTTACATCTCAGTCTTGGATGACTCCGTGGGAGCCGTCCTCGCGCAAGCCGATGAAGAAGGCAAGGAACGGGCAAGCTATTACTTGTCCAAACTCCTCAATCCCTGCGAGCAGAAGTACACGGCTATGGAGAAAACCTGTGTTGCCCTCGTTTGGGTAGTACAGAAATTAAAGCATTACTTTCTGGCTCATGAAGTCCATTTGATTGCTCGCATGAACCCCATCAAGTTTCTCTTGGAGAAATCTGTCCTCACTGATAGGCTAGCACGCTGGCAGAGTTTCCTCTCCCAGTTTGACATCACATATATTCAGCAAAAGGCAATTAAAGGCTATGCTATAGCCGAGCATCTCGCTCATCATCCTCTCCCCAAATTCGATCCTGTCCAGTCAGAGTTTCCAGATGAGGAACTAATGTCCATCAACCAATCAGATGATTACATATGGACGTTACATTTTGATGGAGCTCTGAATTCCCAAGGGAAAGGAATTGGTATTGCCCTCCTGTCGCCTGAAGGCCTTACATTCCCACTGGCATACCAGCTCAAATTCCCTGTTACCAACAATATAGCTAAATATGAAGCTCTTCTAGCTGGCCTGGAACTCGCTCATTCTTTTCGTATCACCGAATTGCGAGTCGTAGGTGATAGTCAACTCATTCTTCGTCAGGTGCTCACCAAATATCGCACCCACGATCCCAAGCTCAAGCCATACCAAGAACTCAATGCTGCCTTTGCCAAACTGTTCACCAAATTGATCTTTGTCCATGTCCCTCGTCATCAGAATATTCTGGCCGATGCCCTCGCCTCGTTGGCATCATCTTTAAGGTTCCCTCTAGGAAGATGGTTTGATTCCATTTCCATCTACAAGCGTCACGCCCCTGTAATCAATGACGTTTCCTACGTAGATATTAAGGATAGGATAGCAAGGAAGGCCCTACAGGAAGAAATCTTTGAGAAGAGGGAAATCATGTTGGCAGAATTTGAAGAAGAACTGGCCGACGAGGAGAAACCTTGGTTCTACGAAATTGTCAAGTATTGCAAAGATCAGTCTTACCCTGAAGGAGCCACCACGGAGGATAAGAAAGCCATAAGAAGGGTGGCTCAGAAATACACATTGGTTGGAGGTCTACTGTACAGGAGAAGCCTTACAGGTGTTCTACTAAGATGTCTTGATGACGATGAGGTTTGGAAATGTGTAGAGGAAGCACACTCAGGTGTATGCGGTGGCCATGTAAATAGCCAAATACTCGCTAAGAAGATCATTTGGCAAGGCTTTTACTAGCCCACTATGGAAGAGGATTGTGTTGTTTATGTCCGTAAATGTGTCAAGTGTCAGCTTCACGCCGACAAAATTCATTCACCATCTTCCTCACTTCATTCAATATCCTCACCATGGCCTTTCTCCATGTGGGCATTCGACATCATTGGTCCCGTAGGTGATCCCAATTCCCTCACCAAGCAGAAATCTTTCATCTTCACTGCGACGGAGTACTTCACCAAATGGGTCTAAGCCGAAGCTTATGCGAAATTAAGCCGTCAACAGTCTGCAAGTTCATTATAAAGAACATCCTCACTAGGTTCGGCATCCCAAGCATAATCGTCACCGACAATGGGCCACAGTTCATTTCTCAGAACCTTCAGGACCTCTGCAAAAGGTACGCAATTGCATTACATCATTCATCACCTTATTACCCACAAGGTAATGGCCAAGCAGAGGCCACCAACAAGACATTGATCAAAATCATAAAGAAAACCTGCGAGTCTAGTAAGTTTTCAGACTGGCCAGAAAAGCTTATCAAAGCTCTATGGGCCTATCGCATCTCAATCCGTACCCCCACTGGACAAACTCCGTTTGCCCTTACTTATGGTATGGAAGCGGTAGTCCCGTACGAGACTCTGATCCCTTCTCTTAGAGTACAATTGGATGAGGAATTTCCCCTCGACGAATGTCGTAATTCACTCCTTACCCAATTGGAACTCTTAGATGAGCTGCCGAGCATGCGCGTGTGTATCAAAATAGACTCGCTCGTTTTTACCAAAAGAAAGTCGTTGAGAGAAATTTCAAAATTGGCGAGATGGTCGTGAAAAGAATTTTTGTCAAACCTGGCGGACCGCGTTCTAAACTTCAACCCAATTGGGAAGGACCGTACGTGATTCAGGCTGTGCATCCTAGCAACGCCTACAGACTAGTCGATGCTGAAGGGACCGAGTTATCCCACCCTTGTAATGGACTTTATCTTAAAAAGTACTACCCTTAGCTTAATGTCAAAAAAAATAGCAAAAAAAAATGAAAAGAAAGAAAACATAAAAAAAACAAAAATATTGAAAATCACTAAAAATATATAAAATTTTAAAATACCGATGCCTGGGAGTTACCATGTAGTTAAGTCACTGCATCCAACCTCCATGTTAGGATAGGGCCCATTAAAGATTGGTAGGCACCGGGTCGTGGTCTGCCAGAACCGTGGAGATCCCTGTCCGACCATATCGGCCTATGTTCGCTCAAAGGAAGCCGACATGTACACACTCATGTGTTTTATCCAAAAAGTTGGTAGCATCACCTACGGTGGGGCCTCACCCAGAAGATCTCCAAAAGTTGTAATCTTTATTCTCTTCTCTTCGACCAAATGAGACAGTCGGCGCCCTTAAAACGCTGAGCATAAGAAACCAAAACTCAAACCCCTTAAGGTAAGAGTAGGATCCATTTCCTCGAGCATCGATCAGAGCACGAGAAGAGGGCAGTGTCCCCGCAGGCATACAAAAGGGAGCCCACAACGTCAAATGACTACATCTCCCTCGCAAAAAAAGAAGCACAAAATCAAAATCAAAAGAAAAGCCTGGTCGTGACTGTGCCTGATTCAATCGATGAAACCCCTACAAGCAAAAATCTAAATCCGCAGAAGGGGCCATGGAATGTAAATGCTCGAGATTTGATCCGAAATTGTCCGAAAGGGAAGAGTTAAATGGGCCCTTATTGGCTCGCCGGGTTAACGGTTTTGCCGATCCTCTCAGGAGGTTTACCCCCTACACTCTTCCTTCTTCCTCTGAAGATGAAAGCTCGATGGAGTTTCTGAAGGGTGAAACCCGCCAAGGTCTGCGACCATATTTTAACACACACATATGGTTGTCTACTTTGAAAAGCAAAAGCTATTGCTGCGAAGGAGTCTCTGTGTTTCTAGCCGGTCAAGACCCCTGTCTACTACCTTGATGTCTTCTTATTTAACATTGGGCTTAGGCCAATGCAAGCGCGTCACCTATGGGTGCGACGACGTCTAATTCCGGGTCAGCGTCGCGCGGTTGGTCGTTAGGGTTCCAGGGTGTTCCATCATATACCATTTGAGTTGTGAGGAGATAGACCTGGGTCGGGCAAATCATTTATCTCGAACACCTTTTAGGTGAATCCCTGTGGTCGGAAGCAACTGGGAGCCTAAGCATGGCATGACGGTATTGTCATCATGGTAAGTCTTAGCCGGAGGGATTATCATTCGAGGGGTCTAGAGGCCCAAATCAACCTAGATGTGCGCTTAGGATACCTGAGAGGTTAGTAGGAAACCCCTGTTCTCATGTAGGTTAGGTGCCGTATGGGTGCTTACCAGGCGTTAGCGACAGAAAAAAAATGATAACAACAAAAATAAAAAAAGAGAAAAAGAGAAAATGTAGATATTTGCAAACAAAAAAAATGAATATAACAAAACAACAAAAAAATGTCAGAAAAATAAAAAGAAAAAATAAATCATTTTCGCATGATTGCATTTGTATGCATCATTTCACTTTAAATTTCGCTTGCATTCGTGTGCTTGTCTGTCGCATTCATCATCATCGCATTTTTCCCTTGCCTTCATTAATAAAGGCTTGGCCTCTTGACCCGTTATCAAGGACAATCAAAATGACCACCTGCTTATTGAGCAAGGGGCCAAGTCAGAACAGAAATTCTGACTTGTTTGTTCAGTGATGTGTGCAGGGATTCGAGATGGTAAGAAGGAAAATCAACAAAAAAATAAATATTTTATTCCATTCCTTCTAGAAATTGTACATTAAGTTCCACTTTCTCTCTCTACATTACTTGCCCTGCCACTCTCCGGGTAAAACGCTCTCAAGGGTGCTACCCAACTACGAAAAGCGGTACTTCTACCGCTCTGTACTCCTCTTCCAATCCCCACACCCCGGCGTTGATCCGTCGGGGCAGCAAAGAAGCTACTAGCACGAAAGCCACGCTCTCGTGCTCTTCGGTAGCGTTCCTCACCATCTCTCAGCCATTATTCAGCGAGACCAAGGCTAGTTCGGAGTTCAAAAAGTTGGGCCTCCATCGCCCTTCGCTCCTCCCTCTCAGCCAATCTGCCGGCTCTTTCTCTTTCTTTGTCCCTTTCTTTCTCTGCCCGTTCTCTCTCACGGTCTTCCCTCTCCAGCTGAAGGGTGATCCTCAGCTCCATGGCATCCCTAGAAGAGTCGTCGTCAGGACGACGCCGCAATTCCTCCTCCAGCTCTGCTATTCTAACCTCCCTCTGCGCAGCATGGGCAAGTGCCTCTTGCGTCTCCTTTTCCTGCCAGATGTATCATCTCAGATATGTGGCAAGGCATGAACAAGGAGAATTCAATAGTGAAACCCCTACCTGTGTAGAGAGCATTGGCACGAGCAAGTTGCTCGTGAAGCAAGTCAAGTTCTGAGGTAGGGATCCATAAGCTGGAAGAGACTCCACCGGCTCCCATCGCCGATGAGGCCGCGTCAATCTGGGCGCGCTGTAATCATGAGATGATAATTAGTGGCCAAGCACCGTGAATCTAGGGCGTGATTCGGAGCGTGCACTGTATACACCTACCGAAGCACTTAAGGCCCCTCGGGTGTCACCCAACTGTTGCTCCGTCTCTGCTAGGCGAGTTCGTAAGCTCGCTATCATAGTGTCACGGACATCCTGCAGCCATAAGAGTCAGCATTTCCACACACAAAAAATAACCAAAAAAAAAGAGAAAAGAAAAAAAAAGGGGGAGACCCACCTCCACAAGTTCCCGGGGTTGAAGCCGCTCTGCGTACATTGTCTTATACAGACGCAGATAGTCTTCACTATCATGCGTATGTGATTCTACGATTGTGCCACCCCGTTGCCAGTCTTCATACTGTTCGGAGAACCGCACACGCCAATCAATGCAAATTGTCAGTCCCCGTGTCTTTCTTCCGACGCGAGGTGGCGCAGTCGTATCCACCCATTCCTGGGCCAGCCCTAGGGTCCTCATAACCAATCGTAGCCGAAGCGGCTCGATTTCATTCAGGCAGTGCATCCAGAGGTCCCGTCCGAAACGGGCACGACTTGTTAAAACCCATGGTTGGTCGGCATCAACCATGCCTGCGTAAGGTCTCCAGTTTACCTAGGATATGTTGTACATACTCGTTTAGCTGGTCAGAATAAAAAAATAAAAATAATGCCAAAAAGAATCTTACCATCGATGCAGGCAACTCCTGTAGCTCGCGCCTTAGCACCATCAGTTGGTAGGTTAGAGGTGCTGCACTCATGATGGGTTGCCACCGCCTGACTAACGGCACCATCACTGGTCGCCAATGTCGAGCTCTCCCCATCGGGAGGTAATAATAGCTCCACAGCTGCATTAGCATATGCCATCAGTACCTTAAGTGGACTATTACAAAAAACCAACAAAAAAATAAAAACAAAACCAAAAATATACCTGGATAAGTGGTGTGAAACCACTCACAGTCATCTCACGGTCTGCCTCTTGGGACATACCTGTAAACAAGTGCGCCAACATGGCAGCTCCCCAGGCATACTGCCATACTCTTTCAAGGTCTGATAGCAGCTCCAGAAAGCGACAATGGATACCGTATTCCTTCGAGCTCAGTATCAATCTTCCTAGTAAGATGAGGAGAAATCTCCTCAAATCCATGTTGGATCTCTCCCAATTGCCAAAATCTGTGCAGTACACAATACGACATCCTCTTTCCATCCTTTCCATGAATTCTTCCGAGGACTCATCGTCCCGTCGACGAGTTTCAGTGAGCCCTAATGTCTCCATGATAGATGTCCTGACTACCGACCTGTTCTTACGACCGTCTAGGTCCAACCCTAGTAGCTTCTGGGCACCTTCTCGGTAATCCGCGTAAGTGACTCCGGTCGCTGCCTCGCCATCCACCTTGAGGCTCGTGATTCGGACCACATCTTCCAGGCTGGGCACCATGTGCCCCCAGGGCATCAAGAATGTCCGGCTCACTGGGTCTCATCTTTCACGCAAGGCTTGGATCAGAACCAGGTCGAGCTTGATCGGCTCGATTCACAGGAAGGCACCAAATCCCATCACGTCTAGCCTGGCATTCTGAAAATCCGGGAGACCCCTGTATCCTGCCACTACTAACTCCCATGAAATATGTGATTTCATCACACTCTGCGCATACGCGAGGAATGGAGAAGGGTTTTGTCAAAGGAAAGAAAGAAGGAAAGAAAGGAAGAAAGGAAGAATGAGAAAAGGGGGCAGGAAAGCTCAGCTTACGAGTTGCGATTGGGTCCTCTCGCTGAAATGCCCTTCGAGGTCCGAGAGTTTCCTGGAACTGCTACCGCTGGACCTGCTTCTCTTCGAGGAGTGGGAAGATTCGCCCTCCATCCAGACCTTAGAATTCTGAGTTCCTCCTCTCCCGTGAGAACTTGTACTTTTCTAGTTAGCTCTCGATGTCCCTGGGAGAACAAGAGGCATGTATTTATAGAAGTGGAAGGGAGTGCGAACCGAAGCTGCCTCCATCACCCTTAATGATAGCCCTCGCAATAGGGCGCCTGCCCTGCGGACCCATGTATGACTTCACCGCTCACGCAGGATGAGTGATTGGACGGTGTAATATGACGACCTGCCCCCTATGCTGTCTAGGGATGCCCTATCATGTTATGGAGGTCGTCCGCAAAAGTTGAAAGATCGTCCAGGAGAAGGGGCCAGAGCCGTCATTATTGGCTTTGACGACAGATTCCCGTGGAAAAATCGTCACAGCAAGATACGATTCCCCGTTTTGGGCAGGGTCTCGGCGAGCATATCACATGGGGACAGTGCAAAGAGAAGAAGCGTAGGAAGGAAGTAACGCGCAAGAGGATAAATGAGCAACAGGGACACAAATCATTCCATTCATAGGTCTACATAAACTGTCATAAACATCACAATCATAGAGAGGAGGCGTATGCTAGCTCGCCAACTCTTTCCATCACACTCACGCATATCCCTCTAGGCGTCCCTCTGCTCCCCCCTAAGGTGAGAGTCCCTCAGGGGCCTTCTGGAGCCCCATACAACAGCAGTCCCCTCACCCTGTGGCAACTGCTCCACAGCAGCGGCCCGCTGCTGATCCCCTGGCGTGGCGAAGAAGCCACCGACAGAAAGGTGGCCAGACTGGCGGAGTCGCGCCCCAAACTCTCGTGCCCTCTCGTAATTCGCCTCCATGTTCTCTAGCCTCTGTCCCATAGCTCGGAGGCCTAGTTGGAGCTCCCTCACCTAGACCTCCATGGCTCTTCTGTCCTATCTCTCCTTCTCCCTCTCCAGCCTTTCTCTCTCCGCCTCTCTCTTGGCCACATGGAGGAACACCCTCAACTCTAGGATGTCCGGATGTGGCCTCTCCTCACTGTGACGCCGTAGCTCCGCTACAATCGCTACCCAGGCATCACGCTCCTCTTTAGCCCGGGTCGCGCGGGCCACCGCACCGGTAAGTTGCTCTCGGAGGGAGGCAATCTCTCGAAAAGGGGCCGAGGAGCTGGAAGACGCGCCGCCAGCCATTCCCACCATCGCTGCCTGCTGGGCACGCTGGAACAAACAAACAATGGCCGTCGGCTAAGCTCCAAAAAAAAAGAAACTAAAGAAAAATTACAGCACTTAACTTACCAGGATCGACAGTTCCTGTTGAGTGACAGCCAGCTACCGCCTAGCCTCTGCCAGTTGGGCACGCAAGCCATTGATGTCGCACGTATCCCCGGGTTGGAGAGGTCCCACATGACTCTCCCTCCGCTGCCGCTGGAAGTCGGCACTGTCCTGCACCAATACGCTCCCTTGCTGCCCAAGCCTTGCCGCGACTCTCCTTCCTGACATGGCTCGGCTCATCAGCGCTCGCCCATTCATCGGCCAAGCCCGGGGTCCTTGCCACGCCCTACACCAAGAAAGAAGGGTCTTACGTCAAACAACGAGAACACGTCTCCTGTCAAGGACGCGTCAATCATTTGAGTGCAACACTCGCCGAACCCTTTCTCCCTCTCACATGACTCACTCAAAACTCAAAATAGATCAAAGAGGAGAAGATCGAAAGACATACCGGGCCGTGTTCACCTCCCTCCGTGCCATCGGGCCCCTCGGGTCCCTCAAGTACCCGAAGGGGCCCTTCCTCTTCCATGGACGCCTCTCTGTGCTCTCGCGCATCCCTCCTCGGGCAAGGAGTTCCTCGCCCCTCTCGCCCTTCATCACGATTTGGCCCACCAAACTCCATCGATCGAGAATGGAAGAAGACGAAGATGGGCAAGCAAATCTCGAGGGGAGGCGGGCTCATTTGCGGGCAAGGCACGGAAGAAGAAGGGATGCCTGGCGCTTTAAATTTGAATTTGAAAGTTAAGACGCGTCCCCGCGCTTGGACGCGCCCAAAAGGAGAAAAGAAAAAAAAGAAAAAAAAGAGGATCCCTCCGTGCAAGGCATAGTTCCCTACTTTTTAGGGCAAGGTCTCGTGAAACGTGCCTCGAAACAACTTAGTGTAAGGAAAGAAGCATGGGAGAGAGAAAGTACACACAACACAAGGAACCATTTCATTTCACATAAGCAAACAGTCAGTTGTACATCATGAAGTGAGGAAGGTGGAGTGTACAAGCAACTCTCTAACTCTCGCTACCACCCTCCTGATCATCTCTCTCCTCCCTCCTCTGACGGGGATCCCTAGGGGGCCTCTGCGAACCCTGAGAGGCGGTGCTCACCTCGCCCTGTGGTGGCACGCCAGCCTCGAAGGCGCGGCGATGCTCCTCAGCCGAAGAAACCAGGAAGCTGCCCATGGAGAAGGAACCAGACTGACGAAGTCGCGCCCCGTGCTCCTTCGCCCTCTGATACCGCTCCTCACTCTCCCGAAGCCTCCCCTCCACTATGCCGAGACTCAGTCGGAGCTCCATCATCTGGGCCTCCAGAGTCCTCCTCTCGTCCCAATATCGCTGTCGCTCCGCCCTCCTGTCCTCTCTCTCTCTCTCTCTCTGCTCTCCCTCTCCTCTCTCTCTCTCATCGCCTCTCTCCTCGACAGCTCGAGAGCAATCCGTAGCTCCAGTACGTTGCAAGGAAGCTCCTCAGCCTCCCATCGTCGCTCCTCCTCTAGCTCTGCTATCCGCGCGTCACGCTCTGCCACCCAAGCGTCGCGGGCATCGCTGTGGACACCAAAAATTGCACACCCATATATCCTACTCCGCCCAGCACCAACAATGGCGCCGAGTGAAGAAGCCTCGGAGAGACTAGGTCATCCGGGCTCCCCAAATAGGCACACTACCGTGAAGCCGTCTTCGGGGTCACGATGGTGAAAAGAAATTAATCACCAAGAGCCCCACAATCTATGGGCCATAACTCATGCTCACAACGGGCTCAAAACTACCCATTTAGCCCTTTAGCGTCACACTCCCTGGGGCCGCCCCTTCAACGGCACCCCGCAAGGCGCTCAGCGGCACGCCCCTTCAGCGGCACGCCTTGGCGCCCCTTCAGCGGCACACCATGTGCCCCCCCTTTCAGCGGCACACACTCCAGGGTGCTCCAGCGGCCCGCTCCCGTGAACCCCTTCAGCGGCGCAGCCCCTCAGCGGCACACCCATGGCAGCCCTTCAGCGGCACGCCCCTCTGCCCTTTCAGCGGCACACCCCCGTGCCCTTTCAACGGCACGCCCTCACATGCCTTCCACGGCACACTCCTGGAAGCCCTCAGCGATGCCCTTCAGGCAGCTCCAGCGGCACAGCCCCCAGCGGCACGCCCTTCAGACGCCCCAGCGGCAAGGCCATTTGGCCCTCCCGCGGCACACCCTCAACGCCCTCAGCGGCACACCTTCCTGGTCGTTCAACGGCACGCCCTTTGGGCTCTTCAGCGGCACACCTGTCGTGTCTTCCAGCGGCACGGCCTTTGGCCCTCCCAGCGGCACACTTCTTGAGCCCGCCAGCGGCACAACGTTAAGGCATTTCAACGGCCGAACGACATGATGCCCAAGCCCTACGGATTCTTGGCGCGCAGTGGACTTGCTGAGGTGTCGCCCGGGGAGAGAGCCACGCTGCCTACTCCTCCTGCCACCCAGGACAAGGGAGTCAAACCCCATTAAATCCCCGCCGGACGCTTCCCGCCTTCGGAGGCTCCCGCCGCCCGGGGTATAAAACCCCTCTTCGCTGCGAACAGAAAAAAGGAGGAGGAGGGGCATACACACACAGACGGATACACGCAGAAGAGAGGAAGAGAATAGAAGAAGAGGGAAGAGAGGAAGAGAGGGGAGAGGCCCCGCCGCTCCAGCCACTGTCGCCGTCTCTGCGAAGAGGGAAGAGAAGAAGAGAAAGAAGAAGAGGAGGGGAGGCTCTGCCTCCCCCTCCCGCTGCTCCGTCCACCGCCGTCCGCGCGAAGAGCAGAAGAAGAAGAAGAAGAAGAGAAGAAGGAGAGGGGAGGCTCCGGCTCCCCCGTTGCTATCCCGTCCACCACCGCCCGTGTGAAGAGAGGAAGAGAAGGAGAGTGAGTGAAGAGAGAGAGTGAAGTCCGGGAGGGGAGGAGTCCATGCCCCCCCATTGTGTCTTCTTTCTTTCTTTCTTTGTCCCCTTATTTTCCTTCCCGTCGTCATGTATTAGCCCCCTTGGGGCACTCCTCTTGTGTGAATAAAGGTAGAGGGCTTGCAATATCTCTTCGGACGTCTTTCTGACGCATTTCTTCCGGGTTTACATCCTTCGGTGTTTCACGCCCCTTTCTTTTCTTCCCTTCCTTAGGGTTTACTTCCTGTCGAGCGTTTTCCTCTTCGTTCACCCCTAGCCGTGCCTCCCATGGCACACCCCAATTGTGCCTCCAACGGCACACCCAATTGTGCCTTCAACGGCACGCCTTGATTGTGCCTCCAACGGCACGCCCAGTCGTGCCGCCTTCAGCGGCACGCCCCCTTTTGACCCTCCAGCGGTACACCCCCTGGCCCTTAGCGGCACACTCCTTGGCCCCCCAGCGGTACGCCCCAGCCCAGCCCCAGCGGCACACCTTTGGCCTGCCTCTACCCGGCACACCTGGCCCTCTCCCTGCCAGTCAGGGTATCCTTAGGTTGCATTAGCCCCGTGTTTCCTCTCTGTCGTCCCCTCCGAGTTTTCCGAGGTTTTATTAAGGTGTTGCCGCTCTCGGGCGCCCACCTCCAGTTGTCGGGTTCTGCCACTCCATGTGGGCGCGTTCCCTGTATCTTCCTTACGCTCGGGTCAAGGGGAGATGCTGCCGAATTTTTGTTAGAAACGATAACCCATTAAAAAGATAAAAGGAAGCAACAAACAAATAAAAGATAACAATGGTAAAACGCTTTAATCAAGGCAAGGGAGCCGTAATCAACATAAGGAGAGCCGAATCGAACAACAACTAAACAACTTGAACATCCGCCATCACAAAAGAAAGAATGAAAATTAATCAAGAGAAGAAAAGAAGAAACCCATGCAAACTTAATAAAAATCAGAAAATAAGAAAAGAAAAGCCTTAAAAGAAACGGAGGAGGAGTGGGCTCCCCATGCCTTTCGCCGGTACGCCCCTTCAGCTACCTTCCCCGGTACGCCCTTCAGTGGCCTTCGCCGGCACACCCACTCGCGCCCTTCGCCGGCACACCCTTTCAGCCCCTCAGCGGCACACTCCCATGCCCCTCGCCGGTACACCCTCTAGCCACCCTTCCCTGGCACGCGCCCATGGCCTTCGTCGGTACGCTCTTTTGGCGCCCTTCGTCGGCACAATCCAGCCCCCCCTTTCGCCGGCACATCCTCCATGGCCCCTAGCCGCACGCCCCTGGCCCTCAGCGGCATGCCCCTGGCCCTCAGCGGCACGCTCCTTCGGCCCTCAGCGGTACGCTCCCCTGGCCCTCAGCGGCACACTCCCCTGGCGGCCTTCAGCGGTGCGCCTTTCCTGGCCCTCAGCGGCACACTCCCTTGACCCAGCGGTACACCAGAAATAATGATAATAATAAAGATAATAAGCTAAAAGAAAGCATAATAAATAAACAAATAATGATACAAAAATAAAATAATGATAATAACAGTAAACTCAAAAGAAGATGGAGAAATAATAACAAACAATAATGATAATAATAACAATAAATAATAACAAATTAAAAAAAGGATGAATAAATAAATAAGAATAATAAAGGAATAAGTAATAGTAATAATAAGCTTAAAAATAATGACGATAATAATAATTAGACAAATAAACGATAACAAAAAAATGAATGAATAATAATAACGAACTCACTCAAAGATACGCACAAATTAAAGAATAATAATGATGAAATTTTAAATAATGATAAAACAATGGTAAAATCTACACCGCAGCCCCGTCTCCCCTGCGACCCGGTGCTGAAGGAACAACAATGTCGCCCTTGCGGGCTGGGCCTGAGTCTTGGGAATTATCCCGAAATGGCCATGGCCCGACCTCGCCTCGGGCTGACATTCCGATTAAGCCGGACTCGTTTCGCAGGCCGGATCTCTTCCGAGCAACTACTAAAATTGCCGCACGCTCGGCAGACATTCGAACGGGTTCACCTCGGTTTTCGCCGCGTTTCTATTACGGACCTGCGTCCGAACGAGAAAAGGCCCGTGAGCGACCAACATGGCCGACGACTCTCGCCCCGATATGGTCGTGAGTCGACATTGTTCCGGGCCCATAGCCCGTTAAATCGGATTCATTCTAATGGGATTCGCTCCCGCTCTTTCATTGAAATTGCCGTAAACTCGGCATACATTTGTACGGGGTCGTTTCCACCCACGTCGCACTTTCAATATGGGCCCTTGCCCGAACATGAAAAGGTCCACAAGTGACCAACAGAATCAGAATAGAACGAGATGGCTCTCGCCACCCCTGGACTCCTTCCATGGGAATATCAATAAGACCTCCGTGGGCCACACTTAGACCTCGGGCCTGTCCCGATCATGGTCATCGTCTGGCTCATATCATCGGTCTACAGCCCGCTCCTTTCAAACACGTTTTCAGTTCTGGAGTCGAGTCCCGGGACTCTCCCCCGTTGCCCTCCGGCACCGGAAATATTAATGATACCCGCGCAAGCCTCGTTCGGACCACGGGAGGCGCCCCCGGTATGGTCCTGACTCGATCTCGCACCGGGCCAATAGATTCACTGGTTTCCGACTACAATAACTGAGATTCAACCGAATGTTTTCAGTGTCTCGGAATAATAAACTTGCCGCATCCCGGCATGCATATGTTCCAGATCCTCCCGCGACGATTACAATATTCTCAAGCCGGACTCCCGTCCGAATATTAAATGGTCTCCCGAATGACCGATATGTTTCGAACGCCCGCTTCTCCGGACACAGGGCTTTTCAGCCGATTCAAGGGATATTCCCTCGTTGCCCCTTGGCACCGGAAATATTAATGACGCTCATGCAAGTCTCGTTTCGACCGCGGGGGGCCCACCCAGTATAGTCGCAGCTTGCCCTTGCACCAGGCCAACAGATTTACCGGTTTCCGACCGCTCTGACCGAGGTTTAGCCGAACGTTCTCCGCTCTTCCGAACAATAGATTTGTCGTATCTCGGCATACATGCTTTCCGGTTTTCCCGCGACAACCGCGCTTTTCTCAAGCCGGACATTCGTCCGAAGATTAAATGGTCAGCACATGACCGACACGATCTCGAATGTTTCCTCCTCGCCCTCGCATGAGGATTTCAATACCTCGTTATAGACCTTTCATGCAATTGATTTTTTTTTGGCCATGAGGCCCTGAATCTCGGCGATTAATCAAGGGTGTTCCCTCGTATGGGGGATGTAAATGACGCCGTGACCTTTATGGCACGGCGGGTTTTTGTCCCGACACGAACCACACAATCGTCTGACCGAGTCAGATCGAGCGCACCATGGGCTCTTCGGAGCCCGAACAAATTGTCACTCCAGTGACTGGCACGCCCACGCACTCAATAAACGAACAAACCAACAAGAGAATAATAAGTGAAAAAAAAGTGCGTCCACAAGTCTGGCACGCCCGGTGGGACCTTAACCACCCTTCATCTCTTCGCCGGGATTTGGGGCCTCGTGGCCTCCTAACTAACGATGTTTGCCTGCTTTGATGAATGGCAGGTGCTGTCTTCGCCAGTCCTATGGGGAGAAATGCCAGACTCGGTGCAGCTGCCTTCGTGGTCTCGGGGAGGCTGTTTCGAAGCATATGCAGCTTCCAAGAATCGTGGGGGCTGTTATAAAAAAAGAGAAGAGAAAGAGAAGAGAAGGGAGAAGAAATTAAACACCCCCCTTTTCCTCAAAAAGAAGGAGAAGAAAAGAAGAAAGGAAGAAAAGAATAAAAGAAGAAGAGAAGAAGAGAAGAAAAGAAGAAAAGAAGAAAAAGAGAAAAGAAAGAAGCAAAAAAAGGGAGAAAGAATTGGCAAGAGAGGGTTGTACGGTCACGTCCGCCGAGACCCGTGCTGAACAAAGATTGCCATTGTGGGGTTGATGCGGTGGAGCGAACCACTCATCCCCTCCCTGAGGGGGTGAGCGCTCTCCTGCACCCCCACCCTGGTCAATCATACAAAAAAGAAGAGAAGAGAAGAAGGGACAAAAAACAAGAGAGAAGAAAAAAAAAGAAAAAAAAGGAGCAGAAAAAGAGAAAGAAGAAAAGTCGGCCAACATCGCCGACCAGAAGAGCAAGAAGAAGCCCGGCGTCCCACCCGACTCTAGGAGGTTCCGAGTCCGCGGTGCAATGACCCCGCTCGTTCCTCCTTCCTGCTGCCTCCATCCGGCACAAAACGGCCCCCGAATGGTTGTTAAAAGACCCAGCTAGCCACAATTGTAGCTTGGTGAATGGTTGCCCGCTGTGGGGAATGTTTTGTAGCAATGAGGCCGAGCACGGCCACCACTCCCGAAGAGAGCCTGTGCATACCCCGCCATGGGGATAAAAAGAATATATATACCCTGCTACGGGGCATAGGAGGTAAAAAAAAGAAATACACCCTGTTCCCAGGGGCACATGAAGAGAATCCGCCCCGACTGAGGGACACACAAAGCAAAAGCTACACCCCGGTTCGGGGCATTTAAAGAAGAATCCGCCCCGACCTGGGGACGTAAGAAGAAATAGAGCTGCACCCCGGCTTAGGGGCATTTGAAGGGGAAATACACCCCGATATGGGGGCACCTGAAGCAGAAGACATACCCCGCCATGGGGACATAAGAAGAAAGGGATACACCCCGGCTTGGGGACGCTCAAAGAAAAGGAGCCACACCCCGGACTAGGAGCATGCAAAGAAAGAAATTCACCCCACCTTGAGGGCACAAGAAGCAAAAGATACACCCCTCGCCAGGGGCATACGAAGAGGATACACCCCGGCCTGGGGGCATAAGAAGCAGAAGAAACATACCCCGCCAGGGGGCATAGAAGCCATAAAGAATACGCCTCGGCTTGGGGGCATTTGAAGAAGGTGCATCCCGCCCTGGGAGCATAAGAAGAAAAGAGTCCACCCCATCTTAGGGGTATTAAAAAAAAAAAACATACCCCGCTATGGGGGCATAGAAATCATAAAAAATACGCCCCGACTTAGGGCTATTTGAAGAAGAAGGATACCCCGCCTCGGGGGACATTGCAAGCAGCGATATACCCTGCTTGGGTGCACAGGAAGAGACCACACCCCACTCCTAGGGGCACATGAAGAGAATTCGCCCCGACTCGGGGGGTACATGAAGCGACAAAGAATACACCCCGCCTTAGGGGAATTTGAAGAAGAAGCATATACCCTACCAACGGGGGCACAGGAGCCATCAAGAAAACACACCCCACTTTCGGGGCACAAGAAGTAAACATTCCCCAGCGTGTCGGGGCAAAAGAAGAAGAATCCCCCTCGGGGGCATAAAAAATAAAGATACACCCTCGTGCCGGGGGCACACGAAGAGAATGCACTCCATCCCGGGGTCATGAGAAGCATAAGGCGCATCCCACCCTGTGGGAATATGAAGCGAAAAGAATACACCCTGGCTTAGGGGAATACAAAGAGAAGTATACCCCACTCTGGAGCAGAGGAAGCGGGAGAATCACACCCCCGTCTTGGGGGTATTTGAAGAAGAAATATACCTCGCCTCGAGGGCCTATAAGCTATAGAGAAACTCACCCTGGCTCAGGGGCATTTGAAGAAGCTACATCCCGCCTTGGGGGCATAAGAAGAGAAGAATACGCCCCGACCTTGGGGCATTCGAAGAAGGAATACATCCCGACCTCGGGGTCCATGAAGTAACATATATCCCCCCCCGGGGGCATCTGAAGCAGAACACACAATATTCCCCGGCTTCAGGGAGCACGTGAAGAAAGGAATACACCCCGATGCGGGAGCACATAAGCATAAGAAGAAGAGACTGCCCCGGCCAGGGGTCATGAGAAGAAGCAGAGTTGCACCTCGGCTCAGGGGGGCATATGAAGAGAAGTGTACCCCACCTTGGGGCATAAGAGGCAGAAGAATCAACCCCAACTCAGGGGTAACTGAAGAGAATTCCACCCCATCCCGCCACGGGGGCACAAGAAGCAAAATACCCCCCGTCTTGGGGGCATATGAAGCCAAGAAGCACACCCCCATCTTGGGGGTATTTGAAGGAGAAGCCCACCTCGCCTCGAGGGCCTAGAAGCTATAAAGAACACGCCCCGGCTCAGGGGCATGTGAAGAGAAGTCCACCCTGGCTCAGGGGTATTTGAAGAAACAACATACCCTGCGTCGGGGGCACAGAAGCCGTAAAGAGATACACCCCCGCCTCAGGGGGGCGTAAGAAGCAAAAGACACACTCCACTCTGGAGGGCATAAGAAGCAAAAGATACACCCCCGTCCAGGGGGCATTTGAAGAGAGCTACGCCCCGTACCAGGGGCATATGAAGAAGAAACATACCTCGCCTCGAGGGCCTAGAAGCTATAAAGAACACGCCCCGGCTCAGGGGCATATGAAGAGAAGTCCACCCTGGCTCAGGGGTATTTGAAGAAGAGACATACCCCATCTGAGGGCATAGAAGCCGTGAAGAGTATACCCCACCATGGGGGGCATTTGAAGAGAGCTGCACCCCGCCTCGGGGGCATTAAAAAAAAAAACACACCCTGGTCTGGGGACATAGAAGCCAAAAAAATTACACCCCGCCTGGGGGCACAGAAGCGAAGAGGCAAAACACACCCCCCTCAGGGGGGATGCACACCAAATGAAGCTACGCCCCAACCTGGGGCACATTAAGAGAAAAAAAGAGCAGAGTAAAGAAAAAGACATGCACGAGGAAGACGTGGTCTTCGAGCCCGCCTCATCACACAAAAGAAGAGAAGAAAAGGAAAAGAAGACACATGAGGCAGACGTGGTCTTCGAGCCCGCCTCATCACGCAAAAGAAAAGAAGAAAAGGAAGAAAAGACACATGAGGCAGACGTGGTCTTCGAGCCCGCCTCATCACACAAAAGAAAAGAAGAAAAGAAAGAATACACATGAGGCAGACGTGGTCTTCGAGCCCGCCTCATCACACAAAAGAAAAGAAGAAAAGGAAGAAAAGACACATGAGGCAGACGTGGTCTTCGAGCCCGCCTCATCACGCAAAAGAAGAGAAGAAAAGGAAGAAGAGACACATGAGGCAGACGTGGTCCCTGAACCCGCCTCTTCACATAAAAGAAGAAGAGCAGAACCAAAAGAAGACACGTGAGGCAGACGTGGTCTTCGAGCCCGCCTCATCACACAAAAGAAGAGAAGGAAAGAAAGAATGCACATGAGGCGAACACGGTCTCTGCACCTGCCTCTCTACAAAAAAGAGAGAAAGAGTCACGAGGCGAACATGGTCTCTGCACCTGCCTCTCTATAAAAGAAGAAGAGAAGAAAAACAAGAGCAGTCATGAGGCAAACATGGTCTTTGCGCCTGCCTCTCCACAAAAGAAGAAGAAGAAAAAAAAAAAGAGACACGGGGCAGACGTGGTCTTCGAACCCATCGCCTCACACAAAAGAAGAAGGAAAAAAGACATGAGACAGACGTGGTCTTCGAACCCGCCGCTTCACGAATCCTTCTCCTCGGCTCTCGTACCCTGCTACCCGACGCCCTTCGGCTCAGCCGTGTAGGCCAAGGCCCACTATCAGGATTGATCCACCCGTCCCACCGCGCTTTCCAATATCTTTTCGGCTCTTGCAGCCCGCTCCCCAATATCTTTGGCTCTTACAGCCTGCTTCTCAGAATTCGGCCTTTACGGCCTGCTCCCCAGAATTCGGCCTTCACGGCCCGCTTCCCATAATTGCGGCTCCTGCAGCCCGCTCCCCAACTTTGGCTCTCATGGCCTGCTTCCCCTTTAGCCTTTGTGGCCTGCTTCCCAGTTCTGGCTCCCGTAGCCCGCTTCCCCTTTGGCCTCCGTGGCATGCTCCCCAATTCTGGCTTTTATAGCCCGCTTCCCAACTTTGGCTCTCGCAGCCCGCTTTCCAACTTGGGCTCTCGCAGCCTGCTTCCTTTTGGCCTTTATGGCCTGCTTCCCCAATGTCCCTCGGCTTCTATAGCCCGCTTCCCTGATGTCCTTTCGGCCCTTCGTTGTCTGCTTCCCTAATACCTCTACTACCACTACACTTATACGTAACAACAATATTTTCTTATGCCACAAAAAAAAAACAACAAACAAAAAACACACAGGGAAAATAAACAAAAAATAATAATAACAACAAAACAACAAAACAAAAAAAGAAGAAAGAAGAGAATACTTGATTGCCCTGTTTGCATGGTTGCTTAATATAGAATAATACACCTCCTTGGAATTTTCTAGGACCGTATTTCCTTGCTAAATAATATCGCCCGATTCCGGATGCACAGGCGTCATGGCCTGCGTTCAAAGGGAACCCAGTTATGGCGCGTGCACACGTCAAGGGGAAGAGTCATGGCTGAATCGCTAAGCCCAACTCACAAAATAAACCTGAGACAACGCCCCCACACTTAGCACTTAATGTGTTCAATAGCCTTCGACTATAGGGATTGCCAGAATTTCTTCTTAGCACTCTACGGAGGCTTGAATTCCTGCACTCGCGTGAAAGGTAATCGTGAGGAAAAAGCTGCCTACCCCCACTATAAAAAAAAAAAAAAAGAGGGACACGTGAATCCGAGTAGCCGGAAATCCCCATTGAGACACATGAGGAGACTCGCGCGAAATGGTGAAGCGAATTATAATAAGGACGAATCCTAGTAGTCGGGAATCCCCATTGAGACACATGAGGAGACTCGCGTCAAACGGTGGAATCCGTAATAGAATTATAATAAGGATGAATCCTAGTAGCCGGGAATCCCCATTGAGACACATGAGGAGACTCGCGCCGAACGGTGAAATCTGCTACCAAATTAAACAGATGTGGGCTGTGTGAAGCTACCGAAAGTCGAAAGCCCGGAACTAATGTGTAGGCGCTAGAGTGATCCTCGAGTGTCACCAGGAAAAACCTACATATCTCTATGGTTATGACCCTTTGTTCACACATTTGTACTGCCACGCCACAGAGAATTGCCTCGGGTGAAATGCGTGAATTTAGGCTATGCATGCAAGACATGCGATATCCTCTTGACGGGTGCACCACCCCTCAGTTGTGTCTCGCGGCCCGCACCGCATCTACGAATTACGGGTGATGTCCCTATCCTGTCCCCTATAGGGGGAGCTGCCTTACTTATATTTATGTTATGCTTGCTAATGAATGCTTGCATGCTTAAAAAAATTTATATATATATAATAAAAAATAATAAATAATAAAAATGTGTGCATACAATAAACTCAATTTCGGCTATCGAAGCCTACGTTCCCAGCTACGGCTCGTAGGGTCCAATCTTGGCCCCCATGGCCTACATCTTGCCCTCACGTCTCCTTAATCTCCCAACTCCGGCTTTTATAGCCTGCTTCCCAATTCTGGCCCTCGTGGCTTGCTTCCCAATATCTTTGGCTCTTGCAGCCTGCTTACCTTTGGCCTTCGCGGCCTGCTCCCCGATTCTGACTCCCGTAGCCTGCTTCCCCGATTCGGCCCTTGCGGCCCGCTTCCCAACATCTCCGGCTCTTACAGCCCGCTTCCCAGAATTTGGCCCTTTACGGCCTGCTCCCAGAATTCGGCCTTTACGGCCTGCCCCCCCAGAATTCGGCCTTTACGGCCTGCTCCCAGAATTTGGCCTTTACGGCCTGCTCCCCAGAATTCGGCCTGCACGGCCCGCTTCCGTAACACCAACTTCGGCCCTTGCGGCCCACTTTCCCGAGTCCGGGTTTCATAACCGATATCCCCGGCGCATTTTGAATCAACAAAATAAAAACTCTTCTCTCCGTCCCTTTGGGCGACAAACATCCCTTTTGCATCAATAAACCCTTCTCTCTGCCCGCATGGCTCGCCTTTCACAACTTCGGCTCTTGAAACCCGCTTCCAGCCTTGGCTATTTTGGCCTCCCTCATCGGCCCCTGAGCCGACAGCTATATAATTATCGGCCTTCGGGCCGACAGCTTTTCAATTATTGGCTCCCATGCCAACAGCTTTCAATTATCGACCGATGTGCCTACAGCTCTTATATCATTGGCATCCACGCCAACAGCCACCTGGAGTCCTTCAAAAAAAAAAGGAGAGATAGAGAAAAAAAGAAGAAGGGAAGAAGAGAAGAAACAAAAAGAAACAACAGCAAAAAGAACAAAAAGAGAAGACAAAAAAGAGAAGAGAAGAAAAAGAAGAGAAGAAGATAAAAGAGAGAAGAAAAGAAGGAAAAAGAGGCAACAAACCAGGTCAGCTCTCGGCACCCTGTCGGCACTGACGAAGAGACAAAGAGACCAACAAACCAGGTCAGAACCCGACACCATGTCGGCACTGACGAAGATACCAAGAGATCAACAAACCAATTCAGTCCCCGGCACCCCGTCGGCACTGATGAAGAGACCAATATACAACTTCAGTCCCCGGCACCCCGTCAGCACTGATGAAGAGACCAATATACAGCTTCAGTTCCCGGCATCCTGTCGGCGCTGATGAAGAGACAAAGAGACCAACAAATCATGTCAGTCCCGACACCCTGTCGGCACTGACGAAGAGACAAACAGACCAACAAGCCAGGTCAGTTCCTGACACCCTGTCGGCACTGACGAAGAGACCAAGAGACCAACAAATCAGGTCAGCTCCCGGTGCCCTGTCGGCACTGACGAAGAGACCAAGAGACCAACAAACCAGGTCAGCTCCTGACACCCTGTCGGCACTGACGAAGAGACCAAGAGATCAACAAACCAGGTCAGCTCCCGACATCCCGTCGGCACTGACGAAGAGACAAAGAGACCAACAAACCAGGTCAGCACCCGACACCCCGTCGACGTTGACGAAGAGAAGAAAAGACCAATAAAGCATGTCAGTTCCCGACACCCCGTCGGCACTGAGGAAGAGAAGAAGAGATCAACATATCATGTCAGCTCCCGATGTCCTGTTGGCGCTGATGAAGAGAAGAAGAAACAAACATACCAAATCAGCAACCAACACCCCGTCGGCACTGATAAAGAGACAAAGAGATCAACGAACCAAGGCAGCTCCCGGCACCCTGTCGGTACTGATGCAAACGAGAAGAAGAGACCAACATGCTACGGCAGCTCCCGACGCCCTATCAGCACTAATGAAGAAGAGAAGAGACCAACATGTCATGTCAGTCCCGACACCCCGTCAGCACTGACGAAGAGAAGAAGAGACAAGCAAACTACGTCAGTCCCCGGCACACCGTCGGCACCGACGAAGAGAAAAGAGAGACCAGTACACCCACTGGCACCGCCCGGCTCATCCTTTGCATGCGCTACCCGTGGGTGGCATTTGTGGACACCAAAAATTGCACACCCATATATCCTACTCCGCCCAGCACCAACAACGGCGCCGAGTGAAGAAGCCTCGGAGAGACTAGGTCATCCGGGCTCCCCAAATAGGCACACTGCCGTGAAGCCGTCTTCGGGGTCACGATGGTGAAAAGAAATTAATCACCAAGAGCCCCACAATCCATGGGCCATAACTCATGCTCACAACGGGCTAAAAACTACCCATTTATCCCTTTAGCGTCACACTCCCTGGGGCCGCCCCTTCAACGGCACCCCCCAAGGCGCTCAGCGGCACGCCCCTTCAGCGGCACGCCTTGGCGCCCCTTCAGCGGCACACCATGTGCCCCCCCCTTTCAGCGGCACAGCCTCCAGGGTGCTCCAGCTGCCCGCTCTCGTGAACCCCTTCAGCGGCACGCCCCTCTGCCCTTTCAGCGGCACACCCCCGTGCCCTTTCAACGGCACGCCCTCACATGCCTTCCACGGCACACTCCTGGAAGCCCTCAGCGATGCCCTTCAGGCAGCTCCAGCGGCACGCCCTTCAGACGCCCCAGCGGCACGCCCTTCAGACGCCCCAGCGGCACGGCCATTTGGCCCTCCCGCGGCACACCCTCAACACCCTCAGCGGCACACCTTACTGGCCGTTCAACGGCACGCCCTTTGGGCTCTTCAGCGACACACCTACCGTGTGTTCCAGCGGCACGGCCTTTGGCCCTCCCAGCGGCACAGTTCTTGAGCCCGCCAGCGGCACAGCGTTAAGGCATTTCAACGGCCGAACGACGTGATGCCCATGCCCTACGGATTCTTGGCGCGCAGTGGACTTGCTGAGGTGTCGCCTGGGGAGAGAGCCGCGCTGCCTACTCCTCCTGCCACCCATGACAAGGGAGTCAAATCCCATTAAATCCCCGCCGGACGCTTCCCGCCTTCGGAGGCTCCCGCCGCCCGGGGTATAAAACCCCTCTTCGCTGCGAACAGAAAAAAGGAGGAGGAGGGGCATACACACACAGACGGATACACGCAGAAGAGAGGAAGAGAAGAGAAGAAGAGAAGAAGAGGAGGAGAAGAGAAGAAGAGGGAAGAGAGGAAGAGAGGGGAGAGGCCCCGCCGCTCCAGCCACCGTCGCCGTCTCTGCGAAGAGGGAAGAGAAGAAGAGAAAGAAGAAGAGGAGGGGAGGCTCTGCCTCCCCCTCCCGCTGCTCCGTCCACCGCCGTCCGCTCGAAGAGCAGAAGAAGAAGAGAAGAAGGAGAGGGGAGGCTCCGGCTCCCCCGTTGCTATCCCGTCCACCACCGCCCGTGTGAAGAGAGGAAGAGAAGGAGAGTGAGTGAAGAGAGAGAGTGAAGTCCGGGAGGGGAGGAGTCCATGCCCCCCCATTGTGTCTTCTTTCTTTCTTTCTTTGTCCCCTTATTTTCCTTCCCGTCGCCATGTATTAACCCCCTTGGGGCACTCCTCTTGTGTGAATAAAGGTAGAGGGCTTGCAATATCTCTTCGGACGTCTTTCCGATGCATTTCTTCCGGGTTTACATCCTTCGGTGTTTCACGCCCCTTTATTTTCTTCCCTTCCTTAGGGTTTACTTCCTGTCAAGCGTTTTCCTCTTCGTTCACCCCCAGCCGTGCCTCCCATAGCACACCCCAATTGTGCCTCCAACGGCACACCCAATTGTGCCTTCAACGGCACGCCCTGATTGTGCCTCCAACGGCATGCCCAGTCGTGCCGCCTTCAACGGCACGCCCCCTTTTGACCCTCCAGCGGTACGCCCCAGCCCAGCCTCAGCGGCACACCTTTGGCCTACCTCTACCCGGCACACCTGGCCCTCTCCCTGCCAGTCAGGGTATCCTTAGGTTGCATTAGCCCCGTGTTTCCTCTCTGTCGTCCCCTCCGAGTTTTTCGAGGTTTTATTAAGGTGTTGCTGCTCTCGGGCGCCCACCTCCAGTTGTCGGATTCCGCCACTCCATGTGGGCGCGTTCCCTGTATCTCCCTTACGCTCGGGTCAAGGGGAGATGCTGCCGAATTTTTGTTAGAAACGATAACCCATTAAAAAGACAAAAGGAAGCAACAAACAAATAAAAGATAACAATGGTAAAACGCTTTAATCAAGGCAAGGGAGCCGTAATCAACATAAGGAGAGCCGAATCGAACAACAACTAAACAACTTAAACATCCGCCCTCACAAAAGAAAGAATGAAAATTAATCAAGAGAAGAAAAGAAGAAACCCATGCAAACTTAATAAAAATCAGAAAATAAGAAAAGAAAAGCCTTAAAAGAAACGGAGGAGGAGTGGGCTCCCCATGCCTTTCGCCGGTACGCCCCCTTCAGCTACCTTCCCCGGTACGCCCTTCAGTGGCCTTCGCCGGCACACCCACTCGCGCCCTTCGCCGGCACACCCTTTCAGCCCCTCAGCGGCACACTCCCATGCCCCTCGCCGGTACACCCTCTAGCCACCCTTCCCCGGCACACGCCCATGGCCTTCGTCGGTACGCTCTTTTGGCGCCCTTCGTCGGCACAATCCAGCCCCCCTTTCGCCGGCACACCCTCCATGGCCCCTAGCCGCACGCCCCTGGCCCTCAGCGGCATGCCCCTGGCCCTCAGCGGCACGCTCCTTCAGCCCTCAGCGATACGCTCCCCTGGCCCTCAACGGCACACTCCCCTGGCGGCCTTCAGCGGTGCGCCTTTCCTGGCCCTCAGCGGCACACTCCCTTGACCCAGCGGTACACCAGAAATAATGATAATAATAAAGATAATAAGCTAAAAGAAAGCATAATAAATAAACAAATAATGATACAAAAAATAAAATAATGATAATAACAGTAAACTCAAAAGAAGATGGAGAAATAATAACAAACAATAATGATAATAATAACAATAAATAATAACAAATTAAAAAAGGATGAATAAATAAATAAGAATAATAAAGGAATAAGTAATAGTAATAATAAGCTTAGAAATAATGACGATAATAATAATTAGACAAATAAACGATAACAAAAAAATGAATGAATAATAATAACGAACTCACTCAAAGATACGCACAAATTAAAGAATAATAATGATGAAATTTTAAATAATGATAAAACAATGGTAAAATCTACACCGCAGCCCCGTCTCCCCTGCGACCCGGTGCTGAAGGAACAACAATGCCGCCCTTGCGGGCTGGGCCTGAGCCTTGGGAATTATCCCGAAATGGCCATGGCCCGACCTCGCCTCGGGCTGACATTCCGATTAAGCCGGACTCGTTTCTCAGGCCGGATCTCTTCCGAGCCATTACTAAAATTGCCGCACGCTCGGCAGACATTCGAACGGGTTCACCTCGGTTTTCGCTGCGTTTCTATTACGGACCTGCGTCCGAACGAGAAAAGGCCCGTGAGCGACCAACATGGCCGACGACTCTCGCCCCGATATGGTCGTGAGCCGGCATTGTTCCGGACCGATAGCCCGTTAAATCGGATTCATTCTAATGGGATTCGCTCCCGCTCTTTCATTGAAATTGCCGTAAACTCGGCATACATTTGTGCGGGGTCGTTTCCACCCACGTCGCACTTTCAATATGGGCCCTTGCCCGAACATGAAAAGGTCCACAAGTGGCCGACAGAATCAGAATAGAACGAGATGGCTCTCGCCACCCCTGGACTCCTTCCATGGGAATATCAATAAGACCTCCGTGGGCCACACTTAGACCTCGGGCCTGTCCCGATCATGGTCATCGTCTGGCTCATATACTCGGTCTACAGCCCGCTCATTTCAAACACGTTTTCGGTTCTGGAGTCTAGTCCCTGGACTCTCCCCCGTTGCCCTCCGGCACCAGAAATATTAATGATGCCCGCGCAAGCCTCGTTCGGACCACGGGAGGCGCCCCCGGTATGGTCCTGACTCGATCTCGCACCGGGCCAATAGATTCACTGGTTTACGACTACAATAACTGAGATTCAACCGAATATTTTCAGTGTCTCGGAATAATAAACTTGCCGCATCCCGGCATGCATATGTTCCAGGTCCTCCCGCGACGATTACAATATTCTCAAGTCGGACTCCCGTCCGAATATTAAATGGTCTCCCGAATGACCGATATGTTTCGAACGCCCGCTTCTCCGGACACAGGGCTTTTCAGCCGATTCAAGAGATATTCCCTCGTTGCCCCTTGGCACCGGAAATATTAATGACGCTCATGCAAGTCTCGTTTTGACCGCGGGGGGCCCACCGTAGTATAGTCACAGCTTGCCCTTGCACCGGGCCAACAGATTTACCGGTTTCCGACCGCTCTGACCGAGGTTTAGCCGAACGTTCTCCGCTCTTCCGAACAATAGATTTGCCGTATCTCGGCATACATGCTTTCCGGTTTTCCCGCGACAACCGCGCTTTTCTCAAGCCGGACATTCGTCCGAAGATTAAATGGTCAGCACATGACCGACACGATCTCGAATGTTTCCTCCTCGCCCTCGCATGAGGATTTCAATACCTCGTTATAGACCTTTCATGCAATTGATTTTTTTTGGCCATGAGGCCCTGAATCTCGGCGATTAATCAAGGGTGTTCCCTCGTATGGGGGATGTAAATGACGCCGTGACCTTTATGGCGCGGCGGGTTTTTGTCCCGACACGAACCACACAATCGTCTGACCGAGTCAGATCGAGCGCACCATGGGCTCTTCGGAGCCCGAACAAATTGTCACTCCGGTGACTGGCACACCCACGCACTCAATAAACGAACAAACCAACAAGAGAATAATAAGTGAAAAAAAAAGTGCGTCCACAATCGCGCTCCTGCTCGGCACGGACTGCACGAGCCAAGGCATCCAGAATCTCCGCCACCTGCAAAAGCCCACATGCCCCGTAAGAGGTCAAGAAAAGTAACTAGAAAGAAAGTCGGGGTCAAGCAAGCACTCACTCGAGCCTCGCGCTCGCGCTCGGTCTCCTCAGCCCGGGCCGCCGCTTACGCCAGCTGTTCTTGAAGGGAAGAGACCTCCGAAGGAGGGCCCCACGAACTAGAACCCGCTCCACCAGCCGTCCCGGCTACCGCTACCTGATGGGCCCGCTGAAACACAAGAGCAAACGACAGTCGGAGGCTAAGCATCGAAAATCCAGGTCAAAAAAAATGCATCATACATTGCATAGACTCACCAGGATCTCCAACTCCTGCCGGACAACCGCTAACTGCTGCCTGGCGTCCGCCAGCTGGGCACGCAGGTCGGCAATCATGTTATCCCGGGCATCCTGCATTGCATATAAATTAGTGTCACATGCATATACGTATAGAAAAGCAAACACCCTCATTTCACACTTACCCCTGCCGCACCACCAAGGTGGAGGCGCTCCCCGTACGTGGCCCGGTACCGCCTCAAGTAGTCGGTGCTGTCCTGCCCATGGGACACCACCGGGACCCCGCCCTGCTGCCAGTCCTGATACTGCGCAGGGAAGCGCGTGCGCCAGTCCACGACCTTCGCCTTCCCCCGGGTCTTCCGCCCGATGCGGACCGGCTCATCTACCTCGACCCACTCCTGGGCCAGCCCCAACGTCCTTATGACTAGCCTGAGCCGCAACGGCTCGATCTCGTTCAGGCAATGGACCCACACGTCCTGCCCAAAACGAGGTCGGCCCGCTGCAACCCAAGGCTGGCCAGCATCGGCCATGCCCAGGTAAGGTCTCCACACCACCTGCATCGTCATACATGCATCACATTAGTTACCATTTTCCTCAATTGAGTCATATGCATAAAAATAAAAAAATCATATGCATCATACCATAGCCTCGGGGTACTCGGTCAGCTCCCGTCGAAGCGACGCCAGCTGGTAGCCGTGTGGTGCCGCTACCATGACCGGTCTCCACCGCCGCGCCAGGGGCACGGCTCTCCTGTTCCCCTGCCTGGCCCTTCCCATCGGGAAGTAGTAGTAGCTCCACACCTGCATCCATCATACATCATTAGCACGAACAATTGTATATTTAACTACGGTAAAATGCATAAATAAAATGTTTACCTGGAGAAAAGGTGCGAAGCCGCTGACTGTCGTCTCCCTCTTTGAAGTCTGGGAGAGATCGGCGATCAAGTGGGCGAGTAGAGCTACTCCCCACGCGTAGTCCCCCACTCGGTCCAGGTCCGCAAAGATCCCAAGGAAGCGGCAGTGGATGCCGTCCCCCTTCGTCCCCAGTAGAAGGCGGCCCAGGAAGAAGAAGAGAAACCTCCGGAGGTCTAGATCCACCAGCTCACGCTCGCTCAGGTCCTGGGTGAAAGCTGCGCGGGCATCTCCCTCCAGTTGTGCCAAAAACTCTACCCCAGTCTCGCTAACCCGCTGGCGCGGGTCAACGAATCCGAGCGCCTCCATAATCTCTACCCGGCCGACTACCCTGCTGTCTCTGTCGGTCGCGCTCGTCTCTAGCCACAGCAGGTCCAAGGTGCTCACTCTGTAGTCGGGGTAAGTGACCCCGCTGACTGCCTCTCCGTCCACTCGTAGCCTGGTGATCCGAGTTACGTCTTCTACTGTCGGCACCATGTGCCCCCAGGGCATCAGGAACGCCCGGCTCGGCACGTGCCACCGCTCCCTCAACGCCTGGATAAGAGGAAGGTCAAGCCGGAATGGCTCGATCCTTAGGAACGCTCCGAAACCCATGGCATCCACCGGCGCCCTCTGGAAGTCCGGTAGCCCCCGGTACGCTGCTACCACCAGAGACCAGCTGATCCGGCTCTTCATCACGCCCTGCGCACCACAAAATAAATAAAAAAGGGAACACATCAGAGTCATGAATAATAAACAACACTGTGCATAACATTTTATTTATTATTTATTTTCAAATAAAAAAAATATACATTTTCAAAAAAAAAATTTAAACGCGTCCAGGACACTGGACGCTTTATTTTTATTATTTTTCAAACTTTATTATTATTACTTTTTTTAAAAAAATAATAATAAAATATATAATAATTTTTGAAGGCGTCTGGACCGTTGGACGCTTCCTTTATTTACTTATTTTATTTTTTTATTTTATCATTTTTGTATATACGATAAATAATAAAAAAATGTATGGAGGCGTCAATAATATATAAAGGCGTCCACGTAGGTGGACGCCTCCATACATTTTATTTTATTTCCTATAATTATTCACGTAATAACCCAAAAATATAAATAAAACAAAATAAAAAAGAAAGATGGAGGCGTCCAGGCCCCTGGACGCCTCCTTCCCTCACTCCCCCTCCTTTTGAACACCGTCTCTCGCCCCCCTTTTAGCCTAATAAACCAACAGATTGAAGTTCTAAGGGGCTTACCGGGTCGTGCTCGTCCTCCCCCGCATCGCCAGGGCCCTCAGGACCCTCCACGGCCAAAGGAGGTGCCTCCTCTTCCGTGGCAACCTCCTCCTCCACGGCAGCCTCCTCTGCATGATCCCTCGACCTCCTCGGACGACGAGCAAGTCGTTTCCGCTTCTCTCCACCCTGGCTCAGGCCTCCTTGCTCCATTAGGAACTGAGAATGGGTCGTTCAGAGTAGAATGGGTCGTTGGAATGAACAGTGAAAGAAAAAAGGGGGTGGGAGCCCCCTTTTATAAAAATTTCGTCCCTATTTGGGGCGTCCAGGCGCCTGGATGCCCCCATAAAAAAAATTAATTAAAAAATTCAAAAAGTTTGGAGCGTCCAGGCCCCTGGACGCCCCCATAAAAAAAATTTAATTAAAAAAATTCAAAAAGTTTGGAGCGTCCAGGCCCCTGGACGCCCCCATAAAAATATTTTTATTAAAAAATCAAAAAAAATTGGGGAGTCCAATTCCCTGGACGCCCCCATAAAAAAATTTTAATTAAAAAATTCAAAAAAAAATTGGGGCGTCTAGGCCCCTAGACACCCCCATAAAAAATGTATATATATATAAATAAAGATATATATATATGATCATAATATGAATAAATAAAAAAAAGAAAAAGAAAAAAGAAAAATACTAAAATGATAACAAAGGGGAACAATGATCCAAAATGTCAAATGCCAGATTTTATTCCATCAAAAAGTAAAGTGAGCTACATCAGGGGCTTATGCGCTTTAGGCCTTAACTTCCCCAGTTCGGTTACATAAGCCCTCCACAGCTCGCATTCTTCCTCCACGTGCGCTAATGCCTTTCCCGCAACACTTGTCTTCCAGGGTACTTTAATGGCCTTCGCTTCCTTCGCATCCGCTTCCGTGCCCAACTCCCTCTTCTTCAAAGGAACGATGTCGGTTAGCAGTGGGAACGAGTGACGTGGAATGCCGATCTGGATGCAGCACTGATGCGCGTTGTAAAGAACAAACTCCGTCGCGCCAATCAGTTAGAGTTCAGCTCCGGGAGAAGGCCGCATAAGGAGTTCAAGCGAGAGTAGGCATGCCGGTGCACAAGTGAAGAAGCTTTGTGTCATGGTTCTGAAGTGAGACCGCCAGTCTTCACATTTCCTCAGCCACGGAACACGGTTCGCTACAGTGCCACCAAAGCCTAACACATCGGCTATGTGAAGAAGGGGACTTTGTTGGAAGAGCTTCGAAGCAGTCAGCATCCCCTCACGGTGGTCAAACTTGAAGTGTAAATCAATCCAGCAATTCAGAAGAAGTGCGCAACCGAAAGGAGGCTTACCCATGCTGGAGGCAGTAAGGCCACTGTAAAGGTAGGCGAGGACGGCGGGTCCCACCCTCTTTCCACTCCAAATCCCGCAGATGGCACTCAATTGATCTTCTTCCCCTATGTTGTTGATATAAGGGAATAAGAGGGCACCCGTCAAACAGATGGTAAACCCCTTCATGATTCCTTCCAAGTGGTTATCGTCAGGCGACCCTCTCAGGGCATCCATGACCCATTCCGCGAGCTTTTGTAAATCAATTCCCTTTTGAGTGCGGACCTTTCTGGCTGCGCTAGGCGGCATGAAGCTTCCGAGGACACTCTCGGAAGTCACCCTTGTCAGCATCCGCATAACCTTTGTCTTCCCATCGCTCTTGAATTTCTTCAGTCCGAGTAGAAGTTCCACCTCCTCGAGAAGGATGGTCGCCTCGAAGGTCGGGAAGATGAAAGTGTGGGTCTGGGGATGCCAAATCTCCACCAATGCGCCCATAGCAGCCCAGTCCATGTGAATCCTCTCATAGTGCTTGGCATGAATAAGGAGTCCCTGAAGATGCCACCTCGTGAGTATGGCCCTCATGCTAATGGAGATGTTGGAAGTTAGCTTCGAAAGCCACGGCAGTTTGGAGAACTTCCTCGGGCCTGGGAAGAGTGGATACGGCTGGAAAGAAGAAGAAGGATAAGGAAGGAAAAGAAGTGAAAAAAGAGTTCGCGCGGAGAATTTGAAATGAATCAGCTTACCATATGCGACTGGATCATCCCACTCAGATGACCTTCAAGGTTGGAAAGTCGCCTGATCTCACCGCTAGGCCTGCTCCTCTTCACATGGTGGGAAGACTCTCCTTCCATCCTGGAAATCCCTAGATTCTCCTCTCATCTTCTTGAGCTTTCAAAGCTCTCCTTGATGCATTTGGCTGAACTAGCCTAAGGAGGGTACTTACAGGAAAGGAGAGGCGCTACAAGACGGAACATGTCACATCAGTGGTCAGTCGTCGAGATTTTTTCTGGATCTCCCTTGTACTGTGGTGCGATTCGGTTGTGATTCGGTTGCTTTCTGATATATGCTGGTCTGTGCAGGTTTTACTAACGGACGTCTTTGTCCCATCTCCTGTCCCACCTTTCGGTAATTGGTCCCACTATGTCATGCATCATATTAAATGATACCTACGCTATTAGAACATGTCAAGGACCTTTCGACCCGAACAATTCTGAGATTTAAGTTCCCCTTCAACAAAAACAGTGATGATTCCAGAAGAATTTGGGTTGTACGGATAGGCCGTTAATTTGTGATAGCGTGGGGACGACGGTTCCATTCGGTGAGTTGGTGCGTGGATAAACGAGCCCCGGCTCAGTATCAACTCACTGGATCGGTATCCTGACCCATTCTTAACAAGTTGATAATATTATCCTTGACTATTTTCTATTTTAGTTTGTTTTAAATTTTCTTTAAACCCAGTATGCATTCATATATGACTTTGATTTTACTACGGAAGATCATTCAATGCGATTCGATTGTGACAACCACTGTGCTTCAATTCTTACAAAATATGAGATATTCCACTCCGAATAAAACGCGGAGTTTCCTTGAGACGGCCCTACGCTGTTCTTCCAAAAGAGACCATTGTTTGGACTGACCCTCAGATATCCCTATGCTTTTTACCTTGTTTGACCCACCTTGGCCGCAGCACTTCCACATTGACTGGTAATCGCTCCCCAAAGGTGAAACCTGCAGGTTTACGACCCAGGTACTTCCACACCGAGAAGTTGGTCTCCTTTATTTTCGTGCCTGAGTGCACATCTCCCCCTCCCTTGTTTGATCTCTGTTCAAGCAATCGTCAAATTTGGAAGACCTTCTTCAGGGTCGCCTCATTGAGAATCCGGGAAAGATTCCAGACAGTAATGTCAAAAGCGTGTCTCATCGCACCTTGGCATCAACTTTTCAGTCCATTCCCACTCTATGTCACTTCACTTCGATACCATTCCATTACGTGTCACTCCCTTGTAAAGCAGACGCCAAGGCGGGGCAGCTGTAGACACACTGTTTCTGACATCCCCAGAGAAAATCTCATATTACTATATGACGCCCCGCAATGGCTTTCGCACCTGAATCGCTTGAGTGCTTCCTATTCTTGAGTCTTTTTCGTCCCTTTGAGTGGGTAACGTAACACCCATGCAGCATCTGGAAATCGCCTCGTCGCGGAAATCATGCAGCATACGGACGGCATCACCACTGATCGGACGCATCAGAAGATTCCGGACACAGGAATTGTCTGACGGACGGCTACCGACGCCCTTTCGGGGAATCCGGGGGGTCTTCATGGAGGCGTCCAGGCCCATGGACGCCTCCATTAATTTGAAAATATATAAAATATATAAAAAATAAATAAATAATGAAAAATCATGAAGGCGTCCACATGGCTGGACGCCTTCATCAATGACAAAAATAAAAAAAATATAAAATATAAAATAAAAGAATAATATTATTAAAGGCGTCCATGGCCCTGGACGCCTCCTTTTGAGGCGTCCAGATACCTGGATGCCTTCATTATCCGGCTCACGAACGCCCCGATCCGCCGATCGATCTGTCGTTTCGGAAAAATCCAAAATACTTTGAGGCGTCCAGGTGACTGGACGCCTTCAATCTCCAACATCCGGACAAACCGAACCGCAGCTCGATTTGACGTTGTGCAAAAATCCAAGAATGTGAAGACGTCTTGCCAACCAGACGCGCCCACTCGTGAGTCACAGGTGCCAACCAAAGCCACGCGTTGTACCAAACCGCGTGCGGCTTTCGACGGGATTCCGGTGGACTGTTATGAAGGCGTCCAGTTGCCTGGACGCCTTCTTGAAAATATTCAGAATAAAAAAAATAAAAATAATAAAATATTCATTTTACCTCAGTGGAGGCGTCCAGGCCCCTAGACGCCTCCATCCTCCGGAGCTCTATAAATAGAAGACCCCCCCCCCTCAGTCCGAGGGGGAGCTTCTAAGAGGTCCGACAGGCTGCCGGATCTCATTTCTAACCCGTGGGTCTTTTGCAGGGGGAGGTTATGCCGGATTCTCGGGTGCCCGCGCTCGCAGGAGGAAGGCCGTCTTAGTCCACCGTGCTTCCACGCCGTCCCTACGCTGTCGAAGCTCCGCCGGATTTCACCATCGGCACATCTAATAAGCCAATCCTTTCCTTTTCTTCATAGTTCTTTTACATTCATCATCTCGCATCCTCAATCTCTCTTTATAAGGGAGCCTTCTGTTATATACATCTTTACATAATTCCATTCATCATTGCATTTCCTTCCCACTCGTGTCCGAGAGGGGTTTAAAACCACACCAACTAGGTGTGTGTTCTGCCACGATTTCGTCATTTTTATTACAAGAGATTGATACTACACTGTCATTTTCTAATTCTGTTTATCTACTGTCTGTTGGTTTGCAAGGGTAACTAAAGAAAGCCCTCTCCGTCGGCCGGCCAAAGGGGGAGGAAAAAGCAACCCGCCACTTCCTGCTAGTGAGGTAGGCGCAATCACTCTTTATTTTTGGGGCCCTTGACCCCTGGCCATCACATCATAGTCTCGAGGTCGCAGCGAGTAATTTTCCGCAATGGCCGTTTGAATTCTGTCTGCTCTTTGTTATATCTTGAACTGCTCTTATACCTGCCATATTCTCGAGGCCGCGGCGAGTCACTTCCCGCAATAGCCGTTTAAATTCTGTCAATTATACCCTGGTATACCTCTATTCTGCTATATTCTCGAGACCACGGCGAGTCACTTCCCGCAATGGCCGTTTGAATTCTGCTTCTTTTTATATCTTGTTATATCTATATTCTGCTATATTCTCGAGGCCGCGGCGAGTCACTTCCCGCAATGGCCGTTTGAATTCTGTCCTTCTATTTGTATATCTTGAATTGCTTCTATATCTGCCTACTATATTCTCGAGACCGCGGCGAGTCACTTCCCACAATGGCCGTTTCAATTCCTGTTATTTAATTCTCGCACCATTCCCATCCCCCGAGGCCGCGGCTAGTCACTTCCCGCTATGACCGTTTAACCCCCATATCTTGTTATATCGCATCTATCCCGCACGCCCCGCAGGAGCAATCTCCCGTGGTGACCTATTCTCTCCTCTTCCTGTGTTGCAGCAAAACAAAACGAGCCCGCGCGCTCCGCATCATTTCTCAACCGCGTGACGTAACTCACAAGAGGTGAACCCCGACGATTCTGCCATGATAACAAACCAAACAACCAAGGTCTCTGCTGCGCAAAAAGGGATTCAAACAATCTTCTTACAGCAACATAAGGGACAGCACATAAGGAGAAGATTAGAAGCCCTCATGTGCTGACCATCCTAAAGGAACGAGCCGATGCGGAGAAAACTCTGTTAGAAGATAGGGGTACGCTTTCTTACCACCAAAGATTTTCTAGAAACTTCAAACCCCTTTCACCGTAGGGGAGACACCTGGGCAAGATCGAGACCGCGTCACCCGCCCGTGAAGGTCGCAAGGGTACATGTCGCAGCCCTCACATCCGACGCACCGTGCACACAACGCCAGATGGTCGCACCGCGACTTCGCGCCACACCCTTCACGCGAGACGGGAAGAAGAGATGGAGCTACTGCCGTCACGTGGCTCACCGGCGTGCCTTCGCGTCGCTCACCCGCGGAACCTACGGAGCCTCTACCTCAACACCAGGCTGCTACCGTCGCGGGGGGATCTCACAACGCGTCGACATTGGCGCTCCGACGTATCTCGCCACTGAGGTTGGCAAGAGAGGTGCTACGCGTAGGGAAGAGGCCGCGGTGGTGGGGGCGAAGGGAAGAGGTCGCGGCGGTGGTGGTGGGGGCGAAGGGAAGGGACTGCGGTGGTGGTTCCCTACATCGCCCGCTCTGATACCATGTGAAATTAGGGCAAAAGGATATATCATATTTTAATTCAAAGAGAGATTACAATATATATGTGCCTGGGAACACACAATTAAGGGCCAGACACACACTAAGAATAAAATAACAAAAACACCCCAAACTAAATTATTTTAACAGAAGGGTTGTTGATGAAGGATGCCGAGAGAGTTGCCGCAAGGGTCAGCCAAGAAGGGGGAGGTGTTGGCGAGCTTTACAGTGGGGACGGGGAACCTGGGTGGCCGACGTCCAGAGGGGGAAGAAGATGTCAAAGCACAGAGGAAGAAGAAATCAAAGCAGGGAGCCGAGATGGTTATGTTCTTTAGGAATGGACAGGAACAAGACAGGAAGAGGAAGGCGAGGGGGAAGAGAAAGACATGAAGGAGAAGAGAGAGAGAGAGAGAGAAGAGGTGTACCTTACTTGCAGCTAGGGCGATTCTCCAGAAGGAGACAGAGAGAGATCTACTACACAGCATGGAAGGACTCTGGGGAGCCTAGTGTCGCACAAATGGACGGCAAGAAGGAGGGGAGGCTCACATGATCAGCTTCCTTGGAAAAAAAAAAACAACTCCTCTTGCGTTGTTTCTTTTTTGGGGGGTGTGGGGTGGGGTGTTACCACTAGGGAAGACGGCTCCCTAAAAAAATAGAACCTTTGCCAAACACCTGTCTTTGTAGATTTTTCTTCTTTTATTTTTTTTCAAAGAAAAGAAATAATACAAATATCTTAATATCTTTTAACCGTTAAATTGGAGGGAGTGTATAAACAAGTTCCTGAAGTGGAAAAGTTTGCACCTCAGAAGTCAAGGCCAATCTTCACAGGGAAATCCCAGGTTTGAGCTCCACATGGTGTCATGTCTCTCCCTTGGCTGCTTTGGGCAGTGGGAGTTCGACCTCCAAACCCATTGAAGTACAGAACTGAGAACCTTCTGTGGCTGAGATGTCTATCAATGTCTAATGTAAGTTTCCAAGACAGGGACCCTTTAAAAATGAACTTCAAGATGCCCTTCCCTTGGCCTGCAGGAACATTCTCTATGATAAATGTGAAACACCTCCATCTTCATAGAAATGAATGAGCTGATGAAATTTCCTCAAATTGCACCATTCTAGTCCTCAGAAAGCCGCACTGCATTTCCTGGTTTCCCAGAGCCTTCATCTCTGCACAATGAGAAGTGTATATCACATACTGTTGTCACCGCATCAGAATATGAATCTCCAGCATTCCTTAGAAATGGCAACGAAAAGTGGCATCCTGTGAGGCATGCTCCGAAGAAGGATGAAACCTCAAGGAATGCACTGGTCAGCTTCTCTCCTGAGGCTTTTCATATATGGAATTATTTGTACTGCATGAGGTCCATAGTAGAGTGAAAATATTGCTTCTAGACGATCTATGCTGTGCAGAGCAGCCTTATGATCCCCCAGGGAAAGCTGAAGTGATGCAAGCTTCACCAACTCATTGCCAATGACAATATGGTTATCATGGTACAGTTTTTCAAGGATCTGCAGAAAGCGACAAATTCAATTATCCTTATAAAGTAACTAATATCATAGCAGAGTGTATAAAGCAGTATGTCATGAATAACGAGAATAGTACGAAATATCCACTATCACCAATGAGGAGATCCCACACACCCTCCCCCTCTGCCCCAGACAGCACAAAATTAATGGTCACCATTAGTGAACCTGCAGAACTCATGTAAAAATAGAAAAAGAAAACTCATGACAAGTTCTCTGTTTCCTCTGGTGCAACAGAACAGACTGAATGCCCGTTTGCTTAATAATTTTTTAAAGGAAAGAGTCGAATGTCTCTCAGCACCTTGGTTATCTACAATATCTTGAGCTAAGTATTCATACAAAGCCATGATGGGCAGAGTGTTAAGCCAATAAGCATACTGAAATTATTAAATATTTTAGCTCATCGAATTCATTCACATTCTCAATCGGGACAACCATGCCAGATAGAGCTGCAAAACATTCAGCAAAGGAGAACTTTACCATAAATCAATCCTCCTTTTCCTGGTATATTTTGTTTTCCAATCTCTATTTAAAGATTTGGATAAATGAGTTCCAGGATAGACTTTGAATTTCTTCCACCCTTTATTGATGACGAGGAATCTTGCAAACCCAGACAAAAAACTCAAGATGAATGCTTGATGTTGCACAGCATGTGATCCAAGAACATTAAATGTGCACATTGTCTCTCATGAGGGTTTATTTATTTGAGAGGAGGTGATATAGTTGATCAAGACAATGATTTATAATAATAATCAACAGGAACCTAATGCAAAACAACAAAGTATTCTACATCAATAATCAGTATAGAGAAAAGGATACTTGACATCCTTATAAGCACCTATCAAATCACCAGCTCTCTATCATACCATGATTGATGCTTTGCAGTGCTCTAGAGCAGATTCAAAATCCCCTACTAAACAAAATGCTTCTGCAACAATGTCTTCTGCCTGCACAAGCCAGATGTTACATGTTATAATAAGAAACTGTTCCAGTTTATTTTATCGCACGATATCTATTTATGGTGTGTTTGGATAATTTCATGGAAAAGATTCTCATTCTATAATAGTGATGGTGTCAGGACTGAGGACTTATATCAAATATGATATGCTGTTAACCTCCCCCTTCATTTTCTGATAATCCATGATTAGGACAATGATGTCATGAAGCTGCATATTAAATGCTTTCTTAAAAAGCTAGCACTTAAGAGACCCAGAATTAATGCCCTCATCCCACAAACACCAAGCTTGATGTGCTACTTTAGGAAATCAACAAAACTTGCATTTAAGCACCTAAACAATATTGCTGCTGGAACAAATTTTCATTCTGTCACTGTTTTTCAACCACAGAGGGCCAAAGAGTATATAAAATGTGTACCATGTTAAGAAGAACCAGTCAAGGTGATGGTATACATCTTGTAAAAATTTTAAAGCAAATATTCATCATGTACATCAAAGAATGTTATCCTAAGAATGTAAAATACAAACATTCATCTGCAACACAATTTTGATGAATCATTAGCATGGACAAACCTGAGCAACATCCTTGCTATATTCATGCCTAACCGATCTCAACTGCTCGAGGGATTTCAAAGCATCTGGGAGAACAACAGCTGGAAATTTGTTTGAGATCATAGCATTCTTCAATCTATAAAAGCACAAAAGTTTAGTTCTCTGACCACTGGGTATGACACTGACAAAGAGGTCTAAAATGATAACTCAATCTTGAAAAGCAAAATGTTTATTTATAAACAGGAGGCAAGTGTTTATTTATAAACAGGAGGCAAGAAATTATGTGTAACACATGCATGCATCACAAAATGCAATGCATGTAAATGTAATCTGCATGGCAAAAATGACACCATTATGGAGCCATATAATACATATAGAAATGGTATCATTCTTTTAACTGCAGCTCCCGTGGCTTATCTTTTGCTCACAGTTCATGCCTGCCTGCATGCATATATGCCTGAGGAGTTGGAGGCAGCTCGAGAAAGTGGACTCAATGTGCATTTATACATACGATCGCTGAATAATTCCAATAAAGAATGAAGGTGAGGACAGCAACATCATCATCCTAGACGAAGTCATAAATTCATTTAACATATCCTTGTTGCGTTGTAAGCTTGTAACTGCGCATAGGATAAGGATGCTTTGTGGAAAACGATAGTATTTTTGACCTTTATGATTATGAATAATTAAATCTCCCAAGGGAATTTTAGAACCTTGCTACAAATAAAACAAATATGATGTTAACTGTGGTGTCCACTATCACATCAAGCTTGCCTCACCTCCAGAAGGACAAAAACTAGCTGGAGGGAAGGGGTGCTTGCAACCTTGACCTAGGAAACAGGACAATAAAACCAAAAGAACGTGCCTTTCAATATGCCCAAGAGCAGTTTTTGCCAATGGAATTGAGGATTTTAAATCGCATTTTGAGCTGCAATTCAGACAGTTTCCTGGACAAATTTGAAGCATTTCAGCAGGTCTTTCAAGCAACAGATGTGCTACCTTATCAATAGCATCCTTTTTCTCTGAGGAAACCTTTACACAAAGATACGAGTAATCAAATTATGACGGCAACCGATATTGAATTTAAAATTCAGTTACAGATCTGGGCAGAAAGCTAATGCATACCGTACGAGGAAGCTGCAAATTAAAAGTTGCAGCTGGTGAGCTTGCAGTCCTTTCTCTGGATTTCCCAAAGTTAATCATGTGATTCTCCAAGACTGCACCAAAGCAGGTGGGTTTCACACACCGAAAAGCATGTATTACTAGGTCAGATAAGTTCAATTCTGAACAGCTGCTGCACTCGCATTTAAAGAAATATTGGTCTTCTAGAATCTTTTGTCGGTCTCGAGAACCCCACTGTCCAACCTTCAATTAAGGAAAATTGAATAACACGTAATAACTGGTGGAAATCAGTTACAGTAATAAGCAATCACCTTAGCAGAAGCAGCACGTATGGTACCTGGGGCCCATAAGAGAGCTCCAAAGGGAATCCAGCTGGTACAGACTCAGTTGAACGTAAAAGAAGTTTACGGGAGAGAAAATAAGCATGCATGTTGGGCTGGCATGAATGATTGAACAGCCTGCCCGTTGAATAAATTGCTTGACCAACTCTGAGCTACAAGATAAATCATAACAACCAAGACAATGCATCAAACAATGAACTCCTCAGTAGCATCTGGCAGTAGACATCCACCTTCAAATATTTTCAAGCATATCCAGCAAGTTATGTTAAAGAAGCTTCTGTCAAAAATGGGTACATCATACCCACTTTTAGTGATGAGACAAGTGACTTGGACATATTATCTGCGAATTCTGCACCAAAAATTAACAATGCAGTAGACAAGACATAGTACAATGTTTTCCACCTTTTGGTGCCTCAGGTATATAGCCCAAATCTGATTCATAAGATTCTAACAGGAACCCCTTTAATAAACCAAAAACATCCAATAGTAACAGCTGTATACAGCCTTGCTCTGTTTGATAAATATCACTTCACATGTCTCAGAACATGTAGGAAATGAAAAGCTCTTGCAGTTGGCTCACTCAGAAGCCCAATGAATGTTTCAAATAAACAAGAAAACAAGACCTCAACTCCAAACTCTGGCTGGTGGTTTATTCTTTCTGTAAAGTTGTAAAGATGGAAAACTTGCTTACCTAACATTCTTTGTCAGCAAAAATTCTACATTAAATATGTAGGATGAAATATTTGATAATAAGGCAGATAACAATACATATCAGATGGAAAAACATAATCTCGTGTTTCAGGAGGCTGATGTTTTACGGAATGAATATCGAACTATGGTTTTCTGACTCATTATGACTCCCAATCAAATTGTCACTTCATTTTTGAGATTTATGAGTTCTGACAAAAAGATGACCTATGAATCCCGCATTGTTGCGAACAGCTTTAAATGCCTGAATATTATATTTTCCCACCACCCTTTTTCTCTTTTGAAACTTCCATCTTCAAAGGTAAGTTTTGATGATATAGTTTGTCCCATCTTGAGGGCGGCATTCTGTGGTCATAGACAGGTAGGGATACAAATTGGTTCACTCCAGTCATGAGTTGACTACACATGTATTGTCCTGGTTCAAAAGCTTTGAAACCATACATCTTTTCCCATTTTTAAATTGAAAAGAAACGAAGTATGTTCTTCATTGTGTAGAAGATTTGGATGTTGAAATGTGTTCCATTTTGAGGGAGTTTCTATAGAAAACCTTGATTCTACCTCATCGGACTGAGACTCATTGAAGTTGGTAAAATGTCGGCGACAAGTTGATTTAATCTAACTCATTTTAAAAAAAAAACTGAGTTGAGTTTGAACAACCTTGAACTCAACATGATTGTCACAACAGGAGTTCTTGGAATGGGCTTATAACAGTCCACATCATGTATGCTACAAGAACCCTGAGTCATTAAAATATGTCAGCCATACCCAGGTACATATCAGCCACCCAATTCCGCTGAGGTGCTGTCAATGCACATCCAAGGTTAGGGTTCTCATGATAAAAGAAAATGTGTCAGCAATACTCAGATGCGTTCAGCCACCCAATTCCGCTGAGGTGCTGTCAATGCACATCCAAGGTTAGGGTTCTCATGATAAAAGAAAATGTGTCAGCAATACTCAGATGCGTTCAGCCACCCGATTCTGCTGAGGTACTGTCAATGTGCACCCAATGTTACTCAAGTCAAGTTTAGGGGGTCTCATGATAAAAAATGGGAATAGTGAATAATCTCATAATAGAATTGAATAACCATCTTTCAAGTACAGGGTTTCTGAAGAGTACTGCAATGTGCATCCAAAGCTGGTTGGAAGCTGAAGGGATAAATACATGCTTTGTTGCAAGAGCTGTCTATATCAAACAAGTATTGCTTGATACCAATCATTACCACTACACAAAAACTCCACTATTCCAGTGTCAGGATGACTTAAATTAGCTAAGAAAACAAGATAACAAACCTGTTCTATACTGTTTGTCAAAACATTTTCAATAGCAGAGATATTTTCAGCATGCTGCAAAGATTTCATGTGTACAATTGCCATGGAATTGACCTTCACTTGAGATATAACTATAACCAACTGCAAGAAGTCAGTAAGAAACAGAACAATTAGAAAGACAATTCTGAGATCAAAAATTAGTTAAATGAACTACAATAAGATTAAAAAAAATTGAATAAGAAAATGTACAACATGAATATCTTGTCCGACGCTAGTAGGTTTTGTCTGTGAAGTTAATTCAGCTATCAGAGTCGAAGTTACCAAGTAAGTTTCTGATAGTATATTGACAGAAATGATGATATTACATGATATCCACTGGCCATCCCTTCTCCTACCTCTTCGCAACTGTTATGAGACCTCTTTGCAACCGTTATGAGAGGAACGAAGAGGAAAAACTGGAGGGTGCACCTCTCCATTGTGGTTTGTTCTCAATATATACAAGTACAAAATCCCCAAATAAGACAAGGCCAACAAGCCTTTCTTACTCCTAGTAGGACTCAAATAGAGGAAGGGGAAAGCTGTACAATGATACACAAAGATGGCCTCGAAGACGACAATAGTAGCAGAAGAGTTGAGCTGCAAAGCCAGCGGTGTCTCCATAAGAAGTTCGAGAGAAGGTATGTTGATGAGAGGATCGTGTTGAGGCTGCAAGAGTTGTCCAGATGATCACATTGTGTATGGCACGAACAATGAGAAACCCTACCCGTAGCATGCATGTGGTGGGGACAATGGCACAAATCGCTGGTTTGACCCAGCCTTGGTGTACAGCCGTCACCCTTGCACCTCACCAATCCTTTGGCTGTAGTGAGTCCATTTTTTGTAGATTGGTTTAAGTTTGGATTTTGTTTGCTTTTAGGAATCTTAGTAAGGATAAGTTTTTTTTAGTAGGCTTGATTGGAGGGAACTTATTCTATTTTCGGCAAGTTTGGGTCGCCCTTCTCTAGTGTGAGGGCTATAAAAGGAGTTTGTACTTCATTGCTTAAAGGCATTGAAGAATGCTAGCAATAAAAAAACAAGGCATCACTTTTTCTTCACCTTGCAAGAGGAGTCCATGAGGGGCAACTCCACCACCAACACCTCTCCATCCACTCCCCTCTCTCTCACGAACTCCTCCCTCTCTTCCCGTCCTCTTCTTCCTCTTATCTTCTTCTTGTCTTCTTCCTTTGTCCTTTTCTCCCTCCACCTTACTCTTTCTTCTCCCTATCCCTTCTTTTTCTTCATTTCCTCGGCATGCCGTAACCAAGGGGCGACCACAGTACGACCCCCCCCCTGCACACCACTGCCAACCATAGACCACCTCCCAGCACCACACTCGCACACACCTCTCCATCCACTCTCCTCTCTCTGCACACTTTCCCCTCTCTCTCACGAACTCCTCCCTTTCTTCCCGTCCTCTTCTTCCTCTTATCTTCTTCCTTTGTCCTTTTCTCCCTCCACCTTGCTCTTTCTTCTCCCTATCCCTTCTTTTTCTTCATTTCCTCGGCATGCCATAACCAAGGGGCGACCACAGTACGACCCCCCCCTGCACACCACTGTCGGTTAACCATAGACCACCTCCCAACACCACACTCGCACCTCCCAACACCCGATGCAACCCCTCCCGATCACCCATCTGCTCCCTTCGGCGCTCACGTCCATCGTCCACCCGTGTCGCACCAGGACCGCACAGGGCTATCATCTGCACGACGCACGGATCACCTCGCCCGCTTGCTATCCTTGCCCATGTGTCGCACCCCTGCATCGTTAGCTGGCGCTTCCACGTGGCCAGGCCCATCCTGCTATCACCGTAAGCTCGTTATTTGCTTGTGCCCCGTGGCAGCCACCGACACCGCACCATAGTTGTCAAGGCGACCAAGGCGAACTTGGGGTCCTCGAGTGCCTAAACGCTTAGGCGCCTGCCTAAGCGGCGCTTAGGCGTTAAGTGTTAGAGTGTGGAGCCAAAACTCTTAAATGTGCGCCCTCGCAAAATTTATGTTTATAACAGGGGCATTGTTGTCTTTGGTACCCTAACTTCTGGCGCCCTAATCTCCTTGTATAAAAGGGTGCGAACTCTCTCTTTGTTTGTCCATCTCTACAGGTACTCCGATTTCTAACATTAAGTTCATAAAAAATATCATCATTAATACATATGTGATTTTTTATATAAAAATTAATCATGATTATTACAAATATGGGAAACAACACTAGTGTGAACATAGAAATAAAAATTAATAGAAATGACATTACAATAAAATATCAAAATTGATTTTGAGATAAAATTAACAATAAAAATTAGACTTTCAGAATGAATAAAATACTAACCTGATGTTTGTCAATTTCTTCCAAAAATATGTAAATCATACTCGGAACAACATACATGTAATATAAAGCAGATACCAAAAGAAAAAGACATCTCCCATTATCACATAAAATCAATAATAAAGTAAACAAACACATAACTAGGGAAGTACCATAGATGACCACTGCACCGCACCCGGTCGCCCTGTGAGACTTGAGGCCACGTAGGGCCCCCATGAAGGCTGCCTTCCTTGCCGGTGCCAAACACCCACCAGTGTCCTACCGCTGGTGCCACCTACACCTTGAAGTTGCCCGGCTGCACCATACACCAACTATGGGGCTGCAAACCAACCACGACTTTGTGGAGCAACCCCAATACCAGCACAGTCAGGCATGGGTCTACTGTGAGTCAACACCACCCCAACCCCGTCAACCTATTTTCAAGCTTCCCGAGTGTCCTTTTGTCACCTGTTATCCCTTTGCGAGAGATGGGCTAATTATCGTTATTGTAATTATTTGTTATTTTCTATCTCGGGAAGAAGAACAATTGGGCCTCTCGTGGCTCTCGCCACCCATGCCATTGCATGGGGGTAATTTTTGAGCCCCTCTCTGGTTTGAAATTATTTTGTTTATTTAGTATATCGTCAAATGTCAAGTGCCATTGAGCATTTTGTAGTTAAGCCACTATTAATTTAATAGCCGGTCCGAGAGTGGTGTGAGATCCTACCTATGCGTACTAGAGAGTTGAGCACCAAAGCCTACGGTGGTTCTTTAACCAAGTTGGTATGCTTTGTTTCAACTTGAAAACACGTGGGAATTTTCCGACTTGGATCCACCTCAAACATGGTATCCTTCAAGTTTATGGTCCGCTCATGGGAATGAAATTAAGACATTTATCATATTTTGACAGAGTCAAATCCGCTTAGCTACTATCTTACGTCAAATTTGGTATCAAAGCCGGGTTGGCTTAGGGCATCAAATCCAGTCGGAAAAAGGGATTTTTTTTTAAAAAAATCATTTTTTCACTACTCCCATCATTTAGTTGCATTGCATGTCCACTAGGATAGGTCGTGATTACTCAGTCGCCAAAATCCAATCCACTTGTCTTGTGACAGAAAACGCAACAAAATGGGCAAAATAACTCTTGGGTAGATTTACATAGGTTGAGAATTCACTAGCCTAACTAGCAGAAAGGGTAGCCTAGTTAGAGGTAGCCTATAAGGATCAACATTAAGAAAGTGTGCACCATCAACAATGGCCCCCAGGGAATCTAAATGGCCATCATTAGGCTCCTTAAGACCGTGGTCGAAGAGAGAACCCTCCCCGTGATGTGGTTGATTTAGGGGATTTAGCTTACCATAGTGTTAAGATTGAGGCTCCCTACTATAGTGGGTCTCTAGATCCCTAGGTATATTTCAATTGGGAGGCCGACATGGATTACTACTTAGAGTGGTATGAAATGTTCAAAGAGCGGGAAGGTTTGGTTTGCCTAGATGAAGCTGTCTGGACAAACAAGATCTATTGGAGGAATACAAAGACCCTACTTTATGTAAGGAAAGAGGTACCCATTGTCCCTTGAGATGAAATGAAGGAAAAACTACAGGAAAAATACCTCCCATCCTCCTACAAGTAGTGACTCCTAGATCAATGGCAAGGCTTATCCAATGGAAATCGATCAGTGTCTGATTATATCACCTAGTTTGATGAGTTGCTCATCCGTTGTGACGTAAATGAAGACACTGATGTTACCCTTTCTAGGTTTAGGGCCGGTTTGGGAGAGCATATCTGAAGAGACCTACTCCTTTGCGATGTTGCCGCGCTAGCACACATATCAGCTAGCCCAAGATTTGGAAGGGTTCTAGAAACCTCAATTCTAGAGGGTTCCCATCCCAACCTCGAATAGACCCCTATGAGTTTGCAGGAGGTTTCATAACCACCTGATATCCTAGCACCATGAGTGAGAGGTGGAGAGGGGAAGATTCGTGACCCACCGTGTACATGGTCCAGACAGCCCATCGAGGCCTACCAGGCCCAACAAGTGACAGCCCCTACCGGGCCCATTTACTATGGGACCTCATTCGCTCAGGGCCAACATAGCCCACCGAGCCTTGGCTCGGTCGCCCGATCGACAGGCCTCCCCAATGCTCGGGAAAAGCCTATAGGCAATCGTACCGAGCCATCATAAGGTGGAGGAATGCTCCCTTAAGGGTGCCCAAAACCTCGGCCCCCCTGTGTAGGCAGAGGATACCCCTTATCTTTTATGGATCAGCCCGTCATCAAGACTCCACGGTAAGCCCGGGCGAATTCCTCGTGACTGGACGCTTGTCCAAGCAGATGTTACACTGTTACCTGGGAGTGGGAAGCTCAAGAGGATAAGGGAAGGGCAAGAGTCCTTGAACGGTAAAAGCCCCCCCCCTGTGGACGTAACGTCCCCCAGGCCCTCACGCTTCCTTTACCCAGGGAAGGGAGCTGACATCTATATAAACCCAGGGAACCCATCTAGAAAGGTAAGCCAATTTCTAGCCATTTCAACTGGTGGAGAGCCGTCTCGTGCCCTACACCTCTCCTACACCCTTTTCGCACCTTGCTCATACCACTCGATGACTTAAGCATCGCAGGGTTTACAACCCCAGGCCTCCTGATCGCTCTCTCCTTTTTTGCAGAACTCCATTCTGAGGTGGCTGCGTCCCACGATCACCTAAGATCTGACGGTCCACAACTTCGCACGAGATCCTATCTCTTCATCTCCTACCTTTTCATCTGGCGCCGTCTGTGGGAAATGAGATGGTGCAATGTTATTAGGAAGGACATTAGTTTCTTGGGTTTAAATACGAATATTGCACTTGATAGGAATCTTTGGCGGAACAGGATTCATGTAGCCGACCCCAATTAATTGGGATAAGGCTCTGATGATGATGATGATGATGATGATGCCGTCTGTGGGAAACGAGCAAGAAGCCAATATGGTGCGGAAAAGCAGCAGCAAGAGAGCTACCGGCGACAGGGGGAAAGCACCGGAAGTCGCAAACGAAAGGCTCGTGCCATCACATTCGTTGACTGGCCCCCTTCCTAATGACCAGAAAAATGCCCCACCCCCACTACCACGTCTGGGGGGACAGCCTACCATGGTGGACCTAAATGCCTTCCTCTCACTCAACACCAAATTGGACACCCTCGTCGATTTGATGAGGGCTCAGGTAGCCAGGGAGGAACGGTCCCAGCATTCCCGTTCAGGCCCCCCCAATGCAGAGGCCTCCCGGTTGACAGCCGGAGGCCGCTTTATCCTCCAAGATGGCCGCATCATCCAGAGCATGGCGGATGGACCTTCTCAACCCCCACCTCCGACTGCAGAACAAGAGGCCTCCTCCAACCCGCGAGGGAGGAGGAACGAGGCGAGACCGCCCCATCAACCGGCATAGATAGCCGCCCCTGGCACGAAGCGACAGTGAGGAGATCAGGGGCATACTAGGAGCCCCCCTGCGCCGTCTCGCGCTCATCCGGAGCTCTCCCTTCAGCTCCGAGACTTCAAGTGGCGATTTGTCGAGCAGGACCGCGCACTCCGCGCTCTACAGCCTTCAAGTCTTATGATATGCCCGTTCTCCCTCGAGATTCTGGAGGCCGAGATATCCCCAAGAGTTTCTCTCCGAGCCTTCAAGTCTTATGATGGTCTGGGCGATCTGGCCGACCACTTTGACAGCTTTGATGCATGATGACTCTGTAGGGGGCGACGGATGCCATCAAGTGCCGAACCTTTGTTATCACCTTGGTACAAAGGGCTCAGGCTTGATTCCGAGCACTCGCCCCCGGAAGCATCACTGGCTTCCGACAGTTTGGGCGACTTTTCAAGGAGAGTTTCGCTGGGAACGGACCCCCAAGGTCAATTACGGGGCTATTGGCGCTCAAGCAAGTCCTGGGGCAAAAGTTACGAGCCTATATTAACCGTTTTAAAGCGGAGGCCCTGTGCATCCCCCGCCTTGACGTCGCTTCTGTAATACCCTGGATTCTTATCGGATCTTTCGGATCCTTATCGGAGTGCTTTCGGATCGCTTTTGTGGGTCCTGAGTTGAGTTTTACGATCCGCGTGAGTTTTTCTCTCGTACAAGTTACGGAACCCAGTGGAGAATTTATTTCTCAGTTCATCGACTCGAGGACGCTACAGTTACGATGTACTCTTTGAGAGGATCGTTTCGGCTATTTTTCTGAATTAGTGGATTTTCGACGTAAAAATTAGAATTTTGGAAAATTAGGAAAAATTCCTAATCTTCTATTTCTTTCCTTTTCCTCTCTCCTCCCTCTCATTTCTCACGTTTCCCTCTCTCTCTCGTTCTCTCTCCTCTCTGGTCCTCTCGACGCAGGGCGCGCACCGTTGACGAGCTGGCTGAGGCGGGGACGCGATGGAGTGAACCTGGAGCGTGATGGAGTGGCGGATTGAGCGTGGCGCGGCGCGATCCCTCGGTGAATTCAAAGCCGGCGCGGTTCGTCGGTTTGACGGTTTTCGGCGTGGTTTAGTCGCTTCGGCGCGCGGAATCGTCGGTGAAGGTAGGGAGATGGAAGCTCTACTTCTCTGTTACGTTCCCTCGCAGTTTCACGTCGAACGGTGCGAGAACGAGTGGGTTTCATTCAGTTTCGGGAAAATCATGCCTTGGGGTGTTCGTCGGGTTCGCCGGAAAACGGCGACGGTTTTCAGATCAGTTGGTGTCATTCGAACCCTTGGAATGTCAGCATTCCATTCCCACTGATTTCGTTGTGATTGGTGGTCATTTGGGACCGGTAGGAGCCCGGGAACCCATGTGATTCCATTTGGGTCAATTCGGTAGAATTGCCCGTTTCTAGCCGTTTGTGCGTCAATTTGACCCCTTCCGGAGTGTGGAAGGTCGGTATCGTCATTGTGGTTGTATCCCCTTCGTTTCGGAGCGAACGGGACGTGGAAAGGTCGAGATTCGGCCGATCCTATGTTTCTCCCGCCGTAACGCCTGAACGGTCATTACAGTAACCGTTTAGGTGCTTGCGCGGTCCAATGTGTGACCGTTTAATGTATGTCGGTTTGGGTCTGCGCGGTTGCGCGATAGACCGTTTTTATGTGTTTCGCGGCCCATTCTGGACCGTTCCTATCCTTTGGACGGCGCTTGGGTGGCCGTGCATTTCCTTCAGACGGCCCGTAGGTGGCCGTGTATACCCTCTGGACGACACTTGGTTGGCTGTGCAGGTTTCCTTCGTTGCACGAGTCAGTTGAGCGGTCCCTTGCTAGACCGTTCAGCTTGCTTGAGCGGTCCTTTGCTAGACCGTTAAGCATAGTATGGCGGTTAGTGAAGTGGTCCTTCACTAGACCGTTTATTGTCTTTAGCGGTCCATTGCTAGATCGTTATTGACCGTTTGACCGAGTTACTGTTTTGAGTCGGTTAAGGTTAACGGCCTAACCTTAACCGCCTATTCGTTCTAGCGGCCCTTCTGTAGACCGCTATGTGCCGTTTGACCAATGGTCAAACTTCTAAGTCGGTTAGGGCGGTGTCTCTTGCGGCCCATTGGTAGACCGCGTAGGTCCGTGTGGCGGCTCAGTGTTGGACCGCCTGGTGGTTTGATTGGGCATGTCGGTCCGGCGTTGACTGGCTTTAGCGGCCATTTCCTTGACCGCCCTAGTGTTTACGCGGCCCATCCCATGACCGCCAGAGTCTTCGCCTCTGGGTAGTGTAGCGGCCCGTTCCTTGACCGCTTACATCATCTAGCGGCCGAGGTATAGACCGTCTACGTCCCATAGAGATGCTTTCTGTTGTTTTAACCTCCGATCGTCTTGGCTTGACCTCATGGTTTGCCCGTTGTCCCGTGGATATCTTTTGATGTCCTATGAGGGCTATGACCATGCTGTAAGGTAGCCAGGAGTGTTTGTGCAGTGATTAGTGTTCTGTATCGCTTCAGAGTCATTGTTAGGTTCTGGTCAACCCGGTGAGACCCAGTGGTTGACAAGTAACCTTGTGTGTGTGTCTTGGCTATTCTAGATAGATCGAGACATGATTCTAGACGCCTAAGAGGTACTGTCTTACCTCGGTTTGTGTGTCCAGGTGCTTTGAGGGTCTTGATGCTCCCTCAGGTCTCTGTGTGTCATTTTATACGGTTGTGTAGATCTGATGATCCAGTATCGTTTTCCTGTGGCTTAGGATTAGGCTGATTGGCGGCTTGTCACCGCCGTTATGCGACGATCTTGACTCCGAGTCATGAGACTCAAGGATCGTTGCGTTGGTAGGTCTAGTTGCCCTGTCCTGAGTCTGTTGGCAGTTTGGTGTACTGCCTTTGTGCTTCGCAGTACGTGTGGCAGTGCTTGCTTAGCATGTTTGTACTTTAGCACTCGTGTTTCAGAGTCTCTGTGTCTAGTGAGCCTCCATTAGTCGTAGCCTGACGACCTCCAGTGTCGGCCCACCTGGGAGTGGTGGCGGGGTAGTTCCTGAGATACGGTTTGTAGGCTAGTTTCCGTAGGCTCCCTTACCTTGCAGTAGCGTCCTGCTGGGGAAGAAAACTAGCTAGAGGCCTAGCTCAAGGCATTGAGCTTGTGTGTGCACACATGGTTAGGGGCGTTTTGGACAAACGCCGACGGGCGTGACCCTGACTAGTCACTTGTTACTGTAGTTCCTGGTTCAGTTCAGTAAGTATCTCAGTCTCCGTCATTCTCGGCGTCCGTAGCGAGATACTTGTGGCGCAGTGTAAGACGTCAGTGGACGCATCTGGCTGTTCTTCTAGTGAGGAGGTCCTTCCGTCACTTGGCGCGTGATTCTCGTGTTTCTCGGAGTCTGTGTTCCCCTTCCGAGTTAGTCTGCTCTTGGCCTCGTCCAAGATCAATTTCCTGTTGCGTGCATGACGATCTAGTCATGTATGCGTTAGTGTCTGTGTCTATCTAGGTCTTTTTTAGGATTTTTGCCTAGTTTTGTAGGATCTTCGCTTTGGGCCTTGTGCCTGCCGACGGATCGGTAACTCCTGATTTTGTGAGATCAGGGTTCGCCCTTCTGTCGTTGTTTGGAGTAGTTAGGGAACCGAGGTTTGTTCGGCAGCCGTGTTTTGCTCGGCTTGACTTTTACCTTTTCTTTTAGCTGTTCTACTCCTTCTGTTACGGCTTTCTTTTACAGCTTTCTAGTTGTAGTTTAGCTTTTCCTGCTTTACTACTACTGTTGTTTTAGTTGTTGTTCCGTGTTACTGTGTTGTTTTTCAGTAGGGATCCGCGTGACCCCTACTGAGCCAGTGACACAAGGCTCACCCCTGCTTTTCAGGTGTGGCGCTTTTCTTCCTTCGCCGTTCCTGGTGTGGCGTGTTCGTAGTTGCCAGCAGTACCTGCGTCGGGCTTCCCCCGACCTCAGTGTACGTGTTTCTTTCTGTTGGATTGTACTTGTCTTTCCTTTGGACTGGACTCTGGTATAATTGTTAATTTTAACTGTTAATTAAAAAGTAATTTTATTTCTGCTACTTTAGCAAACCTGATCAATGAAATTTAATTGCTTACTGTTATATCTGCGACTTCAATGTACTACACGACAATCCTTTTATCCATTCGGAGCTTTACATCTCTTGGGAGGCTTCACGGGTTCCAAGTGGTATCGGGTCTACTCGGTAATCCTATCGGGTATATCCGGTATCCGGAGTCCGGGTCGTCACAGCTTCCGCCATCACCGTGTTGACCGGGGGTACCCGCGATGAAGAACTCCGACGAGAACTGGTGCTCTATCCCCGTCACCCTCTACGACCTTGTGATCTTGGCCTTACGTCATGCAGAATGCGAGGAGGTCCTCACCGCCTGCCGAGATCCTCCCAGCCAAGGGGAGGAGGGGGAAAGGAAGCGATCGTCCGAGCAGGCCTCCAGCCAGAGAAAAAGGAGGAATCGCGATGGTGATCGTAAGGAGCCACCAAATAAGTTCGAGCGGTACACCCCGCTGTCCACTCCCGTCTACGAGATTTATCGAGAGATCAAAGACTCAGGTCTGCTCCTCCGGGCCGAGCCAATGAGGGCCGACCCCCGACGTCGTAACCGCCGAAAGCACTGCTAGTTTCACGATGATCACGGCCATCATACTGGTGACTACCAGCAGCTCAAGGACGATATCAAAAGTCTCATCTGCCACGGGCATCTGGCCCAGTATGTGGCCGAGCGGCGGGACGCCCATGTGGACCCCACAGAAGAGATCGATACCGCCCCCGAGGAGTTCACATCAATGTCATCTCGGGGGGATCGGCCTCCTGGGGAGATAGCAACCGAGGAAGAAAGCGCCATGCCGAGCGAGCCAATCGAGCCGTTGAATCCGCCAAGCCCACGACTCTGGCGAATGAGCAACAAGCCCTGGTGTTCTCCGACCAAGACTTGGAAGGGGTGGTTACCCCGCATGATGATGCTCTTGTGATCTCGACAACTATCAATCATTGTAATGTAGATAGGGTGCTGGTCGATAATGGCAGTGCGCCCGATGTTTTGTCCTATGACTGTTTCCTAAAGATGGGTGAAAACCCGTTGAAACTACGTCCGGTCCGAACCCCTCTCTGCGGGTTCAATGGTCAAGCAACTTACCCCGAGGTTACTCTCGGGACTCCCCCCAGAGCTGTAACTTTTGTGGCGAACTTCATTATGGTAAAAGGGATAACGGCCTTGTTGGCCACAGAATTTATCATAGAAAAATAAATATGTTCTTTTTTTGAAAAGAAACATGCCCCCCTATATATGGAGGTTTATTCCGTGGGTTCGCATTGTATCAGACGATTTGGGTTCGGGTATTGGACCTCTCCCCACTGAGCGCAGTCAGTGTTGATTTACATCGGCCTAACGTCCGAACACCTTTGTTTGACTGTCAAAGAAATCCCAGAGTCCTCTCCATAGGTTTAGATGTTAAGGGCACTATCACTTGGGTGACTCGCCACAACCACTAGTTTATCACCAACACATTTACTAGGCTAGGATTTCATCGAGACTTTAAGGTTCGAGCAAAACCCTTGAATTTAGGGGGACATGACTGCAGTTTTGCAAGAGCCATAGGCATTTTTAGAGTGGCGGGATGTTTCCTGGACCCTGAGGGTATTTTGATAATTTTACCTTCCTAGGGGTATTTCGGTAATTTTACCAGGTCAGGGGTACCCCTGAAACTTTGAGTTGGAACGGAAGTAGGACCGGGTTCCTGACTTTTCAAGACGCGAAGGCCATTTATGAAGGGTTTTAGGGGCGACTAGGCCATCTCTAGGTCACATGGGTATTTTGGTAATCTTACCACACCCTACATAGACCTAGGATCGAGACGGCATCTAAGTGTCGGGCTGAGCTGACAATGTCATTGAACCAAAAGAGTGACAAGGGGCTTGATAGAAGACACACATATGTCAATTTTGTCGAGGGAGGGGTATATATGCAATTCCCGAAAGTCGGGGTTTATCTTGTAATTCTCCCCGATCGACGTACGAAGACAATCTATGGAGTACATTGAATACATTTATGGCCAAAGTGGGTACAAGGGTCGTCGGCGAATTGTCGGCTGTACAAAGATCCGCACTAACGCTCAAGCATGGGTGTAACCCCAATTACAAGAAATTGCAAGGTAGAACTGCAAATAATAGGACTTTTGTTTCTCACGACCTCAAAGGGGACATTTGCATAATTCCTCCGTCGTAGAGGTAGAACTACATAATTTTGTCGCCCTAGGACGTAGAAACTTACAAACACGGCCCACTGAGGGGCGTAATTACAACAATACCCCGTAGGGGCATAAATACAAGACCCGGGGACTTACCCCTCACGGGCCAAGACAAACGAACAAACTTCTTGTGCTGGTTCCTTGGCGCTTCGTAGATTCTGGATGTGTGATCCGGACCCTTGGGGGTCTATTTAATAGAAGGCGGGAGGACCCAAGTTGACAGAAATGTGGGGAATTGCCCCGGTTCTGACAGAAATGTGGGGTTTTGCCCAAACTTTGACAAGGTGGGGTTCAAAAATCACTTTTTTTGTCAAGGTGGGTTGGCTTAAAGCCTTTTTCACCCCTCTCCTTTTTCTTTTTTTTTTTTGTTTTGGAACACGGGGGACCGGGGGGTCAAATTGACCCCGCTGGCTACCAGCGGGGTGGACTGACCCCGCGGGGGTCAATTCGACCCCGCTGGGGTCCAGCAGGGTGGGCTCGACCCCCCGGGGTCGGCCGCCCTTGTGCGCAGGCCAGTGAGGTCAAATGACCCCGTGGCGCCCCTTTTGACCCCTCTCCGTGATTTTTCTCCCTTTTTCTGCCACCCTAGGTCAAGGAGAAACCCCAACTCTGCATTTCTTGTCCCCCAAGGTCCATTTTTTGCCGCGTGGCAGCAATACATCGGTGGAGACTCGCGCAGGAGCGAAGGCTTGTTTGTTTGTCTTTTGGTTGCGCGTCGCCGCGTGGAGAGGAATCTTTGCATCAGTCCGTGCCGTGTGATACACTTGCTCGGCTACTTTGACAGGTGTACATGCATGTCTTCCTCTTAATTTTCTTTGCTGCGACGCCGTCCGTGATTGCATGATCGGGTCGATATACCCTAAATTGCGGAGGTACTCCGCGGTCCGACGACGTCAACGCTACGCCGTATTTTCCCTCGGTTGTCATGAGACAAATTTCTCGAAATATTTCGAGATAATTACGGGTGCAACAAATGCCCCCCACGGGACATCCGTCACGGCTGGAGGCGGGGGCGGACGGCCCGTGCCCTTTGTCATTTTTGATTTCTCCCGAGTCTTCGTGACATGGGAAGATTATTGTAAAACTGCACCTCACTGCTTTCCAAAAAGCCGAGAGTTGATGCAGGCCTGTCTCAGTGAGACCCACCAGTCTAGAAGTAATGTAGGTCTACCTCGGCAAGGCACTTTGACCTGAAGTTGATGTCGACCAATCCTTAGAGTTATACTTGCCAAAGCTAATGTATACCGTCCCCTAGGACGTATTGGCCTGAAATTGGATGCTGGCCAATCTTTGGGGGTGCACTACCCAAAGTTGATGCGGACCTGCCCTTAGGGCATATTGATCCGAAGTTGATGCAGGCCTGCCTCGGAAAGGCTTGTTGGCCTGTAGTTGATGTAGACCTGCCTCGGCGAGGCTTGTTGGCCCAAAGTTGTTGTAGCCTGCCACGGTGAGGTTTGTTGGCTTAGAGTTGATGTAGACCTGTCTCGGTGACATTTGTTGGCCTAGAGTTGCTGTGAACCTGCCTCGGCGAGGCTTGCTGGCCCGGAGTTGACGTAAGCCTGCCTCGGTGAGGCTTGTTGGCCTAGAGTTGCTGCGGACCTGCCTCGGCAGGGCTTGCTGGCCCGGAGTTGATGCGGACCCACCTCGGCGAGGCTTGTTGGCCTAGAGTTGATGTAGGCCTGCCTCGGCGAGGTACATCCGTCTGAGTTGTCGTCGATTGACTGTTAAGTTGTGATAGCCGGAGACTGACATTGGCTGACCCTTGAGGGTGCGTTGGCCAAAAGTCATCGTGTTGGCTGACCGCTGAGGTATCATTGAAGATGTGTCGGGCCGTCGGCTGACCACTGAGGTGTGCAGCCGAACATGTTGATGTGTCGGCTGACCATTGAGATGTCGCCAAAGATACGTCAGCTAACAGCTGGGGTGTGTAGCCGAAGGTTAGAGTTGGCTAATCGTTGACTTGTGATAGCTAGAGTTGACGTAGACCAGCCCTTAGGGCATATTGGTCTGGGTTGATGTCGGCCGTACACGAGCTGAGGCAGATACCATGTAGCACAAACTTGAGCATAGCACTACCCTAGGCAAGGGCGTTGTAACTTGTACATCAAAATTCTGTACATTTCATTTTGCTTCGAAAGGGCACTCATTGGATTGTCTCCTTTCTTGGTTTTAGCTTTAGCTGGTGAGGCTTCATAGCTGCCTCAGAGTTTCCTGGCTCTTGGGATAGAGTGGCCTGACAGTCCTCAATTTGGTGTAGCGGTGCCAGACACATGCATTTGGCCTCCCTCAGGACGTCTGGATGACTGAGCTTGCGTCTTTATGGGAGGAGTTCGCCTGCCTTCGCGCTATTCAGAAGCAGAGGCAGAGGACTCAACTGATGATTCAGCAGGAGGAGCAGCTTTGCAGACTTCAGGTGGCCCAGAATGAGGTGGGTGCCCTGGTCGAGGACGCTTACGAGCGCGAGCAGGCGACCTCCCGCAGAGTAGAGGAGCTTTCGGAGAGGTCCGAGAGACCGAGGAGGAGCGCAGTCTTGCGCGTGCCAATGTAGATTCTCCGTCGTAGGCTTGAGGGGCTCCAAGAGCTTTTGCGAGAGGTCCGAGAGACCGAGGAGCGCAGTCTTGCGCGTGCCGATGTAGACTCTTCGCCGTAGGCTTGAGGGGCTCCAGGAGGAAGCTCTTCAGAGTGAGACTCGCCTTGATGCCCTGAGGAGGAGCGAGTCTGGTGCTTGATGGGCTTTGGTACATTCTTGTACATAGGGCTTTTGTACTTTGCCCATTCTTGTCTTAGTTATCCCGAGAGCTTGTCTCGGGCTCCTTCTTTAGATGACATTGATGAATAAATGACATAGCTTAGTAACTTTTGCCTCTATCCTCTTACATGTATGCTCTTTTTTATTATTATTTTTGTTACTTTACCAGCCCTACCGCCCTTTCGGGTTTTCGCCAGGACTGGCCCCCTTTAGCTTTTTCAAGTGCGCCCTTGCGGGTTTTCACACTGAGTGACGCAAAGTGAAGAGGCATCCAGCAGTCAGTCTTGGCCAACTGAGTAGCCCTAGTGTTCGTTTGTCTGGTAGAGGCATCCTCGACGTTTTAGGCGTTCCCCTGAGGTTGAAGGCAGCAAGGTCTGATGGCGTAGGCTGTAGTGGCGGCTGTGAGGGGGAGGGAGACCTCAGAGTTCTGTCCAACATCTCGCTTCTGAACGATGGGCATGCTCTGGGGACAGTAGAGGGAGTTGCGCCAGGCCATCCGGGAGAGGCTATCGACAGAGAGACCTTGGGAGATGAGGTCTTGCCAGTGGGGTCACCAAGTTGGCAGGAGTTAGGCCACTAAGAGTTTGGGGAATCTTCAAGTAGGGGTGTTGGACAACAGCATTATCTGACTTTGCCTCCCCCGCCTCTCATACCAGAGGAGGAGGATCTCCCTTTAGTGCATCTTCCTTCTGCTCAAACCGACAGTGACCTCTTATCGAAATTGGGAATGTTGTGGAGTCACCTTAGAAGGAGTGTTTGAATGGGGAAGGAGAAGGGAGTCTTGACAAAGAGAAAGTGAAGGAAATCTTAGCTAGGGTGAAGAGTTTCATGGGGGAGCATGCTAAAGGGGTGACTAGTCTGATCGAAGTATCCACTATAGGTGTTCAAGGATGTGACGCCTACCCATAAAAGATGACAAGCGGATATAGCTATGAAGGCCAAGGCAGAAAGAACCAATAGAAGAGGGGATGTGGAGAGGGAAGGGGAAAGGAAGGAACCAGCAAAGAGCTAGAGGGGGTGAGGGTGTATATGTGGTGTGCCATTTTGATGGAGTGAGGGTTTGGGCCATCGGAAAGGTGGATAGCAGCTCAAAGACCTTTGATGTGGAGGCGAGGTATCAAGTGGTAGCACCATCATGTTCCGCAGCCGTGTTTATTGTTGTAATAAGGAGGTTTTCCGATGTATGAGGGTCTCTTGTCAAGGCTGAGTCGTTAGTCTGGTTATATGTTTGACCATGGCTCACTCTTTGCTTTTGGATGAGGGGTCAGTTTCTTGTATTTCTTTTCTTTTCCTCTTTGCTTCTGGGCCAGGTAACATCCTGTTGCCTTTTGTTTCTCAGATTATTTTGGGAGCACTCCCTCCTTACTTGTATGTCATTTACTTCTCAAATTGAGTATTTTCTTATTAGGAAGGTCGATAGAGTTTTATATAAAGATTACAAAATTATTCCTAGTGAGAGTCTAGCCCCTCAACATAGGTTGTTAGTAATGGATGTCTTTATTCCTAAATTCAAAAGAAAGATCATTATAAATAATTGTTCTAAGATTAAATGGTGGAATTTAAAAAGTAAAAGTTTAGAAACATTTAAAAATCACGTATTAAAGGAAAATATTTGAAATTTAGAACAAGAAACTAATGTAATGTGGAATAATGTTACAAATTGTATAGCAAAACAATTCTTAGGTGAATCTAAAGGTAAAAAGAATTTAGAAAAAGAGATTTGGTGGTGGAGTGAGGAAATCCAAAATACCTTTAGAGTAAAAAAGGAGTGCTTTAAAGTTTGGCAAACTAGCAAAAATAATCAAACCCTAGAAACTTATAAAATTGCTAAAAAGAGGGATAAGAAAATAGTTAGCGAAGCTAAATCAAAGGCATATGAAGATTTATATAATAAATTAGAAACCCGAGAGGGTGAAAAGAACATATTTAAACTTGCTAAAATAAGAGAAAGGAAAACTAGAGATTTAGATCATGTTCGTTGCATTAAAGGTGAAGATCAAAGGGTTTTAACTAAGGATCTTGAGATTAAAGAGAGGTGGCATAGTTATTTTCTGAAGTTACTTAATGGAGATTGCGCCAAGGATTCTTCTTTAGAAGATACCCAAGAGTCCACAATATTTGATAAATATCAATATTTCAAGCGTATTAAGATGTCAGAAGTGGAGGATACTTTAAGGAAAATGAAAGTGGGCAAGGCCTTAGGACCAGATGGCATACCTATTGAAGTATGGAAAGGCCTAGGAGACATTGGTATTCAGTGGCTAACTAAACCTTTTAATAAAATTTTAAAGGAATGGAGAATGCCAGAAGTTTGGAGGAAAAGTGTTGTAGTTCCTTTCTATAAAAACAAAGGAGATATTCAAAGTTGTAATAATTATCGTGGAATTAAGCTTATGAGTGATACTATGAAACTTTGGGAGAGAGTAATCGAAAAATACCTCCGATATATGACTACTGTATCGGAAAATCAGTTTGGTTTTATGCCAAATAGATCTACTACAGAAGCTATTTTCTTACTACGGCAGCTAATGGAGAAGTATAGAGAGATGAGAAAAAAATTGTATATGATTTTTCTTGATTTAGAGAAGGCGTATGATCGAGTACCGAGAGAATTGATTTGGTGGACATTAAGAAAGAAAGGAATTTCTCAAGGATATGTTGATTGATTAAGGATATGTACGACGGTGCTATTACTAGTGTTCGAACAATTGCTGGAGAGACTGGTGAATTTTCGGTTTCTATAGGTTTGCATCAAGGTTCTGCACTAAGTCCGTATCTCTTTGCCTTAGTTATGGATGAAGTAACAAAACAATTGCACGAGGATATCCCTTGGTGTATGTTATTTGCAGATGATATTGTCTTAATTGATGAGAGTATTGATGCTTTAAATGCTAAGTTAGAACGTTGGAGACTTACTTTGGAGTCTAAAGGTTTTAAAATTGGTAGGAGTAAGTCAGAGTTTATGGATTGTAATTTTAGTAATGGGAGAGTGGTAAAGGAAGACATGGTTCTAATTGATGGGCATAACATTCCGAAGAGTAGTAGCTTTCGATACTTAGGGTCTATCATACAAGAGAATGGGGAGATTTATGACGACGTTACACATAGGATTAAGGCAGGTTGGTTAAGATGGAGAAGCGCATCAAGAGTCCTCTGTGATCGTCGTATGCCTGTGAAACTCAAAGGGAGATTTTATAGAACGGATGCGAGACATGTTTTGTTATATGGTACCGAGTGTTGGGCAGTACGAAAGGAACACATTCGCAAAATATGTGTAGCAGAGATGAGGATGTTGAGATGGATGTGTGGCAAGACTAAGAAAGACAAGATTAGGGATGAGCGCATCCGTAAGGACTTAGAGATAGCCCCAATTGATAGTAAAATGAGAGAAAATAGACTCAGGTGGTTTGGTCATGTGCTTCGTCGCCCTAACTCAGCGCTGGTTAAAAGATGTGACCGAATCTTAGTGGATGCTAGTAAAAGAGCTCGGGGAAAGCCTAAAATGAGATGGTGCGATGTTATTAGGAAGAGCTTCTTGGGTTTAAATATGAATATAGCACTTGATAGAAATCTTTGGCGGAATAGGATTCATGTAGCCGACCCCAAATAATTGAGATAAGGCTCTGATGATGATGATGATGATATGTGGTAGTATCCACCCCTAAAAAAAGTAGCAAGCATACTACAAGATAAATACTAGGAAATATCTACACAACTATAATGTAAAATTTAACAGTGACTAGTTAGTACATCATCCAAATTTGCTTTTCTTAGAAATCATATCCTAAATGTCTAAATGTTGAAACTAAATGGTACTTCTTCTTGAATAGCATCATCACGGTCTTCTTCTCGTCTTCCAGGTGAGCTTCACCTTACACTAAATTCCCATAAAGCATCATCATCTTCAAACTCTTCTAACCATTGTTCATCGTACGATGAATCATAATTATCTCTCATCAAGTGTTAGGTAGTACGTCTTAATTGTGCTCTACATCTTGTTGGCCTTTCATGTGATGCTCTCATGGTCAACATCTGTCTAAGTAAGATTATCATCATGAACTAATTTTTTTGACTTTGAGTCATCCACTCACTCTCCAAATCTAGGCCTGCTAGGCAAATGGGATCATATTTTTGTGGATGATATTTTTCCTCTCATTGAACCTCTTAACGAGGACAATCATTATACTAGACAAGCACAAGATCATTCTACCTTTTATGCTCCAAGTGATTCCTCTTGGGTAAATCTATATTCAAATAACACAAGTAGATAATGTAAAATTTTGAAAGTAGAGAATGCAAATTAAGGTGAATATTAATCAATTAAAATAGAATCTAAAGAATAAGATGAGTTTATAAAACATATAAACTCAAATGTGTTCCAATTGCATTCACACCTAGAAGGACTACAACAAAGGCCTAAAACTCTTTAGGGCAATTCGCCTCACTTCAGGAGTCACCCTACCGTATGTGATCCACCATTCAACTAAAAAAAATATTTAACATGTCAAAATACTTTTATTCAAAAAAGAATATCTAGTAAAGTTTAAAAATTGTAAAGGAATATACTTGGCAATCTCCTATCACGAGCTCTTTAGCTATCTCTCTTCCAAACATTCCTCTCTCATTCATATATATTGCAATTTAATCACGTATGTTGTCTTCAATCTCCAATCCTGGAACCATTCTTTCAGGACAAGTGAAAAATCCACCCTCAAACTTCTTACATGAAGCAACATCTTTCTCCCCAACCTAGAAGTATAAGCCGGGATTTAAGAAAAATACTGCTGTATGTAAAAGACGATCCATTTGATCTGGCCATCACTTATCAGCAATCTTCAAGATTGGCTGAAATTTTGCTTGCTTGAAACCAAAATTTTGAACAATGTGTCCTTTTGCATAATCCATAATAGCATATATGCAGGGCATTGCAAGTTTTTATCTTCATCAACAAACCTTAACATATGCAATATTGGTTGAGAGGCTCTTAAAATATTTTCAATGCCATGCGAAAACATCACTTGAAAGGCAATCCTTGACACATTCCTCCTTGTATTTGTTGATGCCCAAACACTCCTATGTCAAGCTTCTGAAGTGAAAACTCTACGAAGAACCCTCTTTATTGCATCATCATTTAGTCTCTCAAGTGTAAGAAATGCAGTAGCAAATTTAATCACATTCTCACTAATTCTCTACCATTGATTTTGTTTTTCATGTGTTTCAGAAGGCGAGCGTGGGTGTAAATGTAAGTTGTCAACTCCTTAGCTTTTGCAATTACACCTTTGTAGTCCTTTAACTTACCAATATCCTCTATAATGAGATCCAAATAATGTGCAGCACAAGATTGTCCATAATATTTTTTTTCTTTTATCCATCAACAACCGACCAACTGCTACATTATATGATGCATTATTAGTTGCAATCTACAGCATAATATCTTCTCCACACTTAAAAGATTGTTGTATGGGAATTGCAGGTTATTGTATGAGTTCCTCGATAAAATTATTAAAAAAAATTGGAGCAGACAATGTGGTGAAAATTGTAATTGATAATGCATCATATAATGTGGCAACAGGTCGGTTGTTTATACATAAAAGAAAAAATTATTCTACATACCTTATGTTGCACATTGTTTAGATCTCTTGTTAAAGGATATTGGTAAGTTGAAAGACCTACAAAAGTGTAATTGCAAAAGCCAAGAAGTTGACAGCTTACATTTACATTCATACTCGCCTCCTAGGACACATAAAGAAAGAAACCAAGGGTAGAGAACTGGTGAGATGTGGTGCGATTAGATTTGTTATTGCATTTCTTACACTTGAGAGACTGAGTGATGATGCAATGAAGACTAGATATTCTTTTTGAATAAAAGTATTTTGACATGTTAAACATTTTTTTAGTTGAATAGTGGGTCACATACGGTGGGGAGACTCCTGAATTGAGGCGAATTGCCCTAAAGGGTTTTAGGCCTTTATTGTAGTGCTTCTCGGTGTGAACGCAATTGGAGCACACTTGAATTTGTATGTTTTATAAACTCAATTTTATTCTTTAGATTCTCTTATAATTGATTAATATTCACCTTAATTTGTATTCTCTACTTGTATTCTTTGGATGTAGATTTAACCCAAAAAGAGGAATCACTTGCAGCATAAAAGGTAGAATGATATCGTGTTTATCTAGTATAATCGCCGTCTTCGTAAAAGGTTCAGTGAGAGGAAAAATATCATTCACAAGAATAAGATCCCATTTGCCTACCAAACTAATAATGGGGGAGTGAGTGGATGACTTAATAGTCAAAAAACTTAGTTCATAATGATGATGATCTTACTTGGACACATATTGACCATGAGAGCATCATATGAAAGGCCAACAAGATGTAGAGCACAATTAAGAATTAGTGCCTCACACTTGATGAGGGATAATGATGATTCATTAGACGATGAACAATGGTTAGAAGAAGAGTCTGAAGAGGATGACGATGATGCTCAATGGGAGTCTGGTGAAGAAGGTGAAGCTCACCAGGAAGATGAGAATGAAGACCGTGATGATACTATTCAAGAAGAAGCATCATTTGGTTTCAACATTTAGCCATTTAGAATATGATATCTAAGAAAATCAAATTTGGATGATATACTAACTAGTCACCGCTAAAGTTTATGATTGTGTGAACATTTCCTAGTATTTATCTTGTAGCATGCTTGCTAATTACTACCTTTTATTTCTTTTTCTTAGTGACTTAGTTTGCTATTTATTAGAAGCTTACTATGCTCGTTAGAATTTGTTTTACACGTTATATCTTACGAGATGAAGTGGACAAATTTTAACCCTTAGGTTAGTGCATTTAACTCTTAATTTTCTGCAATTTTCTTGATGTTGTTGTATTTTCTGTAATTTTCTAAAATTTTCTGCATTAACTACTGATTTTTTGTGTTCAATTTTCTGTTTTTTATACAGTCTAGTTTTCTGTAATTTTAATGCAATTTAATTATTACAATTTCTTCATGTAATTTAATTCTATGTAATTTTATGTAATTTTTCACATTTTATTTTTTATTTGTATATTTGAGGGATATAAATTTTGAGTTTTAAAGAGATGCCAAGGTGTCGCCTAGGTGACGCCTAAGTAGGCGCCTTATTGCCTAAGCGCTTAGGGACCCCATGAATCACGCCCAAAAAGTAGGGCGATCCGATGACAGGGGCGAAGCTGCCGAAAGCGATCGACGTCGCCAAATAACCCACCCGTGCATGGGTGGCAATGACGATGGGACCGTAGGTAACGGCTGCCATAGTCGCCGGAGTGGTGAGTGCTACTGGGGCGACGGTTGCTGACAGTCGCCAAGTGCAGTCCGGCAATCGGAGCGCGAACTGAGAAGCGCTAGGAAATATGCGTACGAGTACCCTCCTCTGCCTCTCTTGCAAGGACAAGAAAAGGGCACCAGGACTTCAGGGCTGGCATAGACTTTTCTTCAGCAAAAAGAAAGAAGGCGGGAGACGTCCCACCAGGCGTGCCATCCTCTTTGTCGCGGGGGGTTTTTTTTTTTATCCCGATGACCGGGGTGAAGGTAGGAATACAGCGGGGGAGGAAGATACGGGAGTTTGATGTATCTCGGGTATCCTCCTTCGTGGTCGTAGGCCTCTAACGGCGGTACCGGGCACTCTCCTTTTTACGGAAAGTCGAAAAGGGTCGAATGGCACAAAAATATTGGGGTATAGGCTAGCTGGACAGGGTGCGGACGTGTCAGTCGATTTCTCGACGATCACCGATGGAACCAAGGGTCAACTGGGGAAGCGTCGCCAGGACGCAGCACGTGGGCTCAAGAGGTGGGGCGACACGTGGATCGAGGGGGTTCCACGAGTGCGAGTGCGCAGGCGATTGTGGGAATCGTGTACTGGACGTCTTTCCTCACCGACCGCAAGCGATCGGTGTTTATTTACATCGGATTGAATCTGAACACCTTCGTTCTGTGCTGAAGAGAAGCCTGTATGTGTCTGAAGCCATGGGTGGAGGGCCGAGAGCATTCCGCAGTTGTGGGCGCGCTTTCGTATGGGGGGTGATGGCTGGGGTCAAGGGCATTAGGCACGTGTGCCGAATGGTGTAGGTAGAAAACTGGGGCCCGCATACGGGCGCATGCATTCAACTGGTTTTATGCTATATGAGAACCACATGGGCTTTACAAATGGGCCGAGGAGGCCAGAGTACAACTGGGGCAAGCCGCGGGACAATTCCGACGTGTGAGTCGGTCCCCGGGTCAATGCGTGGTATGGCGGATACCCGCGTGTTTTACAGGGGCTCCCTATGGGGAGATTGAGACACGCCCGACTGCCTGGGTGGCAGGGGCGGTTGTGGGCTGGCGCCTGACGGAGGTAGGACGCTGCTCAAGGTGAGCGGTCGGGTCCGGGCCTCGGAGGCGAGCGGTAGTCACACGGTTCCGTGTCGGTGCAAGCCGCGGGACAATTAAAAAAATATTTTTCTTTTTTTTTTTGACTGGGATGGGTTTAGGCGGACCAGCCTGGGCCTCCAGTCTGGTCCGCCTAAACCCAAGGGTTTAAGCGGACTGGGCATGGGTTTTTCTTTTTCATAAAAATAAAATAAAAAAAGAGAATTTATTATTAATATTTGGATGGGGTTTAGGCGGACCAGCCTCATGGGGTGAGGCTGGTCCGCCTAAACCCCACCCCAGGGGGGGGGGGGGGTTAGGCGGACTAGCTATAGGGGGAGAGAGAGTGGGCGGTCCCCACCTCTATAAAATCCCTATTTTAATGTATTTTCTTCCTAATTTGGCTAAGAAGAAAAGGACAGGGAGGATACGTGGAGCTTGCTTGTGCGCGTTGACTGAGAGTTGAACCCCTCGTGCTGTCGTGTGCGTCCTTCGCTTTTCTTCCACGTACCGATACGGCGAACGAATCCCTGCGCGAACCTTGCACCTCGGGATTAGGGAATTGTACGGACTGGGACTGAACGGGCCTGTGGGGCCACCAGGCTGGGGAGAGGGCGCGGCCCCCAGGGAGTTCGCCCTCCCTCGGGGCGCGGTCGCGCCCTGGGGCGAACCAGCCCCGGGCGAGCCGCAACCCCGAGGGATGGCCCCCGGGGGTCTCCCTTCATCATCTGGGGGTGTCCTTTGAGGGACACGAGGGCTCCGGGGTGCTGGGATTGGCCTGTGGGGGCCGTTGTTGTTGAGTCGTAGTTGCCGCTCGTAAGCTGTTCGGGTAAATGCCCGACACGCCCCGGATCGTCGAATGGCTCGAGTAACTGGCTGAGGGGCCTTAGAATAGACCTTGGGCTGAGGATGTGAGCTTGTGAGAACCGAGAAGAGGTACTCTGGGCACATGGGCCTAGCCTCGAGATGTGTGCCGTGTTACGCGGCTAGTTGGTAGAGTAGCTTCGTGTTGGCCCGAGAGCTAAAGGAAAGCGGCTTTTCGGCACGTGTCTGAGGGTCGGGGGTGGCCCCGACTTGCTGGAGGGTTGTCATAGAACCCGGTTGGTATGCTGGAGCCATGGGTCGACCCACGGTTTGCTGTAGAAGGGCTGGAATAAACGCGCCCGCAAGGTGTTCGGGAAAATGCCCGACACACGCATGTGAGCCGTATGTGCGTACTGCGGGCCTTCAAAGCCTGTGGTTGACTCAGTCGGGTCTCCCTTTGACTTTGGAGGGTTGAAAGAGGGCGTCCTGGAGTAGGCCCCTAGCCTTTTCACTGAGTGCCACGTGGCGTGGCTTGTAGTCGGGGGAGCCCCCGGGTTGGCCCGGGTGGTTGTATAGAACGCGGACAAAGTCCGCAACTGAGGGGTCGGGAGTGATCCCGATTGATTGCTAATGCCGCCGTATGCCCCGGCTAGCGGGTTAGGGCCGTTGGTCGGGCCCACTGGGTTGCCAGAGGGGCTGGATAGCCCATGTCTTGAAGGTGTTTGAGGAAATTCCCGAACTCTTATTTCTGGGTGTTTTACTGGGGAAATTGTCCGGGTACAACAATGACATAAAAGAAAAGTTTGTAGAGAGGTAGGTTGATTCTTCTCCAGAAATAGAAGAAAGTTGAGTTTGATATGGATGCTGTTAGAAGGTGACACGACCTATGAGGTGCAGGAGAGGAGTCCAACCAACCCACAAGAAGATATGAGGATGTGAAAAAGGAACCACCACTATGAAATAAAAGAGAAGTTGGAAGTTGGTGGGTTCAAATATCAAGGCCATTTGAATTTCTCAATATTACAGTTTCTACATTTGAGATGTTCTTTGCAAACCACCACAACTTACTAACCAAGGCAGCTAAAGCTACTAAGGGTCCTCCAACAGTATTGCAGCCCATGCACTTGACTTAATACAGCTTTATGTGGGAGCAAGAGAAACTCCCAAAATCAGATCAGCAACAGAAAATCTTTGACAATCTCTAATGCTACAAGAGAAGACATGGATGGGAGATGAGGAACCAAACACAAGAGGATCCAGCTTCTACAAAAAGAGTGTAGTGAGTGATAATAAGACTATAATTTACAATTCTCTAAACAAGTCAACACACTTTACTTTCAGATGCTCACATAAAAAGCATCCAAAGTGAGGCCATTGCCATTTTTCATCTTTTTTGCATAGGGATTGTTTTGGGAACTGACTGTTTACACTTGTATATCCCTCTTCCTTTTCATTTAGTACAATTGTGGTACTATCCACTTTTCAAAAAAAATGCCGTTCCAGAATGCCAGAAAATGAGAAGACTTGTTACGCCAATATAATAAGTTGTATATAATGAAAACTGTCACACAATGAAGCAGCATAAAATACTGTGCATTGACTTAAGATGCAAGTCAAATAATCCCAATACTAAAAAGAATGACAACCTACAAACAAGATAATATACTGATCAGAGCAGAAGATTTTCATTTCACAATACCTGTGCTGCTGATGCTCTGGTGAATGGGAAATCAGACCCAAAATAGCAGTTAAGACAATAAGACAGTACAACTGAGAGAATATGAACCTCCAATTTGCTCTGTGGAGGCATCCGAGCATAGTGATGAACAAAATCCTATTGGAAAAGAAAAAAATAAAACCATGTCAGCTGTAACAAAATTCTATGTAAAATATAATAGTAGAAATCAGAGCAGAAAATAGACAGAGAAAGGAACTGGAAAAATAACTACCAAAATCTTCACAGGTACATCAATCCTTGGGGAATCTCTTCTTTTCTCTATAAACTTCGCCATGACTCGACCAACCAAAACAACATCAGATGGCAGGACAGCTGGCCAGTTCACCCCTCCACATTCATGCCTGTGTTCAGGAATTCCCTGAAGGTATTTTCTTATCAAATAAAATCCAGGATTATGTCCATAATTCTATACCTTCAAATCTACCTCATATTGTCCTTCTGTTGCTTTTTCCTGACATTGCTGGGAGCAGTAAAATGGTATTGTACATGATGAACAGAACAGAACATCAGACGGCAGTTGAGTGAGGCAGAAATGGCAGTGAGTCTCCCGACAATTCTTCAAAACAATCTGCACATTGTTACATGTAAGCATACAAAGTGGAGTGTGAGAAACTAGATTAGGGATACTTAAAAGTTCCAAAAAATACTGTGCATGAGACAACAATAGATGCATACTACACATCTTTTTGTACATACAAATCCATTGAATAATGTATGCTTATCAAATTATTTATGAAATAAAGTCATGAGGCTGGAAGCAATGCCTTCGTACCGCAGCCAAAGGTTCTTCGACATGAATTAGAGAAGCCGGAGGAACGTTCTTCAGTGAAGCCATTCCTTTTCCTTTAACTTGTGTGGATATGCATTGTAGTTCTATTTTGTGCAGTTCAGTTATATTGGTGCTTGGTTCAGAGTCTGGTAAGAAAAATTGGCATCATCAGTGAACATTAGAAAATAGTGCAGAACATGTATATCCAGCTTTAAATATACTGAGCTTCCAAAATTCAAATTGCTTAAAAAGCTTGTACATGCACATCTAATTTGCCTATAGTCAAAGATCAAGACAAGCAGAAACATCAAATAAAGTTTATTTATAAAGAATTCAAGATAGCAAACTTTTTATTTAGCTACCAGAAACAAGACAAAATAATGAAGAACAAACTACAAAAACCTTTAAAACTAGAATCTTCTTGAATTAAAATAGACAACCGACAAAAAAAATAGAAAAAGCAAATTGGTAATGCTAAAAAAACATACTAGAATGAGTGAATCATACTTCCGTAGACAAGGCCAGGGGTAGCTAGGTCATATTTCCTTGCCTTTGACTGTGCGCCCTGGTTACTTATTCCACCAGGGGTACTTCTGTCATGTAGTTGGGTGGTTGCCCTATTGCATAACATAAGAAGGAAAGAAGCCAGCGGCAAAGAACAAGAGAGTTTCTCAAGACCACAACCTTCTCTCGCGGTTCTCCCACCTTTGTCCCTTCTTCTTCTTCCTACTCCTCTTGCGGCCTGGAGTTTTCATGGTATCAGAGCCAGTGGTGATCTGAGAAGAAGGTTGCTACAAGGCGGGGCTTTTCTGGCCACAGCAGGCGTGGTTCTACCTTGCGCCTTAGGGTTCTTCCAAGAAACACCAAGCGCCTAGGTTTCTCCACTTACTTTTCACTAGCCGACCATGTTGCTCTTCTCCTCTGATCAAGGCAAGTGCTACAGCTGCCATGGAGTTGTTTTCTAGGGGTCTGAAGAGACTGCTCCACTTCCCAACCTTTGTGCTTCGGCAAAGGACGCACAGCCCTTGTTCTACTTTCTTGGGGTGATTATTATCAATCCTGCGGTCTGGAGCGCTTAGGGTTTTGTTGCCATCCATCGGAGCATTCAAAGGAAGGGGGAGAATCTCATGGACAACCACACATCTCCTTCCATATCTGATGCTACATCCAAAGGCGGTGCCTGGAGTTAAGAGAACATTAGTGTCCAATCATGAACACCATGCTCTTCAGATTACTCTGGTAAAGCTGAACAAAAAGAACCATGTTGAGTGGTTAGCGTCTGCCAAGATGTGCATCAAGGGAAGCAAAAGTCTGGTTATGTCAATGGAAAATTTGAAAAACCAGATGAGAAGAATGAAAAATTCGAAGACTGGGTAGAAGAGAACAGTATTGTGATGACTTGACTAGTCAACTCTGTAGAAGATGCTCAAAGAAAACTGATCACGTGGAAGGAAAAAATGAGAGACATGTGGGTCTTCTTGGAAAGATGAAGAGGAAAAAAATGTTGTTCGTGTCTGAAGAGACGTGATCTCGTGTTGAAGCCTGAGCCGTACAATCCTTGATAGACACTGATCGCCGCCACTAATAATGAGGGTTCTGCAAGGTAGGAAATAGATCAGAGGAGCCCAGGGTGATGACCCAGGCGAAAACCCTTCGATGTCTAAGTCAACAAATTGATAGAGCGTAGGCAGAAGAGAGGTAGGAGAAGGAAAGAGATGGGCACGAGATTGCTCTCCACCAACAAGTGTGGCTTTGAGTACTCAGACTTGCTTACCTTTCTGGAGGGTTTCCTTTGAGTTTATATAGTCACTCGCCCCCTATACTAGAGTCAAGGAAGCTTGAGGGACTAGGGGGAGTTACGTCCTTGCTGAGGGCTCTTCACTGCTTGAGGACTCTTGCCCTCCCTTATCCCCTTGAGCTTCCTAGTCCTGGGCGGCAACGTAACATCCGCCTGGATAAGCGCCCGGTTGGCGGTTCGAGCATGGGTCGATCACTTAGGAGGCGCTCGGACTTTCTCGAGCGACGGGGGCGTCATCGGTCGATTATGCTCGGATGCCGCTTGGGATTCTCCCGAGCGACCGTTGCTCGGTCTTCCGGACCTGAGGGCCGCCTAGGAAGTATGGGTCCGAGCGATTTGGGCTTCAGACTAAGTGGACCTGTTAAATGGGGCTATCACTTGGGGAGTTCGGCCTAGTTGGGTCGAGTTGGACCTAGTTGGGCCGCTCCGGGCCACATGTTTTTTGGGCCGCTGATTTACCCCTCTCCACTTGCTCCTCCTACTCCCGAGCCAAAGGTCGGGCTCAGAGAGTAGAGTATAATCGGGCTATATTTGTGGCTCAGTCGAGGATTGGCCGATGTGAGTTGTCCCAATTTTTTAGGGGCCATTAATGTGGCTGTCCTAGTGCATGGGGGTTCGAGCATGATGATGATGCCTTCGTGTTGGTTCGGGGAGGCCCCTCTTGGAGTTCGAAACGGCGCGACGATTCTTCTCGAGACTGCTTGGGCCTATAAGTATCTTACGTGCTTGCGCCTTACGTTTCCTTCGTTTAGGGCTTTTCCCTTCGTCGTGCTCGTGGATTTGCAGTGAGGATTTATGCGTCGACAGAGCAGCCAAAGGGGAAAGGAGATCGCAGAAGCCTTCGCAGAGTTAGCAGAGATTACTGCGGCAGCCATCCGTCAGCTTCCCCCTCCTACCAGCTCGTCTGATTCCAGCACCTCTTCTTATTCTCCCCGTTCTTCCATGGCGGAACAGGAGGTTGAGGTTGAGATTCAGGAGTTCGAGCAAGGGACGGGAGACTCAGGGCCCGCGCCTAGCACTCACCTCCGTAATGACCTGTCTAAGGCTGAGGTGAAGGAGCTCGAAGTCCGCTTCAAGTTGCCACGGCGATACTACTTTTCTCCAACCAAACCTCACGAGTCTAGTCTGGATACCTGTTCGGGACTTTTCTGTACCTTCCTCTTGGCTTGGAAATGTGGCTTCCGAGTTCCGATCGAGGTAGACATCGGAGGGTTTTCGCGTGGGGGGGGAGGTCGGTTCCCGAGTTCCGATCGAGGTAGACGTTGCAGTCCCGCGTCCGGGGGCGTCCGAGGGAGGTATCCCGGCCTCGACTCTTCAAAGGGGGGATTCTGCCGAACAGCGGGGGCGATCCGCCACCCGGGCTTCCCTGTACAATCGCTGCCGAGCTCTGGCTCCTTCGTCCTTCCGGGATGAATTCCTAAATTGTTCCCCTCCGATGCTCCTGGAGAGGCTCATGGAGGGGGGATTGTTCATGGCTCAGCTTGGGGCTGAGTTAGCAAATTACTTGACGCGGTTGGAGAGCGAGGAGAGGGCCCAGGCTCGAGCTCGCGCTGAGTCCGATCGGAAGGTTGGACAGTTAACCTCCGAGCTCGGGGCTCTCCAACGGGAAGTGGGCTCACTCCGCTCACGTGACCTGGCGAGCCAAGAGAAATCTCGATCGCTGTCCGAGTAGCTGTCCCAAGCTCGATATATGGCCAAGCTTAAGGGCAAGCTCCTGAAGGAGGAGCGTCAAGCCCATGCGGCGAGTTTGGAACGGTGGACGGTCGAGCGAGAGGAGCTCGGGAGTCGCGCCCTGGAGGCCGAGCGGGCTAAGAGGGAGGCCGAAGTGACACGGGCTGAGGCCGAGGCGAAGCTGACCGAGGCCGGAACGAAGATAGCCGAGCTAGAGGAGAAGGCAGCAACAGTCGGGGCGGAGGTGATCGAGCGATATCAGGGCTCGGAGGAATATCGCGAAGCCTTAAAGAAGTGCGCCTTTGCTTATTATGAGTCGGGCTATCGGCGGGGGCTGCGGAAGGGTTTTACGCAAGGCTTTAGGCGGGCGGTCATTGAGGCCCAGAAGCAGGTCCTTGATGAGCTTGTCTTCATCCCTAGGCAACGCTACGACTCGGACGAAGAATGCTCGACTCCTCCTTCTTCTTCAGCGTCGAGCGCCGGGGAAGATAGCGAAGATACTTCTGCTCCTGTGGAAGAAGGTTCGCCAACTCCGACTGCCTGGAGAGAGTGCACAGTCGAGGCAGTTCCCACACAGGTGGGATCAGTGCCGGAGCCGGCCATCACCGCGGGAACCGGGGGCGAGCCGCCCTTAATTTCGGGAACGGGCCCGAGTGTCGCGGGCCTTCCGACCACCGAGCCTCAAGGGGGGGCACAGACCTCCCACTCTCCTCCGATCTCCATAGATTAGACTTGTACTTGTTTTGCTGGCCTTTCCCTTTTTTATTTTTTGAGGGGGCCGTCTAGAAATTTTCCATGTACCCCGTTTTCTTTTTTTTTGAATATAATGGCAATAGTGTTCATAGCGTTATTTAAATGCTCCTTACCGTGTTTGACTTAGTCTGATTTTCCGTATCCACGCACGTCAATGAATCGGATATCTTGTGCGATTTTCTTGCCGAAAAATCAGGTCACGCGCCGATCGGTCGAATCGTTAGTGCTGATCTGGCGCCCTTCTATCTTCCCAAGCGTCAAATGCATCGCCTTTTTGCGCATTCTCGTAGGAGAAATTTGGTGACAGGGAGGCGTAACTGCTCCTCGGAGAGAACATCCGCCTTCTATTTGAAGTCCTTTCGCGTCTTTTCGAGGGGAAGGTCAATTAAGGCAGAGATCTCCCCCGTCGGCCTATAAAAGGTCTCGAAGGGCGTCTCCTCCTCTTCACGCTGCATAAGGGTCTTCATTGTACTCTCCACCTCTTCCTCCTTCTCTGGTGAAGCGGCCGTCTTCTTCTCTGTTGCCGTCCTCTGGTGAAGCATGGATGCCGACGTTGAAGACAAAGGCTCTAGTGGTTGCTGGGGCATTCAGATTGCTTCAGCGTGGAAGAATGGGAGACGAGTGGGTGGACGGCGTGCAAGAATGGGAGACGCCTAACGGGGCGCTCTCCTAGGACTTCCGGGCTGTCGCCCACACCCGGAGGGGGGACGGCTCGGAGGATGGTTCGAGAGAGGAAGGCATTCAACACCATGGCCGTACCTCTCTTCCTCCGTCGCTTTCCTGTCCTCCCCTCCCAGTCCCTATACCCCAAGGGAGTGTTCAAATCTTTCTCCCTCTTCTGTTCTTCTTCTTTCTTTCTCCTGCTTCTTCTTGCCTGCCCCTCCTTTCTAGTCGGCGCCACCTCCTCTTGAGGGGGCCTTCTCTTGTTTTCTACCAAGTTGGTAGTCGGGCATACAACTCTTTTCTTTTTTATTTTCTGATACCATCTCTTCCAAGCTACCCGAGCAAATTAAGTCAGCCACCTACCTACCCGAGCCAGTTTCCACACTGGGTGGAGTCAGTGGCTCGGTTCAAAGCTGCTAACTTTGTCCGCACCGAGCTATCAGCTTGTGTTGTATCAATTTTTTTTTTTTATGCACATTGTATTGGCTACGGCCTATCTGATGTACAAGACTTTTAATGCAATAAAAATGAGAGTTGCTATTTAAATTGCTTTCTTACATGTATGGAAGGAGATCAGAAATAGAATTTTCGTAATGTTACAGCATTCCACGTCCGAGGGATAAGTGTTCCTTCCATAGTAGACAACCGGTACGCTCCTTTGCTGGGCGTCTCGACCAGTCGGTAGGGGTCTTCCCAGTTAGGGGCCAGCTTCCCCAGCGCCTCCAGTGGTCGAGAGGCTTCGGCTTTTCTCAGAACGAAATCTCCCGGTTGAAACTGTCTGTTTCGGACCCGAGCATTGTAGTAGCGAACCATGCGACGCTGGTATTCCGTTGCTCGGATCCGTGCAATCTCGCGCAGCTCATCCGCCAGGTCTAAATTTTCCTAGTAACTTTTGCTCGTTTGATTCGGGCGAGAAGTTGATAACTCGAAGGGACGGGCTTCCAATCTCCAGTGGAATCACAACCTCAGTACCATATACCAGTTAGAACGGAGTTTCACTAGTGGCAACTCTTGGAGTGGTTCGGTATGACCACAGTACGCTAGGCAGTTCTTTGAGCTAATTACCCTTAGCTTTCCGGAGCCTGGTTTTGATGCCTTTTAGGATAGTTTTGTTGGCATTCTTGACCAGTCCGTTAGCCTGAGGGTGGGCTATCGAGGTAAAGTGATTGCGAATGTGTAGGTCGGCGCACTTATTCTTAAAATAAATGCAATTAAATTGCCGACCATTATCGCTCACAATTACTCGAGGGATGCCAAAGCAACAAATGGCCGACCTCCAAACGAAACTCCAGATTACCGTTTCAGTTATCTTGGCAGTGGCTTTAGCCTCGATCAATTTGGAGAAATAGTCGATGGCGACAATGATAAACTTCTTCTGAGCTTGGGCCACCGGGAACGGGCCGAGGATGCCGATTCCCCACCGAGTGAAGGGGTAAGGCTCGGTTAGGGTCACGAGCTCCGAGGCTGGCTGGTGGACTAAATGGCCAAACCGTTGACACCGATCGCACGTCCGAACATATGTCGAGCAGTCGCGCTGGAGGGTGGGCCACCAGTAGCCTCTTCGCAACATGATCCTTGCAATCGACCGCCCCCTTGGTGCGCGCCACAGATGCCTTCATGCACCTCCTCCATTGCTTGGCGAGCTTCCGGAGCGTCGAGGCACTTGAGGAGGGGGCCGGCATAGGATCTTCTATACAGGGTTTCGTCTAGGAGGACGAAACGTCGAGCTTGATACTTCAGTCTTCTAGCTTCCCGAGGGTCGGTGGGCTCTTGGGAGTCACGGAGCCATGAGACATATGGAGTCCGCCAGTTGTCAGATGATATTTGCACAACGGCCACGAGCTCGGTTTCCACGCTCGGTCGTTCTAATTCCTCGAGGAGGACCGACCAGGTCCCTTCCGGGCTGATGGAGGAGGCCAAACGAGAGAGGACGTCTGCTCGAGAATTTTCTTCCCGAGCTATTCGGATCACCTAAAAACTCTCGAAAAGTCGGGCTATCTCCTTTACCAGCTGAAGGTACTTGATCATTTGCGGTTCCCGAGCTTCATAGTCCCCGTTGATCTGACTGGCGACAAATTGGGAATCGGTGTGAATTCTGACTCGCTCGGCTCCCAAGCGCCGCGCCATCCTGGCCCCAAAGATTAGGGCCTCGTACTCGGAGACGTTGTTGGATGCCGGGAAGCTGAATTTCAGAGCGTATTGTAGCTCCGCTCCTTCTGGGGATCTGAGGAGAATACTGGCGCCGCAACCGGTCAAGTTCGAGGATCCATCCACTAACAGGTCCCAGGCGGGGCCGGATATTGAGGCATGATCTCGTGCTGAAGCCTGAGCCGTACGATCCTTGATAGACACTGATCGTCGCCACTAATAATGAGGATTCTGCAAGGTAGGAAACAGATCAGAGGAGCCCAGGGTGATGACCCCGGCGAAAACCCTCCGATGCCTAAGTCAGCAAATTGATAGAGCGTAGGCAGAAGAGAGGTAGGAGAAGGAAAGAGATGGGCACGAGATTACTCTCCACCAACAAGTGTGGCTTTGAGTACTCAGACTTGCTTACCTTTCTGGAGGGTTTCCTTTGAGTTTATATAGTCGCTCGCCCCCTATACTAGAGTCAAGGAAGCTTGAGGGACTAGGGGGAGTTACGTCCTTGCTGAGGGCTCTTCACCGCTTGAGGACTCTTGCCCTCTCTTATCCCCTTTAACTTCCTAGTCCTGGGCGGCAATGTAACATCCGCTTGGATAAGCGCCCGGTTGGCGGTTCGAGCATGGGCCGGTCACTTAGGGGGCACTCGGATTTTTCTCGGGCGACGGGGGCGTCATCGGTCGGTTATGCTCGGATGCAGCTTGGGATTCTCCCGAGCGACCGTTACTCGGTCTTCCGGGCCTGAGGGCCGCCTAGGAAGTATGGGTCCGAGCGATTGGGGCTTCAGACTAAGTGGGCCCGTTAAATGGGGCTATCACTTGGGGAGTTCGGCCTAGTTGGGTCGAGTTGGACCTAGTTGGGCCGCTTCGGGCCATATGTTTTTTGGGCCGCTGATTTACCCCTCTCCAGTGTCTATTAGTTAAGTGGATCATCTGGCAGTAGATCCGGCAGGTGATTCGGGCGATTTAGTAGCGGGGGAGTCGATAACCCCACCAGTAGCGACGAAAGCAGTTGTTTCAAAAATGAAAACCCAGCCCGAAAGAACTCTATTTATGGAGTGAAGCAGGGCGCACAATTTGTCACAAACTACTTCACCACTTGACAAACTCTATGGGGTGAACTGAATTATTATGATGCAGATGACTGGATGTTGCACTCGTTATTTTTCTCGAACAAATCGAGACACCTCCCTCGAGTTAGTCAAGGTTCTATAGTCAGCATGCCGCCACTCCATGGAATATTTCCACACGTCGGGACCCTGTGGCCCGTGTATTATTTCAATTATAAACCCCTCGCAACAATCGAGGTGGTTGAGAACTGGATTAAATCCACAACAATTGTTAGGGTCGTATGGTTCCGAGCGAACCCCGAGAGGCGAGAATTTCTCTCTCGGATGTTCAGGGTGAAGAATAGAAAAACCCTCGCAGCAAAGAAAGAGGGCGGAAAAGATGGTGTACACACCTTCGAAGAAGTCAAACGCACGGGTATCACGCAACTCAGACGAGCACAAGCCCCCTCCTTTCGGCCGACGGCATGGAGAATACTATGAACGAACAAGAGACGCGTCTCCTCCTCTCTCCACGCAGCGTGCTGTGAGCAAAAGGGCTAAAAAATTCTGTAGGGCAGGTCTTATACCAAGGAGCAAGCCCGAGGGACCCGTCCGAAGTCGGGCGGACCAGCGCGGAGTCATCTGACCCCTGACAGACCCATGCGAGGTCGTCAAACCCTGGATAGGGCCGTCCGGTGTCAGCCGACCCCGGCGGGACCAGTCTGGAGTCAAACGGCCCCCGATAGGACCCGCCCGGGGTCGTTGGCTCCCGGCGGGACCCGCTGAAGGTCACTTGACCGCGCCGGTACCCATCCGGGGTCGTTTACCCCCAGTAGGTCCCGCGCGGCCCTGCCCGGGTCCGCCCGGGTCGTTCGACCCCGGATGGGGTCCCCAGGGTCAATTGACCCCGCTAGCCTCTCTCTCAAGGTCATTTCAAATCCTCTCCACCCCGTACGGGGTAAATCAACCCCGGTGGCTTCTCACCTTCTATAAATACACCCCGGGGGTCCAGGATCTACAGATACGGACTAAAGATAAGACACAAGAAGACAGACGGAAGAGACTGAGCTATGGTGCATCTTGTTCATTGTTTTGGCCCATTAAAGGTATGTGATATCCCGGGCAGGGTTTTACAAACCGAGACGGGACGGGGCGAACCGCCCGTCCCGTCCCGTCCCAGCCACAGACCGGGTCGTGGGACGCAACCGGATCGCTTTATATATTATATATATTATTTTAAATGTCAAATGTTTTATAGGTTAGTTGGTTGAGTGATTTCACCCGCATAGGGGCGATCTGGGTTCGAAACTTGCGGGTTACGTTCGTTTTTTGGGTTTTTTTTCAAGATTTTTGATTAAAAACACCAAAATCTCAAACGTCGTTTGCAGGATCCGAACATGTGACGCCTGAGAGGAAGCGAACAAGTCACCTAACCAACTGAGCTACGAATTTTCTCATGTTATTTTACATATTATATATATATATATATCTTACAGGACAGAGCGGGACAATACCGTACCGTACCGTCCCGACAGAAATTCGGGACAGCAGGTACGACCGAGCCGGCAAACCCTGATCCCGGATCTTGTGTTTATTCCCGTTGAGGCTATATTTGTAATTATGCCCCTGAAGGCTATATTTGTAATTTTCCCATACATCTCGGATGGCCAGATTATGTAACTCTCCCAGATAATCAAGAATTATAGAAATGCCCCTCCCGGGACCGCAAGAAAATTCAAGTCATGTTGTTTGCAGTTCTACCCTGCAACCTTTGTAATTGGGGCTACGCCCCTATGTCCCACGTCAGTGCGGAGATCCCCCATTTCTTTTGTACAGTCGACAATTCGCCGACAACCTTGTACTCACAAGAGTTATGAATGCACTCAGTTGCTCCCTTTGGTGTTCATCAAGAAATTCTTAAATGGACCCCAACTTCCAGTAAATTGTGCATATACCCCTCTTTCCCGGAAATGAACGTTTGTCTTCCATGAAGCCGAGCGTCGTTCCTCCACAAAGGGGCTTTGTCAAACCACTCTGACACCTAAGTGTCATCTCAAACCCTAAGCCTACCCCGGGTCTGGTAAAATTACCAAAATACCCCTGCAATCCAGAAATGACTAAATAACCCCTAAACTTTTAGGAAATGACCTCAGTGCCCTTAGAAGTCAGAGGTTTTACCATACTCTTCCTCCAACCCAAAAATTCCAGAAATGCTCTTAGCCTGAAAAATTACCAAAATACCCCTGGAAACCCAGAATTATCAAAATATCCTTGGAGTCCAAGAAACCTCCCGACACTTCAAAAGCGCCTATAGCCAGGGATGGCAAACTCGGTTTCGGACTCGGTTTCGGCCGGGTCCGAAACCGATACGACTCGGTATCGGTTTCGGTTTCGGCCGAAACCGACCGAAACCCAATTAAAAGGTTTAAAAAAAACATATTAATTCTTAAAAATCTGAAAAAAAATCATAAAAAATTTAAATAATCACTCAAAATCATGAAAAATAATACACATGTATTTGAGTGTATAAGTTAGTGCAATAACCTTGAAGTAGACAATTAAGCATTGAACTTCAAACATTTAACATGTGAAAGTTAAACTAATATTCTATTGTACATTTTTGATGATAGTGTGTTGATGTTTTGATAATAGCAACTCAATGAGTCACCACATAAGAATGATGATGATAGTGTGAATTGTTGTTGTTGTGTATGCCCCTTGTGCATTCTTGTGCATTGATGATGAAATAATGTCTTCTGTAAGTCGGTGCATGCTAGCAAGTCTATACATCCATTAGCTGATAACTGAGCAAGTCTATACATCCACCAGCAAGTCTATACATACATCCAGGAAGTCTATACATCCAGCAAGTCTATACATCCATCAAGTCTATACATTCATCAAAGTCTATACATTCTTCAAAGTCTATACATTCTCCATGCATCTTCATAGCAAGTCTATACATCAGCAAGTCTATACATCCAGCAAGTCTATACATTCATCAAAGTCTACATTCTTCAAAGTCTATACATTCTCCATGCATCTTCATAGCAAGTCTATACATCCATCAAGTCTATACATTCATCAAAGTCTATACATTCTTCAAAGTCTATACATTCTCCATGCATCTTCATAGCAAGTCTATACACTCTTGGACCAATACATTCTTCAAAGTCTATACATTCTACATACATCTTCATAGCAAGTCTATACATCAGCAAGTCTATACATCCATCAAGTCTATACATTCTTCAAAGTCTATACATTCTCCATGCATCTTCATAGCAAGTCTATACATCCATCAAGTCTATACATTCATCAAAGTCTATACATTCTTCAAAGTCTATACATTCTTCAAAGGCTAGCTTGATTAATACATTTTTCAGGATCGACAGTTGTCTTGTCATTTTTCTCCTATACGATTTTCTGTTGAGCATGAATAAGTTACCTAGTTCCTGAAAAAGCATTACTAGAAGTGGGTCCCAACCTTGTAGTATAGGATTGACTGTTGTCTTGTCATTTTTCTCCTATACGATTGACTGTATAAGTTAGTGCAATAACCTTGAAGTAGACAACTACGCATCGAACTTCAAACATTGAACAAGTGAAAGTTAAACTAATATTCCATTATACATTAATACAAGCAGTACAATAAACCAAATTAGACAAAATGAATGTTACAAAAATTCATTGATTCTTACCTAATATGGATAATAATTACTAGAAGAACCTTCTCCCTCATCGTCTGGCCCTTGATGTCGATACCCATAACCAGGTTGCATGTATGGTCTATATTCACTATAACCAAACAATGAGGTAGCCAAGTCCTGCATCCCTCTTTGGATCCCTCTTGGAGTGTTTGGTTGGCTTGATTCGAATCCAGTATCAACATAGGAATCTTGAGGAAGAGAAGAGGAACTGGTTGGATATGGATGGAACTGAAATGATGGTTCATAATTCCACGACCCATAAATAGCTGCTTGTTGTTGGCCACCTTCGTAACCTGGTGAACCATATCCTTGCTGACCTTGACTATATCCAGTAGTACCACCTGCAGCACCTGTACCACCTGCAGCACTAGTACCACCTGCAGCACCTCCGGGATGATCATCATCATCATCATCAGAACCATAAGAAACCAGTCGCCTTTTAGCCTTCGGGGATGCTTTTTTCTCTCGTGGTGTCAATTTTTCAGTGATCTTTGACATGAGTCCTTTATCCCTTGGCGTGTGCCTCACATATATCTGCTTCAACTGCTCAATTGCCGGGTTCTCTCGAGCAGCAGCATTTGTCCTCTCAATTTGCCCATGCACTGATGTACTTCTTCTTAAGGACATTCTAGGAGTGACTGGCCTGCTATCTGTATCTGAGTGTCTAGCTGGCTCAAACTCGAACTGCTCCTCAGTGTCATCAACCACCCTAGACTGGTGCGCATGAGTATCTCTGGCCCTCTTTGATTTGCTTCTTAATTCGGGATCTCTTGCCTCATCTTCATCAAGTATGCCCTCTGCCCATCTTCTATCATCAACATCAAAAACGGGCTCATCAACCTGCTCTCGTGTCTCCACCCAAGACTGCAAGGGATTATCATCATCAAATAAGGCATCCACATCAATCTCTGCGGCGGCATCCTCGGCGACGCGTTTGTCTCGCAGCTGTTGTCTCAACCTCATATTCTTTATTCTCAACCTCATATTGTAGTGGCAGTACACTAATTTCTCTAACCGATCAGCCTTTAGCCGATTGCGAACCTTTGAGTGTATAAGACTGAACGTGCTCCAATTTCTTTCACATTGGCTTGCTGATGTGGTTTGACTCAACACCCTGATTGCAATCCAAGCCAATGCAGAACTGCCCAATTCTCTATTGTTCACCATGATCCACCAGTCAGCTGTTACACCAACCAACCATAAACAAATAAATATAAGATGTAAATAAAAATTAATTAAGGAAGATGTAATTGCAAAGAAAGCACAAAGATGAAGTATACATGGGCTCACTCTTCCCACTGCGTATTGCAATTGGGAGTCAGAATACGTCCACCTTCTCATTCTATAGGAGTTCATCTACAAAAATTACATAATAGATTAGCATTACTACGTAAGTAAATTCTATACCTCTTATTCATGAAATCAAACAGGCCAACCTCTACTTCCGCCTGAAGCCTCTTATCTTGTGTCCTCGATAAACGACCAATGACTTTTAAAGTGCCTTGAAGCACCTCGGCATCAACATGTGCATTGGCATTGTACATTAATCGAGGGTTCAGAAAATAACCTGCATTTGTATATAGTTAATGTATGGTCAATAATATATGAATACAAATAATCACTCACCAGCTGCATGCAAGTCGTGGTGTAATGTGGTGTCCCATCTATGGTCAATAATCTTCCACCACTTTGCATGTTCTTTGGGAAGGGACTCCTGCAACTCCAATTTCGCACGGTCCATGGCCTCATACAGATATCCCATATCATTCTTGTCATCGCCATCCACCAATCTTAGGACCTTCACGAGGGGGGTGACTACTTTCATGTATCGTGTTACTCTGCCCCAGAATTTGTTGTCGTCCACGATTTGACAGACATCCAAATAATCCATCTGAGCATCAACATTGCCCTTGTCGATGTATTCCCGCAGGGCATGGTGGTACATGAAAGCTTTCAACTCATTCTTATACCTGTGTAAAGAAATAAAATTTGAATCAAATACGGATCATAACTATAAGGATAAAGAAGTAATAATTGAGTTCAACAGTATACCTATGCAGAGACTCCAAAGAAATGAAATTTGAAGCAAATCTAGTTGGCCCTGCACGGATGATATCCCGTCCCCCACTTGCATGCTCCCTGAACATGTTCAATATCCTAGGATGGCCATAAATATACTGGGTAATCTTTTGTGCCCTTTCAACCGTCTTCTTCACATGTTTGTCCTTCCCTATGTCTTCAAGTATGAGATCAAGACAATGTGCTGCGCATGGGAGCCAATATAAATGCCTGCGCTTATGCATCAATTTCCTCCCTGCAGCCTTATAACTGGCTTCATTATCAGTCACAACTTGTACAACATTTTCTTCACCAATTTCGTCTACCATGTTGTCCATCAAATGAAACAAATAATTGGCAGTTTTTTCAAAATTTGATGCATCTACAGATTTTACAAATACTGTACCTTCGATGCAATACACCAAAAAGTTAATCATGGACTTTTTCGTGGTACCAGTCCAACCATCACACATAATAGTGCATCCTCTCTCCATCCATATTTGCTTGAAGCTTTGAACCCAGTCATGGAGCTCCTGAACCTCTGCCTCAAGCCCACGCCCGTATATGTCCCGACGTGACGGCGCCTTCAAGCCAGGGCCAGCATCTGCTATGGCATCCAACATAGGTTGAAAATATTCACTTTCAGCAGCATGTGCAGGGACACCTGCATGAAAAAACCATTTACATATGCTTTTAAATGCATGCCCTGCAACTTCTGTAGATTTTTTGACCCCTCTTAATGCACTTTTGATCTTAGGTTGTGTAGCCTGGGGCCTTCTGTGGAGATAACTGTCCATGGGGCATGCTCTCTGCGTCTGCGGGGGCGGGGCAGCAACATCAGGACGTCGTGCAGCTGTACAGCCTGTACTGGAGTAGGTCCCTCCTGAACCCATGGGTGCCTTTCCTTTCCTTCGAGCGGCTTCTTCACGCTCCCTTGCTTCAGTCAGCTCCGGATCAGAATCTTCAGTGCCTTCCTCATCATCATCCCTCCTAACCCTTCTGCCAGAAATCTCCTCAGCAATTTCCTCCTCATCCTCAGCCCTTTGTTGCACCCTCTCCTTTTTCCCCAAAAGGCACTGGCGCATCTCCTCTCGCACCTCTCGTGGACAGTTGTCACATTGTCTCACCTCTCCTCGTACCCTTGCCAAATGTTGCTTGCCTCTGGTAATTCCGCCATACATCTCCCTAGCACAATAATTACATTTAACCTTCCTTCTCTTAGCATCAACTAAGGACATGTGGGCCCACCCCGGATCCTCCTGCCCTTGCTGCTCCTGTGTTTGCTGACGTCTAGGCATGATGCTGCATTAAGACAGTGACACACAAAAAGGTATAAGTACAATTAAAAATTTAACCCTTAATTAGCAAGTAACCCTTAATCACCCTTCAAAAATATTAATTACGAGCATGATCCCACCCCAAATTATTCAATGAAGCTTAATTAAGCTTCAATTTAGCCTAAGCAAACCGACTTAGACAAAAGCCCCAAATTTTATAAACTAATTAACCCTTAATTATCATTTACCCCTTAATCACCTTTGGAAAAAATCAATTACCAGCATGATCCCACCCCAAAATCTTCAATGAAGCTTAATTGAGCTTCAATTGAGCCTAAGCAAACCGATTTAGACAAAAGCCCCAAATTTTATGAACTAATTAACCCTTAATTAGCAATTAACCCTTAATCACCCTTCGAATTAATTAATTACCAGCATGCTCCCGCTTCAAATTAGTCAATGAAACTTAATTGAGCCCTAATTGACCCTTACTAAACCTAATTAAAGAAAAGCCCCAAATATAAACTTCTAATTAGGGTTTAATTAGAAGTGTTAAAAACTTAATCATGGTTTTAAATTAACCTACAACACAACATTTAACCTACAACAAAAAAAATTTCAACAACTCAACCAAAAAACACAAAACATAAAAAACCCTAAATTTACCTCCACAAAATTTACCTCCGCAGTGGCAGTCGGACGGTCGCTGTGGAGTGTGGAGTGTGGACAGCCCCCTGCCCCCTAAAGGCCTAAACAGGCACAGCAGCAGCCCCCCAACCCCAAGCGGCCTTGGCCTTGGGCCCAGCCGGCCCCACTAGCACAGCAGCAGCAGTCGACAACGGCTGCCTCCAGGGCCCTCCACAGTCCACAGGCCGCACAGGCGCACAGCAGCTGGCAGGCGGCAGCAGCAGCAGCAGGGGAGGCAGGCAGCAGCAGCAGCAGGGGAGGCAGCAGCAGCAGCAGCAGCTTCCGCCAGCAGCAGCAGCAGCTCCACGGACAGGCACAGCAAGGAGGGGAGGGGTTTCGGCCGAAACTTCCCGAAAAGGTGACCAAGTTCACTCCCTAAAGGGCAGTTCACGTGAGTTTCGGCCGAAACCGTCCGGTTTCGCCCGAAACCCACATCAGTTTCGCCCAAAACCGATAAACTAACTTAGTTTCGGTTTGCTACAGTGATCCGAGTGGTTTTCGTATTGGGTATGGCCGAAACCGATACGTTTCGGCCGAAACGTATCGGTTTCGGCCGAAACCGCCAACCATGCCTACAGCTCCTGCAAAATTATAGTTATATCCTCAAATTACAAGGTTTCTTGCCTAATCTAGCGGCCTTTGGTGAAACCCTAATTCCATTAATCCTTACGTGATGAGTGAGAATTAACTTTGAGCCATGCAAGCAAGTCTGCCCTTGGTATCAGGACTGTCATAAAGGACCTTAGGATTTCTTTGACAGTTAAACAAGGGTGTTCGGACGTTAGGTCGATGTAAATCAACACTGACTACGGTCAGTGAGGAAAGGTCTATCACTCGAACCCAAATCGTCTGATACGATGCGCACCCATGGAACAAACCCTGCACATGCTATTTATACACCCCCTCCATGTGCATCTTCATAAATTTCCCCTTTTCGTCAAAAGGCTCAGTGAGAAATTTATAGAAAACCTAATTCTTTTAAAAGAATATTCCATGACCAACACTGGAATTCTCCAGCAGATCACAAACGACATTTGAAGTTCTTCCAAAAGGGAAGAGTTCTGAAATTTCTTGGAGACTTGGACCTGGAGTGGGAACCTCTAAGAGAACAGATTCTCTGTGAAATCAATGTTCCATCACTAGATGAAGTGTATCAAAGGGTGTTGGTCAAAGAATGTAGAAGGGAAGGGATGCTTGTTGATGTCCAAGCAGCTGGTGGACATGCCATTAATCATCACTTAGTGCTGGCCAGCAATGCACCTAAAGGAAAATGGGCCAGTGCAAGCATCAATGAAGATGGAAAAGGGGTTAAGAAGTGAATTAATCACTTGCTTGATGACCATTGGGAGCTTTATCCAGATAATAAACCCCAAAAGTTCAAAGTCAAGAAAGGGAAACAACAAGTGAAAGGAAATGCAGCAACAACCCAAGCTTCTCCCAGAGATGGCGGATCTTCAGATGATTCTGTGCACAAACTTAAAGGCCTCTCCTCGACTGACAATACTAGTCTACAAAATATTCTTTCTCGGCTTGACACATCTGCCCTTGCCTCCACTTCCATGAGTAAGTCTAGTGTTTGAGGGTGGCACTTAGTGTTGCATCCCAACCAACCAATACCTCTTGGATCATGATTCCTGAGCTACTGATCATATGACCAGTAACCAAAGTTTCTTCTCTACCTACTCTCTTTTTCCTAGTTAGGATAATGTGATGGTAGCTGATGGTACACAAGCCACTATTGCAAGCAAGGGTATAATCAGACATGATGATTACCTCTCTCTGACCTCTACTCGGCATGTTCCTTCGCTGCTGATAAATCGCTTGTGTGTTAGCAGCCTAACTAAATCCCTGAATTGTTTCATAACTTTTTCTTTGATCATTGTGTCTTTTAAGATTTGAAGACCAGGCGAATGATTGGGAGTGGCCTTAAAGACGGGACTTTATCGCCTTGCTCTTGGAGGGAGTATTGCTCTTCAGTCAAGTACAACTAGCAATTTCACCAGTCAAATAAAGGAGATCCAGCTATGGCATTGTCGTCTAGAGCATCTTTCTTTTAGATCTTTGAAAATCATTTTTCCTTGTTTCATTCAGTCAAACCAGAGTCATCAAATCTGCCATTTGGTAAAATAGTATAGATCAAAATTTCCACATTCAATAAAGAAGAGTATTGCTCTTTCTGAGTTAATTCATTCAGATGTTCAAGGTCCATCGCCCGTGTTTTACAGATGGTTATCGACCATAAACTTCCCAATAGGTTATGGGCTGATGCTGTTCTTAGAACAGCCTATGTCGTTAAACGTATGCCATCCAGAGTTCTTGCATTTCATATTCCTGTGACTATTATGCCTAGACCACTCGGTCTTTCTGTTGGACCCCTCCGGTGTTTGAGTGCTTGTGTTTTATTCATAATTTGGGACTACGAAGTTCCAAACTTGACCCAAAATCTATTAGGAGCATCTTCCTTGGTTACTCTTCCACTCAAAAGGGGTACAAGTGTTTAGACCCCATGATAGGAAGGAAGTATATCTAAAAGGATTTCACCTTTTCTGAGGCTCAATCATACTACTCCTCGGATCTGTCGGAGGGGAGATTACCTCAGTTATGAGTCCATCCTTGGTTCGTTATTTCAGTCCCTATCACACTCTAGCCAAAAGTTTGAGTATTCCTTCCTCTCCTTCAAAAAACCAATCTTCAGTCTAAGATGACAATAGTATGGAAATCTTGAAGACTTGTGAGAGGACCCTCAAGAGAAAACAAAATTAACCAAAGTCTACTCAAGGGGAAAAAAAAAGGACTGAAGAGTGAGAAGGACCGAACAACAAAAAGACCTTCAAACTCAACAAGGCGTGTCCCTGGCCGAAGACCACTCTCATGAAGACGTCAGGTCTCCTTCATATCCTTTGGATGCTGAAGTTGAAAAACAATCTGAACCCATTTCTGAAAACTTCTCCTATCTTGATCAGCCTATTAATTTTTAGCACCTTCTTGTCTTCTTCTTTCTCAGAAGCCGTAAAGGAACCTAAGTGGTTAAGGCATATGAGATCTTCTTGATTTTCCTTCAAGCAAGAAGCTTGTAGGATGTAAATGGGTGTATACCATAAAAATTAAGCGGAGAGGTACAAGGCAATGTTGGTTGTCAAGGGGTTTACCCATTCTTATGGCGTTCACTAGCAGGAAACGTTTGCTCTAGTTGCAAAGTTATTTTCAGTGCAAGTATTGTTGTCTCTGGCTGTTCACTTTTCCGGGGAATTACTCTAGCCAGATGCAGAGAATGACTTCCTTAATGGTGACTTGCCAGAGGAAGTATACATGCAGCCGCCACCAGGGTACATGGCAGATGGGAAGGTGTGAAAGTTAAAAAGAGCAATGTATAGTCTCAAACAATCTCCAACGGCCTGCTAAAAACTGCCATGCTGAAAATGGGATTCAAGCAAGGGAATGATAATCGTACCCTCTTTGTAAAATGGAACGATGGGCAGGTTGCTATACTCATTGTGTATGTGGATGATATGGTTGTTACTATTGATAACTTGTTGGAAATCAAATGTCTGAAAGAAAATCTAGCAAGGAAATTTGAGATAAAAGACCTTGGTCCTTAGAAATACTTTCATGGGATTGAAGTTGCAAGGTCTTGAAGTAATATTCACATCTCGCAGAGGAAATATGCCTTAGATCAATTGGGCAGCAGACCCGCTGATACACCCATTGAGGTACATCACAAACTCAGTAAGCATGATGGAGAGGCTCTTCAGAGGCTGAAAAGGGAAGCTATCAAAGGATAGTTGGCATACTTATATATCAATCCCTAACTGGACCAAATATCACATACGCCACTAACATGGTTAACCAGTTTATGCATAGTCCCAGGACAGCACACATGCAAGCGACAGACAGATTTTTGAGGTATGTTAAGACTTGTCCAAAAAAGGGTCTGTTATTTAGCAAGAATGGCTAGTTGAGTATAGAGGGCTTTTCTGATGCGGACTGGACAGGATCTAAAGATGATCGCAGGTCTACTTCAGGATACTGTACATGGGCAGGCAATCTAGTTACCTGGAGAAGCAAAAAGCAGATTGTTTGGGCAAGGTCTAATGCTGAGGCCAAGTATAGAGCCACGACTCAAGTTGTAACTGAGCTACTGTGGTTAAGGGTTTTGTTAAAGAACATTGGCATAAAAGTGTTGCTCCCTATGAGGCTCTATTGTGACAACAAATCAGCGATTAATATAGCCAATAATCCTCTCCAACATGATTGTACTAAACACAGAGATTGATAGGCATTTCATCCAAAAGAAGTTGGATTCAGGAGTGTTGTGCCTACCCTATCTTCAGGTCTATGGATCAGGTGGCTTATGTGTTGACTAAAGGTATGTCCAGAGAAGATTTCAAAGTCAACTTAGGCAAGCTGGCATGAAAGATATCTATGCTCAGCTTGAGGGGAAGTGTAGAGAAGGTCAAGGGTAGTAGGTCTTTTCCTTTTCTGATTTCAGTTCTATTCATGTCTTTGACCATGCACCCTGGTTAGTTATTTCACCAAGGGTATCTCTGTCATGTAGTTACTTGCCCTGTTGCATAATATAAAAACGAAAGAAGCTAGCAGCTGAGAACAGGAGAGTTTCTCAAGACTGCAGCCTTCTCTTGTGGTTCTCCCACCTTATCTCTTCCTCTTCCTCCTCTTGCAGCTTGGAGTTTTCAACTTCCACGATCACAACTCATGAAGCATAGGACCAAACAACACTCCCAATGAGTGCATATGAAGAATGGTGGTGGTCAATGTGTAAACAAGTAAGAACTTTCCACGATAGGTGTAGTCAACTAGTTGTTGTGAATACACAAAGGTCTCGTTTGAGTAAGCCCTCGAAATTACTGTCCACTACGAATCATGGAGTAAAGAAAACTCCAACAGATTTTAGAGAAATCACTAGCACCTAACCTTATCTCAGTAACCATGTGAACCTACCTTGTTGACCCCATAAAATATTTTTCGCAAAATTCAGATATTCAGAAATTACTCTGGAGAAGAAAAGTACATATAATAAACAAGGGCTCAAGAGAAATTACTCAAGAGCGCATCACTGAAAGCATGCATTCAATGGAGATGCATGATCCATTTGGAAATGAATATAACCATTCATGGTGTATAGTGCCATTTGTGGTACAGTGGCAGGCTATACAGGTTTCACTTTGAACTTACGAATAGGAGACATATTTATACACCATTTTATAAGGTAACAGAGGCACTGTTTGGAGGTAAATTGACACTTTCAGGGATTCCATAAGTGGTGCCAACCTGCTGGATTTGGACTATGAAGGGCCTACTTGTAAAGGGTCAAACAAAAGGAAATCAGACTTCCTAATCAGAAGAAGATTAGATAGAGCACTAGCTAATGTACAATGGAACTTCATACTCCTGAAAGCATCAGTTCTTCACCTGCCCAGAATTATAAGTTACTACAACCCCATCTCGATTAATCTAGAGGGCCTATCAAAGAACTACAGAAAGATTTTTAGATTTGGGGCTAGCTGGATCCAGTCCAAGGGTTTCAGTACAAGCATTTAGAAGATATAGCAAACATGCAGCTCTCTGTCAACGAACTATCACGGGAAAATGTCTGTAAGGCAAGTCGAAAGTTACCAACTGGAGAAAGCAAAATTTTACAAATTCTAGAAGGGAACTGGATAGGCTCCAAAAGGAATTAGAAGGCTCTGGGTCTAGATGGACTTCTTTCTATTTTCTTTCAGAAATTCTGGGATGTTACCAGCATGCAAGTGATCCAATTGGTGCAAGACTTCTTCAAATCAGAAGGCCTCTCAGCACCACTCTTCAACTGTGAAGGGGTTGAAATTAAGTGTTCGGGAAATACATATGCATATGCATATATGTTTAGTGGAAGAAATGACAAGTGCCAACACCCACATGGTCTCACAAGAGAAGGCCAAAGAGAAGATCCTCTGTACAACAAAAAGCCAAAAGAAGTCTTCCACGTGTTGAAGTGGGATTTTTTTAGAGAAGTACGGAGTCCTTTTATAGGAGACAGGGACACCAGAAGCCTCAACCCCTCTCCCCCCTGCTAACAGGCCGGAGGAGGCCTTCCTCCGTCCATGGGCCCTTGCGGTTACAAAAAAAAATAGAAAAGAAAGAAAAAGAAGTAAGTGATGCAGTTAATGGAAGGGGAAGAGACAGGGAGGAGGAAGATGAGAGGTCACCTCTTGGGATTCCACCAGAGGGGAGGCTAATGAAGCTCCTCTGCCCTTCCTCCAAGCTACTATAAGAAGAGCACAACACCAAAGAAGCAAAGGAGAGAACAAGAAGAAAAGAAGAGGACAAGAAGCAAGAAGACAAGCACAGCATACAAAGGAGTTTCTTTTTTAAAAAGGTCTGGGGACAGCAACAGGAGAATGACCTGTTGCGAAGAGAGGCCCATGTAGTTGATGGCTTGTTTAATATGGAAAGGGGTATGGTCACCACAAAAAAGGGACCCCTTGGAAAGTTCTGGTCACCTCCCTTGGGAATGATGAGCCTAAGAGACTCCTCACCTAATGGTACGAAGATGTCATTGTGCTCTATATGTACAAATCCATGGACCTGATGTGGACAATGAGCTGTAATATCACAACCTGCATAAATGACACAGGATTGCTGTAATGTTGTTTCAACAACAGCACAAGCTGTTTCAACATTTTAAAAAAAATGAATGACATGAATGCTGTACATAGATGCTGTAATGTTGTTTCAAACATTACAGTTACAGAAATACACAACATTTATAGAACAGTGATTCAACAACATTATAGTTACAGAAATGCACAACATTTACAGAAAAGTGCATATGTTGTTTCAAATGTCACAAGTTTCAGGCAACAAGTTTCAAATACAACAAGCTTCAAACACCATGGGATGTTGTATCAATGTATCAATACAGAAATCAACCGCGCATTACACAAATGCCATACTGTATGCTGCAGAAATTAACAATGAAGAAATCAACAACACATTACAAATGTTGATGTTCTATGCTTTACAGAAATGCCAAGGAAAGCTTTGCAATGTTGAAGCTTTATTCTGCATATTGCAAACAGTCAACACAGTTTCAACAACATTACAGAAATGCACAGAAATACAATATTACATGCTGTAAAATATTATAGAAATACAATGCTGTGCAGAAATGAAATGATGTGAAACATTACAGCAAACATTATAGAAATGCAACAAGTTTCAATAACAACAATGTTCAACAACGTTCTCTTCGGCAAACAAACAACATTCTGTTCGTGCATCAATGTTCAACATTGAATTCTATTTAGCAACATTACAGAAAAGTGCAAAATGTTGAAGTTTCAAACAACAATACAGAAATACTGTGCAGAAATGTCAACTATTAAACAAGTGCAGAAATGCTGTGAAACTTGTCCACATTATAGGAAATCGCAGAAATACCCCTAGTGGGTGAAAAATTATAGAAATACCCCCGGTGGTCACAAAATTACAGAAATACCCCTAGTGGGTGGAAAATTACAGAAATACCTCCGGTGATCACAAAATTACATAAATACCCCCGGTGGTCAGAAAATTACAGAAATATCCCGATGGCGGAAAAATTACAGAAATACTCTCAGTGGTCAGAAAATTACAGAAATACCCCCGGTGGTCAGAAAATTGCAGAAATACCCCGATGGCGGGAAAATTAAAGAAATACTATCGGTAGTCAGAAAATTACAGAAATATCCCCGGTGGCTAGAAAATTATAGAAATGTCCCCGATAGCAAGAAAATTACAGAAATGTCCCCGATAGTGGAAAAATTACTGAAATCCCCCCGATGGTGGGAAAATTACAGAAATGCCCCCCGATGGCGGAAAAATTACAAAAATACCCCAAATGATGGGCAAATGCAAAAGACCCTGAAATATCAGAAAATTACGAAAATACCACACTTGTGGGAAAGCTGCATGAAAGTCATTGTTCAGTCTAGAAACTACACAAAGTTCACGGTTTGTCTCAAAATCACCAAAGAATGCTCTTGTTCCGGTTGGCGTTGTTTTCAAGTCCAACCATCCAAATCCATGAAAGGATATATGCATTGTTCTCCTGGGACTCGCTCCACTGAGTCGTGCAAACAACGCCAACTGGAACAAGAGCATTCTTTGGTGATTTTGAGACAAACCGTGAACTTTGTGTAGTTTCTAGACTAAACAATGACTTTCATGCAGCTTTCCCACAAGTGTGATATTTTCGTAATTTTTCGATATTTCAGGGTCTTTTGCATTTGCCCATCATTTGGGGTATTTTTGTAATTTTCCCGCCATCGGGGATATTTCTGCAAGTTTCCCGTCATCGGGGGGCATTTCTACAACTTTCCCACCATCGGGGGTATTTCAGTAATTTTCCCACTATCAAGGACATTTCTACAATTTTCCTGCTATCGGAGACATTTCTGTAATTTTCTGCCCACGGGGGATATTTTTGTAATTTTCTGACCACTGAGAGTATTTCTATAAGTTTCTCGCCATCGGGGTATTTCTGCAATTTTCTGACCACCAGGGGTATTTCTGTAATTTTCTGACCACTGAGAGTATTTCTGTAATTTTTCCGCCATCAGGGTATTTCTGCAATTTTCTGACCACCGGGGGTATTTCTGTAATTTTGTGACCACCGGGGGTATTTCTATAATTTTCTGACCACTGAGAGTATTTCTGTATTTTTCCCGCCATCAGGGTATTTCTGCAATTTTCTAACCACCGGGGGTATTTCTGTAATTTCGTGACCACCATGGGTATTTCTGTAATTTTCCACCCACTAGGGTATTTCTGTAATTTTGTGACCACCGGGGGTATTTCTGTAATTTTTCACCCATTAGGGGTATTTCTGCAATTTCCTATAATGTGGACAAGTTTCACAACATTTCTGCACTTGTTTCATAGCATGGCATTTCGGCACAATATTTCTGTATTGTTGTTTGAAACTTCAGCATTTTTGCACTTTTCTGTAATGTTGCTGAACAGAATTCAATGTTGAACATTGCTGCACGAACAGAATGTTGTTTGTTTGCCGAAGAGAACGTTGTTGAACATTGTTGTTATTGAAACTTGTTGCATTTCTATAATGTTTGCTGTAATGTTTCACATCATTTCATTTCTGCACAGCATTGTATTTCTATAATGTTTCACAGCATGTAATATTGTATTTCTGTGCATTTATGTAATGTTGTTGAAACTGTGTTGACTGTTTGCAATATGCAGAATAAAGCTTCAACATTGCAAAGCTTTTCTTGGCAATTCTGTAAAGCATACAACATCAACATTTGTAATGTGTTGTTGATTTCTTCATTGTTAATTTCTGCAGCATACAGTATGGCATTTGTGTAATGCGCGGTTGATTTCTATATTGATACATTGATACAACATCCCATGGTGTTTGAAGCTTGTTGTATTTGAAACTTGTTGCCTGAAACTTGTGACAGTTGAAACAACATCTGCACTTTTCTGTAAATATTGTGCATTTCTGTAACTATAATGTTGTTGAAGCACTGTTCTATAAATGTTGTGTATTTCTGTAACTGCAATGTTTGAAACAACATTACAGTATCTATCTACAGCATTTACGTTATTCATTTTTTTTAAAATGTCGAAACAGCTTGTGCTGTTGTTGAAACAGCATTACAGCAATCCTGTGTCATTTATGCAGGTTGTGATATTACAGCTCATTGTCCACATCAGGTCCATGGATTTGTACACATAGAGCACAATGACATCTTCGTACCATTAGGTGAGGAGTCTCTTAGGCTCACCATTCCCAAGGGAGGTGAACAGAACTTTCCAAGGGGTCCCTTTTTTGTGGTGACCATACCCCTTTCCATATTAAACAAGCCATCAACTACATGGGCCTCTCTTCGCAGCAGGCCATCCTCCTGCTGCTGTCCCCAGACCTTTTTAAAAAAAAAACTCCTTTGTATGCTGTGCTTGTCTTCTTGCTTCTTGTCCTCTTCTTTTCTTCTTGTTCTCTCCTTTGCTTCTTTGGTGTTGTGCTCTTCTTATAGTAGCTTGGAGGAAGGGCGGAGGAGCTTCATTGGCCTCCCCTCCGGTGGAATCCCAAGAGGTGACCTCTCATCTTCCTCCTCCTTGTCTCTTCCCCTTCCATTAACTGCAGCACTTACTTCTTTTTCTTTCTTTTCTCTTTTTTTTGTAACCGCAAGGGCCCATGGACGGAGGAAGGCCTCCTCTGGCCTGCTGGCAAGGCGGAGGAGCTCCCTCCGGCCTGTTAGCAGGGCGGAGGGTCTTCCTCCGGCCTGCTAGCAGGGCGGAGGGCCCCTCCGGCCTGATTGGCAAGGCGGAGAGGGGTTGAGGCTTCTGGTGTCCCTGTCTCCTATAAAAGGACTCCGTACTTCTCTAAAAAAATCCCACTTCAACACGTGGAAGACTTCTTTTGACTTTTTGTTGTACGGAGGATCTTCTCTTTGGCCTTCTCTTGTGAGACCATGTGGGTGTTGGCACTTGTCATTTCTTCCACTAAACATATATGCATATGCATATGTATTTCCCCAACACTTAATTTCAACCCCTTCACAGTTGAAGGGTGGTGCTGAGAGGCCTTCTGATTTGAAGAAGTCTTGCACCAATTGGATCACTTGCATGCTGGTAACATCCCAGAATTTCTGAAAGAAAATAGAAAGAAGTCCATCTAGACCCAGAGCCTTCTAATTCCTTTTGGAGCCTATCCAGTTCCCTCCTAGAATTTGTAAAATTTTGCTTTCTCCAGTTGGTAATTTTCGACTTGCCTTACAGACATTTTCCCGTGATAGTTCGTTGACAGAGAGCTACATGTTTGCCATATCTTCTAAATGCTTGTACTGAAACCCTTGGACTGGATCCAGCTAGCCCCAAACCTAAAAATCTTTCTGTAGTTCTTTGATAGGCCCTCTAGATTAATCGAGATGGGGTTGTAGTAACTTATAATTCTGGGCAGGTGAAGAACTGATGCTTTCAGGAGTATGAAGTTCCATTGTACATTAGCTAGTGCTCTATCTAATCTTCTTCTGATTAGGAAGTCTGATTTCCTTTTGTTTGACCATGTATAAGTAGGCCCTTCATAGTCCAAATCCAGCAGGTTGGCACCACTTATGGAATCCCTGAAAGTGTCAATTTACCTCCAAACAGTGCCCCTGTTACCTTATAAAATGGTGTATAAATATGTCTCCTATTCATAAGTTCAAAGTGAAACCTGTATAGCCTGCCACTGCACCACAAATGGCACTATACACCATGAATGGTTATATTCATTTCCAAATGGATCGTGCACCTCCATTGAATGCATGCTTTCAGTGATGAGCTCCTGAGCAATTTCTCTTGAGCCCTAGTTAATTATATGTACTTTTCTTCTCTAGAGTAATTTCTGAATATCTGAATTTTGCGAAAAATATTTTATGGGGTCAACAAATGCCCCCCACGGGGGTCCGTCGGAGCCGAGGGTGACGGCAGCCACCCCGTGCATTCTTGACTTTGTCAGTTCGTCATTGATTTTAATTAAAAATGACCATCCACATTTTCTTTTTGTTGTTGTCTGTTGTTGTTGCAGCCATCATGTCTCGTGCTAGGGAGAGCAGTGGTCCCTGGTCAAAGGGGATGTACAAGGAGACAGTCCCCATTACTTCGAAAAAGCTGATGCCTTCGTGGGGCTCTCCGAGAATAACTGCGGAGAATATTTTTTCACTTGATCGGGGGCTTTCCATGATTGCTACTGGCCCCCTCCCAAAGGATGAACCCGAAGGTGGTGTAGTTGACTTGAGCTTGCTTATTCCTCAGAGAGGCTTCTATGTATATCAGCGACCGCGCGGATATCCGAGACATTTTCCCTTGGACGGGCATCTATTTCCTTTCATCCAGAATTTTATTCCCCCAGGCATGGAAGAGGGTGACAGTTGCTTGCCTGCAGCCCGGTGTCAAATTGAGAGGGCGATTCTGGTGGGTCGTGATAGCATGTTGGGGACTTGCAAGACTTCATTCCCGGGTTTTCCATTGATCAATGGTCGTCATATTCAATTTCCGGTCTCCTCCCTGCTGGGCTTCTCAGTGCTGAAACAAGATGTCCGACTAAGGTGAAATCTTTTGCACCTGCTACTTGGGATTTAGGGGGTCATCACAAGACTTTGTCAGATGCTGCTTCTGGTTACTTTTTATCTCCTTCGGACACAGAATTTGCTGGTGAAGGGTATGACAAGATATGTTTGCTCGACAAAATTGTAAGTGGGTCTTCTCCCAGCTGGTATGAAAAATGGTCCGTGGTTCCTTCCCATAAATTTCATTTGGGAGCCACAGAATGGCTGGCGGGCATACTTCATCATTATAGCCGACTTCTGGACCTCATTGGCATTCGACATGCAATCACAGTAGCATTATACAGATACCCGTGTCATGTTGAGTTGCTTCAGGCTTTGGCAGAGCGCTTCAACCGTCGCTACAATACTTTTGCTACTGCTGAGGGTGAAACCTCCCTAGATTTGTGGAGTTTGTACAGGATCTCAGGTTTACCCATCTCGGGACAGCCTTATGAAGAAGTTACTCTCGATGATTTGCACAAGAACTTCTCCACGGGATTGGGAGAGTATGGTTTGTCCTTTAGCTTCCGATACCTGATGAAGGTATGGCGAGATTTGGCCTGGGTTGGGAAAAGCAAGGCACCTTCTGCTTCCTCTGGTGCTGTGAGGGTCAGCCTCAAGGCTTGGGTTTTATATTTCTACAATGGGCCGTTCTGTTTCTATGAAAGCTTCGTAGAGGATGACAGACCTTTGACTCAAAATTATCAATTTATTTTACATCCTCAGGAGAGTAGCCGACACTTGCCTGCACCGGTGAATGCGGGGTGGAATCCCCGTAACATTCCAGACCGGACTTATCTTGCTGCTTATCTCGTCTACTGGCTTGCTACTTTTGTTGTACCTTATGGAGAGGAGGGTCTTGTTCGGCCCGAGCTCATTTATCCTGCCTGCATCCTTGCAGACGGACATAGACTCGCCCTTGCACCTGCTGCTCTTGCAAATATCTATCATGGCTTTGGTATTCTGGCATCTCACAGCTCTCCCAGAGATCGGAGTATATCCATGGCTACTCATTACCTGAGCGCATGGGCTGGTCTTCTGCTGCCATCTTTATGTCAGAATATTTCAGTTGAGAACCCGGCAGCCCCTTTAATTTTCTTGTTCAGGAACCGCCCGGATCCGCGCTTGTCAGAGCACTTGTGGAAGGCTCGCAGGCTACTGTTTTTTGTTCCCACACAAGGGAAGGAGGGCTTGCCTACTGCCCATAGCTCTTATGGTTTCAGGCCTTTTGCGATTGAGAGCTTGGATGGGACCTCTTATGGCATCCCACATTGCCAGGTTGCTGACCCCTCATTTTATGAAGACTGGCTTTGCAGTATTCGATCCAGTGTCCTTGTTTTCAGGAAGGGCAACATTGTTTTCTTGGAGCCTTATTTTCCCTATCGTTTCACACGAAACTTTGGGTATGACCAGTCAGTTCCTCCAGATGCTGATTTCGGCTTGACTGGGCGGATACACCGGGGTCAGGACATTCACTTAGTTGCCAGCAGCTGGTGGGATTTCTTCTTCAGAGGAGTATCAGAGCCGCGTTGCATTCTTCCAGACGCCAGGAGGGTAGGTCAGATTGATATATATTATGCCCGCTGGTAATTCAGGCATAGTAATGTATTCAGGCAGTCTCCACATGAATTAAAAAAAAGAGAAGAAGCTCATCTGAAGCAAGCAGATTTGCCTCCTCTGATTATTGACCGATCTTTCCTCCATACTCATTTCCCGCAAGTTGCTAGAGATGTACGAGACTTCCGTGCTGAGTGGGAGGCGAAGAACGGGCCAATTACTATTGATCGACAGGCCTACACTGGGGCCATTAAGCCCTTGAGGAGGTGTGCTAGTGCTTCCTCAGAACAGGGTACAACTGCTGCAGTGCATAAAGTGTATTCATGGTGGGAGCATTTCTTGTCAGACTGCGGCTATCCTCCGAATGCCGATAAAGCCACTCTCCTTCATCTTGAAAGTTTCAGCAATGACTTATGGCCACAGTGGCAAAGACATTTGATGAGTTCCATTGTGCGCATCGGTCCATCTGAACAACTCTCCTTACTGGAAAATAGTGTTTGCTTGCAAGGCGTCTGGGATGCAGTAGCCACGGCAGGGGAGATTGTTGGCCTTCAGGCTGAGCAAGTAGTGCTAAGGCCCACTTTCTCGCCTGCCCCAGAGGGTGAGTGACGTTGACTTTCGTTCATTCTTTCCCTTTCTTTTATTAGCTGAGCCTTTCCTTATACTTTATCTGTACGTGGTTTTGACTCTCCCCCTTTTTTTTACCCTCTCTTCTTGGTTTACAGGGAGCTTTATCACAGTGGTGGATGCCGCCGTAACCTTTTCTGTGCAGGAATTCACCATACTTCTTAACTCCGGGATGAATGTGGATTTGCCAGATTTTTCTGCCAACCCTTCCGTAGATAAGAAGATGGCTTCTTGATGAAATTTATAGAGAGCAAACTCCACCCACAGTGGGACATTGCCATCCTCTCCACGATTAGGAGGTGACCATATACCTCATATGACAGGTAATTGCATCCAATGTTGAACTTGAAATTGTTCCTTATTTTCTTGCCATTGCTGCATAGATTTATCATCTGGGTCTCTCATGCAGTTGATAGTCCTCGAGTTCAAGACCCCTTGGGATCTTTAGAGAGAACAAACAGAGGTGCAACTTCTTTGGATTCAGGGGGCGCTGGCTTGGATGCCGATACTCAGGGCAAGGAGACAACATTGAGGCATAATGGTGAGGGCATTAGTGTCATGGAGGAGAACCCAGCTTTGACCTCTGTAGAGGGAAATCTCGACGGTTCTCCTTGCACCTCAGGAGACACAGTCTGTCTTTCTGATGGGGAGGAGACTGGCTAGAGAGGTATTTCATCCCTTCATAATAGTATTGTACATTGAGACGACTTTGTGGACTGAGCATGGTTCTTTCTTGCAGGGGACATTCAAGGGGCTGGCCCTGTTTCATCATACCACGATGAAGGAGCCGTAAACCAAATGGCATCAAGTATTGGCACTCCTTTTCATTTACAACTTGCTTGCTGCTACATCATATCAGCTGCTAACCATTGTTCTCCTCCTTATTATTTATTTATATTTTTTTACACCCGATAGGGGAAGTGAAGCCCCAGGATGAGAGTCAAGATACCTCAATCCCTGATGACTCCGTGGCAATAAGGGCAGAAACTTCCAGGTCTTCCCTGCGGGATGAGCCTTCGAAGGCTCCCACCATCTTAGGTAGTCATTTCTCTTTATGTGCTATCAAATTTACTGTTTGATGTGGATTCAAGAATGAGAAATATAACCATTCTCATTGTTCTTTCTCTCTTTTCCTCTTTGTTTTGATAGTTTCTTCCAAGGGAACTCTCCTATCAACGGAGGGCTTTCCCTCGCATGGGATCGAGTGGCCTGATGACCCTCAAATTGCACCTTTTGTGGGGGCAGCCCTGATGGTGGATACCCTGATTGGCGACGCCCGGAGTTTGTTCCAGGGGGCCGAGCTTCCTTCAGTCGAGATTGTTCGCAACACCCTTATGGCTGCCACGCGAAGCTACCGTGGGTTAGGGTTACCGAAAGAACCCTGGATGGCGACAGTAGATAATGCTTGGCGAGAATTTCAGCAGCTATATGAAGCCTCGAATTGGGAAGCCAAGAAACAAAGGATCCTGGAAGATGAAATACACGCAATACGTGCCCAGATCGACGAGAGGAGATCTCATGCTGAGAGAGTTAGAGATCACCGCAGCTCTCTTGAGACTACCATTGCTGAGAGCAGGAGTCAGGTTACCTCGCTTCAAAAGACTGTGGGGACCATCTTGCAGAAGATTGCGGCCTTGGAAGCTTCAAGTGAAACTAATGCCAAAGCGATTCAGGAGGCGCAGGCTGAGGAGAGCTCTCTTGCTGTGGAGTGCTCAAGCATGGAGGAGGCCCTTGCCACCAAAGAACATGAGCTCGCCGATTTAATGAAGTAAAAGTCCTCTCATCTATGAGTCTGTATATTTCCTTTCTTGAGCCCGTTGCTAGTTTCATATTCTTTTCCATTCATTATTTTGCAGATACCCCCAGGGGCTTGTCTTGGGCTCCAGTTTTGTAGATGAATAGTGCAATTGTTCATACATTGATGGAGGCATAACTCCTTTTGTTCTGGAAGCTTCTGAGAATTTCTTCTCTTTTTTTTCTTTTTTTTCTTCTTTTTTTCACATTACCAACTTCACCGCCCTTTCGGGTTTTCGCCGAAGCTGGCCCCCTTTAGCTTTTTCCAGCGCGCCCTTTCGGGTTTTCACGCTGAGGGGCTACCCAATTTTGCCTGAGGCACCCTTTCGGGTTTTCACCTCAGCCGGGTTATGACCTTTTTGCCCTTGAGTAGCCAGAAGATCGACCACTCAAGTCCGTCGGGGCACCTCTATTTTAAGCCCGCTTTTTTTTTTTGCAAAGGGAATCACTCTCGACGGGAGAGTTAGACCTTTAGGATGCCAGGAAATGACTTGGAGATCTGGGGCCGACCAAAGAACTTGGAAAGCCAAAACTTGGGATTTTGGATTTAGGGTGGCTGACCAATGGAATTGGAAAGCCGAATGGATATGACGTATATTGATATAGGCTATTCAGAAAGGATGACTCATCATTCCCATCGGGAAGTTACTCTCGACATATCCACCGGTGGGACATTTGTTGACCCCATAAAATATTTTTCGCAGAATTCAGATATTCAGAAATTACTCTGGAGAAGAAAAGTACATATAATTAACAAGGGCTCAAAAGAAATTGCTCAGGAGCTCATCACTGAAAGCATGCATCCAATGGAGGTGCATGATCCATTTGGAAATGAATATAACCATTCATGGTGTATAGTGCCATTTGTGGTGCAGTGGCAGGCTATACATGTTTCACTTTGAACTTATGAATAGGAGACATATTTATACAACCATTTTATAAGGTAACAGAGGCACTGTTTGGAGGTAAATTGACACTTTCAGGGATTCCATAAGTGGTGCCAACCTGCTGGATTTGGGCTATGAAGGGCCTACTTATACAGGGTCAAACAAAAGGAAATCAGACTTCCTAATCAGAAGAAGATTAGATAGAGCACTAGCTAATGTACAATGGAACTTCATACTCCTGAAAGCATCAGTTCCTCACCTGTCCAGAATTATAAGTTACTACAACCCCATCTCGATTAATCTAGAGGGCCTATCAAAGAACTACAGAAAGATTTTTAGATTTGGGGCTAGCTGGATCCAATCCAAGGGTTTCAATACAAGCATTCAAAATATATGGCAAACATGCAGCTCTCTGTCAACGAACTATCACGGGAAAATGTCTGTAAGGCAAGTCGAAAATTACCAACTGGAGAAAGCAAAATTTTACAAATTCTAGGAGGGAACTGGATAGGCTCCAAAAGGAATTAGAAGGCTCTGGGTCTAGATGGACTTCTTTCTATTTTCTTTCAGAAATTCTGGGATGTTACCAGCATGCAAGTGATCCAATTGGTGCAAGACTTCTTCAAATCAGAAGGCCTCTCAGCACCACCCTTCAACTGTGAAGGGGTTGAAATTAAATGTTTGAGAAATACATATGCATATGCATATATGTTTAGTGGAAGAAATGACAAGTGCCAACACCCACATGGTCTCACAAGAGAAGGCCAAAGAGAAGATCCTCCGTACAACAAAAAGTCAAAAGAAGTCTTCCACGTGTTGAAGTGGGATTTTTTTAGAGAAGTACGGAGTTCTTTTATAGGAGACAGGGACACCAGAAGCCTCAACCCCTCTCCGCCCTGCCAATCAGGCCGGAGGGGCTCTCCGCCCTGCTAACAGGCCGGAGGGAGCTCCTCCGCCTTGCCAGCAGGCCGGAGGAGACCTTCCTCCGTCCATGGGCCCTTGCGGTTACAAAAAAAAGAGAGAAAAGAAAGAAAAAGAAGTGATGCAGTTAATGGAAGGGGAAGAGACAAGGAGGAGGAAAATGAGAGGTCACCTCTTGGGATTCCACCGGAGGGGAGGCCAATGAAGCTCCTCCGCCCTTCCTCCAAGCTACTATAAGAAGAGCACAACACCAAAGAAGCAAAGGAGAGAACAAGAAGAAAAGAAGAGGACAAGAAGCAAGAAGACAAGCACAGCATACAAAGGAGTTTTTTTTTTAAAAAGGTCTGGGGATAGCAGCAGGAGGATGGCCTGCTGCGAAGAGAGGCCCATGTAGTTGATGGCTTGTTTAATATGGAAAGGGGTATGGTCACCACAAAAAAGGGACCCATTGGAGAGTTATGGTCACCTCCCTTGGGAATGGTGAGCCTAAGAGACTCCTCACCTAATGGTACGAAGATGTCATTGTGCTCTATATGTACAAATCCATGGACCTGATGTGGACAATGAGCTGTAATACCACAACCTGCATAAATGACACAGGATTGCTGTAATGCTGTTTCAACAACAGCACAAGCTGTTTCGACATTTTAAAAAAAATGAATAACGTAAATGCTGTACATAGATGCTGTAATGTTGTTTCAAACATTGCAGTTACAGAAATACACAACATTTATAGAACAGTGCTTCAACAACATTATAGTTACAGAAATGCACAACATTTACAGAAAAGTGCAGATGCTGTTTCAAATGTCACAAGTTTCAGGCAATAAGTTTCAAATACAACAAGCTTCAAACACCATGGGATGTTGTATCAATGTATCAATATAGAAATCAACCGCGCATTACACAAATGCCATACTGTATGCTGCAGAAATTAACAATGAAGAAATCAACAACACATTACAAATGTTGATGTTGTATGCTTTACAGAATTGCCAAGAAAAGCTTTGCAATGTTGAAGCTTTATTCTGCATATTGCAAACAGTCAACACAGTTTCAACAACATTACATAAATGCACAGAAATACAATATTACATGCTGTGAAACATTATAGAAATACAATGCTGTGCAGAAATGAAATGATGTGAAACATTACAGCAAACATTATAGAAATGCAACAAGTTTCAATAACAACAATGTTCAACAACGTTCTCTTCGGCAAACAAACAACATTCTGTTCGTGCAGCAATGTTCAACATTGAATTCTGTTCAGCAACATTACAGAAAAGTGCAAAAATGCTGAAGTTTCAAACAACAATACAGAAATATTGTGCCGAAATGCCATGCTATGAAACAAGTGCAGAAATGTTGTGAAACTTGTCCACATTATAGGAAATTGCAGAAATACCCCTAATGGGTGAAAAATTACAGAAATACCCCCGGTGGTCACAAAATTACAGAAATACCCTAGTGGGTGAAAAATTACAGAAATACCCCTGGTGGTCACGAAATAACAGAAATACCCCCGGTGGTTAGAAAATTGCAGAAATACCCCGATGGCGGGAAAATTACAGAAATACTCTCAGTGGTCAGAAAATTACAGAAATACCCCCGGTGGTCAGAAAATTGCAGAAATACCCCGATGGCGGAAAAATTACAGAAATACTCTCAGTAGTCAAAAAATTACAGAAATATCCCCGACGGGCAAAAAATTGCAGAAATGCCCCCGATAGCAGGAAAATTGCAGAAATGTCCCCGATAGTGGAAAAATTACTGAAATCCCCCCGATGGTGGGAAAATTGTAGAAATGCCCCCCGATGATGAGAAAATTCCAAAAATATCCCCGATGGCGGAAAAATTACAAAAATACCCCAAATGATGGGCAAATGCAAAAGACCCTGAAATATCAGAAAATTACGAAAATACCACACTTGTGGGAAAGTTGCATGAAAGTCATTGTTCAGTCTAGAAACGACACAAAGTTCACGGTTTGTCTCAAAATCACCAAAGAATGCTCTTGTCCCGGTTGGCGTTGTTTGCACGACTCGGTGAAGCGAGACCACGCCCCTTCCTTGAAGCGATGTGCGCTCTCCTGGGTTCAGCTTATAACTAACTATCCAAATCCATATATCTTTTCATGGAGCCCTGAGAAGTTCATAAATTGAGACTCGGAATACCCAAGAAGTGATGGGGTTATCTCCTAGAAGTCAAAATGGCAGATATGCCCAGGAAGTCAAGAAGTGACGGGGCTATCTCCGAGAAGTCAGGAAATGTCAAATATATGTGAACAATTAGAAAGAGTCAGAAGTCTGGAGCAAGAATGCCCAGGAAGAAGAGTAAGAATTGCGAGAATATCCCAAAGTTTGGGAAAGCTCAGAAAGTACTCTGATGGAGGAAAATCACAAATATACCCCGCCTCAGGTGGGAAGGTCCTTTATAGACATCAAGCCAACTTAAGAGTCTAATTACAATCAAAAGGGTGATTATGGCCATGAAGCGACTCCGACGGACCAGCAGTGATCATCTTGGCGATCCAATGGTCCGATCCTGACGGAATTCAAGTCAACCGTCCGATGAGGGGACAAGAGGCAATTTAATGACCCATCAGGATGAAAGCAAGTTCCAAGATCTAAATGTTGACTGAAGTAAATTCAAAGGCTCTGGTTGCGACTGATGTTACCTTGAAGACCCGATTACACAATCGGGATCATATGTGAAGATCTTGAAGAACCGATTGTAATCCCAATCTTCTATGTTCAAGAAAAGAAGTCTTCAAATTTCTTTGCAAGAGTATGTACCCGTAATGGGCGATCGTCAAGATCATTTATGTCACAACGTATAGAGGTAAAAGACGTTCTTCGACAGTTAATCAAAGGTGTTCGGACTTGTACCGATGTAAATTAACACCGACTTCGGTCGGTGGGGAAAAGTCCAGTACACGAACCCTAAATCGTCTGATAAACCCCAAAAGCGTGGAATTAACAAATATGTCAAAATATACGGCATATCCATCCGGCGAAATCGGATGTTCCGAAAATTCCGCGTGTAAACATACCTCCAGACTTAACTGTATCCTATTTTCTGGAAAGCAGGGTAATCTGTCAGACCTTGTTGAGCTATTACCCACAAGGCCACAAACAATAAATAAGCCAATTCAAAACTCCCCCTTTCACGAGAAGCTGAAATCTCTGATTGGATGTCTTTTCACTTGAGAATATTTAACTGTTCTGGGGTACCTTTCGAGTACAAGCTATGACACAAATTACCATATGAGGTTAACTATAGTGATCCCTCAATTTCCCAAGAAAATGCAGACAAGCACTTTATCCTATGTAGGAAAGTTCTTTTACATGTCATTCTATATGAATTGAAAGTTGGGATAACATACCTCCCCCAAAAAATTAAAAAAAACAAATACAATTGTCACAAGGCTGATGGCCAATATCAGAATGCTACTAGCTTCACAAAGGCACCAGAGTTTGCAACTTCAAGGCTTCATGCAGCATCCATCAAAAACAATGCAAAAGTAGAGCTAATTAACAAATTTAATCCAAAAAGAAAACTTTCACAGAGGGCAATGTGAGTGAAGAGACTTACCAGAAGAATTAATATTCTTGTCCTTACTGTGATTGGACAAAATGCTTGCCCCATCTGTGCTCTTAAAATAATTTAATGCAATTTCAAGATCTTCCTTGATGTGGTTCTTGCCAGAGGAAGACCTTTCCATGTTCAAGGCAACTTCTAAATCATGCACTGCATCGCTATAATTTTTCAATGAGAGATTGGCTTTTCCCCTCCTATACCATGCCTTGTCGGAAAAAAGGGGCAAAAAGAAACACCACCATAAATAACTCCACATGGAGGAATTTGTGAGCTTTAGTAAAAGATAAAGCACAAATGAATAATGTTCCTAGAATAATTGCCATCCTAAGAAAGATAAAACTAAGGAACCAATGTCAATGAGCTCTCCACGGACAGTTTCACCTCCTCGTTCTTATTTTTTATCAAGTCAGTTCACATTTTTTAATGCATAAATTAAGTAAATCATTGGATTTTCTTGCATCCTTCCCTGTTGTTCATATACTCTGTCATCTTCAACCAAGTGGAGAGAACTGTTGTAACATTGCGCATTTACAAGAGGAAGAATGTTCCTCTACACTGTATTGCTACTTGGATTTTACAACCCAACAAGTAACCATGTCAACTAGGAATCGCAAATGATCCGGAATCAGGTAAAGGGGAAGAATCCACCTTTTATTAGAACCATGGTGAGAACAGCCATAACGCAGAGAACAGCCACAATGAAAAAAGATAGATAACTGTAGTAGATGGCAATAAGACTGAATTTGTTGTCTTTTGCTAGTGTGATTTTCAGCTAGCACCACTTGCATGTGAGACTGAACATGGGGATAAATAAGATGGAAAATGATAACATCTCAAGAAAATTGGAAATTTGGATCAAGAAAATTGGACCCTTAGTAGATAAGAATATAGGGTGGCTTCATTTGTCTTTCTTCATGAAATTCTGAAGTGGGAATAGAAACTTTTTGGTGGATATGTGAGTATTACCCTCTTGAGAACTTTCCCCCTAATGGATGACTTAAGCTAGTCTCTCCACCATTTTATGGGCATTGCTTATCTTCTCTGGGATTATTTGATTCCATGGCTCTTAAAGGTGGTAAGATTGTTATCAAGATTGTGCAAGGGAGTATTTCAGCAGGAACTGCAGCATGTTTTGATAGATTGATTAACAACCAAAAGGAACAAAACCACATCAAACCCAAAGATGACCACATCCTGGATGAATCAGAAATAATCATGAATCAGGCAAAAGGAAGATCCAGCTTTTATTAGAACCATGATGACAACAATGATGCTGAGAATAAACAATCACAAACATATAGATCACAGTGGCATATAGAAACAATAGAAACTGCACCCTTTTTTTTGAAAGTGGGTAGTACCACTAATGTATAAAATGAAAGAGAATGTACAAGTATAGGAAAAGGGTGTGAGAGCAAGGATGGCAGTATCGGTTTCGGTACCGGTTTCGGCCGGTACCGAAATCGATATGTACCGGTTTCGGTATCGGTTTCGGTTTCGGCCGACACCGGTTGAAACTATTCAAAAAATAAAAAAAAATAGTGATCCTCTCTGGTTTCGGCCGAAACCGGACGGTTTCGGACCGAAACAGGTCAGTTTCGGCCAAAACCCTTAATGGTTTCGTCCGAAACCATTAAAAATATATTTTTTTTAGGTATCGGACCTGCTATAGTGTTAGGGCCCGGTTTCGGATCGGTACCGGCCGAAACGTATCGGTTTCGGCCGATGCTGCCAACCATATGTGAGAGCCCCAAAAAGACAAACCCCAACAACCTATACATCAAAGAGCCACACCCAGAAAGTGTGGAAAACCTAATCCCGCAAAGAATCAAAAAGAACCGAAGGGAATTCACATTACATAAAGTAGCAGCACATTCCCTCACACAGTTACAAACAAAAGAAACCAGGGAGTCCACAGCCCGAGATTCCCGTCTAAAGATCCGACTGTTGCGGTCCCCCCACAACGTCCACAGGGTGTCGTGGAGAATAAGCCACCACACAGTCCTGTAGCTCTTGATGGGCCAAAGCCTGTCTCAATGCTCAAACAATGGTGAACCTCAACATGCTGGACAAAGGTACAGTCGGTCCTCCTGATAAGCTCTCTCCACACCTCCTGCGAGTAGGGGCAACCTACAAAGAGGTGGTCCATGGTCTCATTGGCCTCACCGCAAAGATAGCAAGAAAGCGGGATGTCCGGAAGGAAGCGATGCAACCTGTCTCAAGTCGGTAGTCTGCCATGTGAGATCCTCCAAACCACAAACTGCACTTGTTGCTTTTCCTACTGTGATTCTCAGATAGTTCTCACCTATACATTAGTGTCATGATACACAAGATGGGTAATTGTAAACATTTCAAGAAAATAGAGATTTTGGAACTAAAACTAGATCAAGGAAACAGGTCCCTGAGGAGAGAAGATAAAAAGATTGCCTCCTTTGTTTTCCTTCATGAAATGATGAAGTGGGAATAACAATATATGGGGCAATGTTTGAGTATTACGGATCTAAGATCTTAACACGTGATGAATAATAGAATGATATCAATCATGCCACCATTTTGTAAGCATTGCTTGTCTCTTATTTATCTTATTCTGTGGTTCTGCATCTGCTACGTTGTTGTCAGAATGTATGGAAGTGCAAGGATGTGTTTCGGTAGGATCTATGGCAAGCATTGTTTTTCTTAACACTGGGCGGTCTTTTTAGTATATATTGGGAACTTTGAACATTTAAAGGTTCTTTGTGGTTTTAGGGAATATATTTGTATGCATGAGAGATGCTTGTTTGCATTGTTTTAATTGGGAGGGCACTCATGTAGGATCTGCAGGACACTATAAGTTTAAATGTTGTTGTTTCTTATCCTCAATGGGTATTCCATGACTCTTTAACTGGTAAGTTGTTAGAATGTCATGGATGTGCAAGGGAGTTTCAGCATGAACTATGGTAGGGGTCAAAGCGGGTCAGAGACGGAAATGGAAGCGGCATCTATTTCCTAAAGAACTATCGCAGACAGGAAGGAAAATGGAAATGGGTGTTTCTGCTTCCGGATCCATTCTATGTAGTCTGAGGCGTGAGGCGACCCCCTGGTCGCCTCACGCCTCAAACGCCTAGGCGACGGCCGAGGCGTTTGAGGCGAGATTTTATTAAATACATATATATAACTCAAAAATTAAATTATATGTCAATAAATTTTCTAAAATTTTTAAAATCATATATAAACTCAACAAATTTCCTAAATTCAGTCATTCCTAAAAAAGAATTAACACTAATATTGTCATACACAGAAATACACTAAAAAATAAGTGCAAGATTATAACAAAACTAAAACAAGTAATTAAACAACCAAACAAGTCAATTACGTAATTCTATAACATCAAAGTGTTTCAACTAGTCATAGTCTACCATCATAGTCATAAAATCTCTGTTGCGTGTGTGAGACAGTGAGAGAGAAAGAGAGGGAGACAGAGTGACGGAGTGGATGACAGAGTGGGGCTCGGCCCCTCCCTCACTGTGAGAGAGATAGAGGAGGAGAGAGAGAGAGTGTGTGTGACAGAGTGGGAGAGGGGCCAACCCCTCTCTGTGAGTGCGTGTGTTACAGAGAAAGAGTAAGAGAGGGAGACGAAGAGAGAGGGAGAGGGAGACGGTGAGAGAGAAATAAGGAGAGGGAGACAGTGAGGAAGAGAAAGACAGAGAGGGGGGTAAGAGAGGGAAACGGAGAGAGAGAGAGACGAAGAGAGACGGAGATGGCGACAGAGGGAGAGGGAGAGGGAGACGGCGAGAGAGAAATAAGGAGAGGGAGAGGGAGACGGCAAGAGAGAAATAAGGAGAGGGAGACAGAGAGGGGAGTAAGAGAGGGAAACGGAGAGAGAGGGAGACGAGAGACGAGAGACGAGAGACGAAGAGAGACGGAGACGGCGAGAGAGGGAGATGGAGACGATGAGATAGGGCTACCAGAGGTCCGCCGTCGCCACTCGCCTGCCAGAGGCCACCGTCGCCGCTCGCCACTCACCGGAGGCTATCGTCGCTGCTCGCTCGCTCGTCGGAGCCGCTAGAGGTAGGGTTTGAGGGAGGGAGGGGGCGAACGCTCGACAGGGTGGGAGGGGTCGAGGGAAAATTTAAAAGAGGATCCGTTTGAAACGGGTATGGGGACCCGATACGCGAGTGGCGGGAACGCAAGTGGCAGGAAGGCGGGCGAGGCGGTGTGAGGCGAACGCCGAGGCGACAACGGCCGCGGCGAGGCGCGTTGCCACCGCCTCGCCCCGCCTCAGCGCCTAGGTGCGATTTCGACTACACAGGATCCATTTCTGCTTCTAAATTGGAAAATTGAAATGAAAATGGAAACCGAAATGGAAGTTTTCGCTTCCACCATCCCAATATTTAAGTAGTTCTATATTACCACTTTCATCTACTTCCAAATTACAACGAACATTATTTAAAAAAATCAAAAGTTACAAGTCATAAATTATATACATTCTTAGGGACTATTTATCCACAACAAAAAATCATGAACTTTAAATTTAAAAAAAAATCTAGTTTACTATCTTCATAACCATCCCATTTAATGGCCTCAAAATCATTCATTTATTAACAATATATATTATATAAAACAAATATACAGTATATATAATAATATATGTACATATATACAAATATAAATATATCTATATTTCACTTACTGGAAACAAAAATGGATAATCAGATGCTGAAACAACTACTTCTATTTCCGACTTTTATAAACATCAGTCTTGTTTTCCATTTCCTAAAAGCTATCAGATGCTTCTTGTCGGAGTCCCATATCCATTATCTAAATCGAAAGCAAATCAAAAAATCATGAAGTCTGGCATCCATTTTCAGCCCTAAACTATGGCAAGCATTTTTTTGTTTTTCTGGAAAATTTAACAGTTGGGATCCTTTCAATATTCGGTATTTGGATGGTTAAAGGACTTTTATACTTGTAGGGCATATATTTGGTTCATGGGGATGATCATTGGTATTGTTTTAATTGGGAGGACACCCTTTTTGGGGATCTACATGATGCTATATGCTTTCATTCATTATTTCTTTAACTTAATCTCAACAGATTTTTTCTTCAAATAATTGGCAGAAAAATCTGGACAGTATTGCCCAAAACATTTAGATGGTCAAAGTATTTTCCAAACAGACAAAATGTGTCTAGGAGGCCCTAAATTCTTTGCCTTTCCTTTGTCTAGCTATTGGGCATATGGTAAAAGTTTACAAACCTCAGTAGGAAAGGATATCTAAAAGAATCAATATAAAAAGTTTATGACCAGCACTTTTTGATGCACAACAGATTCTACAATGCATATACAATAGTTACCCTAGTTGCCTGGCAAGGTAGCTTAACATTTGGTTTGAGACCATGGTTCACTGACTCACACTGTACCAGCATCCCTGGTTTGATGCGACTGATTCACCGTCTAAGAAACCCTTAGGCCTCAGCCTCATACTTCCCTGGTTTGAAATCGACAATTTTAGACAAAAGATTTGGGATCCCCCCCTTTTTTTTGTTTGATTCCACAAAAAGGTAACGGATTCGGCCTTCTTCTGATTTCTCCATTCCTGCTTTAAGCATTTCAGGGCGACCGATTTGAGGGCGAGCGAGGACGAGGCAATCGATTTCAGGCGACCCATTCGGCCATTCCAGACGATTGAAAGCGATTTCTCATGGTATTTCGATCGTTATTAGTTTATTTTTCACAGATCTACTTGATGAAAGAACCATGGAATATGAACTTAAGTGTAAAGTTGCTCAAATTTTGGATCTTCAGTTAGATTGCTAGAACTTCTATGCATAAGTCTGGTTCATATTTCTTACATGGTTAACCAGGTTAAGCACCCAATTCTTGGGTATTAGCCGTGGATTTAAAAATGGAGACATAAATAACCAGGTTAAGCCTTTTCTTTTCAAGAGTTTCTTTGCTATAAACTTGTAATTTAGAGTTTTTAAAATCTTTGAAATTATTTGATTGCAACTTTTGAAATCAGACTTTTATGGATTATTGGAATTTTGTAAAATTATTTGATTTCAAATTTTGAAATCAGACTTTAATGGATTTACAGAATTCTGTAAAATTACTTCATCCTTTTTGATGCAATGATATAGAACAAAAGGTTAGGAGTTCTGATTCACTAGGACAACCATTTTCTTTAGATGGTTCATAGTTGCCGTATGCATCTTTTATCCTTTTATACATGTGACGGAATCAAATATAGACAATAATACATGAACATTTTTCTCCTTAAATTGTGTCCAAGCATGTGTAACCATCACTATGAGGTAGGCTTTACATAAATCTTATTCGCACACTTTTATCACGTTCTTTTATAAGATTCACCTTTTAGAGCACAACTCGATGGCATAGGATGGCACAATGAAGTAATGTTGGAGAGTAATAGACACTGGTGGTGATGCAACTATTGTCGCCACAAATACAAGGGCGGAGGTGTCTCCCGCTTGAAGAAGCATTTGACAGGAGGGCCAAGAGCTAGATATGGAGAAGCAGATGGCTGTATAGATGTGCCCAGAGAAGTTAAACTTGCTATGGTCAAACACCTGGCGAACACCAAAATTGAGACAATGCAGAAGAACGAGGGGAAACAAAAGGAGCAGATCATGAGAGTTTACATGAGGAGGAGAGGCAGTCAGACAGTGATGATGAGCAACGTCAATATCCTTAACTTGGTGTCCATGGTACAAAGCATAATTGATGTGCAGAGGAATTGGAACGTGCATTACGCGAGAGCAAATGTGAGGCATGGATAGGACATGAGGAAGAAGCGCTGCGACGTCAACATGTAGAGGTTAGAGCATCAGGGAGTGATACTTCATTGACAGCTCCTCGTCAGTCGAGAGGCATTAGTTGTTTCTGCACCAATCAGTCAAGTTCACAAAGGAAAAGAACAACAATGATAAATATTGAAGATGTGGATCCACAAGTTTTCTCCAGGAAGCATGGCAAGCAAACAAGGACCGACGTACGAGCTGGGGAGGGACGTCGCAAAATTTTGGCACTACACAGGATTGGCATTCAATGCAGCCAACTGTCCCTACTATATAAGACCATGTTCCAAGAAGCACAGCAGTTTGGGTTACATGTACAACCTCTACTGCAAAGGCTTTGACAGGTATGTATCTTGATGAGGAAGTGCAAGAGATAAAGAGTTATATGGACTTCAAAATGAAGTGGAAGAAATATAGAGTCACTCTCATCATGTGTGATGGTTGGTGAGTCACCACTAAAAGTAGCCTGATCAACTTCTTTGTGCACTGTGATAGACATGTAATCTTTCAAATAGATGCCTCAAATCAGATCCACACCACCAATATATGTTGCAATTAATAGAGCAAGTGATCACAAAAATTGACAATGAATACATTGGGCAAGTGATCATTGACGATGGTTCAACATATAAGAAGGCTGGAGGGGAATTGATAAAAACCAGGCAGCACCTTTTCTGAAGTCCTTGTGCAGCTCACTGTGCGGACTTGATGCTTAAGGACATTGGTCAGCTTCTTGAGGACAAGTAGGTGGTGGAAGTGGACCAGAAAATCACGAAATATATATAAGTATGCACTTGTATTGACCTGGATAAGAGAGTTTCGTGGTGGTGACATTTTGAGGTCAGGCATCACATGATTTGCCGCAAACTTTTGCTTAGCATAGTCTTCTAAGATGTAAGCATGGGCATGAACAGATGTCCAAGAGTGAGAAGTGACTCAAATCATCTTTTGCAACCTCATGTCGCAGAAAAGAGGTGAAAGCATTAATCAACACTGTCAACTTCTAAGAAAGAGTAACAAAACTAGTTCAGATGATTAAACCATTATATGGGCTGTTGAGATTGTGGATGGGGACAGAGTTCCAACCATGGGATTGGTCTACGCAAAGATTGAGGCTGCAAAAAAAAAATGCTACAAGCCTCAGCGATATATGTTCCTTATTTTCCTATCGATTGTGGAGGACAGGTGAGATCTTCAGATGAGCATAGATCTGCACATGGCAAGTACAAATAAATTTAACGCTTTCTCTATTACTTTGTGTTATTTTTCATTTATAGGGTCAGTTTTGATGAGGCTAATTTCGTTGTACCATACTATCTCCACCCCATATTTCGATATAAGCAGGGCTTGTTTACAATGATGACTTGATAGAGGCTGTAAGAATCATGGTAGATAGGATGACTGGGAGTTCCACAGATGTTGCAGATGCATTGAATGAGTTAAACGATGGATTATGATTTCTTTAGATAACATCATAAATCCACTGCCTATTTATCTCAATTCATGCATCACTTTAATCATCAATAGGCAGATGAAGACTTTTCGAGAGGGAGTTTGTTCATTCGCTCTATTGACGGACATTATGTCACAGGATAAACTGATCTTGGTAAATTATATATACACTATAGCACCACTAATTGAGCAAGGGATTGTATGCTCATAGATTTCACCTTGTTTTTATTTACAACTGGGTGGTGAACTACGGCAAGACTGCACCCAAATTGAGCAAGATTGTAATTAAAGTGTTATCTCAAGCATATCCGCCAATGGGTGCGAAAGGAACTAAAGTACATTTGCCTTGATCTACACCAGTTGAGGAATAGATTGACCTGTAGAAGATTGGACAAACTGGTGTATGTTCACTACAACATGAGCTAAGGGTCAAACATTTGCAGATGGATGCAAAGAAAGGGGACAGATTATAATCCCACATATATTGCCTATCTCAGACATGATGAAGGCCCTATAGTGTCATGGATTGCAATGCCAACAACAAAACGGGGTGAGCCTGAACAGGATGAAGAGGCAGATGATTCAAGAGATCCACCACGGCCCAACACTTTCCTAGCTTGAGTTGTTCATGAACAGGTGCCTGGAGGAGATGACGATGATGTGAAAGAGGTTGGCCAGGCCCCAATTCATGCACCTAATGAGGAAGTGAATTTGGATAATGCTCTCATTGTCAGTGATACCACCTTACAACATTTGAGAGAATGATGCAGCCCTCTCCTGCACCCCGACAGTCATCTCCCCCAGCTCGATATGCACCTCCTCCCCCAACTCCTACTCGGCATGCTTTGTCACAACATCTAGGGAAACTAGGAGGATGGGAGGGTTGGAAAAACACTATTTGGATCTAAAAATGGTATGAAACTACAAGATCCATTGGATTTTACAGATTTGAAAACACTAGATCCCAATGCAGAGGATGAGACTTTTTCCCCTTCTGATCCAATATAGAGTAGGACGGAGGATGACTCATCAGGGAGTACACAAGATGAATCTTCTTCCCCTTATGGCAGCGACAGTCCTGGTAGCGAGGGCAGTGGTGGTGGGGGCCGATATAGTGGCTGCCGTGTTGGTACAAATGAGTAGGACTTCACACATGCCACTCCACATGGCAGAGATCACTGTGCTCCAGAGTCTCTAACAGGTGGGATAGAGAGCACATGCATAGACGGGGGAGTAATGTGGATAGAAAGCATATACGTAGATGAGGGAGCTATATGGCAGATGGTAACAGGTACTAGGATATGCTATCTGACTTTGAGAGATTAAGCACATAGGATTCTTATCCATCCTAGGTAGTCTGAGGCGCGCCTAGGCGCTCGCCTAGGCGCGCCTCAGAGGTGAGGCGAGGGCCTAGGCGCGCCTCAGAGGTGAGGCGCCCCCAGGTCGCCTCGCCTCACCTCGCTCTGACCACAGTTTGTCTCATTCTCTCTCTATCTCACATAGACACATAGAATTTGATTTTTGACAATAGTTTGTTAAATTCTATGTGAATTTAGTGAGTCATAATGATTTGAATCATAGGATTGAATGAATTTAGGAAATTTATTGACTTTATATAGGTATTTTTGTGATATTTAGACATATAATTTATTTTTTGTCTCATTCTCTCTCTATCTCGCCTCAAACGCCTAGGCCATCGCCTAGGCGTTTGAGGCATGAGGCACCCCCCTGGTCGCCTCGGCCGCCTCACGCCTCAGACTACATAGTATCCATCTGATGCCGAGCATCCACAGTTCAAGGGTGATGATGATTCCGAAGGTAGCCAATATATGTTCCCAATATACACATACCCTACAGGAGGCTATGCTTATCCAACTCCATAGACATGTTGCTACTGTAATGGCTATGGTCATGGTGAGCCTTCACTCCCACGGCCTTCTCCGATTAAATACCATCAAGGTTCTCGACAGTTCGAGAAGTACGTGCGGACTGTGGATGTATCACACCTCATGTGCTTCCTACATGCCATACGGTGATTACCTGTCGTATCTATTAACGGCATACAACATCCACTTGTTTGGAGATAGGACTTACCGACCACTTTCATAATAGGTATTGATTGGTTTTACTGGATTTAAATTTTCTCTTATGATTATTTAGTTGTGCACTTGTCTTATGTATTTTTTCTTCAATTAACATATCTAAAATTTTGAATTTTGCAGATGTCGTGTGACCGATGTCACCCCGCCTGAGTACACAGGTACACCGTTGGGGGTGATCGACACATCCACTGCATTTATTTTGGACATTGTGTCACTGCAATACACAGGTTTTTCGAGCACCGTGTGGGAGTTGGGGAAAATTGTGTTACTTGCGCTTTTGTTCCACGAGATGTCTGAGTCCAGTTTTCGTCAGCATTTCAAGATGACTCTCTGCCAGTGAAGAGCCCTAAGGTTGCATCCTCCTCTGAAGTTCCAGCAACATTTGTCCCCTCTTCCTCCTCCAGGAATACACTAGTAGATGCAGTGAGAGTTTTTCTTTAGAGTGTTCTATGTATCATCTACTACTGCACATGTACTGGCCTTTGTGCAGTTGAGGGACCCACATGCACCTCCACCCACTACGATAGATCTAGACTTTGTAGGTCATGAGGATGATCATGTATTTCTGAATTTGACTCAAATGACTTAGAGGATTGATTGTTTTATGTTATTAATAACTCAATGGCAATGGTGGAACTTTTGAAATCATAAATTCATTTTTCTCATATTTAGAATTATTTAATCAGCTGAAGTAGGGTCTACATGAAGTTCAATCCACTATTCTTAGACATTTAAACTTTAACTTTTCAAACAAAAACCTTAATCTTTCAAGAAAAATTCAGTTTCAAAAAAAAGGCCGCAATGGCCAAGCCGGACCAGTACTGACCAATACAGCCATACCGTACCATACCACCGGGTCAGTTCGACCTGGTGGTACGGAAAACCGTGTTTACAAGTAATGTATTATGGAGTTAGATTTGGATTTTTCTGAAAGTCGCTACCATAAATCATAGTTTTTTTTTTTGCATTTATGCTTTCGCCCAATCGAAGATGGTACCTAGGTTTATGTGGGTTAGGACCCTTTCACCAATTCACAGATCAGTGTTAATTACATCTCGCTGAGTGGGGGAACATTTGATTTTTGCCAATTGCTAATGTCTCACAAATTTAGCATTTTGCTCGAATTACTCACTCAATTCACAAGATCGTACGTGGCAAGCCATTCAAGATATAAGATTTAGATGAACAAAAGGTTAGATGCGTAGCACACACGTCGAGGTACAATTCGTCCACCATTCACGTGCACAACATGCTTTCCAATGTGCTTTATTTGGTCACATCCAGATGCTAAACATCGCAATTTCATCGCAAGCGTATCACATGCATGACATGCTTTCCAATGTGCATTATTTGGGCATATCCAGATGCTGAACATCGTAATTTCACTACAGGCATATCGAGGTAGTATTCATAATTTCATATGTACAACATGTGTGCCAAGGTACTACTCATACAGTTTTCACATGAACGGCACAGCTCCCAAGGCGCATCGTTCACATGCATAGACCCTCAATCAAGGGTCGAGAGTTATTTGATATGTTGATGTTTTCCTTATGAGGCATAAAAGGTGCTCCATGTCGAGGCATTGTTCATGTCTGTCAACGGGTTTAGATATCCCACACTAGGGTCGGAGTTGATATTGCATGCAAGGTGAGTTGATTGGTTCAAATTGGAAGATTCGTGCATCGCACGCATATCGAGATAATAATTACCTCGCTCAGCAGGCTCGCCCATCCCTTGTGGGGGTGTCTTTGATATTATGTGCAGTCCCATCATACAAGGTGGCTTAGTCAGTTAAAATCCAACCATATATGCATGCCACGCATTTCAAAGGACTATTTAGATCTGGGCCCCAAACTTGGTTGACTCTTAACACATATTTTCATTCGATGATCCCAATTAGATTAAGTATGTCGTGCCCTCATAATTCATGTTCTGGGCTATTAACTGTCGTATGAGAAATTGGGCACACGTCTTAAACCCCGCAGCACCCCCATCACGACAACGGGCTGCAGGCCTTCAATGCTCGCCACCATGACAGCAGGTCAAAGATACAATTCACCGTCATGTCACGGCGACGGTGGACCAAAAATAGATGACATCACCTTGAGTAGGCATAGGTGTGATACACATCAAAAGCATTTTGTGACATCAATTTGGCATGGCGCAAGAACTTCCAACAGCGTATAAACTTCAACATGTTACAAAGAATTTGGCAATGTCTGTAAAGAGAAAGTTCACCATTGTTGCATTATGGCGATAGCGAGCCGAGAATATCATATTGAATCATCATTAAAGTAATACACGTTGTCAGAATTTGGCAGCGTATCAATCTTGAAACGTCACAAGAACTCTGGCGACGTACATACTTCGACACATCGTAGAAAGTTTGACGATGTCTTCAATTCCTCACACTTACCAAAGGAGAGAGAAAGAGCTTCTTAGGTTATGTTTCACTTTCTTCTTCAGAGCTTAGTGCTTTGAGTCATTATAATCTGTTTCTTTATCTTCTATGAATCTAATTCCCATTACGTTTACTGCTTCTCTTCCTCTAGCTCTATATAATCGTATGACCCTAAGATTTCCATTAACTTCTGATTTGTTTTTTTAACTTTTCTAGTGGCATTGATTAGCCCTACTTTCCCCACATGCCCAACAATTACAAGCCTTTTCTCCTTTAGGGCATTCTTTAACTTTTTACAAAGTATCTTTTCTTGGGTCTATATTTCCTAAACTTTCTTCTTGGCTTATGAAATATCCTCTTTCATCCTGAATTTTTTTCTTTTCCAAGGCAAACTCTTCTATTTTTATAATACATTCTTGGTGTATCTAGACATCCATAGTTTCCATGGTATCCTATACTTTTGTCACATGCAATTCTAATACATCCTCCTGCTAGAGATGCTTGTCTTATCAAAGAAGGAAGGATCGAGAATCGGGATAGGATCGGCCAGTCCCAACCCAATATAGGTCAGTCGGATCGGCCGATCCCAATCCGATCCAGTAAGTTTTATGTATTTATTTTTTAAGGTTAGTTTGACAAAGGATAATTTATAGGGCTTTTATACAAAAATGCAAGAGTTTTTATATCTTCGTTGCCTCTTCCTCCCCCCCCCCTCCCCCACGCTAACTGAATGAACAATACTGGGAATTATTCATTCCTCTCTTTTATTGTTCATACGACTGCTCTTTTTCAAAAAATTTTCTTAATTTAAGGGGTGAGGATCGCCTCGGATCAACTGATCCGTAGCTGATCCCAACCAATCCGGCCCTTGGATCAGGAAAGGTGGCATCGGGATTGGATCAGATCGACACAAAACCAATTGGATCGGCCGATCTGAGCCGATCCAATCCGATACTAACCTTCCATGGTAGACATATGGTTCTTAGGTATTTTTTAACAAATGTTATTCTTGGCCCTATAGCATCATCATCTTCCCTTATCTTATAATGGTTATTACAATAGTTTGGCATTTGATATGGGAATGCATTGAAATACATTGCTTTATAAGTTTCATACAGTTGTCCTATTTTGTAATAGCACTCTAGGAATGCATTGTTAAATCAGTTTGTTTGACTTAGGTCACAACATTTTATTCTTTGTATTTTATATTTGTATTCTTTTCTTTTTTCTATTAACTCTTCACTTCTGTAGAATTCTTTTATCAAATGTCCATATATAGCTTTTGTTATTTCTACTAGTTCCATATTCTGGTAATCTTCTAGGTTTATCTATTTGTTCATTCGTGTTGGGCATCTTCATACTATTCATTGTGTAGTGCTTGTCAAATATGCCCATAGTTCCTTAGTTTTCCAATTCAAGTGTTGTGCTATGACATATGTAACTCCTAGATACCACTAATCTATTATTTTTTCTTTGTTTTTAACATTGTCGATATCTAAAAAGTATCCTTGTGTACTTTAAGGTTTAATCTCTACTTCGTTGGGTTCATATCTAGATGGATGGTACTTCACTCCACTTTCTATGAAGTTTAGACTTTCCTTAGGTTCTACCTTTTCTTCAACCTTTGTTTCTTCCTCTTTTCTCTCAATTTCTGATGGTGTTTCATTGTCTACACTTTCTCTAATATCATCACCCATATCACTAAACTCTTCTTCATCCAAACAAACCTCTTGTTCTTCAATCGCTAACAGGTTTTCCTTATGGTATGCATTTTCTAAGTATTCGACTCGATGAATTAGTCTAGTTAAGTTTTCTTCCATCTCTTGATATTTTAGTGTATGATTGATTGCTTCTGTACACTTTTGGACCTGTTTTGATACCATGTCAGAAAATTCGGCTATTAGCTTCCCATGGTTTTCTAACCCTCTTGAGAATTTTTTTTTCTATTCTCATGTTATTTTCTGCTACCTCTTGACTAACTCTTCCTTTATGCTATTTTCATTAGCTTTTGTTTCTTTCCTCTATTATCTTTTGATAGTCTACTGCTTCCCTGGGTCTATGTTTTTTCCTTCTATATTTTTTCCTTAATCTTTTATTCCATTTATTTATTTCTTCTTGTGATATTATTTACACTGGGTCTTTTCTGAGCCTTATCTAATTTCGAATCCTTCTATTATTTTTTCCTAATAGCTTCTACACTATGTTATCAAAAACACACCTAGGCGCTCGCCTAGGCGGATTTTAAGGTGAGGCACACCACCTCGCTTTTGCCTCAAACGCCTCACTCCTAGGAGGGCTGGTCCCAAGTGATCTTGATTGACTTATCCTATGCATTTTCGCCTCAAATCTTGACTGTTATTAATTTTATTGAAAATCTTAATTGTATGTATGTATTTTTTGTGATGTTTAGACAAATATTTATATTTTTGAATTGCATATATATTTTTAATAAAATGCCTCAAATGCCTAGGCCATGGCCTAGGCATTTGAGGCATGAGGCAACCCCTTGGTCGCCTTTGTCACCTCATGCCTCTGACTACATAGCTTCTACATTCACACCAGCCTACCTTTTCTACTTCTTTAGTGAGCCTGTGGCTTTTATGACATATCAACTTGCATTTTTTACATATGTCTACCCGACATTGCACGCATTTTACCATTTTCTAAATCTTTCGTCTTTTCTATGCCTATCAGTGCATAGTGGAGCTGCTAGCTTCCACATCTCTTCTTGTATAATTAGATGGGGTAGTAAAAAGGTTTGTTCCTTTCTTAGGTGATGAATTGCTTAGGTCCTTCTTGGTTGATACTCCTAAGGAGACTCTTAGTATTTAAACTTTAGAGAAAATTACTTATACACCTTGAAATCTTTAGATATTACCCCTATACCCCCACCTTTATTATATTTACCGCCATACCCCTAAAATCTCTTAACCAGTGTTGTGATCCCCCCGTGGTTAAACCCCTTGCAAACGACGGCAACTCACTCATGTGAGTTTATCATTTTGCCCCCATTTTTATTGAAAGGATACATAGAGAGAGAAAGAAGGGCAGAGACTGCCCCCTCCAGTGCAGGGACCCCGAGAGAGAGAGGGGGGGGCACCGAAGGGGATCTTCCCCTCCGGCGCCGGCACCCCTGGCACAATCAAGTTCCAATGACAGGTATTGTGCTCGTTAATTGGTTCTTGATTAGACAATTCTTGTTTGTCTCATAAACTATTTTATCACAATGATTTGCAGGTGAGGCACCTTTGAGAGTTCCGTTTTTGAGAGAATATTCGCTGTTGGTTGTAAGAGAATGAGAGATCCTATTTATCTATTTGTAAGTTGGATTGATTGCATTGATTGTTGACTGCATCCTAATCACCAAGTAGTTTCCTAACTACCATCGATCCACTGGTTCATCTTTGGGGAGGATGATACCGTAAATTTGTAACTTTATTTCAGATGGAATTAATTATTCTTTTGGATCCGTCAAGTTGCCATAATTTTCTGCTGAGCGTTTCCGAGATATTGCTTTAGTCGTTGTCATTTAGGCCGAGTCAATCATCCTTCATCAGCACTCTTCATTGAACAAAGCTGTAGTGGCTGAGGTATCCTTGGAAAGAGAGCTCTTCATCAAAGGAAGTTGGAATAGTTGGTCAAGTGGAGCAAATCAACTCAAAAGATAGTGGTCAAAAGCATCTCTAGAGAAGAAAAATCTTTGGGCATGGAAAGAGAAGGATGAGATTCTAACCAGGGAAGGGTGACATAATCCTAGAATGTTAGTATTCCTTTCCGCAGTTTATGTTGGATCTTGGATCTCTCCAACTCCTATTGTATACAATTCAAGGTGATGAATAGGGGGGGAACAATATTTTGAATCAGAAGGGAGATACTGTTAAAATTTTTCTTCAAGTTTGGAGTGACGATGAGATCCATATTGGCGGGCTAAATTAGTTTTGATCACCTGGGCAGAGAAGGGGATGTAGGATCGAGCAAAGGTGATGATGATGATACAAAAAAGAGCAAGGGTGCAAACCAAATGATAATTTCACAAGAATGGTGATTTCCATGGATGCAGAACCATTTCATGTATTACATCAGTTTCCATTTAGGGTTTTTATGTATTCCAGAGAGTTTAGGCTTTTGGAGGTTGTCACCTATTTTTCCTCCTTTAACAGGTATTAGATAAAGTATTTTCTTTTGTTAGTGTTTTTACTACTTCAGGATTTGTATTTGTATGTGCATTCTTCCTCAGTGTATTTGGGTCATTGTTTGAGGGTTTAGTGTGAATAAACCTGGGAGGAAGCCTCTCTTCCTCCCTCTTCATTGTGTTACCTCTATTTATTTTCTTACTAAAATTGGCAGTACAGCATAGCAACTTCTGAAAAAGTATGCCTTCATCTTTTTCCTTCATTTCCCATTGTCTAAAGTTCCTTCCACATTCCTCTGTGAAAATGTTTGTACATTCCATTTTGCTACGGCATAGGAGGTATAATTAAGAAACAGAAGCAAGAGTTATATAGTTATTTACCTTCACATAAGCAGAAGAGAGTACAAGAGCTCGAGCACAATCTCGTTTACATTCTTCTAGAAGGCCCAGTTTCTGTCAAGTTATCAAACAATTAACAAAAAGAAAACTAAGGAGGAAAGAAGACCAAAACGGACAGTGATGGAAGACATAATTTGGTGAATCATTGTTCAATAGAAAGTTTAACCTAAAGACAACTAAAAATTGAACAATGAGAAAGCAGGAATAGGTTCCCTCTAAATTGTCCAGTTCGTTTTGTGCTTCCACAGGTATACAGGTAACCCAGAAAGGCAAGCTGAATAGCACCAATAAAAGAAAAGAAATGCACTAAAGAATTAACGAGAAAGAGGTAGGAGATAAAAAGTGCCTTCTAAAACTACCACTACTATGGCTTATCAAGCATGGCTTCTTACAGCGTATGCATATTTTCTCATATAAGGAAGGGTTAGAGGTTTACGAATACTTTTCATTCGTTGGAAAAGGGAAAAAAATTTCATTCTTAGACTAAAAACTATTCTAAGACACCTAAATGTTCTTAGGTTAAGGGTTGTTGGATACCATGTGAGCTAAAGCACACAACCATGTGAGCTAAAGCACACACACACACAAGGGTTGTTGGATACCATGTGAGCTAAAGCAAAATTTCAACCATTCATAAGAGAGGGAACACACACACACACACAGAGGTTCTTTTCCAGAAAAAAGAAAAGATTTTCTTAAGTCCAAATGTAGGAAAACTTTTAGGTAGTTTTCCAACCTAGGAACACAATTTTTTTTAACCAATTGCCTTCCCAAACCACCTTGGGATAATCATTTTTCCCTCCCATTTTCAAAGCACCTAGCTGACTTAACTTAGGGCAACCATCAGTCCCATGCCTCTTGAAATTATCACCAATATCCAGGCTCATCAGTTGTAACATGATGAAAAGGAGTGAGAGAATAAAAAGTATTGATGCAAGAACAATGCTTTGTAGCAATGGGTTAGTGAATCAGTGATACATATTCATTCACTGCATCTCGGGTGTAAAAGCTGACGAAGAAAACAAATTCATTCAGCGAAGCCCATAGGCACTAATTTCTTGTTGAGATATGAAGATTGCTGTTTGAATGATAATCTTTGCACTCTTATCTGACAAAGAACCACATTAGTATTTATATATGATGGATATCTGTTGAGGCCACTATTTTTCTCGAATTGCTCGAAATAAATAAAATTAAATCTGTCCGGTAACGGTCAATAAATAGCATGAAGCTAGCACCATCACCCCAACAAACCATTCATAAACCCTGGGAGCCCCCGCCGGATGTCCCGTCATTTTCTCGAATTAATTGATATAAATCAAATTAAATTAGTATGATGACGATCGATAAATGGCACAAAGCCTAAGTCGTCATGACCACGGACCAATCACGTGTCCTGGGGACTCCCGACAGATACCCGACATGAAGGGAAAAATCCTCGTCGCAAAGAAACAAGCAAGCGAAGCTTTCTGTTGTACCAGCGGTCCAGCGGAATGTCTGACGCGTGTCAACAAGTCATCCTAGCAAGACGAAACCTCACTCGCTCGATAAACGGCGTGGAAGGAGAAAGAAAATCAAGCACAAAGGAGAAGTCATTTTCTTCCCCCCACATGACAAAGCACCAAACCCGAGGCAAGTAAAAAATAGAGGGGACTTTTATAGGGGCCGCCCTCTCTCTCACATCTCTCGGCCCATTGGGACCGGGTAGGTCCCTTGAGAGACCAACCCGGACCGGATAGGTCCCCGACCAGGTAGGTCCCCCGTGGGGCCTATCCGGTCCGAATAGGCCTCCTTGCCTAGACCAGATAGGCCCCGCGAGGCCTACCCGGAGCCGGTGCCCCCCCCCCCCCCATTGACCGATCCTGGATAGGTCCCCAAGGGAGCCTATCTGATCTAGATAGGTCATCCCAAGGACCTATCCGATCCTATTTGATTCTTAATTTCTAAATATTTCCACGTGGTCCCCACCAGGACACACGTTCGGCGACACATTTCCTAGAGAAGACACTCTGAGGAGCAACTCAAGGAACGCTTGGAGACTTGTGTTTGTTTTGTGTCTTGTTAAGACCCACACAAGAGTATGTTGTATAGATATCCTTGGGTCTGCACTTATGCTCCTAGGAATCTTGCCATATAATTTTTTGTGTGATTTTGTGGGGAAAATCACGTAATTTTCTGAACTGATCAGCAATTACGAAAATACCCCCTAAATTACAAGAAAACCCCTAATGTCATGTAATTGCAGAAATGTCATGTACATTTCAGAAATTGTAGATATGTCCCGTATTTTTGCGAAAAAAGTCTTGTAATGTCTACAATTTGTGGATAAAATCTTGCATTTACAAAAAAATCCTATAAAATTCTGTAATAGCACAGATGCCATGTATTCTCCTAGAAATTATAGAATGTCCAGGGTTCAAAAATACACTGAATTTATGTAAATTGTGTAAGCATCCCTACTACATGTGCATGTCTTGTATATAGGACCCTGTCTCAGGAAGTGAAATCCAATGTGCTCATCCAATGGTCTAATAGAGATCATCTCAGCGATCCGACAGTTCAATTGAGATGAAGCCTAGAACCAACTCTCTGACGACGATCCGGCGAAGGTGAGTCCCAAATCGGTCTGCTGACCCCAACCCTAACCAATAGCAAACTGTCAGCCGGTATCAAATTGCAACCAAATCCTAACAAGTATCAAACTGCAAATAAATCCTGGGTAAGTATAAAACTACAAACATACCCCTACTCCTACCAAATTACAAGCAAACCCCTAGACAATATAAAACTGTGAAATAGTCCTACGAACAGTCGAACACTTAAATTCTAATTTGAAGCCTACTCTCGTCCTTGTAGGTCTGCCCTAACCTAAAGCCATCTTACACTTGTAGAGATGGCATAAGTGCCCTCATCCCTTCGAAGGCTTTTGTCGTCATGATTGCCAATACGCCCTCAATATCACAGCTGATATTGCGAAGATTGATGTCTTCTTTGGCAGTTAAACAAAGGTGTTCTATCTTTATGCCGATGTAAACTAACATTGATTCCGATCAGTGGAGAAAGGTGAAACACACGAACTCTAATCGTTTGATAAACTTAACTTGTGGAATTAACATTGCACATGCCATATAAATGGCCAAACAAATGTGCGTAAATGTCCAACCAATGGACACCAAATAATAAATTTTCTTAATATTTTATTGATTTATTTAATTTATGTTCCATGTTAATTCCCACACGTTAAACAAACTGGCACGCCCGGTGGAACCTTTCCCGTCTTTCTTCTTTCTACTAAAGAAAACCCACACATTTATAAAGGTTATGATGCCTTTTTCCTTTTTATAGGAGAGGAAGAGGAGGGTGCCCGTGTTGCACCAAGCGACTAGCAAACAGCAAGCATCAAGCAACACCAACAAACGCGGCGATGGCAGCGGTAATCTACGGTCCCCAAGTCATTGCAAACCATGCCAAGTTTGAATACCTGGCTACCCTATTGGTGTTTGGTGACTTCTCGGCGATCATCGGCTCACCCTACTTCCTGGGCGTAGTGTCTATAGCCGAGGAGAAGACGACCGCGCCCGCACCGACTCAAGGCACCATGCCCCAAACCACCACTAATCGGGTGTTCTCGATCAACCATATCACCATCAACTCTGCTCTTGCTGAGCGGGGGCGCCGCAACAGCTGCAGAGGTAAGAAGCCCGCAGCGGCCATCTCTCACTCCCGCAAGACGGTCATTATCGAAAACTTGCGCGTGCGGCTCGATGGAGGCGAGCTGACCATGCCTCGAGACAAGCACATCCCGACCATCCCCACCTCTAGCCGCTTTGAGCTTCTCCAACGAACTCGGGAAGACAAGGCGGAGCTGAAGAAATCCGGCGCACTGATAGCAAACCGGGGGCAAATGCGTCAGCCTAACTCTCCCAAACCCAAGCCAAAAAGCAACCAATGGAGGAGCACTACATCCATATGAAGAAGATCTGCGTTACTAAGGAGGAGGCCCGTGCTATTAAGCGAGATTGGGCAGAAATGCCCCGAATATCAGACTTGCAACAAGCACGAGGTTCGACAGCTCGGCAACAAGCTAAAATCCCAACGACTCTAGAAGTCAGAGTTCTACACCCTCGTGGGCAAAAGCGAAAGGGGGTTTACAAAAAGTCCCGGTACGCATCACCCTCGAGGTCAACCGGAGTAGAAACTAATCACTCAGTTGAGGTTCCTGCGTCTCGAGTGTCAGTCTTCGACAGGATGGGGACACCTGCCCGTCCGAGAGTACAACAACTAAGAAAGAAGCGGGTGGTACAAATAACCAATGATACTGTCAAGGTGTTCACTTGTTACACCACAGACAATCATCCAGAGAAAAAGCCAGATGATCTGAAGAGCCACTGCTGTCCTTGAAGAAGTCTCGTCCAGTATCCCGGGTCGTGGCACAGCTGAATTGTGTTGCCGCTACTCCATCCAACCAGCAATGTCAGGAGAATGTTGAAGGGGCACCGGAAGAAATCTGTAATGCTCGTGAAAATGAAAACCTGGGCAGCAATGATGAGTTGGAAGATAATGTCCAGGATGTCACAATACAGGAGTTGCAGTTTGAAAATAAAAAGTTGAAAAATATCCTGCAAGATTTATTGCGGGAGAGGGAACTGCAACCACAACCCGCAGTAATGCCACAGATGGAGGAGCAAGCTCCCCAAAGCAGGTTCGCTGTGGTCGATGCTTCGACTATGGCAGTTAAGATACCAACGACTGTGGAGTTCGAAACTCCTCAGGTGGAAACTAACAATTGGTCATCAAGCACACCGACATCGGAAAATCTGATGACACAAAGACCGATGATTGAAAGAATTGTGGAGGCAAACTTCACCCAGCATGGGAAAGGCGTCGCTACTGTTGATCTATATGGCATGCCATACCTGCTCCACCACTAGTTCAAGAAGCTCCCTCCAGAGTATTCTAAGGCCCCCAAACTACAAAAGTTTAATGGCCAAGGGTCTCCTCGTAACCACTTGGCCTATTATATCACGGCCATGGGCGAATTAGCCCTAGATGAGTCTTATCTCCTCTGCTATTTCGCCACTTCTTTAACGGGTATCGTTTTCCAATGGTATTATCGTTTGAAGCCCAATTCAGTGGTCGATTAGGCAGACATACAAAACAAATTCCTCGATCATTTCTAGACGGCCGAGCGCAAAGTGCCTTTGGCAGAGTTGTGCTCCCTCCGATAAAGGAAAGTGGAGACTGCTCTTGACTTCATTAAGCGTTGGAGAGACTTCAGTATGAGGTGCAATAACCCTCCGGCTCCAGAAGATGCCATCACCATATGCCGGAAGGGCTTAGCCGTAGAAGTCAATGAAAAGCTCCTTGGAACAAACATCAAAGGTTTTGACCAACTTAATTCGATTGTGGCCAAAATTGAAATATTTTTCGCTAACAACCCAAATTACACTCATGCAAGGCAGAGCGTCCAAATACTGCAATGCTAGCGACAAGGAAGTAAATACAGTAGACTTCTTCCCGCACAATGGAAATAATGGGGGAGGAAGCTCGAGTGGTCCTGGCAAAAGGCCCAAAAGCAAGACGTTCGTCACCACATTAGTGGAGCACATGAAGACGCCATACTGCTTTAAGGAGCACACAAAGACACTCTTCGAGCTATATGCATGAATCAGAAGCTCATCGTTCTTCTAGAACCAAGATGGTCAGTAGGTGAAAGCAAAACAAAAAAACCCAACTACTGTGTGCATTATTACATATTGGGTCGCGCAATTAAAGATTGCTACATCTTCAAAAATGTGATAGAAAAGATGATTCCAGACAGCATGATCACGATGCAAGGTTGTTTGGTCAATCCTCCACAGCCTCATGCTTGGAGCAGGTCGAACCAATTGGCCAATGTAATCCATCATTTAGTTAATGTGCTTCACAAAGTCTTAGAAACAAAAAGGACGAGACTGGCAGCTAACGAGTCTACCCCATCTGCCTATAGCAACACCAATGCCTTGGAGGTCGGACCGTCAAGTGGGCAGCATGAAGTTATGTCGGGGGACTCTTCCCCGAATGTCCGAATGTTTAGCCATGCGGGAAAGCATCCGAAAGGTGGAAATGGATATCAAACAATTGTATCAAGAGCAACGGGAGCTGTTGCAGTTTTTGTAACATGTTGATAAACAGTTGGCAGCATTTCCTTTTATGTCATTGGCAAGGGAGCCTGCCCCGACACCCACACTAAACTCTGAAGACCAGACAGGCGCCTAAATACCGCCATGGTTTGGAGGTTGGTTGTCAAAAGAGCCATTAGACCCGTCTGTCGAGGAGACGCCCAAAAGGACATTCCTTCCCTCACCATAATAGATTGAAAATATTCCATGTATGTTATCAGAAAAGATTGTTAACCCTCCCGACACCAGAAAATAATGAGGAGACAAGCACAATGCGTCGGCATGACTACTTTTTGTACCACCAGTAAGTTGGCCACATCATCCATGATTGTCATGTCTTTAAAGACATCGTGGAGGAGTCGATCGCTCAAGGGCTGGGGGATATGGGTGATAATTTGATACATCCTCCACAACCTCATGCATGGAACCGGCCGAGTCAATAGACCAATGTGATCCGCCGCTCAGTCAATGTGATTCATATGATGGTGGCGTTCACGTTCCCTGAGCCAGGGTCAAAGGCCAAATACATTAAGCCCACACTCTGGTATCCGGGCCGTCGTCCCTCCCACCAATGCTCCTTTCCAAAAGAGGACACTAAGAAGATTTTTGATGTTCTTCTAGAAGAGGGCACAATAATGGTGCACAATCCACCAACCCACTAGGCATCCCCGTTACTGCGAATATTATGCCCCGATATCTCATCCCACGAAAGAATGCGAAGATGTCCAAGACTATATTGAAACCCTTATTCAGAGAGGGGCGATCAATGCTCAAGGGCGATGCATGATAAGGCAGCGCATCAAGAAAGTTGCTGAGGAAATACCAGCCAGCAGTCCTTTAGCGAGAAGATTACGTGGGGAATATTCAATAAATGATCTTGACGGTCCTATTGATTATGAGTTGGAATGGCCAAGGCCTTGAGCGAAAAGCACGGGTCACCCGGAAAAATAAGAGGCCAGCCCTAGCGAGCAAAACTACAAACCAACTCCTCATAAGGGCCATTGGCAAAGCACCAAGCAAGGCCCCAGGCAAGTCCCCAACCTAAGGGAGTAAACCTCAAACAAAATCCCGAGCAAAGCCAAAAAAAGTCAAGCTAGGGAAATAAGCCACAAGCACAACTCTAGGCAAAGACAACAAGGCAATCCCAAGGGCGAAAGCTCCGAGCCGGTCCAACAAGGCAGGTCCAAGGAGGAAGCCCTCAAGCAAAGCCACAAAGGCAAGGCTAAGGTGGGAGATCCCGAGCCAGTCCAATGTTGGACAAGTCAAGCCACAAATGGAAGAAAAGTCTAAAGCAACACAAAGACCCCAAGGTTTCAACATTGGCTTGGCCGAATACCAGGAGTTGCCGCTTGAAATAATCGAACAAGTGACCAATGCGACATTCTGAGTGCAACAAGCAGCAGCAGCTTGGGTCAAGGTCACATACGGGAAGAATTCTCGACTAAAGTCCTCCAAGATTCCAACTCAAAATAGAAAGCGCAACTCTGAAAACACATCTACTCCAGCTCCGAAACCTACTTATCCTTCCCCACAGGAGACAGCAAAAGCCAAAAGGCATGAGGGGAATAGAAAGAAAAATCTTAAAAGAAGGTTAAAGAAGCAGGCCGAGCAAACAGCGGCCATGCAAGCTCCCAAAGAATTGACACCCTTACAGAGGCTCCAAAAACTCATTGATGAATTGAAGGAGTGCATCCCCTCTCGCCCCATCAGGGTCGTTTCCCTGGATAAGTATATCCCATGGGATGAGTTAGAGCGAAAAACTCAACTAAAGAGTTGGCTTCAGCAAATGCTCAAAAAAGCAAAGGAAGGTGAAAAGTTTCCCATCCCGGAGGAGCTCTCCATGTTTTACGAAGATGAAGAGATCACTGTTACAAAGCTAAAAGAGAAGCTGCAAAACTTATCATGCAACATGGTGGCAATCCTGCCCCCCGAAAATGTCAATGCCCCTCAAGAAGAAGAAATCGCCGTGGTTCGGTCCAAGCGCAAGGTCGCCTTGGCCACATACCAATGGCTTGCAGCTGAAGAAAGGGGTCAAGGCCACAGCAGAGGTCGTTGTCTCGGACAAGAAGAAATCCCAATCCACCCGGTAGCAAATCATTGGCCTTGTAGACCCTGACAAAATCATAGTCTTCCACGGAGAGGAGTCGGGTCCTATCCCAGATATCGAAGTGCGGGGCAATGTTTTCGTGTTCGATCCGTCTGATTAAGGAGAGCCGGCAAGTCGAGTAGCTCAAGGCAAGCGCCTATCGATCAAGCTGGTCTCTCTGGCACGGATGATCCTGCTCAACCACCATCTACAGAGAATGAGTCCCTTGCTCCACCATTCCAAGAAACATCAACTGATCAAAATGGGGCAGACCAACATTTTAAGGGCGAGGCTGAGCAATCTTCTAAGGAGGAGATTGACGATCCACAAGAGACCTTGACAGAAATAATGCCTCCTCTGGAGAAGGTACGTGCTCGGGCTGACCGTAAGATCATTCAACATATGAAGCAGTTCCCGATAAGCATCACAATATAAAAGGCTATTGCCTGGAACAAAGAGTTGAGGAAAGCTCTTATCAAAATGCTCCAAGAGCTCGAAATACATAAGGCCCATGCTGTCGAGCTACAAACTTAGGCTTATGAGGCATTCGCAACAAGTGTCGCATTCTCAGAGAAGGATATGTTGTTGTCTTCCTCACGTCACAACCATCCTCTGTATATGCAAGGGAAGATCAATGGCCATGAAATAAATTGGATCATAGTGGATGCCGGCGCGATCGTCACATTATGCCCCTGAAGACCTTCAAAGCTTTATACTTGATACCTACATGCAAAAGGTCAATGGGAACAAAATCTTAGGGTTTAACAACACACAGAGGATGCTCTCGACCAAGTGGAGGTGGAGATGGTCCTTGATGATTTCACCACAAAGGTAACGTTTTACATCATTGATGACAACACATCGTATATGGTGCTGCTAGGAAGGCCCTGGCTACATGAAAATTGGGTCGTTCCTTCCACACTACACCAGCGCATCAAGTATGCTAAGGACGGGGAGCAATACACAGTCTTTGCAGACCAATCTCCTTTTAGCCCAAATGAATGCAACCTGACGGATGCTTCCCTATATTTCGTAGGACTGGCACGCCATCAGTCAACAAAGGTAAAATAAGGGTCGAATCTCTGAAGAGGATGAAGAAGAACTCTTCGGGGTGAATGAAGAAAAGTCAAAGCTACATAGACTAAGCCTCGAAGCCAGCTCCAAGTCAACCCGACCTGAAAGACGAAAAATTAACTTTGAGACTAACCTCATCAGTCGTGCTATCAATAAAATCATCTCTCTGCCACCAGAATGCATGCAACTCCCATTCGTAAGAGAGCAACACAGGGTGGAGCAATTAAAGACATTCATAGTGACCTACCAGAGGCCCAGAAGACACAAGAAGAAAGCCAATAAAGACAAGCCCATCATCTTCTATAAAAAAGACATGGTCCCACGAGGTCCGCTAGAGGATGATTTTGGCTAGCCACCTCGGCTGATAATGCTCCAGAAATAGTTCAAGAAATGGACGACATGCCTCAACACATCAAAGAAATGTGCAAGAAGTAGCAGATTCCCGAACTCCAAGACCCGGCCCAGCGTGAATACTTCCACCAATTATGGTGTCCTTCGCAAGTTCGAGGGCAACCTCCCTTCTCTCACAAAGACACCCTGAGGACTTAGATATGATTAAGAAGACGCTTTTCAAGTGTACTGTGCAGTCAACACAGTAGGGCTAACGCTGCCAACCAATGGCCAGGTAGATGCCAAAGTAAAATTTGACAGCTCTGGGGAGGGAGAGGAAGAAATCCTAAAATTGCCCTCTACAAACCCTATTGATCAATCTCGAGGGATCGGGGGAAACTTGGCCAATAGGTTACATATCAAGAGATTGAAGAGCAGTCAATAAAGTCAACCTCCAACCAAGAACCCAACGCCGTCACAAACTCTCAGGGCTACAGGAGCAATGGTGACCCTCTGGTCACAAGCCATCAGACATGTCGGGTAATAGCCTCGGCCCTAAGAATACCCTCCTCGCCATGGGGAATCAAAAAAGTGGCTAGCCAGTAAGCCAAATATGTAAGGGACGGTAGCTCTCGTGAACTCCATCCCTTTTTGGAAGCAAGCACGTGGCGTGGAAGTTGGTGGAACTTTATTATTACTTCCGTGAATTGGTCCCAAGACACCCCAGGTTGAGCAAATTCTTCATGGAAACAAAAAAGCCCATCATAAAAGTGTCGAATCCAGGCATTTAGAGTCACCCTAGATGTGCGAGAAGCCTTTTCTTTGCCCACTTGGGCCAAATCTCTCCAAGTTTTCATCAAGAATCTATAACAGTATGGCATGCAGTATTTCCCGTCACCATAGGAATGGTTGCGGTGCAAATCATCAAAAGATACCTCGTCACAAGAACGGCCGCATACAGGAAGACCGGAAATCCTATGGAAAGACCAGAGATCTAAAAATGTCTCACCCTTTGTTGTAACAAATGTATTCCAATGACGGTTGAACCTCTCTGCCAAACCTTGCAAAAGACCAGCATGGTAGGGATAAGAATATAAGGTGGTCGCCACTGCATGGCGGATCCCCGCCCTATCCAATACCGCTCTATAAACCCTAAGAACACCCATCATCCATTCTATTGCACCTTGGGAAGAAATAGCAGACCACTTTCGGTACCAACCGGAGGCCTTGAGTGCCAATATTCTCTCAAGCAGGCATTCATGGCCATACCCGTCATCAGCAAATTGTACTCCCGACGATGTCAAAGTCATGCCATCAACTGTTGGCTCTATGGCTTTATGATGGCCGTACAAATCCCAAGAGAGGCCGGTGACAAAGGTGCAACACAGATCTTGAAGTGTTCATAAGTAGTAAAGAAGTCCATACTCTTCTAATCGGGATACTATGTCTACCGCACAAAATCTTTTGAAAGCTTGGATATGAAAGAGTACAAGTATCCTGCATACTATCTCGCCCCAGTAATATGGCCCGCTCGAAGCGACACCGCTCGGCTGGCAAGAGCGAGTCATCAACTTCCATGTGTGGAGGGACAAACCTCTAAATGAAAGGGAAAAGATGTCGATCAAGTGGGTAATGTGAAGAATATCCATGTGACCAATCGTATATATAAAGACCATTCTCCCGAAAATTCTCAGCATGTCAACGGTAGCCTCCTCGGGGACTGCCTTCTCAGTCGGCCCCTTTGCAAGCCAGAACAAGTATCGATCCACTGAGTCAAAGTTGTCTACAATAATAGTAGGCTGAGGAAACGACGACATGGGCTTATCAATCCGTTTAACATAATGATCCTCAGAGCCTCTAATCTTCAATTGCCTGGTGTACCTTTGTCTCCACCGTAACGAACCATGACAAGAAGTTTGCTACAAAAACAAAAGGCCAAAATTTCCAGACAAGAAATGTCAACAAATTAACTGAAGCATGTCCAAGAAATCTTGTGATGTCAAAAAGGACTGGGGGAAGCAAAGAAATTATAAAGGGGTGGGAGCATTTGTTGAGCCCATTATTTCTCTCGAATTGATCAAAATTAATAAAATTAAATCGATCTGGTAACGGTCGATAAATAACATGAAGCTAGCACCGTCACCCCAGCAAACCGCTTATAAACCACGGGAGCCCCCGCCGGATGTCCCGTCGTTTTCTCAAATTAATCGAGATAAATCAAATTAAATTAGTCCGATGACAATCGATAAATGGCACAAAGACTAGGTCGTCATGACCACAGACCAATCACGTGTCCTGGGGACTCCCGGCGGATACCCGACATGAAAGGAAAAACCCTCGCAACAAAGAAACAAGCAAGTGAAGCTATTCATTCCACTTGCGGAATGTCCAACAGGTGTCGACAAGTTGTCCTGGCAAGACAAAACCTCCCTCCCTCGCTAAACGGTGCGGAAGAAGCAAGAAAATCAAGTACAAAGCACAAAGGAGAAATTGTTTTCTTCCCCCCACGTGGCAAAGCAACAAACCGGAAAAAAAAAAAAATGGTGTGGGACAGGGGGGTTTACATGGGCTGCCCCCCTCTCTCACCTCTCCCGGCCCACTGGGACAAGGCAGGTCCATGGGAAACCTACCTAGTAGGGATAAGTCCCCCGGGAGACCTATCCAGACTGGATTGGCCTCGCGGGGCCTACCCGAGCCAGTGGCCCCCCCTCGTGGTTGATCGATTCCGGAAAGATCCCCAAGGGAGCCTATCCGGTCCAAATAGGTCCTCCCAAGGACCTATCCGGTCCCATTTGATTCCTAATATCTATAAATTCCCATGTGGTCCCGACCAGGACACACACATTCAGAGACACATTTCCGAGAGAAGACACTCCGAGGAGCGCTTGGAAACCAATGTTTGTTGTGTTTTGTTAAGACCCACATAAGGGTATACTGTACAAATATCCTTGGGTGTACACTTATGCCCCTAGAGGTCTTGCCATATAATTTTCCACGTGATTTGTGGAGAAAATCACGTAATTTCTTGAATTAATTAGAAATTATGAAAATGCCCTCTAAATTCAAGAAAACCTCTAATGTCCTTTAATTGCACAAATGTCCAATAAATTGTAAAAAATGTTGATATGTCCCACATTTTTGCGGAAAAATCTTGTAAAAACTACAATTTGTTGACAAAGTCTTGCATTTTAAAAAAAGTCTTGTAAAATCCTGCACTTGCAAAGATGCCCTATATTCTCCTAGAAATTATAGAATGTTGAGGGTTTACAAAAATACCATGAATTTCTGTAAATTGTGTAAGCATCCCTACTACATGTGGATGTCTTGTATATCAAGGATGGCAAACTCAGTTTCGGACTCGGTTTCGACCGGGTCCGAAACCGATACGATTTCGGTTTCGGCCGATAAAAGGTTAAAAAAATCAAATTAATTCTAAAAAATCTGATAAAAATCATAAATAATCTAAATAATCACTTAAAATCACAAAAATCATTACACATGCATTTGACAGTATAAGTTAGTGCAATAACCTTGAAGTAGACAACTACAAAAATTAAACTTCAAACATTGAACATATGAAAGTTAAAGTAATATTCCATTGTACATTAATACAAGCAGTACAATAAACCAAATTAGACAAAATAAATGTTACAAAAATTCATTGATTCTTACCTAATATGGATAATAATTACTAAAAGATCCTTCTCCCTCATCGTCTGGCCCTTGATGTTGATACCCATAATCAGGTTGCATGTATGGTCTATATTCACTATAACCAAACAATGAGGTAGCCAAGTCCTGCATCCCTCTTTGGATCTCTCTTGGAGTGTTTGGTTGGCTTGAGCCGAATCCAGTATCAGCATAAGAATCTTGAGGAAGAGAAGAGGAACTGGCCGAATGGAAGTTGAATGATGGTTCATAACCCCACGACCCATAAATTGCTGCCTCTTGTTGGCCACCTCCATAACCTAATAGACGCCCATATTGACTCTGTGACTCATGTCCTCTCTCACCCTGACTGTATCCTCTGCCTGTGTCTGCGTAGAAGGAGAAAGGACCACCAGCATCCCCACCGCCAGTAGTAGCACCTGTAGCACCTGGCACATACGAAAATATAGAATTTATCTCCTACCAAAACCTTTTCTAATTCGAACTGATAATAAGAATTTAAGTTACTTTCAAAAACAAAAAATCAAATGATCACGAAACCTGTAGTCTCCAGTCGCCTTTTGGCCTTTGGGGATGCTTTTTCCTGTGCCGGTGTGCTTTCTTCTTGCACCCTTGACATGAATCCTGTTCCCCTTGGCGTGTGCCTCAAATAAATCTGCTTCAACTGCTCAATTGTCGGGTCCTCTCGAGCAGCAACATTTGTTCTCTCAGTTTGCCCATGCACTGATGTACTTCTTCTTAAGGATGTAGGTGCCTTGCCCATTCTAGGAGTGACTGGCCTGCTATCTGAGTCGGAGTGTCTAGCTGGCTGAAAATCATGCTGCTCCTCAGTGTCCTCAACAACCCTAGACATGTGGACATGAGTATCTCTGGCCCTCTTTGATTTTCTTCTTAATTCGGGATCTCTTGGCTCATCTTCATCTAGTATGCCCTCTGCCCATCTTCTATCATCATCATCAAAAACAGGCTCATCAACCTGCTCTCGTGTCTCCACCCAAGACTGCAACGGATTCTCATCATCAAATAAGGCATCCACATCAATTTCTGCGGCGGCATCCCCGGCGGCGCGTTTGTCTCGCAGCTGTTGTCTCAACCTCATATTCTTATTCTCAACCTCATATTGTAGTGGCAGTACACTAATTTCTCTAACCGTTCAGCCTTTAGCCGATTGCGAACCTTCGAGTGTATAAGGCTGAACGTGCTCCAATTCTTCACATTGGCTTGCCGATGTTGTTTGACTGAGCACCCTAACTGCAATGAAAGCCAATGCATTGCTGCCCACATCTCGGTTGTTCACCATTATCCACCAGTCAGCTGTTCCACCAACCATAAACAAATGCATTTTAGTTGTAGAAATATATATTCATCAGGTTAAGAAATCAAAAAATAAAATATACCTGGGCTCACTCTTCCACAGCGTATTGCAATTGGGAGTCAGCATATGTCCCAGTCCTCATTCTGTAATGGTTCATCTACAAACATAAAGTAATACATTAACATAACTACTTAAATAAATTCTATACATGTTATTGAAAGTATCAAATAAAGGCGAATCTCTACTTCGGCCTCTAGTCTCTTTTCTGGATTCCTCGATAAACGACCAATGACTTTTAAAGTCCCTTGAAGCACCTCGCCATCAACATGTGCATCGGCACCGTACATAACTCGAGGGTTGAGGAAATAACCTGCATTTGTGTATAATTAACTAAATGAAATTTATAAAATAACATAAAGGCATTGCCCCAAATTCAGTACAATTAATCACTCACCAGCTGCATGCAAGTCGTGGTGTAATGTGTCGTCCCATCTCTGGTCAATAATTTTCCACCATTTTGCATAATGTCAGGGAAGGGAATACTGCAACTCCAATTTGGCACGGTCCATGGCCTCGTACAGATAGCCCATATCATTCTTCTCATCGTCATCCACCATTCTTAGGACCTTCACGAGGGGTGCGACTACTTTCAAGTACCGTGACATCCTGTCCCAGAATTTGTTGTCGTCCACGACGTGGCAGACATCCAGATAATCCATCTGTGCATCAATTGTGCCCTTGTCGATGTAGTCCCGCAGGACATTGTGGTACATGAAAGGTTTCAGCTCATTCTTGTACCTATGCAGATAAATGAAATTTGAAGCTGCATCAACTGTTACATATCAGTAAGGATAAAGTATCAAGAATTGAGATCAATCTTATACCTGTGCAAAGACTCCAAAGAAATAAAATTGGAAGCAAATCTGGTTGGGCCTGCACGGATGATATCTCGCCCTCCACTGGCATGCGCCCTGAACATATTTAGTATCCTAGGATGGCCATAGATATACTGTGTGACTTTTTGTGCCTTGTCAATTGTCTTCTTCACATGCTTTTCCTTCCCTATGTCTTCAAGCATCAGATCCAGACAATGTGCTGCACATGGGAGCCAATATAAATGACTGCGCTTCTGCATCAATTTCTTCCCTGCAGCCTTGTAACTGGCTTCATTATCAGTCACCACCTGCACAACATTCTCCTCTCCAATTTGTTCTACCATGCCATCCATCAAATGAAACAAATAATTTGCATTCTTTTCATAATCTGATGCATCAACTGATTTCACAAACACTGTACCTTCGATGCAATAGACCAAAAAGTTTATCATGGACTTTTTCGTGGTACCAGTCCAACCATCACACATGATGGTGCATCCTCTCTCCACCCATATATACTTGAAGCTTTCAACCCAATCATGGAGCTCCTCAACCTCTCCCTCAAGGCCACGCCCGTATATGTCTCGACGTGAGGGGGCCTTCAAGCCAGGGCCAGCATCTGCTATGGCATCTATCATAGGTTGGAAATATTCACTTGAAGCTGCATGTGCAGGGACACCTGCATGAAAAAATCATTTGCAGATAGATTTAAATGCATGCCCTGCAACTTCTGCTGATTTTTTGACCCCTCGCAATGCTTGCTTGATTTTAGGTTGTGTAGCTTGGGGCCTTCTGTGCAGATAGCTGTCCATGGGACCTGTTCCCTGCGTATGTGGGGCAGCACCAACGTTAGGACGTCGTGAGCTGTACTCTCATAGGTCCCTGAACCCATGGCTCCTTTCCCTTTCCTTCGAGCGGCTTGTTCACGCTCCCTTGCTTCAGTCAGCTCTGGATCGGAATCCTCAGTGCCTTCCTCATCATCATCCCTCCTAACCCTTCTGCCAGAAATCTCCTCGGCAATTTCAGCCTCATCCTCAGCCCTTTGTTGCACCCTCTCCCTTTTCCCCAGAAGGCACTGGCACATCTCTTCTCGCACCTCTCGGGGACAGTTGTCACATTGTCTCACCTCTCCTCTTACCCCTGTCAAATGTTGTTTTCCTCTGGTAATTCCGCCATACATCTCCTTACCACAGTAATTGCATTTCACCTTTCTTCTCTTAGCATCAATTAAGGACATGTGGACCCACCCCGGATCCTCCTGCCCTTGTTGCTCCTGTGTTTGCTGACGTCTAGGCATGATGCTGCATTAAGACAGTCAAAGAAAAATAGTATAGTTGTAAGTACATTGGAAAACTTACGGCTTAATTATCAATCACCCTTGGAAAAAAATAATTACCCGCATGCTCCCACCCCAAAATGTTCAATGATGCTTAATGTAACTTCAATTGAGCCTAAGCAAATCAAAATAGACAGAAGCCTCAATTTCTATAACCTAATTAGGGCTTAATTAGCAATTAACCCTTAATCACCCTTGGAAAAAAATAATTACCCGCATGCTCCCACCCCAAAATGTTCAATGAAGCTTAATGTAACTTCAATTGAGCCTAAGCAAATCAAAATAGACAGAAGCCCCAATTTCTATGACCTAATTAGGGCTTAATTAGCAATTAACCCTTAATCACCCTTGAGAAAAAATAATTACCCGCATGCTCCCACCCCAAAATGTTCAATGAAGCTTAATGTAACTTCAATTGAGCCTAAGCAAATCAAAATAGACAAAAGCCCCAATTTCTATGACCTAATTAGGGCTTAATTAGCAATTAACCCTTAATCACCCTTGGGAAAAATTTATTACCCGCATGATCCCACCCCAAAATCCTCAATGAAGCTTAATTGAAGTTCAATTGAGCTTAAGCAAATCAAAATAGACAAAAGCCCCAATTTTTATAAACTGATTAGGGTTTAATTAGCAATTAACCCTTAAGCCCTTAATCACCCTTGGAAGAAACTTAATAAGTAAGGCTTGCTCACCCCAAATTTTTAACCCAACCAAAATAACACAACAAAACAATCAAACCCTAAATTAACCCAATGAAATTAACCTCAAACAAAACAATCAAACCCTTGATGTTGTGTTAGCCCCCGGTGTGCGCAGCAAGGCTCCCTCTCGGCCTCTCCCTGTCCACCTCCAGCAGGCGTAGCAGTAGGCTCGCAACAGCTCGCAGCAGCAGGCTCGCAGTCGCAGCAGCCGCGGCCCTTGGTCGCACGGCACCAGACGCAGCACAGCTGCACGGCAGCACGGCAGCAACAGCTCGGCAGCAGCACCACCACAGCAACGGCAGGGAGACCGAGACAACAGCCAGCAGGGGGGAGAGTTTCGGCCGAAACCGTGGCTAGGTAGTGGGGTTTCGGGGGGGGAGACAGCAAAGCATAAAGGGGTTCACGTGTTTCGGCCAAAACCGATACCTCTTTTAAGTTTCGGATTGCTACAGTAATAAAGGCCCTTTTCGTATCGGTTATGGCCGAAACCGATACGTTTCGGCCGAAACGTATCGGTTTCGGCCGAAACTGCCAACAGTGTTGTATATACACCCCTGCCTCAACGAGAGAAATCTAATGTGCTCATCCAATGGTCTGATAGAGATCATCTCGACGATCCGACGTTTCAATTGAGATGAAGCTTGGAATCGACTCTCAAATGGTGATCCGGTGATCTGGCAAAGATTAAGTCCCAAATTGTTCTGCTAACCCCAAACCCTAACAATAGTAAACTGTCAGCCAGTATACAACAGCAACCAAATCCTAACCGATACCAAACTACAAATAAATCTTGAGTCAGTATACAATTGCAAACAGATCGCTGCTCCTACCAAATTACAAGCAAACCCCTAGATAATATAAAACTGTGAAATAGTCTTCAACCGATACTTTAATTTGAAACCTACTCCCGTCCTTGTAGGTTTACCCTGACCTAAAACCATCTTACACTTTGTACCTCTAAGATGGCATAAGTGCCCTCATCCCTTCGGAGGCTTTTGTTGTCATGCTTGCCAATATGCCCTCAACATCACAGCTAATATTGCTTAGGTTGATGACTTCTTTGGTAGTTAAATAATGGTGTTTGGACTTTATGTCGATATAAACTAACACTGACTCCGATCAGTGGGGAAAGGTCCAATATGCGAACTATAATCGTCTGATAAACCTAACTTGCGGGATTAACATCGCACGTGCCATATAAATGACCAAGCAAATATGTGTAAATGTCCAACCAATGAACACCAAATAATTAGTTTTCTTAATATTTTGTCAATTTATTTAATTTATTTTCCATGTTAATTCACGCGTGTTAAACAATATCACAGAAATTAATGTGGCCTTCTTTTCTTATAAATTTCTCTCTATTTAGTTCGCACAAACTGACTCATGATATCAACAAAATACATAGCAGATCATCATCTATCTTTTTTCTGAAGTGGATGATACTGCATCAAAATATGAAATACCTATAACTGCAGAATACAAGGATAGTACAATATAAGATATCCCAATTAACCTGGGGCAGCCACTTGAAGGGGACTAGAACAGAATATCCAATAACAAACAGCCCTAAATAAAAGAAGAAAGACTACTCTTCTAGAAAATGGCTTCACAAAATGTTCAACATACTATCAGTTATGTTCTGCTCACCTTTTGCTAAGAAAGAGGACCTTTCTTTTTTAGAGTGATTGATACCCCAATTATTAATGATAAAAAGATACAAACAAAAATCAACTCTCACAGTTCACTCCACCAAGATATTTTGGGCCAACATGTCAACCCATAACTTTCATGTCAAATTTTGTGTTACATCATATTCACCCCTATAAAAACCTATCAAATAAAAAGCCCATGATCCACACTATTGTATCACATGTAGAGGACCAATGCATCATCCACTCTACAAGCTGCCTCTTAAGGGATTACCATAGTTACCCACCTCCATCTTCCACTATCGCCCAAATTTGTCCTATTGTAACTCAACGAGAGAGAATAGTTAAATGGCCAGTCATTGCGCTTGCATAGAAAACTGGATCACTTCTATCATTATCACTCACACATATCATATTTGGGAATTGTGGCTTCCCTGTTAACACTTAACAGCCACTTAAGCCACAAAACCTGGGACCCTTTCAACTAGCATCGTACCACCATTAATTGACCCTCCCAAAACCTTCATTAGCTCACAATTAGTTGAGACACTGCCTTTAAAAGCTCTGGTGCTTCAATATCTTCTCTGAGTCTGAGCAGTGGTTGCTCTTTCCTTATGTACCATCATCTCAGTGTTGAAATACCTTTCTCTAACACCCTTTTTTGCACCAACTGTTTGAGACATTACATTGGACCTTTAAGGCTAGCCTGTGATCACCATCTAGTGACCTTCCTAGTAAAGCATATACGTTCACTGCCTCTTGTTTTCTCTTTTCTGTGTGGTTACCCTACCATAAAGACAGATTTTAGACCTAAAATAGGGAATTACACGTTCTTGCATGGAGAAAAGGGAAAGAATGTCAAGATGATGCTCAAAAGATGGCAATATTTCCTAGAAATCGATACCAGACAAAAATCCATGTAGTGCAAAGCCAAAGTGAGGAAAACGAAAAAGAAACTCACATGCATGGAAGAAGCCCTGTTGACGTAGAGTGTAGCCAGGAGGTTCTTGTCCACATCGTTGGAACTCATTGGAGTTAAACGTAGTGCCTGTTCAAAAAGCCAAGAAGCTCCAAATAGTTTTCTAGAAAATAGTGTGCGTCATATTTATAGAAAACTGAAATAAAGTTGAGATAGAAATAAGTTTGAAAATTCTTTATTCTTCATCTTTCACACTGACATATGTGCCATGTTGAGTACCCCTTGCAGCGGAAACCTCACCATCCTCACCCGCGTTAGAAGACGATGATGACGGATCACTCATATAAAAGCAAAGATGGACAGAAAAAGAGCGAAGGAAAGAGAAGATGAGAGAGAGAGAGAGAGAACATAAAGAGATTTATGTGATTTGATTGGTCAAATTACAAGATTATGTTAGGTTTTCCATGTTCCCAATACATCACATATATAGGAACTCTAGACACTACCCAACAAATATTCCCTAACAATAAAAGATAATATTTCCCCAATTATTAGTCATGTTCAATAATTAGTTACAACATAAAGACAACCTTTTCTAGACTTCTGATCATACAGAAATCCCGCACGCATTGCCTAGGGCATGTCGTCCACTTTATACACGAGCTCCACCTGATCCTCGGTCTTCTTTGTCCGGATTTACGACTTAGGCGATGCTATCATCTAAGTCTTTCATTGTCTTTGTCGTTTTGTGAATTTAGATGATGCATGATCTAAGTTTCCCATTTGGACGATCTCACCGTCCAAGTCTTCCACTTAGACATTGCGCCGTCTAAGTCAGCTTCAACTTCTAACTTAGACGATGTATCGTCTAAGTTCTCCACTTAGACGTTGTTCCATCTAAATTACCGATCAAGATGACGTATCGTCTAAATCTATTTCGTCCAAGTTGTATCGTCTCAGTCACCTGTAGCCTCGTTACTTAGACGATCCATCATCTAATTTGTTGAGACTTCATTTGACTTGTACTCCGTCGAACTTGGACTTCGTCTATCCTAAACTTAGATGATCCATCGTCTAAGTCCCCTAAATTGGTCGCATCTCAACAAATCTCCACTTTGACGAATATTCACCACCTTTAAGAAGCTTTGGACTCTTACTTCCACCAACTAGCACCTGGTGATATGGAGCAAATCCAAGCAGTGTTTGAATTGCTCTACTGTGACTGGCTTTATCAACATGTCAGTTGCATTCTCCTTGATCCCACCCTTCACAAGATCAATTTCTCCGCAAAGCAATTCCCTTATCTTGTGAAACCTGACAACTATATGCTTTGTTCTGACATGATAAATTTGGTTCTTTGCCAAATATATTGCACTCTAGGTGTCACACTGCAACCGGACTGCCTACTAACCCACACCAAGTTCTACTAACAGTCCCTTCAACCACAAAGCTTCCTTGGGTGCCTCTATCACTGTAATATATTCTGCCTCAGTTGTAAATAGTGTTGTCACTGTCTGTAACATGAATCCCCAACAAATAAGCCCCCCTCCCAAAGTAAAAACAAACCCTATTGCAGACCTCCTGTCATCCAGATCCCCAGCATAAACAACATCTACATACCCCATAACTGAAACACTTATGTCATTTCCTGTACCGAACTGAATCCCATGATCTGGTGTTCCCTTCAAGTATCTAAACACCCATTTCACAGCCTGCCAATGCTCTTTACTTATATTAGCCATGAACTTGTTCATCACACTCACTGCTTGAGCAAGATCAGGTCTGATACATACTATGGCATACATTAGGCATCCAACTACATTTGCATAAGAAACTTTTAGCATCTCCTTCGCTTCAACTTCTGTCTGTGGAGACTGTGCAACAGATAGCCTGAAGTGACAGACCAAACGTGTACCTACTGGTTTGGTATTGCTCGTGCCAAATCTCTCCAACACCTTTTGGATGTACCCCTTCTGTGAGACCCAGAACTTCCTTACTTTCCTGTCTCTAGAGATTTTCATTCCAACAATCCTTTTAACAACACCTAGATCCTTCATTTCAAACTCCTTGCTTAACAATGATTTCATATGATTAACATCACCCATACTTTTAGCAACAATCAGCATATCATCCACATACAACATCAAGAAAATACAGATACCATTTGCAAGATTTCTGAAATAAACACAGCAATCATACTCACAGCGGGTATAGCCGATCTTTAACATAAATACGTCAAAGCACTTGTACCACTGTCTCGGTGACTGTTTCAACGCATATAGTGATTTTATCAACCTGCATACCAGATTTTCTTTTCCAGTCACCTTAAATCCTTCCGGTTGCTCCATGGAAATCTATTCCTCGAGCTCTCCATGCATAAAAACAGTCTTCACATCCAGTTATTTTAGCTCCAAATTTAGTTGAGACATCAAGACTAACAGAGTCCTGATAGATGTATGTCTCACCACTAGTGAGAATATTTCATTGTAGTATATCCCTTCTTTTTGTGAGTATCCATTGACCACTAATCTTGTCTTATACCTTTCTCCTTCTTTATTTGATGTTGACCTCTTCTTCCTATAGACCCACTTGCACCCAATGCCTTTATTTCCTTTAGGGAGCTCTTCTAACTCCCATATCTGATTCTCATGTAGAGATTCCATATCTTCCATCATAGCTTCAGTCTATTTTTCTTTTTTCGGACAAGCTATAACTTCCTAATAAGAACCCAGATCTCCAAAACTACTAATCAGAACAAAGGAAACAATATCCTCAAAATCGTACCTCATTGACAATCCGATAGCTCTCTTGGGTCTTTCTGAAGAACTCTCTGGCTGCTCTTGTGGTTGTTGTTACTGAGGATTTCTGAGATGCCCCCTTGTGTTGTGCCTTATGTTCGTGAGCTATGGCCTAACTCCACCTGCACCTTGAACCTTTCTGCATTTGCCTGTGCATCTGTCTTAGTGTCATTTTTCCTATCAGTGTGTTCTACATTCTCCTTGAGCATAGATGCCTCATCAAACACAACATCTGCACTAACCATCACCTTCTTTTCTTCTGAATCCCAGAATTTGAACCCATTTACTCCATTTTTTGTATCCAATGAAGATGTATTTCCTAGATTTTGGGTCCAGCTTGGATCATTGCTCACTTTGGATGTGTACATATGCTGGACATCCAAAAATTTTCAGGTCTGAGTAGGATATCTCCTCTCTTCTCCTCTCTATACATCCTCAGCAACTTTTCCATCTAACTTTGTCGAAGGTGACCCGTTAACCAGATAACATGTTGGGTTTACATCTTTAACCCAGAGGGACTTGGGCAAGTAGGCCTGTAGCCGCATGCATCTAGCTCTTTCAAACAGTGTCTGGTTCATCCTTTATGTCACCTCGTTCTGCTATGGGATACCAAGAGTTGTAAACAACCTTAAAATCCCAGGAATCCTGTAGAATTCCATGAACTAACTTGATGTGTATTCTGTACCATTGTCAAACTTTAAACATTTCACATGTCTACCAGTTAGCTTCTCAACCCTAGCATTCCACTGCTTGAACTTTGTGAACACTTCTGACTTTTGCTTCATGAAGTAAACTCATACTTTCCGAGTGTAATCATCTATGAATCTCACAAAGTATATAACACCTCCCAATGATGGGCTTGACACCGACCCCTACCCAAACATCTAAGCATACTAATTCCAAAACCTCTTTACTTCTGTCTGTAGAGGTCTTGAATTAGACTCTGCACTGTTTCCCCAATACATAAAATTTGCAAAAATCTACTTTGCAAGATTTTACACCTGGCAGTAACTTCTTGTAGAGTTCTAGCATATCTCTCTCACTCATATGTTCCAGCCGCATATGTCATAGAGTGGTATCCTCAGTACTGCTCTCTACTAAAGATTATGCAGCAACATTGCCTACAACTGTACTCTCAAATAGTCTATACAGATTGTTCTCATTATGCTTTCCCTTCATAACAATTAGAGAACCTTTACTGATTTTAAACAAGCCACTGTCTAGAGTTGCTAACAGACCAAGTACAGACTTCTCTAAATAACCTAGAGATATCAAATTCTTTTTCAGTTCTGGAACATGTAGGAGTAATTATCACTGAGCACAACTGCTCCACCCTCATAGCTCCTATAGGTATCAAACAATTCCATGTGTGGACAATAATGGAACGAACATTCAAAATCCATGTCCAATATGTAAGAAAAGAATCATTACCTGATGACACTACCAGTAGTTCTGCATCATCTATTGGCACTTCCACATCACCAGATCTGTTTGCTGCTACAATTGCTGAATCAACCTCAACAACTCTCTTCCCCTCTGCTTTCTGCTTCAGCAGAGAGGACAATCTCTTTTGTAATGTCCCTTCTGATGACATCTATAGCACTCTGCTTTCTTAGCATTAGATTTGGAACTTCCTCTATTCTTTATCCAATTTTATCCTTGGATCTTCCATGACTTCTATCCCTGGCCATCAGACCTTTAGAAAGAGGTTCATTCCTATTGCACCTCCTCCTCATCTCATTTGACCTCAGGACTACAGTAACCTCCTCAAACGACAAAGTCTCCTTACCATACATTAGTGTCGTGATCAATTTGTCAAATGAAACAGGTAAAGAGCAGAGCATCATGATGGCTTTATCTTCATCATCAAACCCAACCTCAAATTGTGACAGATCATTGATGATCTGATTAAACTTGATGTGTTGAATCAGATGCCCCCTTCGACTATCCGAAGACTATATAACTCCTTCATGAATAACTTGTTGGTGACGCTCTTGGCCATATTCAGTGTCTCCAACTTTTTCTATAATCCCCTTGTTGTCTTTTTCATCATCACATCATTCGGGATCGAGTTTGCAAGACCTATTCGGATTGTACTGAAGGCCATCTGCTCCAGTTCCTCCCAATCCTCCTGGTCCCTTTTTTCAGACCTCTCCCCTGTCAAGACCCTGCTGACTCTCTGTTGAACCAACAGATCCTTCACTCTCATCTGCCATAGACTAAAATAATCCTTACCATCGAACTTGTCGAACTCAGCCTTCATCAGTCCATTTATCTTTGAGTCTGTATTGTAGATCCGTGCCATAGTTGTCAAGGCGGGCGCCTAGACGCCCATGCGCTCTTGAAAGGGCTAGACGTTGCAGCGCCTTGTTGACACTGGAAAAGGCGAGCTGGGCGGTCGCCTAGGCGCCTAGGCGGGCCAACCGTGACCCGTCCGAACCGGATCCGACCTGATTATGTACATTTAACTCTTTCTTTTTTATAATTTTCTTGATGTTATTATATTCTTTTGTAATTTTTCTGAATTTTTTACATTTACTTTTGAATCTTTTACATTTTCTTCTGAATTTTTTGTAATTTTTTGATATAATTTAGTTTTCTATAATTGCCACATAATTTAATGACAACAATTTCTTCATGTAATTTATTTTTTTTGTATTTTTCATATTTTTTATTCTTGATTTATATATTGGAGGATATATATTTTAGATTTTTTAATTAGTGGCCGAAGTGTCACCTAGGCGACGCCTAAGCGGACGCCTTGTCGCCTAAGCGCTTAGGGACCCCGTGAACGCCTTGAGTCGCCTTGTCGCCTTGACAACTATGATCCGTGCAGAACCTAATGCTCTGATACCAATCTGTTGAGCACCCCTTGCAACAAAAACCTCACCGTCCTCATCTGTGTTAGAAGACAATGATGATGGATCACTCATATAAAAATAAAGATGCATAGAAAAAAAGAGAAGAAGAGAGAAGATGAAAGAGAGAGAGAGAGAGAGAGAAATAACACAGAGATTTACATGATTTAGTTAGCCAGATTGCCTCCCTACGTCTACGGAACCTTCCTCAACTTCCTTCTCTGCACTAACACCAAGAACAGGGATACTGCAGCAACGGCTTGTCTCTGAGACTCGCCTTCTCAAGTTACAAGGTTAAGTTAGGTTTTTCTTGTTCCCAATACATCACGTATATAGAAACTCTGGACACTACCCAACAAATATTCCCTAATAATAAAAGAGAATATTCCCCCAATTATTAACCATGTCCAATAATTAGTTACAACGATAAAGACACCCTTTTTCAAACTCCTAATCGTACAAAAATGCCACACGCATTGCTTAGAACGTATCGTCCACTTTACAACTTGTTATCGTCTAGGTTCCACCTGAGTATTCTTTGTCCGGATTTACAACTTGTTATCGTCTAAGTCTTTGATTGCCTTTATTATTTTGTGAATTTAGACGATGGATAGTCTAAGTTTCCCATTTGGACGATCACACCATCTAAGTCTTCTACTTAGACGTTACTCCGTTTAAGTCAGCTTAAGCTTCTAACTTAGACGTTGTATGGCCTAAGTTCTCCACATATATGCTGTTCCATCTAAGTTCCCAATTTGCACACTATATCATCTAAATTTGTTTCGTCTAAGTTGTATCGTCTAAGTCACTTGCAACCTCACTACTTAGACGATCCATCGTCTAACTTATTGAGACTTCTTTTGACTTGTACTCCGTCTAACTTAGACTTCGTCTACCCTGAACTTAGACGATCCATGGTCTAAGTCCCCAAACTGCTCCAATCACTGAATTAATCTGAATATGAATCACATCTCAACATGCCACAATTTAAAGTTTAACAAAATATATTTTTATTTAAAAAAATATTCTTGTGACATGGAGCCTGGCCTGGCCTGAACAACGAGATCTCGGCAGTCCACATCCATAAAGACAATGGAGGATTCAATGATTTACTTTTTGTCAACTCTTCACGAACCCAAAAGAAAAGGCCAACAGTAATCAGAAATTCAGAAAACTGCAGGGTAGAGGAGCAAGCAGGACCTGCGAGTAAAGATTCAAAGCCTCTGCAAAGTCGCCACCCACGAAACAATCGTTGCCCTTCCTCTTCAAATCCAGAGCGGCCTCCCGGCTCTTCTTGCACAGGCCCATCTCCGGGTCCGTCAGCTCTCGCACAACCTGAAATCACGCAATCGGGCAAGAGCACGGGAACACAGAACCATCAAAAGCTATCCGTTTACCCAGAGAAGAGAGAGGGAAGGGGGAAGATCGTTGCCCTAGTTCCCCACCCTCCAATCCCCATAAAGAAAAAAGAAAAATGGAACAGAGAGGAAATCGCGCCAAACTTCTACCTGTTGGAATTGAGGCAACGGAAGGAGGAAATCGAGGAGGGTTCCGCAGGTGTAGTCGAGGTCCTCGGGAACGCTATCAGAGATGGCTCGCCTGAGATCCCCCGGCACCAGCGAGATCAGCTTCTCCATCTCGCCCCTCTTCTTCTTCTTCCCCCCTTACCCTTCTCCGAGAAGGCTCCCCTTCCTCCCCGAACGGCGACGCCCGGAGAAACACTCGTGCTGCTGCCCCTACGCACTGTCAATCTGAGAGACGTTACAGAAAACGACATCCGGCCCCCTCTTTGGCCATTTATAGAAATTAGACCATTTTTAGCGCGGTTGGAGTGTGCGCAGGATTCTTTTATTCTTATTTTTGAAGTCAGATTTAAAACTCGCAATTCGAAAACAAGAAGAAAGTTTTAAATATCGCTTAAATACTTTATTATTAAATGAAATAATTATATTTAATACACATTAGTGCTAATTTCGTGCATCACTTACATTAAATTTTTTATAACATGAGATTCACGTCTATTTAATTTATTATATAAGACACAATTTCAACTTAGGTCAAAAAAATTAAAATTTTAATTTTAAAAAATAAATTTAATATTATTTATTGAATCTAATTTTTATTTTTAAAATTTTTTAAATCATTAAATAGAATCATATCTTATACGACATATTAAAGAGACATGTTTCACGGATTCTCATCTTAGTTTAAATATTCTGCCGTGATACACGACGAATCAGCTTGTACCTCTGACGAAGTTTTGGACACAGATGCTCAGAAAGGAGGCTTATCAAACGAAGATTAATCATGTAGAATAAGAGAAGATGGATAATTCAAAAATAAATAAATAATTTTTCCCTAGATCCCAAAACGTAGTCTGAAATGCAATCCTTTGGTTTAGTCTACTCGCGTAGACGAATTTCAAATAACTCAACTTTCTAATTGCCAAATCCACCGCTTCTTTGACAAGGCGTAGTCAGTATATCGACCAAATCACACACTCCGTATCAAGACCCAGATTAATCTTGGTACAATAATCATGTATGCACCTCTCCGATAGTAACTACGTGGCCTACATCCCGCCAGATCTACCATTCCTGTTGAATTTTGAAGACTCGAAAGCACCATCATTCTATTGACAGCATCAGCAGATCAGTGCCATATTCGAGGCCACAATGCAAACCAACCCGTGAGCATTCCTTACATCTTCCGCTAACTACTCAGACTATTGTGTCATCACGTGCAATCTTTTTGCGGATCACAATCTTATCGCTTTCAAGCGCGACTCACCGGCTATAAAAAGGGTCTCCACCGTCTTTTCCAGATATGAGAAGGTAGTGCAAACAATGTTAGGCCACCAAGTGAGAGAGCTCCTATGAGAGGAATAGAAAGTCGCATAGTTAAAGTCACGGGGTAATCTTCCTCCGCCCTCATCAGGTCACCCACTTAAATCTAAGCCACCTTCGTCTCTTGAGGACCCTTACATCTTACTTTTGTACATATACTGACTTAAGTATTGGAGGATTCTCCTGATGACTCTCAGCTCTGTTGAAAATTTTCATACAAGTTCCACGAGGTTCTCTCAAGATTCCTCTTAAGACAGACGAGAGGAGAAGATCGGCAAAATTCTCTCACGACCTTCCTAACAAATGGTATAGTTCTCGTAGAGGCACATGGTGTGAGAAAATGACATCATCCAACTCTGCGGTGCGATGGCCCAAAGGTCTACTAGTCTATAACTTCCAACACGTGCCTCGCAGATCTCTGCGACCCTTCCCCGAGCATCTCGAAGATCGGTCAGGAAGACAACGGAGCACCTTAACCCTACTGCTAACCCTCAGGCAAGAAGTAACTCAGCCCTAGCTAATTCAGACTCTACCTCGGCAAAGATAAAAGGCTCGGCCATTAAGATCAATTGCCCGATTGAAGAGTCACAATGGCGTGAGGAGCACCGTAGTCGCTCGCTATCCAGCGCCCAACTCTTCTCCCATGAGACTCCTTAGTTCAACAGAACCCGATCTGATGCCAAGTCTCGCCTCATTATTTTTCTCCCAAAAAAACTTTGTTAACTTGGTCCCTTCGTATAAATGAAAGCGTCGTATAAGTAACAAATGCAATACAATTGCATCAGACATAGTCGATCTGTACAACAAATTATCTCACAGTACAGGCACACTCTTCTAAGCGCTGATCTGATCCTATGATAGAGAACGTGGGATCCTCCTGGGTAGATCCGAATTATATTGCTAGTGTCAAGTGACTAGTGTGAAAGGCACCGTAAAATAATGTAATATTTCACATTTGAGGGACACAGTAAATATGATCATTTATGATATTTTGCGGTGTTTCATCTCAAATCTAACAATCTCTTAGGTTAATGTCGACCTAAGTTGGACAAACTAATTTAAGGTGTGCTTGGTAAATTTTTTAGTTAATAATCTCTTTTAGCTCTCGTTTTTAAAATAAGTTAATGTATCAGTTAGGAGTAATTACGAGGTAAGTTTTAATGATTACGAAAGCCATTTTTTCTCTAATAATCTTATTTGTTACCCCTCATTTAGGAAGTGACCATTGGAAGTTTTTAATTGAAATGGAAAACACTCCAAGAATTGTAGGAATGACTTCAAAACTATATCAGCGTTGACCAAAATTTATAGATATCCGAGTATATTTCTAATTGAAAGCTCCGTCAAATGCAATATTAAAGGAGTTTTGTATCATATATATGAATTATTTCACAGAGTAATACTCGTTGCAACACCCCGGATAATTACATCTCGGGGTGTTGCACATGCAACACATACTTTTTTTTTTGAATGACCCTCACGTCTAATTAATTTGGTGTGTCGGTCACGTCACTAGATGACGTGACACGAGAGTCAGGTAAAAATAAATTTATCTCTCTATAAATATTAAATTTGACTCAATTACATTTTTCACGGGATTGAGATTTTTTATTTAATTGACTCAGACATCAAGTCATCCGATGACGTCAACGACGCATCAACCTAATTAAACATGGGGGCAATCAAAAAAATTAAATAAAAAATCTTTCGTGTGTAATATCTCAAAATGTAATTATCTGAATTGTTACACTAAACACTACTCACGAGAAAATGATATATTCAGCAGGAAGTTTCAATAGTAAGATAGTGATTCAAATTTTCATATTACAAGAACACGAATAGAAAAATTATCTGCTTATCCTCCTATTCAACTAATCCCAACCAGGGTTTGCCGTCCCGGCCGTCCCGATCGCGACGCGGGATGGTACGGTACGACTGGGACGGCCAGTGTACCGGTACGCTCGGCGAGAAAGTGAAAAATACATAATTTTTTGAATTTTTGACTTTTTTAATTTTAAAGAAAAATCTAAAAAATTATAAAATAACACATGCATTAAGAATTAATAAAATGTTAATTTTTTATCATAGATACATATTAAATTACATAGAATTAATTACATAGAAATAACTTATTCTACTTCAATTAAACATGTTTTTTGAAGAGACAAAAAAGATATCGTAATATGTTGAAGTTAACGTATACATACTAATGACATCATTCAACTCTAGTCATAAAGTATAAAATGTCAAATCTCACTCATCAGACTCATCTGCAAATTCATTGTCCCAATCAGAATCAGATACATGAGAACCATGACCCGTATAATCTAACTATATCGTAGTGGGTGGACGTGTATGTGGGTGAGTCTGAAAATATGTAACCATCTGCACAAATAATGGATCATGTGCAGCAGTGGAGGGCACATGAAATTCTCCAAAAAAAGTCCTCACTACATCTATACATTCAATTCTATCAAGTGCTACTGGTGCGACTGGTGCTGGTGCTGCTCGAACTGTGGACGTGGAGGAAGTTCCTGATATGCCCGATGCTGGTGGTACGGGTACCCTGGACGTATAAGAAGATGCCCCGGCTCTGCTACGCGAAACATATCCCTCCCGTAACTGTGTCCGAAAGTAATCTCGGACATCCTCTCGAACTAAGGAGCATGCAGGGCAATCCCGTCCCACTCTCGCAAGGTGTTCTGTAAATCTATGTATGCCGGTGACGCGATGTCCGCAGTATCTACAGTGCACATGTCGATCACCCTCCACAGTGTACCCATGCTCCCACACAGGATGACGTCGTCCGTCCATGATGACCTGCAAATGTTGTGAAATTTTACATCAGTAACTTCAATGGCAAATGCAAAACTCAAGATACGAAGAAATTTATAATTAATTATTAGTTACTTGTAAATATAAACAAATGATACATACTCCTAGTCATATGTACCCAAACTTGGCCACATCCCATCTCCAAATAATCTGACATTAAATATGGTCCGTAGATAGGACAGATAGTCTTCATAACGCATCGAACCTGCATAGTTCTCCCAGTACATGCATACGTAGTATTCATACTGCTGTGAACCTTGTGAGTACGTGACCGGTGGTGGCGCAGGTGAGAGCTGACCGTATCCTTCCGTATATTGCGGCATTGAAGTATGGGCCTGAGGATATGGATACGATGGGAAGAATGAACTACTAGTCTCAGATTCGTCATGATATATCGGTTGCTGCTGCCATGACCGTCCATACTCACTTCCTGATCCCCGAGAGTCATGTGTGCTCATCCTCTCAAAATCAGACAACATGCTTTGATAGCTAGTACTGTATGCAACAGAACTTCCATAGTATGGATCCCAATAATCAGCTGCCCGTCTCGTCCCTGGCGGTGGAACACCATGGTCCTCATCTTGCATGGCATGTGTGAAGTGTTGTTCCTCTGTCCATTCCGCACGTTTGTGGCCCCCATGACCACTGCCTCGCCCCTGCCCTTGACCACTGCTATACTCTCTGCCACCAGCACTACTATCCCCATGACGACTCCGTTGACCACCTTCAGAACTGCCACGACCATGAGATGAAGACCCTGCCGGTGTACTGTCGTCATCAGAGTCATGACTCCCACTGATGCGGGACTCAACAAATGGCTCAGGAGTGTCGTCATTTGCATTGGGATCTAATGTCTCCAAGTCTGCAATGTCCATCAGATTTACTGGTGACTGTGTGCCCTTTTTGCTCTTGAATAATGTGATCCATGATGATTTCTTCTTTTGTTGAGCTGGCGATGGCTTCTGTGCTGCATGTGTAATCCCTCTAGCTGCCTGAGAAATAGAGGTTTTGTTACATAAAAAGTTCGACTAATATTATATTGTGTCAATATATACGTATCAGTATACCTGAGACGACTGAATGGGTGTCTTAGATGCTGAGCGTCGTAGTGCAACTGACTGAGATGGCTGTTTGGATACTACCAAAGTCTACACAATTCAGCCAACAACAAATTCAATTAGCAATTTAATATAGCATAACTATTCTTGTAGTTCTGGAAATTCACCTCTCTAAATGACGAACTCCTCCTATCTTCTCTAGAAGTGGATATCCTCCTGGGTTCTATAGATATTGAATGTCGCGGTGCAGCAACCCGAGACCACTGTTCATTTGTCGGATCGGCCTATAATATATTTTTTACAACTTCATACATAGATATATTGATAGGTTTTCTAATCAAATACGCGATTCGATTTGTATATATTATTGGACGCTCAATTGTTGGAGGTTACATCAATCGCTCCCATGCTGTATCATCGTACGCATACGATGTGTCTCCACCCCCAATGACAATGTCTTCATCCAAATTAACTTCCTCACCACGTCCCGTTGCTGACTCGTCACCACCCATCTGCACACGGATGTCATCTCCCTCCCCCACTACTTGTTGTACAGCTGCTGCGAGAAAAGTATTAGGTCGTGGTGTCTCGCCTGGTTCTTCGCCCTCCTCGTCAAGTTCTGCCTCACCACGCTCGGTTGTGGCTCTTGCAACCCATGAAACCATAGGGTCATCATCATCTCGCAAGTACACAACATCTGTTGGGTCCTAATCTCCATCTCCTTTCCTTGCATCTATTTGCACATGCTTAATCTTTAGCTTCATATTGTAATGAACATAGACCATTTTGTCAAGCCTTCTGTGTGTTAGCCTATTTCCGAGCTTCGTATGTAAAAAGGAGAATGTCGACCAATTCCTCTCGCACCCACTCGAGGAGGATGTTTGAGATAGAACTTTCATTGTAATTTTCCTTAATGTCGGTGCACTTGTGCCGTAGTTCATCCACCACTCAGCAGTTATTAAGGTAGATAATGAACAACTGGGCTAATTAGATGAAATAAATACTGATCGAGCTTTATATTGTCCAATGAAATAAAGTACATTACCTGCATCAAGTCTATCACGACTGGCAACGGCATTAGGTGTCGCAAATGAACCAATTACTTCTCTAAATGTTTTCATCTGCATTATTAGATAAAAATAGGTACATAATTATTTTTTCATTTTGAAAATGTTAAAGTATCCAGATATACCTCATTCAACGCATCAGCAGCATCTGTTGGGCTGCAAGACAGTCGATCTATCACAATGTTGACGGTACTATCAAAGTATCATCATAAGCGAGACCCCGAACATACTGATAGGCGGGGTGTAGGTAGTACCCTGCAATCACCCATAATTCAGCACGTTTGTCATGTAACTACATATACCACCATTAGAGAATGTAAATGTTTACCTGCCATGTGAAGGTCACGATTCATTTGCCTATCCCATCTGTCCTCCACAATCTCTAATATAGTGAGTCCATATTTCTTAGATGTTGTAAGAATCTTCCGCTTTGCAGCTTCAATTTTGCTGTACACCAACCACATGGTTGGTACTCTATCCCCATCTACACATCTCAGTACCTCATATAGTGGCTCTATCAATGATACTAATATCTTCACTATATCCCAAAAGTTACTGGTGTTGACAATCCCCTCGACCTCCCCTCCTTCACGTGAAGCGGCAAAAGAGGAACTCAACCAAGTCTCACCCCTAAACATTTGCTTCAACCCATCCTTGTGTTTCAAAAGACTCTGTAATGCGATGTAGTTGGTGGCAAATCGTGTGATCCCAGGCCTCAACAGTTCGCCACCACAATGCTCTCTCATCCATGCCAATACAAGTGTATATTTCGTGACCTTCTGTGCCACATCGACCACTGACTTGACTACACAAAGTTGACCAATCTCTTTCAACATGAGGTCTACGCAGTGTGCTGCACAGGGGGTCCAGAAAAGGTGTCGTCTGGTCCTCATCAGCTCCTCCCCAGCCTTCTTATAGTTCGAGCTATTGTCTGTCACCACTTGAACAATGTACTCCTCTCCGATCTCGTTCACCACTTGTTCCATCAATGACAGTATATATTGATAACTATGGACTTGACCTGACGCATCCACCGACTTGTGAAAGAATGCTTGTCTGTCACAATAAACAAGAAAGTTGATCAGACTACTTTTAGTGGTACCTGACCATCCATGACACATTAGTGTGACTCTGTACTTTGACCATTTCTGTTTGAATGAGTCCACATAACTCTTGATCTCAGCAACTTGTTCTTCAAGATATATGCCAGCCAACTCTCTCGATGTAGGTGGTTGCACGTGTAACCCAAGAACTTGTGCTTCCTGAAACATTGGCTTGTAGTAAGGGCTATTGACAGCATTAAAAGGCAGTCCCGCGTGGTGCCACCATTTTGCAACGGCCTGTCCGAGTTTCCATTTTGGCCCCTTCTGGCCATATACATCGTCCACCCTCGTTTGCTTGTCATGCTCTCGGGACAGTGCACTAGGCTCCACATCCTCAATATTGATCGATTGTGTCATTTTTCTTTATGAACCCGAGTCACCAGTGACAAAACTCCTAATGCCCCGTGGTTGACCAGTAGCAGATGAAGCACCACTGCCTGAAGCTCCCGTCCTTTTAGCCTCGCGGCTTCGCAGTCTCGTCTCCTCGGGACGTCTTGTCTCGTCTCTACTCTGACGTAGTGCCTCAAGAAATTGCGCTTCATATGGATCATTCACCATAACATACATATTAGGCTGCTCAGTATGTGCTTCCTGTTCTTCATCATCGGGTGTCCACGCGCATTCATCATTGTCACTGTCGCCTGCTCTTCCGCTGACCGTCGCTTCATCCATTTTATTCTTTTTTTACTTTTGTTGTATCTCAGCTTTCTTCTCCCGCAGGTGCCTGGCCATTGCAAGTTTCACCTCTCTAGGTACATGCGTACATCCAGCAACCTCAGAGTATCCCGCACCTGCGCCTCCTGTCAAGTACCTCTTCAGCCGAGACAGACATCCTCCCCTGTGTTCTATTTTACAATAGTTGCAACGCCAACAACTACGGTTGCCATCCAACATAACTCCATATGACCATCCGATGTCATTCGGACGTTCCTTAGGAGCCATGAAGTGCTTAAATATATCCCATAAATTTAAGAATTATAAATTAAAAATCAAAATAATCGAGTATTCTACGTTTAATGATTAAATTTCTACTTATAAACGTGAAATCTAAATATAACTTATACATGGTCTACAAATATCACCAAACAAGATATTTAATAAATATAAATTATGTAATTTTTTAAAAAATAATAAGTTTAGTATTCTACATCTAATTAATAAATAAAATTTTTAACAAATCTAACATAAAAAATATTGCTAGAACATGTTAAACATGAGAATTATAATTATTCTAAAACTAAATTATTCCAAGACTTGATCTAGAATTGAAAATATTCTAAGTTTAATTATTAAAATTTTATATATAAAACATGGAGTTACAAACTACAATATATTATAAAAATTATCACCAAATATCACCAAACAAGATAATAAACAAATAAATATTAGCATTTTTGTAAATCATATTTTAAATGTTTAACATTCAATTAATAATTACAAATTTGAACGAATAAAATTCACAAATAAATATTTTATCTAAAATACGAAAGATATTTCTAAGACATATACAATATGGAATTTATAATTATTCAACCATTAATTAATCTAAAATTAAATTAATCTAAAACATGATTTAAAATATTGAGTGTAATTTAAGACATTTAAAATATGATCGTTATAATTAATTCTAAAACAAGATATTAAATATTCAATTAATAATTATAAATTTGAACGAAAAAAATTCACAAATACATATTTTATCTAAAACATGAAAGATATTTCTAAGACATCTATAGTATGAAATTTATAATTATTCAACAATTAATTAATCTAAAATTAAATTAATCTAAAACATGATTTAAAATAGTGAGTGTAATTTAAAATATTTCTCTGCTTAAACATGAAAATTATAATTATTCTACAACTATATTATTCGGTCTAGAATTTAAAATGTTCTAAATTTGATTATTAAAATTTAATATAACTTAAACTATTTAAAATATGATAATTTTAATTAATTCTACACCAAACTCCCCCCCACCACTGTCTCCCACCCCCTGTCCACCGTCCACCCTCGCCCCCTTTGTGCCCCCCACCGGCCCACCCACGACCCCCCCTCCCCAACCACCGCCTATCCACCGGCCCCACCCCCCTCCTACCGTGCCCCCCACCGGCCCACCCACAACCCCCCCTCCCCAACCACCGCATGTCCACTGGCCCCCGTCGCCCCACGTCCGGCCACCATCGCCCCCCCACAACCCCCCCCCCCAACCACCGCCTGTCCACCCGACCACCATCAACCCCCCTCTCTAGGTACAGTCGGATCCCACCTCCCCCGTCCGATCACTGCCGGCCACGGCCGGCCACCCACAATCCACCACGGACCTGCCCCCCCCCCCCCACCCACGATCCCCCGTGCCACCCCCCTGCCGTCTGATCACCCCCGGCCACCCACGATCCACCACGGATCTAGCCCCCCACTCACGATCCCACGTGCCACCCCCCCCCCCCCCCCCGTCTGATCACCTCCGGCCACGGTCGGCCACCCACGATCCACCACCTTCCACTCCACCGTCCCCCGGCCGATCTCCCACCGCCCCCCTGCCAGCTGAGAACCCCACCCTCCCCCTGCAGCAGCCTGACTGCCCCCCCTGTGCCTCCCACCGGCCACCGTCGCCCCCCTCTGGCCGGAGCCGATCGATCGTCCGCCCCCCTCCGGCCTCCCTCCAATTGAAAAACAAAACTGTAAACCTTTACTAACATCGCCGGAGCCCTTCGTCGCCCCTTGCCGGCCTGCACCGTGGATCGCCGCTGCAATCGTCGCTCGCCGCTGCTGCAACCATCGCTCGCCGCCGCTGCAACGCCCCAGGGATGGCTTCGCCCAGCCTGCGGACGGCCCGCATTTAACGTTGAATCGGCATTTAGCTTTGGTCCCGCACGTACCAGCCCGGTCCCACCACGGACCGACATGGTACACGGCGGGACGCAAGGGACCGTGCGGGCCAACGCATCCCGGTCACGTACCACGGCTCGTGCGTCCCAGTTTCTCTCTGGTACGGTCCGAGAGGTCCGATTCAGACCATCCCAGAACGGTTTAAAAAACCCTGATCCCAACCCTCAATTCTAACAGGAAAAAGGACCTCGGGTAAATTTGTACCCACCTTGTCTGGGAGATCTGATTCTTTTCTCTCCGAGAACGGATTGTCGGAAAGCGCACGTACGGATAAGAGATGATGTCCAAGGTTGGCGCCAGCTATCCGACTTCCGATGCGAGGGAGCGTGGCATGGATGTTTCATCGGTTTAAAAACAGTTTAAAAAGAAAAATGTCTACATTCTCTCAAATTTTTATATCTTTATTATTATCTATTTATCTATATACCCTTAAAATATTTAAGAATACACCGTGTAACCCTAATATTCTCTATGCCATACCATACCATGCCTAAAATCTAACCTTTAAGAATATAAGAACTCTACTTAGCAGCTTTAAAGGTATACATATAAATTATGTAAAAATAAAAGGATAAATATTATTTATAAAAATTTTAGAGGTATAAAGATAATTAAGCAAAAAAAAGTCTCCCCCCGTTACCGAGACCAAGGTTGGTCGTGCCGCCGAGTTGGGCTGACTCAATTCCTCGACATCACTGTATGGCACTGTCCATACCGCGATCAACTCAACGACTTGGCCTTTTTCTCCATCCCCTCGTCGTAATTTCCCTCCCCCTCTGCCCTCACCTCCGACATCCCCCTCTTCCACCAACCTCCTCCCTCCATAATGACTTCCACCTCATCCACCTGTCTCCTCACTCACCATTGTGGCCTCCTCATGATTTTACTCCATCTCCGCCCTCGCTCTCCTCCGAATTCCCCCTCCTTCGTTAGCCTCCTCCTCGATCACTGTCACGGCCTCCTCCTCCTCCCTCCCCCTCCGCCCTCTTGTCTGGCCTCCCCCTCCTTCGCCGACTTCTTACCTCTCTCTCACGGCCTCCCTTTCCTCCCTCTACTATAGCTCTACAGCAACCTCCCCTTCCTCCCTCTATCACCACCTCCATCGCGACCCGTGCCATGCCATCAACCTATCGACTCAAGTTTTGCTAGAGACAGTATGGGTCTATTAACTAGCACGGCTATGGTACTAGTAAGTTTGACAATTATCCGTTTAAAATTAGAGCCGAATTCGAATTCCTATTCATTTGATCAGATAATTATTTAAATAAAATATCCAACTAGTAATTTAATCAGACATCAGATAACATGATTATTAATTGGATATGAATTTAGATATTAGAGTATATGTGTCCGATATTATCTGACCTAATATGAAGTTATGAATCCTTATATTCCTTATTTTTGCCATGATATTTCTTTAAAATTTCTCATTTTGGTGTATTTTTCTCTCAATTATCATTTTAGTTTAGTTATTATTTGTTAGCTAATAATCATATTTTATATTTAAAATAAATTTTTTCATATCATTATATATAATTTTTGAAATTAAAAAATTATGAATATATACCAATTTTTTATATCTAAATGAATATACAAATATACCAGAATCTAAATAGTATTAGTCGAATTCAAATTCGGATAGTGATAAAATTACATCCTGATAGGATGTATCCAATTCGGATATCTAACCGATTATAATCCGAACCAATTCAAAAATCAAATTATCTTCTCCGTATCTGCTATAGTTATTAATTTGTAAAACCCTTGATGGATACGGTCAAGCTTTTAAATTTCCCCACGAAAATTTCTAAAACTAGCAGATTTGCCCTCAACATCCCCATTTCTCCATGACCCCCTCCCAACCACCACAAGGTTCCATTTAAAAATTTCAATTTTCACTTAAAAAAAGAGAAAATTTCTTGTATACTCTTAAAAGGTTTGAATTATCATTATATTTCAATCTTTATGGAATCCACCTGTATACTCTTAACTTCTCTTAAAGGGGCCGTTTTACCACATAGTAGAGAGAGATCGAGCACGAGTGAGAGAGAGAGAAGTATCACGCTAGAGATGCTTGGAGAGAGAGAGATGAGAGAGAGAATGAGAGACGAGAGAGAGAGAGCAGCGGAGAGGGTGTCGGAGGGGGTCTCCCTCTCCGGTGCCGATGCAGATAGAAAAAGAGGGGGAGGGAGAGAGTGATACAAGGAGAGAGAGAGCGGCTGGGAGGGGGTGCCAGAGGGGATCTCTCCCCCTCCGATGCAATCATCCTACCAGGGAAGCACGCACGTGCACAGAGAGAGAGAGAGAGAGAGAGAGAGGGGGATGTCGGGAGGGGGTCTCCCCCTCCCGTGCCGATACAGATAGAAAAAGAGGAGGGAGAGAGTGATATATATAAAGAGAGAGCAACGGGGAGGGGTGCCGGAGGGGATCTCTCCCTCCGGCACAATCATCCCGCTAGAGATCGATGCACAGAGAGAGAGAGAGAGACGAGAGAGAGAGAGAGAGAGGGAGATGAGAAAGAGAGCGACATGGAGGGGGTGCGACCCCTCCGGCACAGGCACCCCCCAAGGGATGCACACACACACAGAGAGACAGACAAGGGGATGCTGGAGGGGGTCTCCCTCTCTGGCGCACACAAAGAGGGAGGGAGAGGGGAGAGAGAGATGTGGCTGAGAGTGAGGGGAGGAGAACATGTGAAGTCGCTCCACATGGGAGCGACTTCAAGTGAAAATCACTCTCACAAAGAGCAACTTCAACTGTCCTCCCCCCCACACACAAGCACATCTCTCTCTCTCTCTTTGTGTGCGTCGGAGGGGGAGACCCCCTCCGACATCCCCTTGCCCGTTGCTCTGTGTGTGTGTGCATCCTTGGTGGGATGCATGCGCGAGAGGGGGAGACCCCCTCCGGCATCCCCTTGCCCAACACTCTCTTACACTCTCACCCTCTCGTCTCTCTCTATCACACACTCTCTCTTTCTATGTATGCATCCTAGGTGGGATGCTACCCCTTCCCTGTCGCCCACCCCCTCTCTCTGGTCTCCCTCTCATGTCACCTTCTCTCTCACACACACACTCCTCTTTCTTTCTGCATCATAAGATGCCCTCTTCTCTCTCTCACAGCTTCCCTCTGGCCTCTCACCCCCGCTCATGTCTCTCTCTCTCCTGTCACCTTCCCACCTGTCTCTCTCTCACTCCTCTCCCTCTACTTGTGTATCCGTCGTCATGGGTGAAGGTGAAGGGGCATCATAACCAGGGGAAAGTTAAAGATTTTCACCTTCCTCACTCACTTTGGATTATTTATTATAAACAGGCATTAGCGATAGGGACATAATAAGGAATTGTTTAAGAATTTAAGGGTATACAAGTAGATTCGATAAAGATAAAGATATAGATATAGTGATAATTCTAATTTTTTTCAAGAGTACAGAAATATTTTTTCAAAAAAATGCGGCCTGCCGCAACTATAAAAGGGCTCCCGAAAAAGTCCCGATTCCTCCCTCTTTCTCAGCGCACCCCTCTCTCTCTCTCTCCCCCACACATACAGCCCCTACTCGATTCTCACTAGCGCAGAGAGTTCCTCCACCTCAGCTCCCAGCGCCGTCGCCTTCTTCCCTCCAGCGGCCGCCAAGATGCGGGAGATTCTCCACGTCCAGGGCGGGCAGTGCGGCAACCAGATCGGGGCCAAGTTCTGGGAGGTCGTCTGCGACGAGCACGGCATCGACGCCACCGGCCGGTACCACGGCAACTCGGACCTGCAGCTTGAGCACGTCAACGTCTACTACAACTAGGCGAGCTGCGGCCGGTTCGTCCCCCGGGCGGTCCTGATGGACCTGGAGCCGGGGACCACGGACAGCGTCAGATCCGGGCCTTATGGCCAGATCTTCCGCCCGGACAACTTCATCTTCGGGCAGTCCGGCGCCGGGAACAACTGGGCCAAGGGCCACTACACCGAGGGGGCGGAGCTCATCGACTCTGTCCTGGATGTGGTCCGGAAAGAGGCCGAGAACTGCGACTGCTTGCAAGGTATGGCATCTCCTGTCTTTTCCTCCTTCCTCGTCACCTTTGTTAGCAAACTGATCTTTACCAGATGTCGGCATCTTAACAGTCTTTCTTGAACTTAAACGGCAATCTTGCTACGTACCCTCTTGTCTCATCAAATTTGAATGTAATGTAGTCGCGTTTCTCGTTTGCTTGATATAGATTAAATCGAAAGTGGTGTACAGCTCCTCGTTCACCGGTGGTTTTGGTTCCAAACAGTACACAAGAAACGGTATTTGTCTAATATCATGGTGATGAAAGCATTACAGTATGTTAATTTATCTTCTGTTGAATATATCTGCCTGACGTTACTTCTGCATTTCTTGGTGTGGCAAGACCACGTCACATTTTCATGCATGTTCATTTTATAGCAGATTTATGTGAACACTTGTGTATCGGAATTTTCTCCACGTTTAGATCCATACGGAAATTCCTTGCTAAGTTCCCTGATGAATGAATTCTGGGACTTCAAAATTTCCTAACCTTTTCTATTTTGCCTGGAACACGAGTTGAACGTTCTTCTTGTCACTCAAAGTGTCGTTTCCGGCCCATTCCGCCTCCAACCATTGTAGTAGAGAATGTGATATGCAGTGAAGTTTTGAGTTCACGATGTAGACATTTGTTTATCTAGGGCAGGAGATAGTCCTTTTTTTCTCAAGTTTCTAGAACCACCAGTGTTCCTAGATCTCGAAAGTTATCTTATTTTCCGAGCCTTGATCTTTTTTTTCTTCTTTTCTTTTCTACTGTGTGGCTTGATCCAGGTTTCCAGGTTTGCCACTCCCTGGGGGGCGGAACAGGGTCGGGGATGGGCACCCTCCTCATATCCAAGATAAGATAACAGTACCCTGATCGCATGATGCTCACATTCTCCGTGTTCCCATCCCCTAAGGTGTCAGACACCGTGGTCGAGCCTTGCAATGCCACGCTCTCCGTTCATCAATTGGTCGAGAACGCCGACGAATGCATGGTCCTGGACAACGAAGCCCTGTACGACATCTGCTTCCGCATTCTAAAGCTCACCACCCCCAGCTGTAACGGTTCTCCCACACCCTCCCCTGTTCTTTCCTAGAACTAACTGGGTTTTTCATTCTTGTACCCGATTTCTAACGTCTACCCTGAATGAAACCAGTCGGCGACCTCAACCACCTGATCTCTGCTACGATGAGCGGCGTCACCTGCTGCCTCCGCTTCCCGGGGCAACTAAACTCCGACCTCCGCTAGCTCGCCGTCAACCTCATCCCCTTCCCGCGCCTCCACTTCTTCATGGTCGGGTTCGCCCCGCTGACCTCGCGGGGTTCCCAACTGTACCGGGCCCTCACCGTCCCGGAGCTCACCCAGCAGATGTGGGACGCCAAGAACATGATGTGCGCCGCCGACCCGCGCCACGGGCCGCTACCTCACCGCGTCGGCGGTCTTCCGCGGGAAGATGAGCACCAAGGAGGTGGACGAGCAGATGATCAACGTGCAGAACAAGAACTCCCCCTACTTCGTGGAGTGGATCCCCAACAACGTGAAGTCCACGGTATGCGACATCCCCCCGACGGGCCTGAAGATGGCCTCCACCTTCATCGGCAATTCGACGTCCATCCAGGAGATGTTCCGGCGGGTCAGCGAGCAGTTCACCGCCATGTTCCGCAGGAAGGCCTTCCTGCACTGGTACACTGGGGAAGGGATGGACGAGATGGAGTTCACGGAGGCGGAGAGCAACATGAACGACCTGGTGTCGGAGTACCAGCAGTACCAGGACACCACCGCCGACGAGGAGGGGGAGTACGAGGACGAAGAACAACTCCAGGAAAAAGCCTGATGGGGAGGGTGATGTGTCGGATTTGTATTCAGCGTCTACATTTCTGCGTCCGAGGATTGTGTGTTGGTTAGGGTTTTTTTGCTACTTGTTATGGTTGTTAATGGCATATATATATTGCAATGTCTAATTGCCAATTTCATGGTTTTGTTTTGATTACTTCGTCCCTTTGTAGACGTTCTATATTTATCTATATTTGCCTCTGGAGAGTAACCCTGTCCATGCGCCATGTTTGTCATAGAATAATAATACATGGTTGAACTAGGGTGGTTAAAATCGGCCTAGACCCGTTAGGATCCAGTGACTTTGGATTTAGGTAGACCGGTTTACTCGATAAAAGATCCATCAATTTACAGTGTACTACATCCATGCTGCAGTGCCAACCATGCAAGGAGCAGGCGCGACAAGCAATTGTTTTACAAAAATAGAGTAATGATTTGTGCATCGAATATGTGCACAAAGTCACGTCTAACTTGTAACTTTTATTTTCGTTGGTTTAAAAAATAGGTGAAAAGATTAAGTATGCACAGAAAGGATAGCCCGGGTAAGAATGGTATGACCTATTTTTTCGCGTATTAAAGACGGAATGTATTCGGCGAAAAAATACATGACTAAAATATTTTGCAGAAGAATAAAATATGTTGTTATATGAATGAAATATTTGATATAAAATTGAAACATTTTATTATTTTTGTTCGTGTAACAAAATGCTACATTTTCGTAATATTTTATCCTTATAAAAAATATTTCGTTCCTATAATCAAATGTTTCATTTCTGTAGTATTTTCTTATGATAACAAATGTTTCGTTCATGTAACAAAAAATTTTATTTGTATGAAATATTTCATTGATTTGCTGTTAAATTCAAATAAAATATTACATTCTTATAACAAAATGTTTCATTGGAACGTAAATAGTTCATTCTTCTACAAAATATTCTAATCACGTACTTTTCCATCGAATGTGCTCCGTCTTTAATATGCGAAAGAACGGGCCGTACTGTTATGACGCGGGCTGTCCTTTCTACGTAAAAATGATCTTTTCACCTATTTTTTAGATCAACGAGAGCAAAGGTTATAAATTGACGTGATCTTCTACACCGAATTCAGTGCACAAAGTATGACTAAAAAATATTATATCCATCTGAGCCGTATCTTTATATAATCAGATGACTAAAAATAAAAATAAATAAAAAATATATGCGTTAACTGGGCGAAAAGTGATCGACTCGTTATTTATGGTGTAATTGGACATGATTTCTTTTTGGGCAGTCCGATCATCAATTGGACTGCACAAACATGCAGTTCGGATGGGACATGAAATGACATTTACTCTTAATTTACGTTAAATAAAAATGAAGCCACTTGCTAGTTTATAAGATAAGCCAGGTCTGATCCGCTTACCGGCGGTGAGATTTTAAAATTTTCCTACATTTGAATTTCAGTGTGAAGTACTTGATTTAAAGCGGACCCAAGACCCGATCCACTTACCGGCTTACGCAACAAATTTATCGGCTGTACATATTTCGGGTCTGACTCTACCCAAACCCGTACTATTTACGACCTCTAGTTTCTTAAACTAGAGTTTCAGAACACGAATGTAACCCTGTTTGATTGTAGAATAGGTTAAGTAGATAAATTAAATCACAGATAAGATATTTCATAAAATACATCAAAATATTTTAATTGAGAGATAAGATAATTCGGAATATCTTTAAGAATTGTGAAAAAACTTAACCATCCTTGTTCTATCTTTTTGGTAGAATCAGTTATCCCGAGATAAATCAGGATGAGAGCATATCCCATGGAATATCTTGTACGAGCAACCAAAGGGAATATGATAACTTTCAGTGGAATATAAAGGTAAGCACGGTTTGGTTTGATTTTGTAACGACCCGAGAATCTGATTACTGGGAAGGCCCGATAACCAGAGACTCGTACCGCCACCCACGAGCCCGAAGACTTGGAAGGGTTAGAATGATGGTGTGGAGACTACACAAGTATCACAAATAATTACAGAAATTAAACAGTTTATATGATTAAGTAGAAAATAAATCAACATTTTACATGATACATGGTCCACAAGATACAACAAAATAACAACAGTAGTCCCCAACTAATACAGAGACAAGAAGGAAAAGTATAGCTACACGGGATGTAACATCCCGGACCTTTTAGATCCTTTTTCGTGGGTCTCGGATCTGGTTTCTTGGAGTGTCCAGCTCCATTGTGTCTGAAATTTTGTTTCGGACATCTTTCGTGTTCGGATCGGTGCGATCCGGAGTTGTTTCGGAGGCCCGGAAGTATTCCGCGACTTTTTCGCGCGTGTTTTCCGATTACCGGTATGTGTTTCGGTAATTCCTTCGTAACCTCGTTGCGGGTGAACCGAGCCGTTCACCTAGGCGAGAGTAGTACCGTTGCGATCGGTGCATTCCGAGGATCGCGGAAATGTAATTTTCTATTTTTTGATATTTTCTGAAATTTTCAAATTTTCTTATAAATATCCCCCATTTTCTCTCTCTTCCCCACCCTCTTCTTCTTCTTCTTCCTCCTTTCTCCCCACCGTGCGATGCCATCTCTCCCTCTCTTCTTCGTCCGGAGAGACCGCGACAAGCCCCTCCGACTGCAGACGGCTGTGGGCGACGGCGTGGTGACGACGGCGACGGCGAGGTGATCGTGGAAGCGTACGTGAACCGTGGGAGCTCAAGGAAGAACGAGGGTTTTCGAGCATTCCTTGCGATTCGTGGTTGATCCGGCGCGTCTCGGGACGCAATTGAGGTAGGGTGACGTTCCCTAGCCTCTAGCCTTCCTTTCCCGCAATTTGTAGGCCGAGGGGAGGCCGAGAGATGGGATTCCTTGCGGGTTTAGGGTTTTCCATGATTTGGGGAGAGCTCGCCCGATCTATGGATTTGATGCATGATTTCGCATTTTGATGGACTAGAATCATGCTAGGGGTCCCCATGGGTCTTCCCCTTTGATTTCCCCCTCTCCGGTGGGGGCATGGGGGCGTGGCCAGTTTTTTTGGGCGTTTCCCGCCGTTTTGTCCTCGGGCGAGTGTGACGGTCCTTCCAGTGACCGTCACACTATGTAACGCGCCCAGATGGGTGTGTTACAGCCCTGAGTGCAGCCAAGTGGGATCTGTGGGCTGTGACGGCCCCACGATAGACCGCCACGGTGCTGTGACGCACCTAGGTTGGACCGTCAGGGGCGTTCGACCGTTGGCTGCGCGCCAACCGTTGATTTTTGACCGTTGGGGGTCAAGGCATGTGACGCACCTGACTTGGCGTGTCACAGTCATGTGATGCCCTTATGTGGGTGCGTTAGAGCAGACGCATTCCCACGTTGTGACGCACCAGGGTTGGTCCGTTACACGCTGTGACGCACCGAGTGGCCCGCGTTACAGCTGTTCTCTGTTGTCTTGTGACGCACCAGGGTAGGCGCGTCACAGACTGTAACGCACCATGGTAGGTGCGTTACGCCCTATTTTGCACCGAGTGTGTGACGCCCTTGCGTTGGGCCGTCAGGAGATTGTGACGGTCCTGCCTAGACCGTCAGAGCCTGTGACGCGTCTAGGGTAGACCGTCAGGCTCTGGGTTGCCCCGGGTGGTTTGCAACCCCATTTCTGTTTCGGCCGTGGTCACCGTGCGACGGTGCTGGTACGTGGGGCGATCCCCGTACGTTGTCGGATGCGGACGATGTTTCCGTTGACTTGATAGTCTACTCCGTAGTGACCCTCTACTAGTCGTAGCATGCTTACACGCGAGTGGTCCCACCAGGGAGTGGTGGAGAGGCTACCCTTAGAGACGGTTTGTGGACCAGTTTCCGTCGGGCCCCGCGTCTACCAGCCAGAGTCCGGCTGAGGGGAAAACCGGTCAGAGGGCCAGACCAGGGACGCACGGTCTGTTTATGCACACGTGGTTGGGGGCGGTTGGACCCACGCCGACAAGCGCGACCCAAGCTAGTCACTTTTTTGAGGTTACTTGTACAGTGTCTCAGTTCCCGCTGGGCCGGAGGGAGACACTTGAGACGCGGACTAAGACGTCAGTGGACGCTTTCGGCCTTGCTTCTAGTGGGAGGTACTCCTGTCGAGTCGGTAGTGACAGACCGTCAGTCGTTGAGACTTCGACCTTCGGGTTTTTGTCGTGTTAACCGTGATGTTCCAGTCGTTCCTCCGTGGCACGCGTGTTGGTTTATTGCCGGAAGATCGGAGTTTTGTAGGCAGCAGGGTTCCCCCTCCGAGGTACTCGCTTACTGCTAGCGTAGCGGTTTCTCCGTTTGCGAGGTAGGGTTCGAGTGATCCCTACTGAGTCTTGTTCTGAGACTCATCCCCTGCTTGTTTTCACCGTATTTCAGGTGAGTCGCGGCCTCAGGGGAGCGCGTCTGAGGCTCAGCGTGGTTCAGGTGCCCAGCGTTAGTGCCAGAGGTCAGAGCCGGGGTATGTCCCGTGTAGCTGTACTTTTCTTTCTTGTCTCTGTACTAGTTGTGGACTACTGCTGCTGTTATTTTTATATATCGTGGACCATGTATCATGTAAACTGTTAATTTAATTCCTGCTTAATAGTATAACTGTTCATTTCTGTAATTATTTGTGATACTTGTGTAGTCTCCACACCATTTCTTTAACCCTTCCGAGCCTTCGGGTTCGTGGGTGGCGGTACGAGTCTCGGGTTATCGGGTCTTCCCGGTAACCGGATTCTTGGGTCGTTACAGCTGGTATCAGAGCAGCGGTTGTGGGATTATACGAGAATCATTAGTAATTACAGTGGTCCACAGCAATGATGTACAGTTGACACTGGCATCGGGCATGGTGTGTTTTTTTCTTGACCTTGTTGTTTCCGTGTTTTCTGTCTTTTGCTTCAGGAGCGAGCATGGCGCCGAGGCGGAGCACTCGCTCTCAGCAGGGGCAGTCGGCTGGAGGTCAGGAGATCCAGCATGAGGTTCAGCGAGATCAGGAGGAGCAGAGTAGAGTGCCACCGGCGGCCACCGAGGCAGTTGATACTGCGAGGTTTTCGGGGGCCGAGGATTTCTTCCGTGGCATGTACCAGCTTATGTCTCAGTAGTTCGACGGAGAGGCTGATGAGGGCTCGTCGACCAGGGGTGGGCCAGGCCGAGCAGTGAAGGATTTCATGCAGTTTTATCCCCCTTACTACGGCGGTCAGCCAGACCCTGATGTGGCTCGGAGTTGGCTCGATGAGATGGAGCGGGTGTTCAGTTCCGCGCAGAGTACTGCGGATGATAGAGTGATGTTGGCCTCCAACCAGTTGCAGGGTACGGCTCGAGAGTGGTGGTCTTCCGAGTGGAAGACGTCTTTCCAGCTTCGTCCACTTGAGCAGATCTGTAACACCACAATCTGTCCGAAACTCACAAATAATTACGTATTTTATATTTTGAGCATATATAAATTTTAGGTTCTCTTAATCAAAGCCTAGTACCTTAAATGGTATTGTGAATATGAGTTTAACGAACTTCATTAAGTAAATTAAATAGACATCTCACTTTAATAATATATAAATTTTCGTAGGAATGTCAAAATAGGGTCAATATTAGACCCATTGGAAAGAGAATTCAAATATCTACAAATTTCTTGTTAAGCATATTCTTAAATACTGACGTTTAATAGGCTAAAATTTAGATAGAATGAATTAGTTATTTAAAATCCTGTTAATGTTAGATTTCAAGGGGTTTTAATGCAAAAACCTCCCACACTTATCTTATCTCCCTCCTTCTTACGATGGAAGGTTAAAAAAATAAAAAAAAATAAAACCCACGTTCTTCCTTTCCCATCCTTATCTTCTCCCACGTAATCATCCTCATCCCCTCCCCTTCCTTATCCTCGCCACCTCTCCCCCCCCCTTTCTTCTTATCTTCTCCTCCCCCCCCCATTATAAATACCCCCCTCCTCTCTTTCCTCACCTCCTCATTCCTATCCCCCTCCACTCATCATAACAAGCCACCCCCCTTCTCTCATCTCTTCTCTCCTCCTCTCACTCTCACACGATCTTTCACCTCTCCCTCCCACTTTTCTCATTTTTTCTCTCTCTCTCTCTCCCTCTCTCCCATACGTTCTCTCATCTCTCTCACACACACACACAGATACACAATCTCCCACCTCTCACTCTTCTTATTTTCTCTCTCTACACTCTCTCTTTTCTTATTTTTTTCTCTCTACTCTCTCTCAACTTTCTCTTTCTAATTTCTCTCTCCTCTCTCTTCCCACTCTCATCCTCTTATTAATAAACGGAGAAGATAATATAGCATCAGAATAATTAATAAAAAGTTTGGACAGAGGATTTGAAACTTATTTCGATAATTTCGCCCTTCTTCACGTATCTGGAACGAAAAATTCATCTTTTCCTACGCAAAGACTTTTACGGAAGCTCGGGTGAGATACAAAGTCAATTCAGAAGTCTATTCTAAAGGTAGGCACATGATAAACCGAGTACATGTTATTTGGTATTTATATTTCTTTGATTTGATTTTATTTGAAATGTAATTATTCAGACTTAAGTCAGTTATTTATTTAATCCGATGATCTATGTTTGGAATCGGTTATTTATTTAGTTACCATTCTGTAAAAATATTTCTTTCTCTCTAACCTCTCTCTACTTTCTCCCTCTACCCCTTCTCTACTTTCTCTCTCTACTCTCTCTACACTAATCTCTTCGAATGTTATATAATAGTAATTTATTTAGTTAATAACTTTTATTCACAATCCTATGATTAAAATCTAATTTATGATATTAAATATGATTAAGTTATTTTAGGAAATTTAATAGCAAGATTTAAGCATTGAGATGACTATGTAAATAAGGATAAACATTTGATTAAGCATATGGATTGTGTCACTTTAAGGAGGTGTGGGGCGATAAACCGTAGTTAGCTTCCGCTACGGGATTAGGTCCATTTCCGAGGACAAACGGACTTCTGAAAAATCCGGAACTCAGAATAAGAAAATTATCTGGGGAATGGTGGAGTATTAACTCCCGATCCTGCGCAGTTGATCAAGGCCGACAAGCTCCAGCGTTTAGACCATTTGTCTTTATGTCGACGTATGGATGCCTAGGTATGTGTTTGCTACTACTTTTAGTGACGGGATGCCTGTGCAATATATGCTGCCAAATAATATGAAGTTCAGATTTGATATATGACTTTGATATGATCCGAAAATAAGTTCATCTGTATAAGCTCTGATTTAGCTAAGATAGGTACTACGCCATTTATATATAAGTCAGATAAAATTTGTTATACGCATTTGCTTATAGATATGAGAATTATTTTGCTCCATTATATTTCCTTCGCATTCATAGTATATGTACAATCCAATGAAATTGTGCTTAGCTTTATATATCATGGATTTGCACAGTTTAGTATATGATAAGCATGTGATTGGTTTTAATGCCTACTGAGTCTTTGGACTCACTTTCATTGCCTAACCATTTCAGGAAATTGACCAGTGTACGTCTTGACTCCGACGGACGGTAGGTCGGAAGATGATCCTGAGTTTAGTTTGGATTCCGCCGCGTAGAATAAATAGATTTAGTTTTCCTTTGAATAATGAATGTAAATATGACTTTTGAGTAGAAATATGTAGTATTTTGTATACAGTGTAAATTATGAGTGTTTATCTTACGGAAATGGTTTGGTTTTATTTCTGGAATATGTGATGGTTTGGCTTTTAGCGCCTTGCAAATATCTCGGCCCACAACACTTCCGTCCATCCGCTGTGACGTCTCCGGACGCGATACGGGATCGCGGGAAGGGGGCGCCACAGAGAGTGGTATTAGAGCAAGGTTGTGATTCTTGAAATTATTTGCAGCCATCTGAATTTATATACCATACCAGAAGATCATAGGAATTTATTTTAGAATTTGATGTCAAACCTAGAATGATACTAATTCGGATTAGTTCTCCCTCGCAGGAGATGGCAGGGAGTGATAGGGTTGAGGTTAATACTTCTTCCGAGGAGTATGCGCCCTCAAATGGGACATCACAAGGAGTTGTCGGGGACACAATTCATGATGAGCTTGCTCCCGGTAGACAAGGTGCGTTACCTATTCAGGGTGTGCCAGATTTAGGAGGGTTCACACAAGCTTTTCAAGGGTTAGTGTAGACTATGCAATTACAGGCCCAAACTCATGTAATGATGCAAGCCTAAATACAAAACTGTATGCAAGAACAACCGAATAGGGCAGCATGCGCTACCCTGATGGAGAAATTTAGACATATGAGTCCTCCTTCTTTTAAGGGGGAGAGTCACCCGGAGATTGTGGAAAACTGGGTGAGAGAAATTGAGAAGATTTTCACGGCCATTAGATGTGCAGAGCAGGATAAGGTGATATTAGCTACATTTATGTTGAAGGACCGTGCGGACGAGTGGTGGAGGTCTGTACTTAGAACCACTTTTAGAGATAGAGAGATTGAGATTAGCTGGAACGAATTTCTTGATATCTTCCATGCAAAATTTCTCCCTCAGCATGTGAAAGATAGGAAAGAAGTTGAATTTTTAAATTTGACTCAAGGAGGTATGTCAGTTGCCGATTATGAAGTAAAATTTACTGAATTGGAAAAGTATGCCCCTCATATTTGTTCAGATGAGCTTAGAAGGGTGAAGAAATTTGTTAGAGGTTTGAGAAGTAACATTAGAAGTAGAGTTACAATCCTTGAGCCTCAGACTATGGCAGCAGCTTTGAGGACTGCTTTTATTGCAGAAACTGAATATGATGAATTCTTAGTGGAAAGACAAAGGGATAATGCAAAAAGGGATAATCTTGGTTCAATTGTGAGGAAAGATAAGAAGCCAAAGATGACTTTTCCAGAGAGAGTTCAACCAGTTAGGAGAGATAATATGCCAGCTTGTCAACAGTGCGGGATGCAGCATAGAGGTAATGAATGTTGGCGGGCTGCAAGTAAATATTTTTCATGTGGTCAGACAGGGCATATGATAAGGGATTGTCCCACAAGGCCAAGGCAAGATCAGTAACCACAACAGTAGCGGAGAGTTCAAGCCAGAGTATATGCACTAACAAGGGAAGACACCCGAGATGCCAATGCAGTAGCTGAAGGTATTCTTCTTACCGATGATATGCATGCAAAAGTTTTATTTGATCCGGGTGCTATACATTCCTTTATTTCTCTGAGATTTGCTGAATTATTGAAAGATAAACAAATTGTGAACACTGATGAGATGTCCATTAACACATCAACTGGGGAGATAGCTAGAACGACTTCTGTTATTCCTAACATTGATGTGGTGATTCAGGGGAGGATTATGCCAGCATGTGTGTATCTACTGGAAATGATTGATTTTGATGTCATCTTAAGAATGGATTGATTAGATACAAATTTTGCCCTTCTATATTGTCATGGAAAGAAAGTAATTTTTCAAAAATCTGGGGAGCAGACATTTCAATATCAATGTCCAAGACACCGTTCTAGTAGAACACTAATTTCAGCACTTAAGGCTTTAAAATTACTTAGAAGTGGATGTCAAGGTTATTTGGCTAGCATAGTGGCTATTCCTTCTAATGAAAATAAGAAACCACCTCAGATATTGATGTTGTCAGGGACTTTCCAGATGTGTTTTCTGATGAACTTCCGGGTTTGCCACCACACCGAGAGGTGGAGTTCACTATTAAACTCTCACCGGGTACTTTACCCATTTTCATTCCTCCCTACAGAATGGCACCAGCCGAATTGGCAGAATTGAAGAAACAATTGTAAGAACTGCTAGATAAGGGGTTTATTCGACCAAGTGTATCCCCTTGGGGTGCACATGTTCTGTTTGTTAGAAAGAAAGATGGGTCACTTAGATTATGCATTGACTATAGGAAATTGAATCAAGTTACCATTACGAATAAGTACCCTTTGCCAAGAATTGATGATTTATTTGATCAGCTGTGAGCTGCGACAGTATTTTCAAATATTGATCTCAGATCTGGATACCACCAATTAAGGACAAGGGAATAAGATATTTCAAAAACTACTTTCAGACCACGATATGGGCTTTATGAATTTTTCGTTATGCCATTTGGGTTAACTAATGCACCAGCAGCATTTATGGATTTGATGAACATAGTTTTTCAACCATATCTGGATACATTTGTAGTGGTGTTTATCGATGATGTGTTAATCTATTCTCCTACTGTTGAAACCCATCAAGAACATTTGAGGGTTGTGTTGGAAACTTTAAGGAAACATCAACTCTATGTAAAATTCAGTAAATGTGAATTTTGGTTAGACCGTGTTCAATTTTTAGGGCATATCATTTCGGGAGATGGAGTGTCTGTTGATCCAGTTAAGGTTGAGGAAGTTTTGCATTGAGAAAAGCCGAAGAATGTCAGTGAGATTAGGAGCTTTTTGGGTCTTGCGGGTTACTATCGCAGGTTTATTGAAGGTTTTTCTTCTATTGCAGCTCCTATGACCAAATTGACTAGGAAAGGAATTCCTTTTGAATGGTCAGATAAATGTGAAATGAGTTTTCAGGAATTAAAAATAATGTTAACTATAGCCCCAGTGCTTACTTTACCTTGTGGGTCAGGAGGATTTGTGATATATACAGATGCCTCTAGAAAAAGACTAGGATGTGTCCTGATGCAGAATGACAAAGTAGTAGCTTATGCATCCAGACAATTAAAGACCCATGAGATGAATTATCCAACACATGATTTGGAGTTGGCAGCGGTGGTACATGCTCTGAAGATTTGGCGCCATTATTTGTATGGTGAGCAGTTTGAAGTATTTACAGACCATCAGAGTTTAAAATATATTTTCTCTCAGAAAGAATTAAATTTAAGGCAAAGACGGTGGATTGAATTTTTGAAGGATTATGATTTCACCTTGAATTACCACCCAGGAAAAGTAAATGTGGTAGCAGATGCACTCAACAGGAAGAGGCTAATGGCAATCCAGTTGCGCCAAACTTGGAGAATGACATCTGATGTAGTGGAGTATTCTCCGATATGCAAAGGGAGAAACTTATTTTTGGCCTAACTAACTATTCAGTCTGCAATGATTGAGCGAATTCTGCAAGCACAACTAAATGATCAGTAGTTACAAAAATCGATTGGCACATCGAGATTTACTCAAAGTGCAGACGGGGCAATGAGATTTTAGGGAAGATTACGTGTACCTCGGAATGAAGAAATAAGGAAAGACCTATTAACTGAGGCACATAAATCACTATATTCTATTCATCCGGCAGTACAAAAATGTATAAAAATATGAAAAGACAGTTTGGGTGGATTGGCATGAAGAAAGATATAGCAGACTTTGTCAGCAAATGTCTTACTTGTCAACAAGTAAAAGCAGAACATCAAAGACCAGCAGGACCATTACAGTTGATGGAAATTTTACAGTGGAAATGGGAGCATATCACTATGGATTTTGTGATGGGATTACCAATGACTAGGAGAAAACACGATTCTATTTGGGTAATTGTTGACAGACTTACTAAGTCAGCCCATTTTCTGGCAATCACAAAGACATAATCATTAGAGGATTTAGCCAATTTGTATATTAGAGAGATTGTGAGACTTCATGGTGTGCCAGTGTCTATTATTTCAGATCGAGATGCAAGGTTTACAGTAAAATTTTGGAGGAGTTTACAGATAGCATTGGGAACACAATTGAAATTTAGCTCAGCTTTTCACCCTCAAACAGATGGACAATCAGAAAGAACCATTCAAACATTAGAAGATATGTTGAGGGCGTGCAGTTTAGATTGGAAAGGTAGTTGGGATGAACATTTGGCCTTAATTGAATTTGCATATAACAACAGCCATCATGCAAGCATAGGAATGGCACCATACGAAGCATTATATGGTAGACCGTGTAGGTCACCTATTTGTTGGCATGAGGTTGGTGAGCGGAGATTGATTGGGCCACATATTGTACAGGATTGTGTAGAAAAGGTTGAGTTGATAAGAAAAAGATTACTTACAGCTCAGAGTAGACAGAAAAGCTATGCTGATCAAAGAAGGAGAGATCTACAATTTGCTGTCGGAGATCACGTATTTCTAAAGGTTTCGCCTACTAGGGGAGTAATGAGATTTGGCAAGAAAGGCAAACTCAGTCCGAAGTATGTTGGACCATTTGAAATCTTAAGAAGGATTGGAGATGTGACATATCAGCTGGCTTTACCACCATCATTGTCAGGAGTTCATGATGTATTACATGTGTCCATGTTAAGAAAATACATGCCAGACTCATCGCACATTATAGAGCATGAGCAGTTGGAAATTCAGCCAGATCTTACATATGAGGAGAAGCCAGTTCGCGTTCTCGATCGGAAAGAACAAGTGCTGAGAACGAAGATAATTCCATTGGTGAAGGTATTATGAAAAAGTACCTCAACAGAAGAAGTCACTTGGGAGATGGAAGATGATATGAGGAAGAGATATCCACAGTTATTCGGTACGTATTGAGTAAATTTTTAAATTTCGAGGGCGAAATTTGTTTAAGGGGGAGAGATTTGTAACACCCCAATCTGTCTGAAACTCACAAATAATTACGTATTTTATATTTTGAGCCTATATAAATTTTAGGTTCTCTTAATCAAAGCCTAGTACCTTAAATGGTATTGTGAATATGAGTTTAACGGACTTCATTAAGTAAATTAAATAGACATCTCACTTTAATAATATATAATTTTTCGTAGGAATGTCAAAATAGGGTTAATATTAAACCCATTGGAAAGAGAACTCAAAGATCTACAAGTTTCATGTTAAACATATTTTCAAATACTGACGTTTAATAGGCTAAAATTTAGATAGAATGAATTAGTTATTTAAAATCCTGTTAATGTTAGATTTCAAGGGGTTTTAATGCAAAAACCTCCCACACTTATCTTATCTCCCTCCTTCTTACGATGGAAGGTTAACAAAAAAATTAAAAATAAATAAAAATAAAACCCACGTTCTTCCTTTCCCATCCAAATCTTCTCCCACGTAATCATCCTCATCCCCTCCCCTTCCTTATCCTCACCACCTCTCCCCCCCCCCACTTTCTTCTTATCTTCTCCTCCCCCCCCATTATAAATACCCCCCTCCTCTCTTTCCTCACCTCCTCATTCCTATCCCCCTCCACTCATCGTAACAAGCCACCCCCCTTCTCTCATCTCTTCTCTCCTCCTCTCCCTCTCACACGATCTCTCACCTCTCCCTCCCTCTTTTCTCATTTTTTTCTCTCTCTCTCCCTCTCCCTCTCTCCCATACGTTCTCTCATCTCTCTCTCTCTCACACACACATACACAATCTCCCACCTCTCTCTCTTCTTATTTTCTCTCTCTACACTCTCTCTTTTCTTATTTTTTTCTCTCTACTCTCTCTCATCTCTCTTCTCTCTCTCAACTTTCTCTTTCTAATTTCTCTCTCTAATTTCTCTCTCCTCTCTCTTCCCACTCTCATCCTCTTATTAATAAACGGAGAAGATAATATAGCATCAGAATAATTAATAAAAAGTTTGGACAGAGGATTTGAAACTTATTTGGACAATTCCGCCCTTCTTCACGTATCTCGAACGAAAAAATCATCTTTTCCTACGCAAAGACTTTTACGGAAGCTCGAGTGAGATACAAAGTCAATTCAGAAGCCTATTCTAAAGATAGGCACATGATAAACCGAGTGCATGTTATTTGGTATTTATATTTCTTTGATTTGATTTTATTTGAAATGTAATTATTCAAACTTAAGTCAGTTATTTATTTAATCCGATGATCTATGTTTGGAATCGCTTATTTATTTAGTTACAATTATGTAAAGATATTTCTTTCTCTCTAATCTCTCTCTACTTTCTATCTCTACCATCTCTATACTTTCTCTCTCTACTCTCTCTACACTAATCTCTTCGAATGTTATATAATAGTAATTTATTTAGTTAATAACTTTTATTCACGATCCTATGATTAAAATCTAATTTATGATATTAAATATGATTAAGTTATTTTAAGAAATTTAATAGCAAGATTTAAGCATTGAGATGACTATGTAAATAAGGATAAAAATTTGATTAAGCATATGGATTGTGTCACTTTAAGGAGGTGTGGGGCGATAAACCGTAGTTAGCTTCCGCTACGGGATTAGGTCCATTTCCGAGGACAAACGGACTTCTGAAAAATCTGGAACTCAGAATAAGAAAATTATCTGGGGAATGGTGGAGTATTAACTCCCGATCCTGCGCAGTTGATTAAGGTCGATAGGCTCCAGCGTTTAGACCATTTATCTTTATGTCGACGTATGGATGCCTAGGTATGTGTTTGTTACTACTTTTAGTGACGGGATGCCTGTCCAATATATGCTGCCAAATAATATGAAGTTCAGATTTGATATATGACTTTGATATGATCCGAAAATAAGTTCATCTGTATAAGCTCTGATTTAGCTAAGATAGGTACTACGCCATTTATATATAAGTCAGTTAAAATTTGTTATACGCATTTGCTTATAGATATGAGAATTATTTTACTCTATTATATTTCCTTTGCATTCATAGTATATGTACAATCCAATGAAATTGTGTTTAGCTTTATATATCATGGATTTGCACAGTTTAGTATATGATAAGCATGTGATTGGTTTTAATGCCTACTGAGTCTTTGGACTCACTTTCGTTGCCTAACCATTTCAGGAAATTGACCAGTGTACGTCTTGACTCCGACGGGCGGTAGGTCAGAAGATGATCCCGGGTTTAGTTTGGATTCCGCCGCGCAGAATAAATAGATTTAGTTTTCCTTTGAATAATGAATGTAAATATGACTTTTGAGTAGAAATATGTAGTATTTTGTATACAATGTAAATTATGAGTGTTTATCTTACGGAAATGGTTTGGTTTTATTTCTAGAATATGTGATGGTTTGGCCTTTAGCACCTTACAAATATATCGGCCCACAACACTTCTGTCCATCCGCTGTGACGTCCCCGGACGCGATACGGGATCGCGGGAAGGGGGCGCCACAAGATCGTGTGGGGCGACTTTGTCAGTGCTTTCGAGCGTACCTACTGTCCATAGTTTATTGCTACGCAGCGGATGCGTCAATTTTTGGAGCTGGTTCAGGGCGACATGTCCGTGTTGCAGTACCGGGCCTGATTTGTTGAGTTGGGTCGGTATGTACCTCATATCATGGAGCACGAGAGGGTGAAGACCGCACAATTCATACAGGGCTTGAGATAGGAACTGAGGCACCATTTGATCGCGAATGTGGCCACTGATCTGGAGACAGCGTCTCGTGTTGCGGCTTCTTTGGAGATGGATATGCAGAGGACTCGAGGACCGATCATCCAGTGGCAATCTTTGTCGGGTCGCAGCCAGCAGTCGGCTACCCAGCAGTAGGGTTCCTTTCAGCATGCGTCGGGTGGTTCAGGAGCTTCGGCACCGGCAGTTTCGGCAACAGGATCTGTGTCTTTTGGCTCTAAGGTTAAGAAGTTCCTTAAGAAGGGTTTCCGTAAGAAGCACAAGGATCAGGGGCAGGTATCATCGGGCAGTGTATAGCAGCCGGTCCCGTTTCAGCGTCAGGGATCAGTGGGTGGATCGCAAGGACCGTGTCCACGGTGTAGTGAGCATCACCCAGGCAGGCAGTGCACGGCACCAATTGTTTATTTTCGGTGTGACCAGTCAGGGCACATGCCGCGTGACTATCCTCAGAGACAGCAGCAGCATCAGTTTCCTCAACAGCAGCAGTAGGGACAGTATCCGCCACTACCCAGGTCAGCTAGTGTGGGAGGCAGACAGAGGGCTCGAGGCCAGATCACACACATGACCAGGGCAGAGGTAGTGGCATCGCAGCTCGTGGAAGGTACCGTTCAGATTTTGGGTTGTGCGGCTCGGATTTTGTTCAATTCTGGCGCGTCTCACTCGTTTGTTTCAGAGGATTTCGCGCTGAGTATTGAGGAGCCGGTGACCCAGTTGTCTTGTGATTTGGCAGTATAGTTACCTTCGGGTGATTTTATGATCTCTCCATATTGCTTTGATGAGATTCCTGTGTGGGTGGAAGGGCGGAGTTTGTCGGCTAGGCTCTATGCGTTGCCGCTTCAGGACTTTGCTATGATTTTGAGCATGGATTGGCTCGAGACACATCATGCGTTGGTGGATTACGGCTCGAAGAGGGTTTATTTCCGGCGACTTCACGGACCCACCTTCTATTTCCAAGGTATCAGGTCTTCCTCTTCCCGCTTTCTTATTTCTGCGATTCGAGCTCGTCGTTTGCTTGATGTGGGTTGTCAGGGTTTTCTCGCCTCCGTTATTGTGACTGACCGGATGGAGTCGGATGTCGAGGACATCCAGGTGGTGTGCGAGTTTCTCGATATTTTTTCGGAGGACTTACCTAGATTGCCTCCCCAGCGAGAGATCGATTTTGTGATCGAGGTTGTGCCGGGTATGGGACCTTTGGCGAAGGCTCCCTACCGTATGGCCCCCGCTGAGTTGAGGGAGTTGAGGGCGCAGTTGCAGGAGCTGCTGACAAAGGGGTACATTCGCACTATCTTTTCCCCTTGGGGTGCACCCGTGTTGTTTGTGAAGAAGAAGGACTGTAGCTTACGGTTGTGCATTGACTACCGGCAACTGAATGAGGTGACCATTAAGAACAAGTATCCGTTACCGCGGATTGATGATTTTTTAGACCAACTTCAGTCTGCGCGAGTGTTCTCGCGGATTGATTTGCGGTCCGGTTACTATCAGTTGAGGATTCACGAGTCCGACGTGGAGAAGACTGCGTTCTATATGAGTTACGGGCATTATGAGTTCTTGGTGATGTCGTTCGGGCTCACCAATGCCCCTGCAGCCTTCATGGACTTGATGCAGATGGTGTTTCGTCCGTATTTAGACCAGTTTGTGGTCATATTTGTGGACGACATCATTGTTTATTCGCGGTCTGTCGAGGAGCAGGCGTGCCATTTGGGTGTAGTGCTGCAGACGTTGCGAGATCATCAGTTGTATGCGAAGCTCAGTAAGTATGAATTCTGGCTTCGTGAGGTGCACTTTTTGGGACACGTGATTTCTGGTGATGGCATTTTCGTGGACCCCGCCAAGGTCGAGGCAGTAATGCAGTGGCCGAAGCCGAGGTCTGTGACAGAGATCCGGAGTTTCTTGGGGCTTGCGGGCTATTATCGCCGGTTTATCCAAGATTTTTTTCGCATTGCGGCCCCGATGACTAGACTCACGTGGAAGGACGTGCCTTTCGTCTGGTCTGAGGAGTGTGAGCAGAGTTTCAGGGAACTGAAGTGGTTGCTCACCTCGGCATCGGGAGGTTTTGTGATGTGTACATATGCTTCCGGGGTCAGATTGGGTGCTGTGTTGATGCAGCATGGTATGCCTCTCGGCAGCTAAAGCCCCGCGAGGAGAACTACCCTACCCATGACCTGGAGTTGGCGGCTGTGATCTTCGCGCTGAAGATCTGGAGGCATTATCTATACGGTGAGATGTTCGAGGTGTTCACTGACCATCAGAGTTTGAGGTATGTGTTCACGCAGAGGGACCTTAACCTCAGGCAGAGGCGATGGATGAAGTTTATGAAGGATTATGACTTCACCCTGTCTTATTAGCCGGGCAGGATGAATGTCGTCACCGATGCTTTGAGTCGGAAGGTCGCGGTCAGTGCCTTGATGTTGAGGAAGTGGAGGCTCTGGGAACAAGTGCCCGAAGTTTCGTTCAGGCTCAAGATTACCCAAGAGCCAGGGTTAGCGGTGCTTGCGAGTCTGACTGTCACGCATGCTATCCGCCTTCAGGTGACAGAGGCTCAGCATGCGGACCCTGAGTTGTCCCGGATATTGGCTTTGGCTGATGTGGAGCTCGGCGAGGATGGTGTCGTGAGGTTCCGTGGTAGGCTGTACTGTAGATCTCTAATTTAGAATAATCCACTTAAGAAAAATATCAAAGAAAAGACATGCAATAATCATCAATATGGAGGAAAATATATGCACGAGGTGCACAAGGGGAGTGTGTGATCGCCAGAGACGCTAGGTCTCAAAAATATAATCAATAAGAACATGGGAGGAATGATCGCGAAAAGTACCTCAAAAGATGCGGGGATGTGAGTGCTTCCTTTCTCTTCAAATCGGCCGACCGATGAAGAGAGTTCTTACCTTTATTACCCTTGCAAAAAAAGACAAACACCAATAAAAAAAATATGGATTAGAATATGGTGAGTGTAGCATCAATTCTTAATAAAAATATGAGCATGAAAAGATGTGCAAGACACACCTTGTGGGTGTTGGCCCTTAAACCCCTATGCAAAAGGGTGGGAGATATATGATGCATGTAAATAAATAAAAAAATAAGGGAAGTGTGCAAGAGTTGCACTATGGGGAGATCTCAATGTGATTGAGAGAAAAGATCAATAAAACAATGATGCATGCATGATTTATGAACTATGAAAATAAAAGATAAAGGGGAGATAAGATAAAAATCTTGTTTGTGGCCCCTTTGGCTTGATGCTCGATGGGGAGAAACTTCAAAGAGATGAAGATGTCAACGTGAGAAGCCTCCTTAGCCAATGCCACCTTCGGTTCCTGTAAAAAAAAAGAAACAAACAGAAGAAGAGGGAACAGAAGAAGAAGGGAAACAGGAGAATAAGAAGAATAAGACAGAAGAAGAAAGAAGAAGGAGAATAAAAAAAGACAGAAGAACAGACGAAGAAGAAGACGGCAGAAGAAGAAAAGAAGAAGAAGAAGAAAGAAGAAAACAGAAGAATCAGCGGGGGGAGGAAAAGAGGAAATCCAACCTAATTAACAGAGCCGCCGGCTCTATTAAATAGAACAGATTAAATATAGGAGAAGATAAGAATGGCAAGAGCCCTACGGAGGCAAGACTCCAGTCCCCAATCAAAGAAGGTGTCTAACGAAGCAAGGACTCTCTGGGGAAAGGGCTGTGAAGACAGAAGATGAAACACGCCCTGCGTCAGGGCGTCAATTCAAGAATTGACGACCTGTCATAGGGCGTTAATTCAAAACACGCCCTGGGCCAGGGCGTTTCTTCCTGGATTAATTTTAGAAATAAATATTTCTTTTATTTGGAAATTGTGAAAGACGCCTCAGGGAGAGGCGTGAATTGAAAAACGCCCCATGGGAGGGCGTGATTCAACATTTTTTAAACATTTATTCTTTTTCAAAAATTAGATAATTCCAGGAATTGACGCCCTTTCCAGCGGTCGTCACTTCTTTAAGAAACGCCCCAGGTCAGGTCGTGATTCAAAAAAGCGCCCTTGATCAAGGCGTGAATTCATAAAAATGGAGATAAATGCCCAAAAAATCTAAAAAAAATAGAAAAATAGGAAAAATAGGGAAAAATAGGGGAAATTCAAGAAAAGTGGGAAAAACCACTCAAATAAGCCGATTTGAGGGTCAAATGGGGCATTGCACGGCAATATGAAATATACTCAAAATAATGTCAATTTTAGCGTGTCTACAGCTGCCCCGCCTTGGCGTCTGCTTTGCAAGAGAGCGTAACAAACTGAAAAGTAGATGCCAAGGTGTGATGAGATATGCAATCAACATCACTTGATAAGAAATGAAATCAAAAGCTCGAGATGAAGTAAATCTCGGGAAATTCAATGAAATCAACAATGTTTGGATAAAAGGGGAGATGTGCACGCGGTGCACGAAGGAGATAAAATAAAATGATCAACTTCCAGCGCGGTGGAAGTACCCCAGGTCACAAACCTGTAGATTTCACCATTGGGGAGCGGTTACCAGCTAATGTGGACGTGCTGCAGCCAAGGTGGATCAAAGGGAAATGATTAAAAATAAGATGATAAAAATCCAAACAAGGAGCTCTCGAGAAAAGACCCAAAACAGCGATAAAACGAACTGAGGATCCAATTCGACAATGAAAATCTCATATCGAGAAAGATTAAGATCAATTCAACTCTCAACATCAGCTTATCAGAATGATTTTTCAATGTTAATTCAAAGTCCTACATGAATGCATGCTGGGCTAAAGGGAAAATAACAAATGAAAATATAATATAATCAAGGATAATATTGTTAAACTGCCCAGACTGGGTCAAGAAACCAATTCTGCGAGCTGATACTAAGCCGAAGCCCGTTTATCCACGCACCAACTCGTAAAAAGGGAACCATCGTCCCCAGTCTCGGACGGCTCAACGGCCTATCCGTATGACTGAGATGCCTCTGGAATCGTCATCGTTTTTGATGAAGGGGAACTCAAATTCCAGATTTACCAAAGCCACAAGGTCCTTGATATAATCTAGTAACATATGTAACATATAGTAGAATGCATACAGGAGATGGTGATATCAATAAGCATGGGAACTGAGAAATGAGCTGCAAGCACCGTGGGACTTTGAGTGATGATGCCCTGCCGGCGGGACCAAGAGCCTCTTCCTGCGCTCAAAAATTCATTAGCCAAGATATAAAAGATAACAAACAATGAAGAAGGCATTTAAGCATAGCATGTATATGGCATGAATAGCATAAGTCAAATCATAGCTTTGTTTGTTGTTTTATCATGAGGAGACAATCTGGCTAATCAAGATTTGGAGATGAATGATCAAGATCTGATATAATGCCCATCGGCAGAGTAATCAGATGAAACGAGCAGGAGTTGATTGAAAGATTTGGAGATGAATAATCATGAAATATGATAATTAGAATGATATAGGGAGATGATGTCCCTGGGTGACATGTCATGAGAATATTGGGAAGAATCAATAGATTGATAGCAATAAGTAGAGAGAGGACCCATCCCGTGCTTTTGGTCTCTGCAAAGCTGTTCCTGCAAAACACCATCAGAAAATACAATGCAATTTTTATAGATTTTGGAAATATGTAAATTTTTATGAGTTTTGGAATATGCAATTTTTTTTTTGGAATATGCAAATTTTTATGAGTTTTGAAAATATTTGAATTTTTATGGAGATTTTTGGAAAATATTTTGAATTTTTGTTGGGATTTTGATCGGGAAATATTCAATTTTTTTTGGATTTTGGCTTAGACATTGTTAATGCAGCATCAAAGGGTTATTTTTGAACCACTGGCTAGGGGTCCTCGTTCCTTCCTTTTTCGCTAAAACTGCCCAAAGCTGGACATGCATTGAAAGTGGCATCCTATAACCGACCGTCTTTGATCAACGGTGCCCCTACCAAGGCCATACCTGAGAAATGCTCGGTCTTGGAGGGAGAAGAGAAGAAGAATTGGAGATAAGCTTTATGCAGGATGGGAGATGTCAGGATTTGAATTCTTTCCAAGGTGTTCCCCCTCAAAGAGGTAGTTTGTTGCGCCGGGGCTTTATGCCTTTGATTTTTAGACCCTTGACATGCATACGACCAGGATTTTCCCTGCGGGGACTTTGCCACTCTTGTCATGCCATAATTCACAATCTTGCTTTTATCGAAATTCTGACTTGATTTTCATAATAGCCCTTTTGGTGAAATGTATATCATGAAATTCATATTTAGTTTGGGTCAAGACTGCCCCTATTTGAGACTCCTCTCGTATTGGGGATTACCATGGTTGGTCATCTCATCCGTCAACCTCTTGCCCCTGCACGTGGCCGAGTAAAGAAGAGAAAAGACTTTCAGATATACTCATGGCATGGCCAAGGTAGCAACGGTGTTTAACCAAAGGAGCCGGCTAAGGACGCCGTGAAGTGTGTGAGGTGCCCAGCTAAGGGTTGCTCTTAACAAGCGGGGAGAGAATATTGAATTCCCAGCGCGGGGTTTATTAACCAAGGTGCTGCATAGCAAGCCTAAAGACTCTTTTTAAACAATGATTCAATTAAGATAGATAAAGATCTAAAACACCACTCTTCATCTTATTAAGAAGCACTTCATTTTGAAAATCATGCGTGAAGCAATGAGGGAATGATATCATAAAAATGCGTACTTACGCCAATATGTTACCTTGCAACCTTCGTTGAAGCAGCTGCCGCGAGAGGTTGATCATCGTGGGATAGTCCTCTTAGGCAGATAAAGGATTGGAAGCAAAGGATTAAAAGTGGCTTAACAAGAAGGAGTGGTGCCAAGACCAGACTCAGACGAATAAGAAAAAAAGGAAAAGAGGCGAGGGCTAGAACTCCCTTGCTAAGGTGCGGAGACCCTGATCACATGGAACAGTCTACAGAAGGAGAGGAGAATTAGAAGGAGGAATGAGGACTAAAGCCTCGAAAGCAATAGGAGAATGGGCAGATGCCCAAGGCAGTGGATGTGGAAGAAGTTGGGTCAGACCCAGCATCAGGAGGAATTAGAAGAAGAAATTGGTAGATAGAAAGAGGCGGATCCGGAGGGTCCGGAGGCGGAGGAGAATCGTGAGAGGAGGAATCATCCGGAGGCTCCGGAGGGATATTGAAAGAAGGGATGCGATGCCCTGGGGAGAAATAGGGAAAAAGATGATGGAAAAGGAAGAAAAAAATGAAGGATGTGATGTTCAGGAAGATTAGAAAGATGAATCGGAAGAAAGATGGAGGGTCCGGAGGTTCCGGAGGAATGAAATCAGGAGGGTCACGATGCCCTGGAAGATGATAGAGAGAATAAGACGGAGAATTCGGAGGTTCCGGAGGAAGCAAATGGAAAGGGGCACGATGCCCGGGGAAAAGATGGAGACAATCAGGTGGAGAATCCGGAGGTTCCGGAGGAAGAATATAGAAAGGGGCGCGATACCCAAGAGAGAGGAATGAAGGAGGATCATGAGGAAAATCCGGAGGTTCCAGAGGAAGCAAATGGAAAGGGGCACGATGCCCGGGGAAAAGATGGAGACAATCAGGTGGAGAATCCGGAGGTTCCGGAGGAAGAATATAGAAAGGGGCGCGATATCCAAGAGAGAAGAATGAAGGAGGATCAGGAGGAAAATCCGGAGGTTCCGGAGGAAGCAAATGGAAAGGGGCACGATGCCCGGGGAAAAGATGGAGACAATCAGGTGGAGAATCCGGAGGAGGAAGGTGGAAAGGGGCGCGATGCCCGAGAGAAAGGTCCGGAGGTTCCGGAGGAGGAGAATGGAAAGGGGCGCGATGCCCGGGGGGAAAGTCCGGAGGTTCCGGAGGGATAGAATCAGAAAGGGCAAGATGTCCAAAGAGGAGGGATAAAATTCCTGGAGGTTCCAGGGAGATAGCAGGAAAAGGGACGCGATGCCCCAGGGATAGTGGATAAAAAGATGAAGATGAATAAGATGGGAAGTGCGGAATATCCGGAGGTGCCGGAAGACGGGGAAGATACGGGTTCGGAAATTCGGGAAAGAAGAAGTGCAATTGCATGCAATATGATGGATGCGATGAATGCAGCGAATGCAGTGAATAGAATGAATGCATGAAGGAAGATGAAAAATAAGAAGAATACGAAGGGTGAGAGGGCGAGGTCCTCCTCTTTCCCCTGGAAGTGGCCCATGAAGAAAACGCGATCGACAAGAATATGGATGGGGTGGATAAAGGAGTGGAAGGCCCCTTAGTGCCAAAATAACTGCCCCTCCACGGCAGTGAGGGAGTATAGCCAACTGGCTTAATGGACAAAGCATAAGCCCATGATGAAGCTTCAATGGTAAATAACAACTCCCTTGGAAGGTGAAAAGTAATAGCGGGAGGGAGTTGGAAAGTTAGGCTTGGAAGCATCATGTTGTCGAGGAGTTCAAGATTTGGAAATTGGAACAAAGGGTGCCCTGCCCGGCCCTTACGCAGCATCAATGCTTGGCGTGGTGGCGACTTGGCCTCTTCAATCATGCTTGGCACAATGATCCAGATTGGCATCCGGCAAATAAATTCTTGGGTCTTGAACATCACGGCCATGGCCAAATCTGTCTTGCCCGGCTCTTGATCATCTTCGGCACATATACTTGCAGAAGCACCCACATTCCGAGTAGTAGAAGGAGGTGAAGCGGAGGCGGAAGGCTTTGTGAGTGGTGGAGGTATAATGGAAAGTGTTGGCGTAAGTGGAGGCGGAGGTTCAAACACATCGAGTTTCTCCCTTTGCTTGCAAGCGGTCGGGGTTAGCTCGAGTGCAAAAAGTGGTGGATCCTGCTCAGGATTAACCATAGGTAAGGGTGAAGGGTTAAATGGTGGGGTAGGTAAAGTGGGTTTTAGGGTTGGTGGTAATGGGATAACGGGAGGTTGATTGGGGACAGTTCAATGGTAGGCTCGGTGGAGGCCGATGGTGTGGAGGTTAATGGCTTAATAGGTGGAGATTTAATTAGTGGAGGGTTAATGGGTGAAGGTTTGGTGCGTAGGAAATGCCGGACGGGGCGAGCGGTGTTAGGAGTGGGAGTGGGAATGGGAAGAGACTCAATAGGCGCCGGCGCGGGCGATTGGAATATCGACCCATCGTCGTAACACCAACTAGTCTCATAAATATGGGTTGAATTAGGAGTGGTTTCCTCCTGAGCAGGGGGTTCATCGAATGAAAATAGGGAAAGCGGAAAGTTAAGGAAACTCGGAAGGGGTGCCTGCGGAGCTTCATCATCATCGTATACTGCCTCGGATTCTTCGAATGCCGGCTCTTGCTCACTTGAACCGCCGACGCCATAATCATCCCTCCTGTCTTTCCATTCTCTCTCCATCTTTGTAATCTCGTCCAAAGCGGCATGGAGAGGATTGACTGGAGTAGGAGGAGCCGTGACCCTCTTTATTTGTTCCTCCATCAAAGTAATCTTATCAAGCAGAGATTGTTGGAGGGGTGTGACTTGAACAACCGAGGGCTGGCAGGGCCTTGAAGGAGGAGGGGCCGCATAAAAAGGCCGTGGAGGGGAGTTGACGGGATGACCCGTAAAAGAACCTGGACGGGCCGGATTGCAAGGAGTAATGGGCCTCGGGGCCGTGATGGAGGAGGAATAGAAGGAGGCGGGTGTCGGACCACCCGAGGAGGAGTGTGAATAGAAGGAGATGGGTAATGGGCTACCCGATTAGGAACATGAGTGGAAGAGGGAAGTGGGTGATGGGCCACCCGTGGAGGGTCGTGAATAGAAGAGGGAGGTGGGTGATGAGCCACCCGATTAGGATTGGAAGGGGGAGATGAAGGAGATGCACCCTCAACAGCGGCCTTAAGGGCTTGGATCTGTTGAGGGGTGAGATGATCTAATGCATGCAAAATTTGGGAGACCTTCTCATCATCGGGACGAGAGGGTCCCGAAGGAATAGTGGCTCGTGATTGAGTAGGGGGACCATAAGGATGGACATTGCCCATGGGTCGGGCAACACCATAAGAATGAGGACGTGGTCCTTTGAAAGTATGGTGAGAATTTTGAACATGTTGAAAGTGAGGATTATAAGAAGTGCTAGGTTGTGCATCCTCATGAATTGAATTAAACATGTTATCTTGTTTATAGTAAGCCATCATGCAATCAAAGTTCAAAATAATATGCAAAGAAGCACACAAAAGAGATGGTTACCTTGATTTGATTTGTTTGAACCTTGGTGAATTAAGGATTTTATCAAAGTTTTGAATGATTCACACAAGGGGGGGAAACCTAGTTTCAATATGGTTTGAACTCCAATGCCAACTAGGAACCCTCTCTCACCACGTATAGGCCAACTAACTCGGGACTTCAAAAGGGTACAACCAGCCCGGCGTCCGTGAGGGAATCCACGGGTGCGGGGACTTACGGAGGCTTGAAAAAGGGATTTCCAGTACAAAGAGACGGAATGCTCAATGGAGGGTCGTCTCGATTCCAAGAGGGTGTGTGGATCCTAATGAAGAGGAGGGGGCTCCCAAACCAATGCAAAAAATGAATGCAACAGGGGAAATCAGGCCAACCACACAATATGATCAATCAATATGAAATATCATGAAAACTCACCCACGGGAAGGGTTCTGGAAACCCACAGTAAAAACACGCCCTGGCAGGGGGCGCTACTAACAAAAGACACGACAGTGTGACTGTCGTGACTCAAAGTGATGCCAGGGGCAGTAAAAACACGCCTTATGGTGAGGCGCTATAAGGGGAAAGGATGCCCTTGACCGAGGGCGTCACATCAAAAGAAACGCCTTACTGAGGGGCGCTAATAAACAAAGAAACGCCCTGGCGTAGGGCGTGAATTCTCAGGCAGCGTAATAAAACCAGAAATATCAAGAAATATGCTGGAAGACGCCCTGTCAGTGGGCGTAAAATACGAATAAGACGCCCTGAGTTAGGGCGTGAAATCAAAAAAGCGCCTCTGACAGAGGCGTTAATTCCTCAGGAAAGCACGGCCAGAAATATTAAACAGGCACACTCACAACCACATAAATAAGGCAATCAACAGGATAAGCATGCTCATCAAGAATTTTAAATAAGTGGAGATTCTAAGGAAAAGACAAAAAAATGGCAAATCACTTTAGGGAAGAAAGCAAAGCCAATGGAGGGTGCCCGAGGGGCACAAAAGGAGACGCACCGAGGGTGCAATAGGGGAGACGGCACACGCGGGTGCCTAAGGGGAAAAGGGGTAATAAAGAGAACGCAAAGCGTCCCACCGTGATCGCCAATTTGTAGATCTCTAATTTAGAATAATTCACTTAAGAAAAATATCAAAGAAAAGACATGCAATAATCATCAATATGGAGGAAAATATATGCACGAGGTGCACAAAGGGGAGTGTGTGATCGCCAGAGACGCTAGGTCTCAAAAATATAATCAATAAGAACATGGGAGGAATGATCGCGAAAAGTACCTCAAAAGATGCGGGGATGTGAGTGCTTCCTTTCTCTTCAAATCGGCCGGCCGATGAAGAGAGTTCTTGCCTTTATTACCCTTGCAAAAAAAGACAAACACCAATAAAAAAAATATGGATTAGAATATGGTGAGTGTAGCATCAATTTTTAATAAAAATATGAGCATGAAAAGATGTGCAAGACACACCTTGTGGGTGTTGGCCCTTAAACCCCTATGCAAAAGGGTGGGAGATATATGATGCATGCAAATAAATAAAAAAATAAAGGAAGTGTGCAAGAGTTGCACTATGGGGAGATCTCAATGTGATTGAGAGAAAAGATCAATAAAACAATGATGCATGCATGATTTATGAACTATGAAAATAAAAGATAAAGGGGAGATAAGATAAAAATCTTGTTTGTGGCCCCTTTGGCTTGATGCTCGATGGGGAGAAACTTCAAAGAGATGAAGATGTCAACGTGAGAAGCCTCCTTAGCCAATGCCACCTTCGGTTCCTGTAAAAAAAAAGAAACAAACAGAAGAAGAGGGAACAGAAGAAGAAGGGAAACAGGAGAATAAGAAGAATAAGACAGAAGAAGAAAGAAGAAGGAGAATAAAAAAAGACAGAAGAACAGACGAAGAAGAAGACGGCAGAAGAAGAAAAGAAGAAGAAGAAGAAAGAAGAAAACAGAAGAATCAGCGGGGGGAGGAAAAGAGGAAATCCAACCTAATTAACAGAGCCGCCGGCTCTATTAAATAGAACAGATTAAATATAGGAGAAGATAAGAATGGCAAGAGCCCTACGGAGGCAAGACTCCAGTCCCCAATCAAAGAAGGTGTCTAACGAAGCAAGGACTCTCTGGGGAAAGGGCTGCGAAGATAGAAGATGAAACACGCCTTGGGTCAGGGCGTCAATTTAAGAATTGACGACCTGTCATAGGGCGTTAATTCAAAACACGCCCTAGGTCAGGGCGTTTCTTCCTGGATTAATTTTAGAAATAAACATTTCTTTTATTTGGAAATTGTGAAAGACGCCTCAGGGAGAGGCGTGAATTGAAAAACGCCCCATGGGAGGGCGTGATTCAACATTTTTCAAATATTTATTCTTTTTCGAAAATTGGATAATTCCAAGAATTGACGCCCTTTCCAGCGGTCGTCACTTCTTTAAGAAACGCCCCAGGTCAGGTCGTGATTCAAAAAAGCGCCCTTGATCAAGGCGTGAATTCATAAAAATAGAGATAAATGCCCAAAAAATCCAGGAAAAAAATAGAAAAAATAGGGAAAAATAGGGAAAATTCAAGAAAAGTGGGAAAAACCACTCAAATAAGCCGATTTGAGGGTCAAATGGGGCATTGCACGGCAATATGAAATATACTCAAAATAATGTCAATTTTAGCGTGTCTACATGTACGTCCCAGCCGAGGAGCGGGTTCGTTGTGCGGTGTTGCGCGAGGCTCATGGGAGCAGGTACACCGTACACCCGGGTGCGACAAAGATGTATCGGAACTTGCGGAGGCAGTTCGGGTGGCCTAGCATGAAGAGAGATGTCGCCGCGTTTATGGCCAGGTGCCTGACCTGTCAACAGGTGAAGGCAGAGCATCAACGACCGGGAGGTACTCTCCAGCACTTAGATATTCCTACGTGGAAGTGGGACCACATGACCATAGATTTCGTGGTGGGATTGCCGAGGACTCCGAGCGGTCAGGACAGTATTTGGTTGCTGGTGGATAGGCTGACGAAGGTGACTCGGTTGTTACCGATCAAAGTTAGCTGGAGCGTGTCCAGGTTAGCTCGTCTTTATGTGGAGCGGATCATTCCGTTGCATGGGATTCCCATCTCCATCGTGTCAGATCGGGATCCATGTTTCACTTCTGGATTCTGGGGGAGTTTCCAGCGAGCGCTTGGCACAGATTTAGCTTTTAGCTCGGCGTATCATCCTCAGTCAGATGATCAGTCAGAGAGGACCATTCAAACTTTGGAGGACATGCTGAGATCTTGCTGCCTGGAGTGGCAGGGGAGTTGGATTCACCACCTACCGTTTGTGGAGTTTGCCTATAACAACAGCTATCATTCGAGCATCGGCATGGCTCCTTATGAGGCTTTGTATGGGCGTCCGTGTCGTACTCCACTTGATTGGTTTGAGGTCGGTGAGCGTGTTTTGACGGGACCGGAGTTGGTGTAGCAGTGTGTAGAGGTTGTACACTCGGTTCGTCGGAACATGTTGGCAGCCCAGAGTCGGCAGAAGAGCTATACTGACCATAGGCGGCAGCCCCTCGAGTTCGTCGTGGGTGATCGCGTGTTCTTGAGCGTTTCTCCGATTAAGGGGGTGATGCGCTTTGGACGGCGTGGGAAGCTGAGTCCCCGCTATATTGGTCCTTTTGTGATTGTGGAGCGCATCGGTGAGGTTGCTTATCGGTTGTAGTTACCCCCTGAGTTGGCGTCGGTGCAAGACGTGTTCCACGTCTTGATGTTGCGGAGGTATATGCCTGATGACTCTCATGTGCTCGAGGATTCTGTTTGGCCCGAGCTGATTCCAGACCTTTCTCTCCCAAAGTTTTCGATCCGCGTAGAGGATAGGCGAGAGCAGCGCCTACGGAACAAGGTCATCCCCTTGGTTAAGGTGATGTGGCAGCGGCACTCTGGTGGTGAGGCTTCTTGGGAGCGTGAGGACGAGATGCGTTAGCAGTTCCCTTACCTATTTGAGTGAGTCTTCCTCTTCTTCCCCCTTGGGTTGTCCCCAATTTCGAGGATGAAATTCCTTAAGGGGGGAGGGCTATAACATCCCGGACCTTTTAGATCCTTTTTCATGCCAGATCTAGTTTCTCAGAGTGTCGTGCTCCGTTGTGTCCGAAATTTCATTTCAGATATCTTTCGTGTTTGGATCGGTGCGATCCGAAGTTGTTTCGGAGGCCCGGAAGCGTTCCGCGACTTTTCCGCGCGTGTTTTTCGATTATCGATGTGTGTTTCGATAATTCCTTCGGAACCTCGTTGCGGGTGAACCGGGCCGTTCACCTGGGCAAGAGTGGTACCGTTGCGATCGGTGCGTTCCGAGGATCGCAGAAATGTAATTTTTATTTTTCGGTATTTTCTGGAATTTCTAGATTTTCCTATAAATACCCCCCTTTTTTCTCTCTCTTCCCCACCCTCTTCTTCTTCTTCTTCTTCCTCCTTTCTCCCCCACCGTGCGACGCCCTCTCTCCCTCTCTTCTTCGTTCGGCGAGACCGTGGCGAGCCCCTCCGGCTGCAGACGGCTGTGGGCGACGGCGTGGTGACGATGGCGGCGGTGAGGTGATCGCGGAGGCGTACATGAACCGTGGGAGCTCAAGGAAGAACGAGGGTTTTCGAGCATTCCTTGCGATTCGTGGTTGATCCGGCGCGTCTCGGGACGCAATTGAGGTAGGGTGACGTTCCCTAGCCTCTAGCCTTCCTTTCCCGCGATTTGTAAGCCGAGGGGAGGCCGAGAGATGGGATTCCTTACGGGTTAAGGGTTTTCCATGATTTGGGGAGAGCTCGCCCGATCTATGGATTTGATGCATGATTTCACATTTTGATGGCCTAGAATCATGCTAGGGGTCCCCAGGGGTCTTCCCCTTTGATTTCCCCCTCTCTGGTGGAGGCATGGGGGCGTGGCCAATTTTTTTGGGCGTTTCCCGCCGTTTCGCCCTCGGGCGAGTGTGACGGTCCTTCTAGTGACTGTCACACTATGTAACGTGCCCAAATGAGTGCGTTACAGCCCTGAGTGCAGCCAAGTGGGGTCTGTGGGCTATGACGGTCCCACGATAGACCGCCACGGTGCTGTGACGCACCTAGGTTGGACCGTCAGGGGCGTTCGACCGTTGGCTGCCGACCGTTGACTTTTGACCGTTGGGGGTCAAGCCATGTGACGCACCTGGCTTGGCGCGTCACAGCCATGTGACGTCGCCATGTCACAGCCATGTGACGCACCTGGCTTGGCGCGTCACGGAGACTGACTGACAGTCTGTCACTCCCGACTCGACAGGAGTACCTCCCACTAGAAGCACAGTCGGTAGCGTCCCCTGACGTCTTACACCGCACCGCAGGTGACCGCATACCACGCCCTAGGGCGAGGCAAGGACACCGTACAAGTAACCACAAAGCAAGTGACTAGCCGGGGTCACGCTCGTCAGCGTGTGTCCAACTGCCCCCAACCACGTGTGCACACACATACCATGCGTCCTAGGTCTAGCCTCTAACTGGTTTTCTCCTTGAGCCGGACTCTGGCTACAGACGAGGGGCCCGACGGAAACCAGTCTAAAAACCATCCTCAGGGTAGCCTCTCCACCACTCCCTGGTGGGACCACACGCGTGTAAGCAGGCTACGACTAGTGGAGGGCCATTGAAGGAGTAGACTATCAAGTCAATGGAAAATAACATCCGAACCCGACGAAGCACGAGGACCATCCCACGTACCAGCACCGTCGCACGGTGACCACGGTCGGAAAAGAAACGGGACTGCGAACCACCCGGTGCAATCCAGAGCCTCGCGGTCCACCCTAGGTGCGCCACAGTCTCTGACGGTCTATCACTGGGCCGTCACAGCCGTCTGACGGTCGAACACAGGAGCTCCAGACACTTGGTGCAAAACCCGCTGTTACGCTCCAGTCCTGGTGCGTCACAGGCCCTGACGCACCCAACCCATTGCGTCACAAGGTGAGAAGAAACTAACTGTGACGCACACCACTCGGGGCGTCACAAGCTGTAACGGACCACCTCTGGTGCGTTACGGGTTGGGGACGTGTCAGCTCTGACGCTCCCACACAGGGGCGTCACAGGGCTCTGACGCCCCACCCTGGGTGCGTCACAGTCCTTGACCCCCAATGGTCAAAACCCAACGGTCAGATGCCAACGGTCAAATCGTCACCTGACGGTCCAACCTAGGCGCGTCACACGCCCTGGCGGTCTATCGTGGGACCGTCAGGCCCACTGACCACCCGATTGGCAAAACATACCCTGTGACGCACCTACCTTGGCGCGTCACAGGATGTGACGGTCACTGGAAGGACCGTCACATCCTCTCGATGGCGGAACGACAGGAAACGTCTAAAAATGCCAACCACGCCCCCATGCCTTCATAGGAGAGGGGGAAATCAAGGGGGAAGCCCCCTAAGGACCCCTAGCATGCATCTAAGCTATTAAAACGACGAATCGCGGCCTAAAATCATAGATCGGGCGAACTCTCCCCAAATCATGGAAAACCCCAACCCGGCATGGAAACCCATCACTCGGCCTCCCCTCGGGATAGAAATCACGAGAAAAGAACGCAAGGGGCTAGGAAACGTCACCCTACCTCGATCTCACCTCGAGGCCCGTCGGATCTTCCACAAATCGCGAAGAACGCTTGAAACCCTCTCGAGCTCCCACGATCTCACCGAGCACCGCACGCCGCCGCGATCACCATGCCGCCACCATCGCCGTCGTGCCGTCGTCTCACCGCCGTCTGTAGCCAGAGGGGAGCAAGCCGTAGTCGTCGCCGGAAGAGGAGGGGCCACGGTCGCGTGCGCACGGGAGAGGAGGAGAAAGAGGAAGAAGAAAGAAGAGAAAAAGAAAAAGGGAAAATAGGTGGGGTATTTATAGAAAATCTGAAAATTTTAAAAAATGCCAAAAAATAAAAAATCACGTTTCCGCGATCCTCGGAAAGCACTGATCGCAACGGTACACCTATCGTCCAGGTGAACAATCCGGTTCACCCGCAACGAGATTCCAAAGGATTTGCCGAAACCCGTACCGGAAATATGAAAACACTCGCGAAAAAGTCGCGGACGCACTCCGAGCCTCCGAAACAACTCCGGATCACGCAGATCCGAATACGAAAGATGTCCGAAACGAAATTTCAGACACAACGGAGCTAGACACTCCTTCAATGGCCCTCCACGGACGGGAAACTCTCAAGAATACACGATCGCCAACGGTGAAAGTGAGAGGCTGCCTCCTCCGGTCAGCATAGCTCTTCTGCCGACTCTGGGCCGCCAACATGTTCTGACGAACTAGGTGCACGACATTCACACACTGCTGCACCAAATCCCGTCTCGTCAAAACACGCTCACCAACCTCGAACAAATCAAGTGGAGTCCGACACGGACGCCCATACAACGCCTCATAAGGAGCCATGCCGATGCTCGAATGATAGCTGTTGTTGTAAGTAAACTCCACCAAGGGCAGATGGTGAATCCAACTCCCTTATCATTCCAGGCAACATGATCTCAACATGTCCTCCAAAGTCTGGATGGTCCTCTCTGACTGACCGTCCGACTGCGGATGATATGATGAGCTAAATGCTAATCGCTGGAAACTCCTCCAGAATCTAGAAGTGAACCGCGAATCTCAATCTGACATAATAGAAATGGGAATTCCATGCAACGGAACAATCCGCTCCACATAAAGACGAGCCAACTTGGTCATGCTCCAGCTGACTTTGATCGGTAACAACCGAGCCGTCTTCATCGGCCGATCCACCAGCAACCAAATATTATCCTGCCCACTCGGAGTTCTCGGCAATCCCACCATAAAATCTATGGTCACGTGGTCCCATTTCCACGCGGAGACATCCAAGGGCTGAAGCACACCTCCTGGTCGCTGATGCTCCGCCTTCACCTGCTGATAGGTCAGGCACCTGGCCACGAACTCGGCAACATCCCTCTTCATGCCAGGCCACCAGAACTGCCTCCGCAAGTTCCAATACATCTTCGTCGCACCCGGATGCACGGTGTACCTGCTCCCATGAGCCTTACGCAACACCGCACGACGAACCCGCTCCTCGGTTGGGACTTACAGCCTACCACGGAACCTCACAGCACCGTCCTCACCGAGCTCCACCTCAGCCATGGCTAAAATCCGGGGTAACTCAGGGTCTGTATGCTGAGCCTCTGTCACCTGACGGCGGATAGCATGCGTGACAGTCAGACTCGCAAGCACTGCTAACCCTGGTTCTCGGGGAATCTTGAGCCTGAATGACACTTCGGGCACTTGTTCCCATAGCCTCCACTTCCTCAACATCAAGGCACTGACCGCGACCTTCTGACTCAAGACATCGGCGACGACGTTCATCCTGCCCGGCTGATAAGACAGGGTGAAGTCATAATCCTTCATATACTCCATCCAATGCCTCTGCCTGAGGTTAAGGTCCCTCTGCGTGAACACATACCTCAAACTCTGATGGTCAGTGAACATCTCGAACTTCTCACCGTATAGATAATGCCTCCAGATCTTCAACGCGAAGATCACAGCCGCCAACTCAAGGTCATGGGTAGGGTAGTTCTCCTCATGTGGTTTCAGCTGCCGTGAAGCATACGCCACCACTCTACCATGCTGCATCAACACAAAACCCAATCCGACCCCGGAAGCATCTGTACACACCACAAAACCTCCCGATCCAGAAGGCAAAACCAACACCGGAGCCGAGATGAGCAATCTCTTCAGTTCCTTGAAACTCTGCTTACACTCATCAGTTCAGACAAAAGGCACATCCTTCCGCGTAAGTCTGGTCATCGGGGTCGCAATGCGAGAAAAATCCTGGATAAACCTCCGATAATAGCTTGCAAGTCTCAAGAAACTCCGGATCTCCATCACAGACCTCGACCTCGGCCACTGCATCAATGCCTCGACCTTGGTGGGGTCCACGGAAATACCATCACCAGAGATCACGTGCCCTAAAAAGTGCACCTCACGAAGCCAGAACTCGCACTTGCTGAGCTTCGCATACAACTGGTGATCTCGCAACGTCTGCAGCACCACACCCAAATGGTACGCGTGTTCCTCGGCAGACCGCGAATAAACAAGGATGTCGTCCACAAACGCGACCACGAACTGGTCTAAGTACGGGCGGAACACCCTCTGCATCAAGTCCATGAAGGCTGCATGGGCGTTGGTAAGCTCGAACGGCATTACCAAAAACTCATAATGCACGTATCTCGTACTAAACGCAGTCTTCTCCACATCGGACTCGCGAATCCTCAGCTGATAGTAACCGGACCGCAAATCAATCCGCGAGAACACTCGAATAGACTAAAGCTGGTCAAACAAGTCATCAATCCGTGGCAACAGATACTTGTTCTTGATGGTCACTTCATTCAGCTGTCGGTAGTCAATACACAACCTCAGACTACCATCCTTCTTCTTCACGAACAATACGGGCGCACCCCAAGGGGAAAAGTTAGGGCGAATATACCCCTTGGCTAGTAACTCCTGCAACTGCGCCCTCAACTCTCTCAACTCAGCGGGAGCCATACGGTAGGGAGCCTTTGCCAAGGGTCCCGTACCAGGCACAACCTAGATAACGAAATCGATCTCCTGCTGGGGAGGCAATCCAGGCAAATCCTCGAGAAAAACATCGGGAAACTCGCACACCACCGGAATGTCCTCTACATCCGAACACGGCTGGTCTACCAAGACCACAGAAGCAAGAAAATCCTGACAACCGGAATCAAGCAAACGACGGGCTCGAATCGCAGAAATGAGGAAACGAGGAGAGGTGGAACGGATACCTTGGAAGTAGAAGGTCCGCATGCTAGGATGCTGAAAGTAAACCCTCTTCTTTCCACAATCCACCACCGCTCCATGAGCCTCGAGCCAATCCATGTCCAAAATTACATCATAATCCCGAAACTGCAATGCATACAACCTGCCTGGCAAACTCCGCCCCTCGATCCAGACCGGAACCTTCTCGAAACAATACGGAGTGATCATGAAGTCACCAGACGGCAACTCCACCATCAAATCACAAGACATCTGGGATACCATATCCTCAACACTTAGCGTAAAATCCTCCGAAATAAACGAATGGGACGCGCCAGAATCAAACAAAACACGTGCCGCGCAACCCAAAATCATAACAGTACCTTCGACAAGCTGCGACGACTCTGCCTCTACCCTGGTCATGTGAGTAATCTGGCCTCGAGCTCTCTGCCTGCTCGCACTCGCTGACCGTGGTAGTGGTGGAAACTAAGCACCCTGCTGAAACTGCTACTGTGGGTATTGCTGCTGTTGAGGAAGCTGGGGTGGCTGACGCGGCCGCTGCGGACAGTCACGTGCCATGTGTCCTGGCTGATCACACCTGAAACAGATCACCGGCACTATACACTGTCTGTCTGGATGTGACTTGCCACACCGGGGACACCCCGAACGAGATCCACCGACCGAACCCTGCCGCTGGAACGGTGCCGACTGCTGAACACTGCCCGAAGAAGCATGCTGCTGATCTCGGCCCTCCTTCTTCTTCTTCCGGAAACTCTTCCCGAAGAACTTCTTCATTTTGGCACTGAAAGATGTAGATCATGCCACTGATGCCGCCGGAGTCGAAGCTCCCGAACTACCAGAAGAAAGCTGGAACGTGCTCTGCTGCTGAGTAGTCGTCTGCTGGCTGCGGCCTGGAAAGGACTGCCCCTGGCTAATCGGTCTTCGAGTCCTCTGCATATCCATCTCCGAGGACGCCGCTACACGAGAAGCCGTCTCCAAATCAGTGGCAGCGTTCGCAATCAAATGGTGCCTTAGCTCCTGCCTCAAACCCTGTACGAACTGTACGGTCTTCACCCTCTCATGCTCCATGATATGAGGTGCATAACGACCCAGCTCAACAAATCGGACCCTGTACTGCAACACGGGCATGTCACCCTGGACCAGCTCCAAAAATTGACGCATCCTCTGCGTAACAATATACTCTGGACAGTAGGCACGCTCGAAAGCACTGACAAAGTCACTCCACGCAATCTGCTCAAGGGGACGTGACTGAAAGGACGTCTTCCACTCGGAAGACCACCACTCCCGAGCCGTGCCCTGCAACTGGTTGTAGGCCAACATCACCTTGTCCTCCGCAGTACACTGCATGGAACTGAACACCCGCTCCATCTCGTCGAGCCAACTCCGAGCCATATCAGGGTCTGGCTGACCGCCGTAATAAGGTGGATAGAACTGCATGAAATCTCTCACTGCTCGGCCTGGCCCACCCCTGGTCGACGAGCCCTCACCAGCCTCTCCGCCGAACTGCTGCGACATAAGGTGGTACATGCCATGGAAGAAATCCTCGGCCCCCGGAAACCTAGTAGTATCCACTACCTCGGTGGCCGCTGGTGGCACTCTACTCTGCTCCTCCTGCACCTCCTGAACCTCCTGTTGGATCTCCTGAGCCCCAGTCGACTGCCCCTGCTGAGAGCGAGTGCTCCGCCTCGGCGCCATACTCGCTCCTGAAGCAAAAGACAGAAAACACGAAAACGGCAAGGTCAATGAAAACACACGATGCCCAATGCCAGCGTCAACTCGTTGTGGACTAGTGGACCGCTACAATTACTTATGACTCTCGTATAATCCCGCAACCGCGCTCTGATACCAACTGTAACGACCCGAGAATCTGATTACAGGGAAGGCCCGATAACCCGAGACTCGTACCGCCACCCACGAGCCCGAAGACTCGGAAGGGTTAGAAGGATGGTGTAGAGACTACACAAGTATCACAAATAATTACAGAAACTAAATAGTTTATATGATTAAGCAGGAAATAAATTAACATTTTACATGATACATGGTCCACAAGATACAACAAAATAACAACAGTAGTCCGCAACTAATACATATACAAGAAGGAAAAGTACAGCTACATGGGACATACCCCGGCTCTGACCTCTGGTACTAACGCTGGACACCTGAACCACGCTGAGCCTCAGTCGCACTCCTCTGAGGTCGCGCCTCACATGAAACACGGTGAAAACACGTAGGGAATGAGTCTCAGAACAAGACTCAGTAGGGATCACTCAAACCCTACCTCCCAAACGGACAACCACTACGCTGGCAGTTGAGCGAGTACCTCAGAAGTAACAGCCTTGCAACTACAAACACCGGTCTTACGGCACAAAAACCGGCACACGCACCACGGCGAAACAACCGGAAGTCCATGGTCAACACGACCAAAACCCGAAGGTCGAAGTCACGGAGACTGACTGACAGTCTGTCACTCCCGACTCGACAGGAGTACCTCCCACTAGAAGCATAGTCGGCAGCGTCCCCTGACGTCCTATACCGCACCGCAGGTGACCGCCTACCACGCCCTAGGGCGGAGGCAAGGACACCGTACAAGTAACCACAAAGCAAGTGACTAGTCGGGGTCACGCTCATCAGCGTGTGTCCAACTGCCCCCAACCACGTGTGCACACACAGACCATGCGTCCTATGTCTGGCCTCTAACTGGTTTTCCCCTTGAGCCGGACTCTGGCTACAGACGAGGGGCCCGACGAAAATCAGTCCAAAAACCGTCCTCAGGGTAGTCTCTCCACCACTCCCTGGTGGGACCACACGCGTGTAAGCAGGCTACGACTAGTGGAGGGCCACTGAAGGAGTAGACTCTCAAGTCAACGGAAAACAACGTCCGAACCTGACGAAGCACGGGGACCATCCCACGTACCAGCACCGTCGCACGGTGACCATGGTCGGAAAAGAAACGGGACTGCGAACCACCCGGTGCAGTCCAGAGCCTGGCGGTCCACCCTAGGTGCGACACAGTCTCTGGCGGTCTATCGCTGGGCCGTCACAGCCGTCTGACGGTCGAACACAGGAGCGCCAGACACTTGGTGCAAAACCCGCTGTGACGCGCCAGTCCTGGTGCGTCACAGGCCCTGACGCACCCAACCCAGTGCGTCACAAGGCGAGAAGAAACTAACTGTGACGCACACCACTCGGGGCGTCACAGGCTGTAACGGACCACCTCTGGTGCGTTACAGGTTGGGGACACGTCAGCTCTGACGCTCCCACATAGGGGCGTCACAGGGCTCTGACGCCCCACCCTGGGTGCGTCACAGTCCTTGACCCCCAACGGTCAAAACCCAACGGTCGGATGCCAACGGTCAAATCGTCACCTGACGGTCCAGCCTAGGCGCGTCACACGCCCTGGCGGTCTATCGTGGGACCGTCAGGCCCACTGACCACCCAATTGGCAAAACATACGGAAGGACCGTCACACCGTCCCGACGGCGGAACGACGGGAAATGCCTAAAAATGCCAACCACGCCCCCATGCCTCCATAGGAGAGGGGGAAATCAAGGGGGAAGTCCCTTAAGGACCCCTAGCATGCATCTAAAGCCATTAAAACGACGAATCTCGGCCTAAAATCATAGATCAGGCGAACTCTCCCCAAATCATGGAAAACCCCAACCCGGCATGGAAACCCATCTCTCGGCCTCCCCGCAGGATAGAAATCACGGGAAAAGAACGCAAGAGGCTAGGGAACGTCACCCTACCTCGATCTCGTCTCGAGGTGCGTCGGATCCTCCACAAATCGCGAAGAACGCTTGAAAGCCTCTCGAGCCACGATCTCACCGAGCACCGCAAGCCGCTGCGATCACCACGCCGCCACCGTCGCCGTCGTACCGTCGTCTCACTACCGTCTACAGCCAGAGGGGAGCACGCCGGAGTCGTCGCTGGAAGAGGAGGGGCCACGGTCGCGTACGCACGGGAGAGGAGGAGAAAGAGGAAGAAGAAAGAAGAGAAAAAGAAAAAGGGAAAATAGGGGAGGGGGTATTTATAGAAAATCTGAAAATTCTAGAAAATGCCAAAAAATTAAAAATCATATTTCCGCGATCCTCGGAAAGCACTGATCGCAACGGTATCACTCTCGTCTAGGTGAACGACCCGGTTCACCCGCAACCAGATTCCGAAGGATTTGCCGAAATTTGTACCGGAAATCGGATAACACGTGCAAAAAAACCGCGGACGCACTCCGGGCCTCCGAAACAACTCCGGATCCCGCCGATCTGAACACGAAAGATGTCCGAAATGAAATTTCGGACACAACGGAGCGAGATATTAGGAGAAAGCAGATCCGGGACCCAAAAAGAAAGGATCCGAAATGTCCGCGATATTACAGATTTAGTTTGAAGAGAATTTTTCTCAAACCAAATCGAACCAAATTAAGGGTTCAACTCGAATCAAACCAAACCGAACTACTTTGAAACCAAACCGAATTAAATCGATTTAGTTTGGTTTGATTTAGTTTAAACCATATTTATATTCCCTTTTAAAAATTAAATTGGATTAAAAAATGAGTAGAAAATGGTAGGGTACAAGAATTTCTATCAAATAAAATAAATATTAAAGAAATAACATCAAAAATTACAATTTGTAAGAACAAGCTCCATGATATTTCCACATAAAAAAATTAAGAACTTTAATTACATTAAAATGGAAGGTGATTTAAAACTTATTTCATAGAGTCGAAAATCTCGTTAAGATGAAAGGATTAGATTTTTAAAATTAAAATTTATAGTTATATATACACTTATATTAATTTGACAAAAATATCTTTAAATTTGGATTATTTGATTCGATTCGATTTTTTGAACTTCAAAACCAAACCAAATCAAAAATTTTAATACGATTCGATTTGAACCGAAACCAACTTTTTTTAAATTTCAATCCAAATCAAACCGAACAAAATCTATTGGTTCAATTTGATTTTCAAGTTGAACCCGAATAATACTCACCCCTAGTGGGGTATACTAATTTATCCCGATTTATCCCTCAAACAAACAGGCCCGAGAATAAAAGATGCAGTCTCCACGTTTTCCCCAGCTCTAAACTAGGGCACTGCATCTTTTATTCCCAACGATCATGTTTAATAATGGGGTGGGGTGAATTATTCGCGTCTCTGGACCAGAATAACTCATCCCACCCAAGTTAGTGGGGGACGGGTGTGAGGAGAAAATGTGAGGCTCACAGTTTTTTCTCACATCTGTTTACTATGTCGCCTTTCCTATTTGGAAATCAAACATGCCCTACCTTCATGCGCTAGAACTCTTGGAAATATGTAATCAGAATTGGCTATCAGAAACACTCAGGTACTTTTTCCGGTGAAGATTGCTTGAAGACCAAATCAGTCGGATCTCACTCTTCCCTTCTCGATCAAAAGGGCATCCATCAGATGGAAGAAAACTCATTCCAGTCTGTTCCCTACATAAACAATTAAATTCTCGACCAAAAGGGCATCCATCAGATGGAAAAAAACTCATTCCAGTCTGATCCCTACATAAACAATTAAAGGTCGAGAAGCAGCTAATAAAGTGACGCTCACATAAGCCATGAGGGAGCAAGAAATGCTCATAAAGAGTTTTACGTAAGCCAATGCAAGCCTTTCCTGAGAGAAGATAGACTGACCTGTTGGATGTCATATTACATACACAAATTACCAGTTACAGGTTAACAAAGACACCAATATATAGCAGATTTCAGCATCAACTGTCCTACCCCACACCGTTGCACCGGGATTTCATTTCTTGAGCGATTCCCATAAAATGCCTAGATCAACATTACCACCAGAAAGAATGATGCCGATGTTGTTGCTGCTATTCCAGGCTGGGTTGCGTCGGAACTTGTCGGATAAGACAGCAGCAAGGCCGATGGCCCCACTGGGCTCCACGGCTACTTTCAGAATCTCATAGCACATTTTCATCGCCTCTACAATCTCCCCGTCATCTACTGTGATTACATCATCCACCAAATCACGCACTACTGGCCTGTACCAGAGCAAATATGGACTCAGTTAAGCTCGCTCACCAAATTAAGGCAGAAAATCCACCCCAAGAGAAGCTGCATAATCATCAGAGATATGGCTGAATTGATATTTTAATAGGGGAGGCTGTCAAGAATAAAATGTGCTTAGAACCTCAGGAAAATCAATTGCCAAGTCACAACAACTTTGGAGATGTGAAGACAACATAGATTTTGTTTTACTGATAGCGGATGCATCATAGACGAAACTGATAGGTAGGACATTCATGCTGATGGGGAAACTTCGTAAAATGGAAAGCAGATTCATGACTTAAAAAACACAACCCACTTAGCAGATGCTGGTTTAAGGAGCCTTTTGTATTCCACTATTAAAATACACATAAACTTGATTTAATTGTGAACTTGGACAAGATAAAAACATGTTCTCAGTCATCAGAGGTCCTTAAGCTGATTTTCATTTAATGCAAACCTCCCAAGGGCCATTTAGAACTTAGTAACATACAGAAGCTCTTATATATCAGAAAGTGTCCTGTTACATACCATGTCAAATTACCGAGAGATGCTCGGAGACCATCTGCAATCGTGTTGATCTCAGAGAGTACAACAATTTTTCCTGCTAGCTTGGATTGAGCAGCATCATCTGCACCACTTGGTTCAGCGGCCAAAACTCGAATAGCAGGGTTGATTGCCTTAGCCGCTAAGGCCACTCCAGATATCAAACCACCTCCTGGATTTTACAATGGAGAAAGACAAAAATGTAAATAGGATTAGGAGAAGCCAAGATAGGCAAGCAAAAATTCAAGTACCAATACTGACCACTTATAGGAACTATGATGGTATCAATATTTGGAACCTGGTCAAGCAATTCAAGGGATGTCGTACCCTGCCCACTACCACAACACAAAAGAATGAATGTCTCGTAACCAATTACTGTGAATTTACCATCCAAATTTCCCTATCTCTGCCATCTGTCAGAGTTAGCTTTGTGGATCAGCATAAAAAATGAATCATGCAAGGAGAAGAACCATCATGTGGCCAGATATCATTCCGAGGATAATGGCCTACAACTGCTACTTAGGCATGGGCTTGACACAACGAAGAAGAATAGTTATTGGAATGCCTACTGACATTAGTTACATTATTGACAAGATTTTTGCCATTTAATTAAAGTAAGTTAAGCATCTTTATCCAAGTAAGAAAATTACACAGTGAGAAATACCACAAGGAAAATCAATATGGACAATGCACAGTGTTTTAAATCAGATGAGAGTTCTGACTTCTGACTTAAAGAAATGAAAACAGTAGCTTGTTAAAAATTTAAACATCATAAAATGTAGTTAGGATTCAATGACATCAGCTAACTAAATTGCATTAAAATCAATTCCCCTTACGGCAGGACACTAACAGAGATGAAAATTCTTTACCTTCCAACCTCAAGAAAACACGATCCAACATGAAAACAGAATGCAATAGAATTTAATAACAGCATGGAAGAAGGAAAAGAAAAACTCAGGTCCCTTAAAAACAAGCTATTGAAGACCCAGGAAGAAATGCATTATCTATAGGTTCCGTATATGAACATTCTGGGACATACTTTCACACATTTCGTCACCAAACAAAATCTTAGCCCCTTTATTGTGATAAGCTGGATAAGTATCTACTTTGAAGAGCCTCTGGAGAAGCTGGATAAGTAATAGTCTAGTCCGCAGATGAATTGAGAAAGACTCCTATTCAGATTTAAAAAATGAAAGAAGTAAGAGGCACAATGATGCCAGAAGGATGACTTGTCCATGATACATATAAACACAATCATATTTGATCTGTCAAATATGTTTACATACAATTCAGCAGATGTCAGTTTAAGTACCTTATAATGGACTTGTCATTATATGGGTGCACCAGAACGGCACCAGTCTCTTCTTGCACTTTGCTAGCCATGAGCTCTCTTGATTGCATTGTTGATTCACTCCAGATAACCTGGCCACCGTAACGCTTGACATTCTCAACTTTACATTTTGGTGCATTTTTGGGTATAACAATATAAGCAGGGATTCCACGTAGTTTTGCAGCCAGAGACACTGCTGCAGCATGATTACCACTAAAGGGAACATAATTATGAGATTGTGATACACCATCTTGGTGGAGACACTAACAAACGTACATCGAGAGAACTATGGTCAGACTATAGAGAAGTGATCAGTGACACCTGCTATGTGTAACCACTCCTTTGGTGGCTTGAACATCATCAAGGGAGAATATAGCATTGCAAGCCCCTCTAAACTTAAAAGCGCCTCTAGAAATCCATTGGAACCAAGAGAATGTTAGATCAACTAAATCAGAATGGAAAGTTCAAATTGACAATGTTTAAATAAAATATGCATAAGTTTTATCAAAAATTTGCATTTGTGCTACTTACCCTTTCTGAAAACACTCAGATTTGAAAAACAGCTTCTTGCCAGATAGGATGTTTAAAGTTTCTGATGAGAGAACTGGTGTTTTATGTATGTACGGTCCAATGCGGAGCTGCGCCTCCCTAAAGGACAAAATGTCAGCAGCATATGTGGGTCCCTGTAGTTCACTTTCCCGCTCCATCTGCACATATAACTGATGGAAAGAGTAGTAAAGTCCAAAAAATTAGCTATGTTAGATAGTGCATCACTATTTTCCATTTGTTTTCTTTTCTTTCGTAAAGTGTTCCATTTGTTTTCTTTTTGTAGGATAGCACTTGCATCAATGGTCAGAGACATGTGGATTGGTTGTGTTTTGCTTTTTGGATGCACCACCAATACCAGTTTCCCAATAGCAAGTACAAAATTAAATTTAAAAGCACAATCACGAGGTGGTTTGTCATGCAGGATGGGACAATTAACTACATGCAAGCATGGAATTTTCACAAGGGTGCCCCAACACAGTCCAACCAATAGAGTTCTAGTAGATTTAGAAATTTTCTCACTCTTTCAATCACTCACTAATTGACGACGACATGAAAAATTCCCCTAACACTCTTGTATTTCTTGTACCAAAGAAGGATCTAATCCTAGCATATCCTCATAAGACCATGCAAAATTGTTACTTTCTAAGGATCTGAGTGAGGACTTCTTCTTCATCAGAGGAAAGGCTTCCACTAATTAGGACAATCTTGAGGTTCCGCTTAGTCCCCAAGTTAACCTCAGTGATTTCCTCGACCACCGAGGTGGGTTCCTCAAATCTTCTGAATCCACTGGCATATGCCTTTGCAGTATCCTCTACTTTCTCATCACCTTCATCGATGGGATCCTCATCATTCATGATCTCGTCTACCCCAAATATATCATCAACTAAGCCCTCATACCTTCGGGTTTTTTCATCTAAAACCAGATGATCTTCCACAAACTTGGAAACTTGGGGTAGTGAATGGCAATGCTGAGCTATGTCCACAAGATATCTGTGAGGCAGTCTTCCTTTTCCGATTCTTGCACAGTGAGGTCCCAATCTTCTCTACCCTAGTAGAATGACTGACATCTACCTGACGAACTGACGGACTAGACACTACAGTAGGATCAGATATGTGAATCAATCAAGGAGTTCATGGCCCAACAATCTAGTTAAATAAAATGAGAGAATAGATTCAACCGACAAAACTGCAACATGAGGAGAATGACATTGTGTACTTATGGTGGTTAGAGGAAATATAGACATTGAAATCAAAGGCTGATCGCGAAGCAATGCTCCTGAACATCACAACAAAACTCCACAACATGATACTCATACACCGAGACAGCAGCAGGATCCCCCTGCATCTTGAACTTACTACATGGGGGAGGAAACTAGACAATGGCCCAAAGATTGGTCCCACGGTTCTCTCATCTCACTGCTGTAGAATGGGAGGTTGGGTGTGAGAAAAGCCTGTAATGGGAGAAAACAAAAAGGAAGAAACAAAGAACCTCCACCCCTCCTCGTTGTAATCATGGGAGAGTTCTTGATGTGCAAAGAACAAGAAGAGAAGGGATTGGCTTCACGCCAAAAGGACAAGGCTTCTCGCCATTGTTTTTTGTTCTTTTTTTTCAGAAATCATCATTAGCCCCCTGATTAGGGCTCCCAATCTTATTTATAGGATCATGATTTACAAATAAACCCAATAAGAAAAGTTAATAAAAGAAGCTAATCAAAAGTGCACATAACCACAAAGTTTATTCATTACATAAAAAGACAACTCCTAACTTGCAAAACTTGTATGCCAAAGAAATCAATCTTGGTAACGTCTATTTGACTTGCGGTGTCCTCAACTTCTCCGTATCTCGAGATCTCCATCAACTCTCCCTAATTTGGAAATGTTCGTATATGGCGAAACAAAATTGTGGTACCTCCTATACAAGTCAAAGTCAATCCTCTAAAACTCATCATTAGTGATCCAAGAGTAGTCTGATGCAGGTCGTCCCTTCCATTGAACCAAAAAAATTGGATAACCACCATTTGATGTTGCCACTGCTTGGTCATCCAGCACATCCTCAATCTCATCATGTCCAAGCGGTGTAGGGTTAAAGGTAGTGGAGTGAATAGAGTGGTAGCAGGTGAAGGAGAGTAAGGTTGTGGTAGAGAAATAGAAAAATTGATAAGTAGACAATGGCAAGGAATGGAAGGTGGATCAATGGACTCTTTGAAGGGTACCAAGTCTTCCAAATTAAAAACTGGGCTAAATTCCCAAATATACGTTAGTCCCACTCCCCTCACTATTTTGAATGGACCCAAACTCCAGGAAAGTAGTTTCCTCTGCACGCCCCTGTGAAATCTCTCAGGCCCCACCCTCACCATTTGCATATCTTCCTTAGAAAATTCTCAAAATCTATGATGAACATCTACGGCTAACTTATATTGCATGTTACTTAAATTAATTTTCCTACGAATTTCAGCATACAAATCATGAATGTGTTGTGCACAGGACTCTGCAAATTCAAAGGGACAAGACTTCGTGGGGAGAGGAATAAGATCTAAAAGCCTCCTCGATCGACAACCTATATCTATCTCGAAAGAACGCTGGCAGGCAGACCAATTGACAAAATCTTTATGTGTTAGCCAAAGGTAAGACCAAGTCCCAATCTCCTAGATGCTCCCCAACTAGATGCCAAAATAAATCCTCAAGACTCCTATTGATAACCTCCATTTGACCATCAATTTGGGGATGATAGGCAGATGAAAAATGAAGATTGGTGCCCAACATTTTTCAAAATATTTTCTAAAAATAATTGGCAAATTACATATCATAGTCAGATAGTATAATTTTTGGAAGGCCATATAATTTGACAATGTCTTTCATAAAAAGCTTTGGAACTTGGGAGGCAAATGCTATCTTGTTAGAGGGGATGAAGTGTGTCATCTTGAAAAATCGATCCACTACAACAAAAATAGAATCATGACCCTTGACAATTCGAGTAAAACTCAAGACAAAGTCCATGTTAATGTTCTGCCAAGACTCATGTGGAACATGGAGGGTGTATACAACCCAGTGTTTTGCTTTCATTACTTTGCAAGTTGGCAAGTTTTACATAGGCTGACAATCCTAACAATGTTCCTCTTCAAGCTAGGCCAACAGACCCTATCCTCTACCATGGCAATAGTCTTATCTCACATGAATGTCCTGAGCTGCCATACCACTAGTATGCAACTCCCAAATGACAAAATCCCTTAGGAGTCAACAGACAACCAAAACCTCTTAAACAAATAACCATCTTAAAGTAGATAGCCTACACTAGACATGAAATGCCCCTCAGATAACTGTGTAGACCTCTCGAAATCCTAACACATCACATATTGCTCCTTAATTGCCTCAAAACCCACCACATTCATATTTAGGGTTTGCAAAAGAGCATTGTGATGACTCAATGCATCAGCATGTTTGTTGTCCATCTCAACTTTATGTTCGAGGACAAATGTGTATTATTGGAGGAGCTCAACCCATTTGGCATGTCAAGGCCTTAACTTCTTTTGAGAATTTAAATACTTGAGAGACTGATAGATCAGAATTCATGTGGGAGATGTGACAAAATTTTACTGTTGGCTGTCAACCTAACGCAAACCCTCCTCCTTTCTCATCCGGGCTTGGGACCGACCATGGCAGAGTTCGAACTATTGCTGGAGAGACTGGTGAATTTCCAGTTTCTATAGGTTTACATCAAGGTTCTGCACTAAGTCCATATTTCTTTACTTTAATTATGGATGAAGTAACAAAATAATTACATGAGGATATCCCTTGGTATATGTTATTTGTAGATGATATTGTCTTAATTGATGAGAGTATTAATGCTTTGAATGCTAAGTTAGAGCGTTGGAGACTTGCCTTGGAGTTTAAATGTTTTAAAATTAGTAAGAGTAAGTTAGAGTTTATGCATTATAATTTTAGTAATGGGAGAGTGGTACAGGAAGACATGATTTTAATTGATGGGCATAACATTCCGAACAGTAGCTTTCGATACTTAGGATCTATCATACAAGAGAATGGAGAGATTTATAACGACGTTACACATAAAATTAAGGCAGGTTGGTTAAGATGGAGAAGCGCGTCAGGAGTCCTCTGTGATCATCGTATGCCTGTGAAACTCAAAGGGAGGTTTTATAAAACAGCTGTGAGACCTGTTCTGTTATATGGTACCGAGTGTTGGGCAATACGAAAGGAACACATTCACAAAATGTGTGTAGCAGAGATGAAGATGTTGAGATGGATGTGTAGCAAGACTAAGAAAGACAAGATTAGGAATGAGCGCATCCGTAAGGACTTAGGGATAGCTCCAATTGATAGTAAAATGAGATAAAATAGACTCAGATGATTTGGTCATGTGCTTCGTCGCCCTAACTCAGCGCCGGTTAAAAGATGTGACCGAATCTTAGTGGATGCTAGTAAAAGAGCTCGGGGAAGACCTAAAATGAGATGGTGCGATGTTATTAGGAAGAACATTAGTTTCTTGGATTTAAATATGAATATAGCACTTGATAGAAATCTTTAGCGGAACATGATTCATGTAGCCGACCCCAAATAATTGGGATAAGGCTCTGATGATGATGATGATGATGATGATGAGAGACTGATAGTCATCATACAAGACAAACTTATGCGGAAACAAATAATGACATCAATAGCACAAAGTCCGCACCACCACATAGAATTCCTTACCATAAGTAGAATATCGTTGTTTTGCACCATTCAATTTTGAACTGAAAAAAGTAACATCATACCCTTTTTGACTAAGTACCCAAGCCCTAAGGCGCCACAAGTTGCTTTGAAGACTTTAGAAAAGTCAGGGAGATGTAAGATAGGAGACTCCGTCATCCTCTCTTTCAACTTGACAAAATCCCTCGAAGCAGCCTTCATCCACACAAACTCCATGTTTTAATGGAGTCAGTGATGGGAGTTGTGATGGTGCTAAAACCCTTGATGAACTAAAGATAGAAAGTGCTAAGATTATGAAAACTATGAACCTCTTGAAATTGGTTGGTTCAGGCCACTTCCTAATTGCCCTAACTTTCTCAAGGTCAGTAAACACTCCTTCTGACGATACTACAAACTAGAGAAACATAACTCCAAAGCTCATGAACACACATTTCTTCAAATTGACATACAACCTCTCTTGTCTTAATATGATAAATACCCTCATCAAATGTGATCGTCTCGGGTCCTACTATAGATCATGATATCGTCAAAATACACTACCAGAAATTGTCCAATGAATGGCTTTAGCACCTAATTCATAACATGCATAAAGGTGCTAAGTACATTAGTCAAAATGACCAGCCACTTATAAGACCATCGGTCATCTTAAAAGCAATCTTCCATTCATCATCAGGGCGAATACAGATCTGATGATACTTACTCCTAAAATTAATCTTGGAAAATATTGTCACCCCAACCATCATGTCAAGCATATCAACAAGTCTCAATATGGGATACTGATATTTGACAATGATTTTAATGATTACTCGACTATCAATGCACATTTTCCAGCTGCCATCCTCCTTGGGAGTGAGTAACATTCTACAAAGAGTAAGACTTTCTCTGAGAAAGCCTTTTCTCAGTCAATCACCCACCCGCCTTCCCATCAGATCTGCATTCACCCTGGTGATGAATGAATGACTACTTTTAAAACAAAGGATGGCCTTTATAAGTGGTTGGCCATGCCTTTCAGTTTGACCAATACACTTAGAACCTTTATATGTGTTATGAATCATGTGCTAAAGCCATTCATTGGACAGTTTCTAATAGTATATTTTGACGACATCATAATTCACAGTAGGACCGAGATGATCACCTACATCATTTGAGAAAGATATTTATGGTATTAAGGCATGAAAGACTATATGTCAATCTGAAGAAGTGTGTGTTCATGAGCTTTCAAGTTATCTTTCTTGGGTTTGTAGTATCATCAGAAGGAGTGTTTATTGACCTTGAGAAAAATAGGGCAATTCGGAAATGGCCTGAACCAACCAAAATTCAAGAGGTTCATAGTTTTCATGGTCTAATCAGTTTCCATCATTGGTTCATCAAGGGTTTTAGCACTATCACAGCTCCCATCATTGACTACATTAAGAAAGTGGAGTTTGTGTTGAAAAATATTGCTTTAAGGGCTTTTGCCAGGTTGAAAGAGAGGATGACAAAGACTATTGTCTTGCGTCTCCCTAACTTTTTCAAAGTCTTCAAAGTATCTTGTGGCGCCTCAAGGATTGGGTCCTCGTCAGAAAGGGTATCTTGCTACATTTTTCAGTGAAAAATTGAATGATGCAAAGTAACGATATTCCACCTATGATAAAGAATTCTATGCGGTGGTGCAATCCTTATGCTATTGATACTATTATTTGTTTCTGCATGAGTTTGTCTTGTACAGTGACCATCAATCCCTCGAGTATTTAAATTCTCATAAGAAGTTAGGGCTCCAACATGCCAAGTGGGTTAACCTCCTCCAAGAATACACCTTTGTCCTCAAACATAAAGTTAAGGTGGACAACAAACCTACTGATGGATTAAGTCGTCGCATTATTTTTTTGCAAACCTTAAATATGAATGTGGTGAGTTTTGAGGCAATTAAGGACTAAACTGCGACGTGTCAGGATTTTGGAGAGGTCTATACGCAGTTATCTGAGAGGCATTTCATGTTTAGAGTAGGCTATCTACTTCATGATGATTATATGTTTAAGAGTTTCAATTGTGTTTGCCTAGTACTTCTCTAATGGAATTTGTTATTTGGGAGTTGCATATTAGTGGAAGCTCAGGACATTTCAGGCGAGATAAGACTATTGCCATGGTAGAGGATAGACTCTGTTGGCCTATGTAAAACTTGCCAACTTGCAAAGTAACAAAAATAAAGCACTGGCCTATATACACCCCTTCCTATCCTACATGAGCCATGGTAAAACATTAACATGGACTTTGCCTTTAGTGTTTCTCAAGCTGTCAAGGTTATGATTCTATTTTTGTTGTAGTGTGTAGAGGGGGAAAAATGGTTCCTAGTCCTCGTACCACACTTTTAAGATTTGTTTGTTTGGGGAAGAGCGAACGGTCACCCGAGGAAACCTGCAAGCACTAGAGAAACGATGTCAGAAGGAGCCCTGGGTGTGACCCCAGGAGACAACCCTCCGATGCTTAAGTCAGAACCGTCCTGGGGAATAAATAGAGAACTGACTGGACAGGGAAGAAGAGAGGAGGAGAGTTGAGAGCCTGTATCCCAGAGAGGATGCTTGGAGAGTGCTCGGAGAAGTTCGAGATTACTCGGCCTCTGCACCTTACTCGGAGAGAATGCTCGAAGGATGCTCGGAAAGCACTTCTGGAGGGTGTCGGTAGACCTGGAGAGCACTTCTGGGGAGTGCTCAGTAGGCTTGGAGAGCACTTGGTAGGCCTGGAGAGCACTTCTAGAGAGTGCTCGGTAGGCCTGGAAAGCACTTCTGGGGAGTGCTTGGTAAGCCTGGAGAGCACTTGATTGGCTCGGAGAACACTTCTGGGGAGTGCTTAGTAGGCTTGGTGCGCACTTGGTAGGCCTGGAGAACACTTCTGGGGAGTGCTTGGTAGGCTTGGAGGGCACTTGGTAGGCCTAGAGAACACTTCTAGGGAGTGCTTGGTAGACCTGGAGAGCACTTCTAGGGAGTGCTCGGAGAGGTAGGGGGAGAAGAACCACAAAGGGACCTCCCAGACCCTACTCCCCTAATGGATATTCCTTCTGCCAGAGAGCTCCTCTATCCTCCTTGGGGTGGGGCTCTGTTGGCACGAGTAGACTCTACTCTCTCTACGTGTCTCTGTCTGTGTAGTTGTGTCGCAATCCCTCCTCCTTCCTCCTTGGCGTAGAGCTCAACTAGCACGAAGATGCCTCTCTCTCTCTCTCTCTGTGTGTGTCTTTGCAAGACTATGCCTATCAAGGTGCCTCTGTCGGTGTTCTTCTCTCCCTTCTGGGTCCGGTGGGGACCTATTTATATAGACCTTGGTAGTGCTGGTTATTCCTCGGTTGGAAAATGACGTAGATTGCGGAGTGACGTTTCCTTGATCGTGGGGGTTGTCTGTTGTTCGTTTGCCCGTTCCCGGAAGGGAGGCTTCGTGGCGAGAATCTCGGCGGCGTGGGCATGACCTAGTCTGCGCTGGGGAAAGTCCTGTGATGACCGTGGCAACGCTCGTCTGTTCGCGAGTTCTGCGACGTTCGGATCTTGTGCGCACAGTAATTTCACATGTGGGCTGGCGGTCCTTCGTAGGCTCGGCCGAACCGAGCCGCGTTAGGCATGGCGATATTGGGCCGTACTGGACCTGGCGAATTTTACCCTTCTCATAGTGGATCGATTTTCCAAGATGACACAATTCATCCCATGTAACAAGATAGTTGATGCCTCCCATGTCCCAAAACTTTTTATGAGAGAGATTGTCAAATTATATGGTCTTCTAAAAATCATATTGTCCGACTATGATGTGAAATTTGTTAATTATTTTTGGAAAACATTGTGAAAAACGTTGGGCACCAATCTTCATTTTTCATCTGCCTATCATCCCCAAATTGATGGTCAAATGGAGACTGTCAATAGGAGTCTTGGGGATTTATTTTGGTGTCTAGTTAGGGAGCATCCGGGAGGTTGGGACTTGGTCTTACCTATAGCTAAGTTCGCATATATTGATTATGTCAATTGGTCCGCTAGTCGGAGTTCTTTCGAGATAGATATAGGTTGCCAATCGAGGAGGCCTTTAGATCTTATTTCTCTCCCTATAGAGTCTTGTCCCTTAAATATTGTAGAGTCATTTGCGCATTACATTCATGATTTGCATGCAGAAATTTAATTGAGTAACATGCAATATAAGTCAGTTGCAGATGTTCATCGTACATTTCAAGATGTTTCTAAGAGATATATGGTGAGGGTGAGGCCTGAGAGATTTCCCAAAAGCAGATAGAGGAAGCTACTTCCCCAAAGTTCGAGTCCATTCAAAATACTGAGAGTAGGGACTAATGTATATGTGGAGGAGGACTTCATGTCCTTCAAAGAGTCCATTGATCGGCCTTCCATTCCCTGCCAAAATTCACTTGTCAATCCTTCTATTTCCCTACCACAACCTTACTCTCCCCACATGCTACCACTCCACCACCTTTACCCCCTACATCTCTATGGCATGATGAGATTGAGGATGTGTTGGATGACCAATGGCAACATCAAATGGTGGTTATCAAAGATATTTGGTTCGATGCAAAGAACGACTCACATCAGAATGCTCTTGGATCACTAATGGTGAGTTTCATAGGATTGACCAGACTTGTATGAGAGGTACCACAATTTTGTTTCACCAAAGGCATACATTTCCAAACTAAGAAGAGTTGATGGAGATCTCAAGACACGAAGAAGCTGAAGACAACGCAAGTCGAACAGACGCTATCAAGATTGATTTCTTTGGCATGCAAGTTTAGCTAGTTAGGAGTTGGTTTTTTATGTAATAAATATACTTTGTGTGGTTGTGTACAGTTTTTTTACTTTTTATTAACTTTTCTTATTGGGTTTATTTGTAAACTTTATTCTATGAATAAAAATGGAAGCCCTAGTCAGGGGGTTGACAGATTTGGATAAAAGAGAATAATAGAAAACAACGCCTGACGCAATGGCAAGAAGTCTTCTCCTTCTGGTGTGAAGCCAATCCCTTCTCTTCCTCCTCTTCTTGTTCTTTGCACATCAGGAGCCCTCCTGTAATTACAACAAGAAGGGGTGGAGGTTCTTTGTCATTTCCTCATTTTTTTGCCATTACAAGTTGTTCTCACACCCAACCTCCCATGCTACGGCAGTGAAATGAGAGAACCGTGGAACCACCCTTTAGACAGAGATCCGGTTACCTCCCCCATGTAGTAAGTTCAAGATCCATGAGGATCCCGCTGTTGTTTCGATATACATGTGGACCCATGGTGGAGTTTTGCTACAATGTTCAGGAATGTGGTTCGTGGTCAACCTCTAAGTTTGATGTTTATATTTTCAATAACCACCATAAATACACAATCTCATTCTCCTTATTCTGTGGTTTTGTCGGTTGAATCTATCCTTTCTTATTTTATTTAACTAATTTGTTGGGCATAAGGACAACAGTGTGTTAGGGGTATTTTTCATGATGCCATTAATTAGTGAGTGATTGAAGAGTGAGAACATTTCTAAATCTACTATAACTCTGTTGGTTGGACTGTGTTGCATGTGATCAAAGGACACTTGTGAAAATTGTATGCTTAGGTGTAGTTCGTCGTCCCATCCTGCATCACCATGGGTCATCAAAAAAGACATATATACTACACTTCTGCATCAACAATCCGATATAAATACCCGGGATTTGTTTTCTACAGTGCATTTTCAGAAATTGGTAGGATTGTGTCCCGCTGGGTGCACAGTCCTGAGGACAGCGAGAGAGCTCCAAAATCCAAATACAACGTTACAAAGAAAACCACCCAAACGTCCCAAACCCAACATTACAAGAGACGCAAGAAATAATCTTTTGATTCCCCAAGGTAAGAACTAGCTTGTTGCCCTGGGATTCCAGCCCCATTTGTCCAAAGAGAGGGGGAATAGAAGAGACAGCAAATACCTGTTTTCCTATGTCTGCAGTTGTGTCCACTCCATGAAAGATCCGAGGGGAAGAGAAGCCCTTGGTAACTAGCCGTTTGGCTTCGAGTAGGCGCAGAGTGTAGATTGTGGAGGAACCCGGCAGGACTCAACCCCGCGACGGGAGCACCAGTTCTCGGGCGAGAGTCGCGAACGCGAGACCTGAGAGGAAGAGCGGACAAAATTCTGCGATATTTTTCTGGATTGGTTTCGGGCCTTCGGCAGTGCCTAGTTTAAAGTGATCGACTCATGGGCTTGGGCGGTGTTTGCATTCTCAAACCATTCAAAACTCACCGGAAGGAAAAATCATGAAAAAATATTTTATCTACAAGGAAAATATACATTTATAAATTTTATAAGAAAATAAATAGTGAACAAAAATATATGTTTGCATTTTCATATTAAAAATATCTACATGCTATCAAATTATTTACACGTGACATAATACGATAAAACTCTCTTATTTAAGAGTTTTTTTGTACGAAAATTATTGTTAGAGGTGAATTTATAAAAAAATTATTCTTATAAATACATTAGAAGACATGTAAATTTGAATTATATAAAAATATCATATTTATTTATAAATATATCTCTTATTTTTGTCAAAAACTTACAAAAAAATATGTTTAAATTATATATGTATTATTTAAATTAATCCAGTGATATATCTGTTAATGTATTTCTATGAATGATTTTATATAAATTCATCTCTAATAATAATTTTCATGTAAAAAATCCTTCTAGATAATAGGGGCAAGAGAGAGAGAATATAGGTGAGATTTTTTCCATAAACTATTTTCCTAGAGGGAGAGGGAGAGAAATAAACTGTAAAGAAATAAAGAATATTTTAAAAATCTAAGAAATATTTTCCCAACTAATATTTTTCTGGTGTTTGCAAAACATGTATAAATTAGTTATGAAAGTATTTTCACGAGAAAAAAATGAGAATGCAAACACCCCCATAGCCATTAGTGATTTAAAAACTGAAATGTTTTAAAAATAAGAAAAATTATTGATATATCCTTAAAATATTTTAAAATTATCCATATACCTCCACCTTTATCGTATTTATTATAGAGATTTATACATATTAGTCCCCACAAACTTAGTGAATTACCGATTAGTCTCCCAAATCTGACTATTATTTTAATAATCCCTATAATCATTAATATTTTACAAATGGATCCCCGTGGTTTATTTTCGTCCCAAAGAAAGAATATTATGTAGGATATTCTATCAAATATATCAAAAAAATACTAAAATAACCCTATTGACCGTGGACTATCTCTCTAGGTCGGAGGCCAGGGGACCGGAGGGGGGGCGGTCCACCGGAGGGGGATGGGATCCTAGGGGGAGGGGGGAGGGGGAGCCGGAGGGGCACACGGGAAGGGGAGGGGGACCGGACGAGGGTCGGAGGTGGAGGGGGACCGGAGGGGGGGTCGGAGGTGGAGGAGGAGGGGTATCAGAGGTGCCGGGGGTGTCCATGTACCGAAGGTGGAGGGGGAGGGGGATCGGAGGAGGTTGGAGGGGGAGGGGGAGGTGAACCGGAGGGGGGTCAGAGGGGGAGGGGGATCAGAGGATGTTGGAGGGGAAGGGGGGAGGTGAACCAGAGGGGGGTCGGAGGGGGAGGGGGATTAGAGGAGGCCGGAGGGGGAGGGGGGATGTGACGACCCGGGATCCGAGTGCCGGAAAGGAACCGGCGTGTCTCGAATCTCAGCTCGCCAACCCACGAGCCCGAAGACTCGGAAGGGTAGAAAGGGATGGTGTGGGAGTACAAGAGAAGCTGAAACAACCGCAGAGATAGCACAATAATCTAAAATAAAATACACAGAATAATATAAATAAATTAAACTGCTACAAGGTCCAGTGTATCTCATGTCCAAATGAAAGTACAGTCAACAGAAAGAAAAGTACAACTACAGGGGGCATCCTCCGGCTCTGGCAGACTGGCGACTAAACCTGGCTAGAAGAACCACGCTGAAACTCGGCCGTACCTGTAACGACCCGAGAATCCGATTACCGGGAAGGCCCGATAACCCGAGACTCGCACCGCCACCCACGAGTCCGAAGACTCGGAAGGGTTAGAAGGATGGTGTGGAAACTACACAAGTATCACAAGTAATTGTAGAAATTAAACAGTTATAATATTAAGCAGGAAATAAATTAGCATTTTACATGGTCCACAAAATAACAACAGTAGTCCACAACTAGTACAGAGACAAGAAAGAAAAGTACAGCTACATGGGACATACCCCGGCTCTGACCTCTGGCACTACCTCTGGGCACCCGCACCACGCTGCACCCCAGACGCGCTCCCCCGGGGCGGCGCCTCACCTGAAACACGGTGAAAACACGCAGGGAATAAGTCTCGGAACAAGACTCAGTAGGGATCACTCGAACCTTACCTCGTAAAACGGGAAACCACTACGCTAGCGGTAGGAGAGTACCTCGGAAAGGAAAGCCATGTACTCTACACAACAAAGACCCTACGGCACGCAAACCGGCACACGTGCCACGGTGAGACAACCGAAACTCAACGGTCGACCCGGCAAACCCGAAGGTCAAAGCCACGAAACTGACAGTCTGACACTCCGTACTCGACAGGGGTACCTCCCACTAGAAGCACAGCCGGTAGCGTCCCCGGACGACTTACACCGCACCGCAGGTGAACTGCCTGACGTGGTAGCGCCTACCCAAGGCACGAACACCGCACAAGTAACCACAAACAAGTGACTAGCTGTAACGACCCGAGAATTCGATTACCGGGAAGGACCGATAACCCGAGACTCGCACCGTCACCCATGAGTCCGAAGACTCGGAAGGGTTAGAAGGATGGTGTGGAAACTATACAAGTATCACAAGTAATTGTAGAAATTAAACAGTTATAATATTAAGCAGGAAATAAATTAGCATTTTACATGGTCCACAAAATAACAACAGTAGTCCATGACTAGTACAGAGACAAGAAAGAAAAGTACAGACACACGGGACATACCCCGGCTCTGACCTCTGGCACTACCTCTGGGCACCCGCACCACGCTGCACCCCAGACGCGCTCCCCCGGGGCGGCGCCTCACCTGAAACACGGTGAAAACACGCAGGGAATGAGTCTCAGAATAAGACTCAGTAGGGATCACTCGAATCCTATCTCGTAAAACGGGAAACCACTACGCTAGCGGTAGGAGAGTACCTCGGAAAGGAAAGCCATGTACTATACACAACAAAGACTCTACGGCACGCAAACCGGCACACGTGCCACGGTGAGACAACCGAACTCAACGGTCGACCCGACAAAACCCGAAGGTCAAAGCCACGAAACTGACAGTCTGACACTCTGTACTCGACAGGAGTACCTCCCACTAGAAGCACAGCCGGTAGCGTCCCCTGACGACTTACACCGCACCGCAGGTGAACCGCCTGACGTGGTAGCTCCTACCAAAGGCGCGAACACCGTACAAGTAACCACAAACAAGTGACTAGCTGGGGTCACGCCCGTCGACGTGGGTCCAACCGCCCCCAACCACGTGTGCACACATAGACCGCGCGTCCATGGTCTGGCCCTCTGACCGGTTTCCCCCTCAGCCGGACTCTGGCTGCAAGACGTGGGGCCCAACGGTAACCGGTCCACAAACCGTCTCTAAGGGTCAGCCCGTACACCACTCCCTGGTGCGACCAGCACACGCGTACTGGTAGGCTACGACTAGTGGAGGGTCACTGAAGGAGTAGACTCTCAAGTCACGGAAAACGACGCCCGCAGCCGACGATGCACGGGGACCACCCCACTCACCGGCCCCGTCGCACGGTGACAAAAGCCGACAACGACATCTCCCGGTACACTCTGTACGACGAGAGACACGCTGACGCAACCCGTCCCCTTGAACGGTCCACACCGGGCCGCTCAGGGATGTGCGGTCACACAGGGACCGCACAAGGGTTTGAACGGTCAGATCAGGACCGTTCCACCCAGGGTCCAAATGGCAGATGAACGGCCAACACAGGACCGTTCAAACAGATGTGTGGTCAACTCTTGACCGCACGTGGGTGAGGAACGGTCAGTTCCTGGCCTCTCGTCTCCCAACGATAAAAAGCCTGGACTGTTAGTCCTTAGCCGCACTTGGGGAAGAGCAGCTACGGCTTAGCCGTTCAGGGGTTGTGCGGTCAAGACCAGACCGCACATCCAACCATAGCACTAGGGGATGTACGGCCAGCACCTGGCCGTACAAAGGGTTATGCGGCCAGCTCCTGGCCGCACATCCCAGTGCACTGCACAACGGTCACAACCAACGGTCAAAACCCTAGGGTTGGGCGGTCTCTGTGGGGCCGCATATTAGGATATGCGGTCCCACGATAGACCGTCCAAGCCCACTGCGCGCCAAGCCCCAGCCAAAGCGCGCCGAGCCAATGAACGGTCCAAATAGGACCGCATAAGGGTTATGCGGTCACTGGTTCGACCGCACATCGCTCACCGGCGTGAAAACGGCGAACCCCGCCGGAATCGCCCAATCGGCCTCAAAACAAGCCCCATGGAGGGGGAAATGGCGAGAGAAGAACCCCCAAGCCCCCTAGCATGCTCCTACGCCCTTAAACCGCGAAATCGGGGCTCAAAACGATGGATCGGACGAACTCACCCCGCGGCATGATCAACCCTTCCCGGCTCAAAATAAACCCCTCTCGACCTCGTCTCAAGCCGAAACTCACGGGGAAGGAAGACAAGAGGCTAAGGAACGTCACCCTACTTCCGGTCCGCGATGAAACGCTCCGATCCAAGCTCGAAGCCGCGAAGAACGCCGTTAGAATCTCGCCTCCCCACGCTTCCCACGCTCGCCGTATGCCCGCACGATCACCACTACGTCACCCACGTCCTCGCGCAGTCGCACCGCCGCCGTCTGCAGCCGGAACGGGGGTCGACACGGTCGAACGGGAGAGAAGGAGAGAGAGAGGCGGCCACGGTCGCGTGAGGGAGAGAGAGGAAGGAAGAAGAAGAAAAGAGAAAAGAAAAAAAAGGAAAGAAAAGAAAATGGGAATATATAGAAAATCCGATTTTTTGGAAAAATACCAAAAAAATTAAAAAGTACATTTTCGGGATCCTCGGAACGCACCGATCGCAACGGTACCACTCATGCCCAGGTGAACGGCCCGGTCCACCCCCAACGAGCTTCCGAAGAAAAAGCCGAAACACACACCGGAAATCAGAAAACACACGCGGAAAAGTCGCGGAACGCCTCCGGACCTCCGAAACAACTCCGGATCGCGCCGACCCGAACACGAAAGATGACCGAAACAAAATTTAAGACACAACGGAGCCGGACACTCCGAAAAACCAGATCCGGGACCCACGAAGAAGGATCCGAAAGGTCCAGGATATTACAGCCCTCCCCCCTTAGGGAATTTCATCCTCGAAATTGGGAACAACCCAAGGGGAAAGAAGAGGAAGACTCACTCAAACAGGTAAGAGAACTGCTGACGCATCTCGTCCTCACGTTCCCAAGAAGCCTCACCACCAGAGTGTCGCTGCCACACCACCTTTACCAAGGGAATGACCTTGCTCCGCAGGCGCTACTCTCGCCTATCCTCCACGCGGATGGGAAACTCTGGGAGAGAAAGATATGGAGTCACCTCATGCCAAACAGAAAACTCGAGCACATGAGAGTCATCGGGCATATACTTCCGCAACATCGAGACGTGGAACACGTCATGCACCGACGCCAACTCAAGGGGTAATTGCAACCGGTAAGCAACCTCACCGATGCGCTCCAAGATCACAAAAGGACCAATGTAGCGGGGACTCAGCTTCCCACGCCGTCCAAAATGCATCACCCCCTTCATCGGAGAAACTCTCAAAAACACACGATCGCCTACGGCGAACTCGAGAGGCTGCCTCCTACGGTCAGCATAGCTCTTCTGCCGACTCTGGGCCGCCAACATGTTCTGACGAACCAAGTGCACCACATCCACGCATTGCTGCACCAACTCTGGTCCCATCACAACACGCTCACCAACCTCAAACCAATCCAGTGGAGTCCGGCAAGGACGCCCATACAGAGCCTCATAAGGAGCCATACCAATGCTCGAATGATAGCTGTTGTTATAGGCAAACTCCACCAACGGTAGGTGGTGAATCCAACTCCCCTGCCACTCCAGACAGCAGGATCTCAGCATATCCTCCAAAGTCTGGATGGTCCTCTCAGACTGACCATCAGACTGAGGATGATACGCCGAGCTAAAAGTCAACTCCGTGCCAAGAGCTCGCTGGAAACTCCTCCAGAATCCAGAAGTGAAGCGCGGATCCCGATCTGACACGATCGAAACGGGAATCCCATGCAACGGAACGATCCGCTCCACATACAAACGAGCTAACTTGGACACGCTCCAGCTGACTTTGACCGGTAACAACCGAGTCACCTTCGTCAGCCTATCCACCAGCAACCAAATACTGTCTTGCCCACCCGGGGTCCTCGGAAACCCCACCACAAAATCCGTGGTCATGTGGTCCCACTTCCACGTAGGAACATCCAAGAGCTGGAGAGTACCTCCTGGTCGCTGAGGCTCCGCTTTCACCTGCTGACAGATCAGGCACCTGGCCACAAACTCTGCGACATCTCTCTTCATGCCAGGCCACCAGAACTGCCTCCGCAAGTTCCGATACATCTTCATCGCACCCGGGTGTACGGTATACCTGCTCCCATGAGCCTTGCGCAGCACCGCACGACGAATCTGCTCCTCCGCTGGGACGTACAGCCTGCCGCGAAACCTCGCAGCACCGTCCTCGCCGAGTTCCACATCAGCCATCGCCAGAATCCGGGGCAACTCAGGGTCCGCATGCTGAGCCTCTGTCACCTGACGACGGATAGCAGGAGTGACAGTCAGACTCGCAAGCACTGCCAACCCTGGCTCCTGGGGAATCTTGAGCCTGAAGGATACTTCGGGCACTTGTTCCCAGAGCCTCCACTTCCTCAACATCAAGGCACTGACCGTGACCTTCCGACTCAGGGCATCAGCGACGACATTCATCCTGCCCTTCTGATATGACAGGGTGAAGTCATAATCCTTCATGAATTCCATCCAACGCCTTTGCCTGAGGTTCAGGTCCCTCTGCGAGAACACGTACCTCAAACTCTGATGGTCAGTGAACACCTCAAACTTCTCGCCGTACAGATAATGCCTCCAGATCTTCAGCGCGAAGATCACCACCGCTAGCTCAAGGTCATTGGTAGGGTAGTTCTCCTCGTGGGGCTTTAGCTGCCGAGATGCATAAGCCACCACTCTACCATGCTGCATCAACACAGCTCCCAATCCAACGCCGGAAGCATCTATACACACCACGAAACCTCCCGATCCAGAAGGCAAAACCAACACCGGAGCCGAGGTGAGCAATCTCTTCAGTTCCCTGAAGCTCTGCTCACACTCCTCAGACCAGACGAAAGGCACATCCTTCCGCGTGAGTCTGGTCATCGGGGCCGCAATACGAGAAAAATCCTGGATAAACCGACGATAATAGCCCGCAAGCCCCAAGAAACTCCGGATCTTTGTCACCGACCTCGGCCTTGGCCACTGCATTACTGCCTCGACCTTGGCGGGGTCTATGGAAATACCATCACCAGAAATCACGTGCCCCAGAAAGTGCACCTCGTCGAGCCAAAACTCGCACTTGCTGAGCTTCGCATACAACTGGTGATCTCGCAACGTCTGCAGCACCACACTCAAATGGTACGCGTGCTCCCCGGCAGACTGCGAATAAACAAGGATGTCATTCACGAAGATAACCACGAACTGGTCCAAATACGGATGAAACACCCTCTGCATCAAGTCCATAAAGGCTGCTGGGGCATTGGTGAGCCCGAACGGCATCACCAAAAACTCATAATGCCCGTACCTCGTACTGAATGCAGTCTTCTCCACATCGGACTCGCGAATTCTCAGCTGATAGTAACCGGACTGTAAATCAATCCGCGAGAACACTCGCGCAGATTGAAGCTGGTCGAACAGATCATCGATCCGTGGCAACGGATACTTGTTCTTAATGGTTACCTCATTCAGCTTCCGATAGTCAATGCACAGCCGCAGACTACCGTCTTTCTTCTTCACAAACAACACGGGCGCACCCCAAGGGGAAAAGCTAGGACGAACATACCCCTTGGCCAACAGCTCCTGCAACTGTGCCCTCAACTCCCTCAACTCAGCGGGGGCCATACGGTAGGGAGCCTTCGCCAAAGGTTCCGTACCAGGCACAACCTCGATCACAAAATCGATCTCCCGCTGGGGAGGTAATCCAGGCAACTCCTTGGGAAAGACGTCAGGAAACTTGCACACTATCGGAATGTCCTCGACATTCGGTTCCATCCGGTCAGACACAACCACGGACGCGAGAAAACCCTGACAACCAGAATCAAGCAACCGACGGGCTCGAATAGCAGAAATGAGGAATCGAGAAGAGGTGGAACGGATACCTTGGAAATAGAAGGTCCGCTTGCTCGGATGCTGGAAGTAGACCCTCTTCATTCCACAATCCACCACCGCTCCATGAGTCTCGAGCCAGTCCATGCCTAGAATCACATCGTAATCCCGAAGCTGCAACGCATACAACTGCCTGTCATACTCCGCCCATCGATCCAAACCGGAACCTGATCGAAGCAATACGGAGTGATCATAAAATCACCCGAAGGTAACTCCACTGCCAAATCACAGGACAACTGGGTCACCGGCTCCTCGATGCTCAACGCAAAATCCTCCGAAATAAACAAATGAGACGCGCCATAATCAAACAAAACCCGAGCCGCACAACCCAAAACCTGAACGGTACCTTCCACGAGCTGCGACGCCACTGCCTCCGCCCTGGTCATGTGCGTGATCTGGCCACGAGCTCTCTGCCTGCCTCCCACACTAGCTGACCTGGGTAGCGGCGGATACTGCTGCTGCTGCTGCTGCTGCCTCTGCTGCTGGGGAACCTGCTGCTGCGGCGGCCTCTGAGGACAGTCACGCGCCATGTGCCCTGGCTGGTCACACCAAAAATAGATAATCGGTGCCGTGCACTGTCTGCCTGGGTGGAACCCACTACATCGTGGACACGGTCCTCGCGACCCCCACTGATCCCTGACGCTGCAAGGGGGATCGACTGCTGTACACTGCCCGATGAAGCTTGCCCCTGATCCTTGGACTTCTTCTTACCGAACCCTTTCTTGAAAAACTTCTTGACCTTCGTGCCAAAGGACGCAGATCCTGTCACCGACGCTGCCTGTGCCGGCACTCCTGAACCACTCATCGCATGCTGGAAGGAACCCTGCTGCTGGGTGGCCGACTGCTGGCTGCGACCTGACAAAGACTGCCCCTGGCTGATCGGTCCTCGGGTCCTCTGCATATCCATTTCCAAGGAAGCCGCAACACGAGACGCCGTCTCTAGATCAGTGGCCCCGTTCGCGATCAGATGGTGCCTCAGCTCCTGCCTCAAGCCCTGAACAAACTGCACGGTCTTCACCCTCTCATGCTACATGATGTGAGGTGCATACCGACCCATCTCGACAAATCGGGCCCTGTACGGCAACAAGGACATGTCGCCCTGCACCAGCTCCAGAAACTCCCGCATCCGCTGCGTAGCAACAAAATCTGGACAGTACGTACGCTCGAAAGTACTGACGAAGTCGTCCCACTCGACCTGCTCAAGTGGACGAAGCTGAAAGGACGTCTTCCACTCGGAAGACCACCACTTCCGAGCCGTACCCTGCAACTGGTTATAGGCCAACACCACTCTATCCTCGGCAGCACTCTTCGCAGAACTGAACACCCGCTCCATCTCATCAAGCCAATCACGAGCCGCATCAGGGTCTGCCTGGCCGCTGAAGTAAGGTGGATGGAACTGCAGAAAGTCCCTCGCTGCTCGACCTGGCCCACCCCTAGCTGACGAGCCCTCACCAGCCTCTCCACCGAACTGCTGAGACATAAGCTGGTACATGCCACAGAAGAAATCCTCGGCCCCTGGAACCCTCGCAGTAGCCGCGGCCTCGGTAGCTCCTAGTGGCGCTCTGCTATGCTTTTCCTGGTCCCCCTGGACCCCCTGCTGGATCTCCTAACCTCCAGCCGACTGCCCCTGCTGAGAGCGAGTGCTCCGCCTCAGTGCCATACTCGCTCCTGGAGCAAAAGATAGAAAACACGGAAACGGCATGGTCAAGAAAAACACACGATGCCCGATGCCAGTGTCAATTGTACATCATTGCTGTGGACAAGTGGACCACTACACTTACCTATGATTCTCATGTAATTCCACAACCGCGCGCTGATACCAGCTGTAACGACCCGAGAATCTGATTACCGGGAAGGCCCGATAACCCGAGACTCGCACCGCCACTCACGAGTCCGAAGACTCGGAAGGGTTAGAAGGATGGTGTGGAAACTACACAAGTATCACAAGTAATTGTAGAAATTAAACAGTTATAATATTAAGCAGGAAATAAATCAGCATTTTACATGGTCCACAAAATAACAATAGTAGTCCACGACTAGTACAGAGACAAGAAAGAAAAGTACAGCTACACGGGACATACCCCGGCTCTGACCTCTGGCACTACCTCTGGGCACCAGCACCACGCTGCACCCCAGATGCGCTCCCCCGGGGCGGCGCCTCACCTGAAACACGGTGAAAACACGCAGGGAATGAGTCTCAGAATAAGACTCAGTAGGGATCACTCGAACCCTACCTCGTAAAACGGGAAACCACTACGCTAGCGGTAGGAGAGTACCTCGGAAAGGAAAGCCATGTACTCTACACAACAAAGACTCTACGGCACGTAAACCGGCACACGTGCCACGGTGAGACAACCGAACTCAACGGTCGACCCGACAAAACCCGAAGGTCAAAGCCACGAAACTGACAGTCTGACACTCTGTACTCGACAGGAGTACCTCCCACTAGAAGCACAGCCGGTAGCGTCCCCTGACGACTTACACCGCACCGCAGGTGAACCGCCTGACGTGGTAGCTCCTACCAAAGGCGCGAACACCGTACAAGTAACCACAAACAAGTGACTAGCTGGGGTCACGCCCGTCGACGTGGGTCCAACCGCCCCCAACCACGTGTGCACACACAGACCGCGCGTCCATGGTCTGGCCCTCTGACCGGTTTCCCCCTCAGCCGGACTCTGGCTGCAAGACGTGGGGCCCAACGGTAACCGGTTCACAAACCGTCTCTAAGGGTCAGCCCGTACACCACTCCCTGGTGCGACCAGCACACGCGTACTGGTAGGCTACGACTAGTGGAGGGTCACTGAAGGAGTAGACTCTCAAGTCACGGAAAACGACGCCCGCAGCCGACGATGCACGGGGACCACCCCACTCACCGGCCCCGTCGCACAGTGACAAAAGCCGACAACGACATCTCCCGGTACACTCTGTACGACGAGAGACACGCTGACGCAACCCGTCCCCTTGAACGGTCCACACCGGGCCGCTCAGGGATGTGCGGTCACACAGGGACCGCACAAGGGTTTGAACGGTCAGATCAGGACCGTTCCACCCAGGGTCCAAACGGCAGATGAACGGCCAACACAGGACCGTTCAAACAGATGTGTGGTCAACTCTTGACCGCACGTGGGTGAGGAACGGTCAGTTCCTGGCCGCTCGTCTCCCAACGATAAAAAGCTTGGACGGTTAGTCCTTAGCCGCACTTGGGGAAGAGCGGCTACGGCTTAGCCGTTTAGGGGTTGTGCGGTCAAGACCAGACCGCACATCCAACCATAGCACTAGGGGATGTACGGCCAGCACCTGGCCGTACAAAGGGTTATGCGGCCAGCTCCTGGCCGCACATCCCAGTGCACTGCACAACGGTCACAACCAACGGTCAAAAACCCTAGGGTTGGGCGGTCGCTGTGGGGCCGCACATTAGGATATGCGGTCCCACGATAGACCGTCCAAGCCCACTGCGCGCCAAGCCCCAGCCAAAGCGCGCCGAGCCGATGAACGGTCCGAACAGGACCGCATAAGGGTTATGCGGTCACTGGTTCGACCGCACATCGCTCACCGGCGTGAAAACGGCGAACCCCGCCGGAATCACCCAATCAGCCTCAAAACAAGCCCCATGGAGGGGGAAATGGCGAGAGAAGAACCCCCAAGCCCCCTAGCATGCTCCTACGCCCTTAAACCGCGAAATCGGGACTCAAAACGATGGATCGGACGAACTCACCCCGCGGCATTATCAACCCTTCCCGGCTCAAAATAAACCCCTCTCGACCTCGTCTCGAGCCGAAACTCGCGGGGAAGGAAGACAAGAGGCTAAGGAACGTCACCCTACTTCCGGTCCGTGACGAAACGCTCCGATCCAAGCTCGAAGCCGCGAAGAACGCCGTTAGAATCTCGCCTCCCCACGCTTCCCACGCTCGCCGTATGCCCGCACGATCACCACTACGTCACCCACGTCCTCGCGCAGTCGCACCGCCGCCGTCTGCAGCCGGAACGGGGGTCGGCACGGTCGAACGGGAGAGAAGGAGAGAGAGAGGCGGCCACGGTCGCGTAAGGGAGAGAGAGGAAGGAAGAAGAAGAAAAGAGAAAAGAAAGAAAAGAAAAAAAAAGAAAATGGGAATATATAGAAAATCCGATTTTTTTGGAAAAATACCGAAAAATTAAAAAGTACATTTTCGGGATCCTCGGAACGCACCGATCGCAACGGTACCACTCGTGCCCAGGTGAATGGCCCGGTCCACCCGCAACGAGCTTCCGAAGAAAAAGCCAAAACACACACCGGAAATTGGAAAACACACGCGGAAAAGCCGCGGAACGCCTCCGGGCCTCCGAAACAACTCCGGATCGCGCCGACCCGAACACGAAAGATGACCGAAACAAAATTTCGGACACAACGGAGCCGGACACTTCGAAAAACCAGATTCAGGACCCACGAAGAAGGATCCGAAAGGTCTGGGATATTACACTAGCTGGGGTCACGCCCGTCGACGTGGGTCCAACCGCCCCCAACCACGTGTGCACACACAGACCGCGCGTCCCTGGTCTGGCCCTCTGACCGGTTTCCCCCTCAGCCGGACTCTGGCTGTAAGACATGGGGCCCAACGGTAACCGGTCCACAAACCGTCTCTAAGGGTCAGCCCGTACACCACTCCCTGGTGCGACCAACACACGCGTACTGGTAGGCTACGACTAGTGGAGGGTCACTGAAGGAGTAGACTCTCAAGTCACGGAAACGATGCCCGCATCCGACGACGCACGGGGACCACCCCACGCACCAGCCCCATCGCATGGTGGCCAAAGCCGGACTAAAAATGGGGTTGCAGCCCTCTCGGGGCAACCAGGTGCCTGACGGTCCACCCCTGGACCGTCACGGGCAAGTGACGGTCTAGGCAGGACCGTCACAGGAAGCCTGACGATCCTACGCAGGCCGTCACTCTCTCAGCGCAAAGCGGAGTGTAACGCGCCTGCCCTGGCGCGTTACAAACTATGACGCCCCCACGCAGGCGCGTTACATCATGTAACGGTCCCTGGAAGGACCGTTACACGCACCCGACGGCGAAAACGGCAGAACCGCCCAAGAACTTCGACCACGCCCCCGTGCCTCCACCGGAGAGGGGGAAATCAAAGGGGAAGACCCCTAGGGACCCCTAGCATGCATCTAAGCCACCAAAACGCGAAATCACGGGTTAAATCCATAGATCGGGCGAGCTCTCCCCAAATCATGGAAAACCCCAACCCCGCTCAATCACGCCCCTCTCGGCCTCCCCTCGGCCTATAAACCACGGAAATGAACGGCGGGGAGCTAGGGAACGTCACCCTACCTCAATGGAGCGAATGCTCCGCTGGATCGTCCCCGATCGCAAGAAACTGCTTTGAAAACCCTCGTTCTTCCTTGAGCTCCCACGACCCACGAACGGCTCCACGATCACCTCGTCGCCGCCGTCGTCCCCACGCCGTCGACCCGTGCCGTCTGCAGTCGGAGGGGACACCGTCGCGGTCTCGCCGGATGAAGAAGAGAGGAAGAGGGGGGCGGTGCTCACGGTGGGGGAGAAAGGAGGAAGAAGAAGAAGAAGGTGGGGGAGAGAGAGAAAATAGGGGGGGGGGGTATTTATAGGAAAATCTGAAAAATCCAAAAAATATCAAAAAATAGAAAATTACATTTCTAGAATCCTCGGGACGCACCGATCGCATCAGTACCACTCGTGCTCAGGTGAACGACTTGGTTCACCCGCAGCGAGGTTCCGAAGGAATTGCCGAAACACACACCGGAAATCGGAAAACACGCGAGAAAAAGCTACGGAACGCCTCCGGGCCACCGAAACAACTCCGGATCTCGCCGATCCGAACACGAAAGATGACCGAAATGAAATTTCGGACACAACGGAGCTGGACACTCCGAAAAACCAGATCCGGGACTCACGAAGAAGGATCCGAATGGTCCGAGATATTACAGTACCTCTCGAAGACCCCGCCTCACCTAAAAAGCAGGGGTGAGCCTCATTTCATTGGCCCAGTAGAGATCTCGCGAATCCCCACCTCGTGCGGAAACCAAGGCAGGAAAGCAAGAAAGCAGAAAAGTAACCCTACCTAACATGAGTACGGTAGAACCAACAAGCTAAAGTAAATAAGCGGAAAAGTCGTCTACTCTAATAGTACGTACTACCGAACCTCGGTCCAATAAAACTCGAGTCCACACCTGCCAGCGAATAGGAGCACTAACCACTTGAAGAACGATCGGAAGCGTCTCCTGACGTCTTACACCGTGTCACAAGTGTCTAGCTACAACGCCCCGGGCGTGAGACTCAGACACGCAACAAGTACCACGACAAGGACTAGCTGGGGTCACGCTCGTCAGCGCGTGTCCTAAGCCCCCAACTACGTGTGCACACACAGACCATCTGCTCTAGGTTGGGTCCTCTAGCTGGTTTTCCCCCCATCAAACTCTGGTGGCAAAGGCAAGGGGTCCCACGGAAACCAGCCTAAAAATCGCCTCTCACGGGGTCTCGCTCTCCACCACTCCCAGGTGGGTCCGCACTCGCGTGCGCAGGAAGCTACGACTAGTGGACAGGTCACTGGAAGTAAGGATTGACTCATGGAAACCACCGTCAAAGAAACGGGACCGCACATACACGGTGTAGCATGGAGCCTGACGGTCCAACCTTGGGCCGTCACAGGTTGTGACGCACCTACACTGGAGCGCCACAAGGCTCTGACAGTCTAACCTTGGAGCGTCACAACCCGACTTGAAAACAGGCTCTGACGCACCCACCTAGGGGCGTCACAGCACCTAACGGACCAACCCTGGCGCATCAGGGGAGATGGGTTCGCCTGCTCTGACGCACCCACACAGGGGCGTTACAAGGCTGTGACGCACCAGGCATGGTGCGTCACAGGCCTTGACCCCCAATGGTCAAAAGCCAACAGTCGAAAGCCAACGGTCTGATCGTCCCTGACGGTCCAACCTAGGCGCGTCACAGCGCCCTGACGGTCTATCGTGGGACCGTCACATCCTACAGACCCCCAGCTGCCTAAAACATGGCTGTAACGCACCCACCTGGGCGCGTCACATGGTGTGACGATCACTGGAAGGACCGTCACACTGGTCCGACGGTGAAACGGCGTGAAACGCCCAAAAATTCCAACCACGCCCCCATACCTCCGTAGGAGAGGGGGAAATCAAAGGGGAAGATCCCTGGGGACCCCTAGCATGATTCTAGGCCATCAAAATGCCGAATCGCGGCTCAAATCCATAGATCGGGCGAACTCTCCCAAAAACATGATTTTGCCCTCACCTGCTCAAACACACCCCTCTCGGCTCCCATTTGGCCTACAAATCGCGGGGGATGACGGGATGAGCATAGGGATTCGTCCCCCTACCTCAATGGAGTGAATGCTCCGTCGAATCACCGCCGAAGGCAAGGAAGAAGCTTTTGAATGCCACACGCCTCGCCTCCAGCCGCGAGAAGGCCACCACCGGAACCGCCTCGCCACCGCCGTCGTCGCCACGCCGTTGCCGGAGTGAAGGAAGCCGCGTCTCAATCGTCCGGGGAAGAAGAACGGTCGTGATGGGGAGGGCGCTCTCCAACGGTTGGAAGAAGGAGGAAGAAGAAGAAGAAAAAGGTGAAAAAGAAAAGAAAGAGGTTTGGTATTTATAGAAAATCTGAAAAATCCAAAAAATATCAAAAAATAGAAAAATACACCTCCTCCATCCTTGCGACGTACTGATCGCAACGGTACCACTCGCGGGTAGATGAACGACCCGGTCCACCTGCTACAGGATTCCATAGCTGTTTCCGAGACACACATGCGGGAATCGGAAAACACGCGGAAAAAACCGCGGAACACGTTCCGAGCCTCCGAACTGACCCGAATCGCACGGATCCAAACACAAAAGATGTCCAGAACATAATTCCGAACACAACGGAGCCAAATTCACCGAAAACGCAGATCCGGATCCTAAGAAGAAGGATCCAAAAGGGTCTGGGGCACCACAGGGAAGGTGAACCGGAGGGGGGTATCAGAGGCGCAGGGGATCAGAGGAGACCGAAGGGGGAGGGGGAGGGGGGAGGAGGCCGGACAGGGAGGGGGGAGGGGGATCAGAGGAGGCCGGAGGGGGAGGGGGAGGTGAACGGGAGGAGGGTGATATTGGGATGAAGTCGCTCCTTGTGGGAGCGACTTTAACATAATCTCTCTCTCTCTCTCTCGCCGTGTCTCTCTCCACAGTCTCTCCCTCTCCCTGTCACCGTCTCTCTCTCTCCCCCACCCTCCTCCTCCCTCTCTTTATCTCCACCGTCTCTCCCTCCCTCTCCCTCTCTCTGTCACCGACCCTGCCCCTCCCTCACTGTCTCTCTCTCTCCCTCTCCCTCCCTCCCCTCCCTCTCTATCTCTCTGTTGTCTCTCTCCATCTCCCTCTCTGTCACCGTCAGAGGGGGCGCCTGTGGACACCGAAAATTGCACATCTAAAAGTCATGCTCGGCCCAGCATCGACAACGAGTGAAGAAACCCCGGAGAAATCAAGCATAAAAGGGCCCCACAGCCCGTGGGCCTCGAAGAAAATCAAATGGGCCACGGCTCATGCTCACAATGGGCTCAAAATCGCCCGTTTAGCCCTTCAGCGGCACGCCCATTTGAGGTCTCAACGGCACGCCCTGCAGGGTCCCCAGCGGCACGCTCCCTTCAACGGCACACCCTGCCGCAGCCTTCACCGGTACGGCCCCTTTGGGCGCTCGCCGGCACACCCCTATTGGGGGTTCACCGGCACACCCCCCCAAGGGGGGTTCACCGGCACACCCCCCCCAAGGGGGTTTCAACGGCACACCTCCCCTGGGGGCCTTCAACGGCACGCCTCCCCAGGGGGCCTTCAACGGCACGCCTCCCCAGGGGGCCTTCAACGGCACGCCTCCCTAGGGGGCCTTCAGCGGTACACCCCTGGGGTGGCTTCACCGGCACACCCCTTTGGGGTCTTCAGCGGCATGCCCACTGGGCTGTTCAGCGGTGCACCCCGCAGGGCCTTCAGCGGTACGCCCCAACGGGCCTTCAACGGCACGGCCCCGTGGCCCTCCAGCGGTACGCCCATTTGGGCTTCCAGCGGTGCGCCCTTTTGGCTCCCCCACGGCACGCCTTTTAACCCGCCAACGGCACAGCGGTGAATTTTCTTTCAACGTCAATGCGACGTGAAGCCCATGCCCCATACATCCTTGGCGCGCAGTGGAGCAGTCTGAGGTGGCGGCCGATCCTTGGGCCACGCAAGCCTACCCCACTGATAGCCAGGACGGAGCAGGTGAGCCACCATCATCACAGCCGGCTTCCCGCCTACGACGGTGGTGCTTGAAGTCACCGGCGGCCCAGAGTATAAAGGACGCCCGTTTTCGACAGAAGGGAGGAGGGCGAGAGGCATCCGACCAGAGGAGGAAGAAGAGAGGCAGTCGGACACACACACACAGAAGAAAGGAGGAGAAGAGAGAAGGAAAGAAGGGGTCCTCCCGGCCTGAGTTCCGTCCGACCGCCATCGGGAAGAAACAAGAGTAAGAGAGAAAGAGCTTGTTGTATCGGGGAGAGGGTTGGGAACGGTGGCCTATGTCTTAGGCCCCAATCCTTTCTTCTGTCTTGTATCTCATTCCTCCTCTTGTTCTCCATCTTGGAGTCTTTTCCTTTCACCCATGGCCTCATTTGGGCATTTTCTCTTGTAATATGCATGTAGGGATACGGTGCTTGGCATCCCACGAATAGAAACAATCGCCCTCCTTGGGGCCTTTCATGTTATTTCTATTGGTTTGATCCTCACTTCATAGTGCATGTAGTGTGTTACCCGTTTCCTCCGTTCCTTCGGTTTCTCTTGAGCCACCACATCAACGTGACGCCTCCCCTTCAAAGTCTGGCTTTGGGGGTCCTTCATTCATTTCCAATAACCCTTCCTCCTTTTTGGGACAATCTGCAAGCCCACACACACTTGACCCTTTTAATCCTTCAGCGATGCATCCCTTTGGCCCCCGAGCGGTACACCCCCAAGTGCCCTCAACGGCACACACCCAAGTGCCCTCAGCGGCACACCCCGCCTGCCCTCAGCGGCACGCCCCTTGAACCTTCAGCGGCACACCCCTGGCTGGCTCCAGTGGTACACTCTTCTGGCCTTCAGCGGTACACCTGCTGGCCAAGCCCGAGCCCGTTGTTTCCCTTCGTGTTTTCCGAGGTTCTTTAAAGGTGTTGCTCCCCCGGGGGCCCACTTCCAGTTGTCGGGTTCTGCCACTCCATGTGGGCGCGTTCCCTTTATCTCCCTTACGCCCTAGGTCAAGGGGAGATGCTGCCGAATTTTCTGTGAGGAATTAATAAATAATTAAAAGAGGCAAAAGGAAGCAATAAACAAGCAAGACAATTGACGAAGCCTTCCAACCTATCAAATCATTGCCGGCATCACGATGAGAACCGGACCGAGCTAACTAACCACCCGGCAGCCCGAGTGTCCGACCCACAAGAAAAGAGGCCGAACCAAACGAAACGAAACAAGGGGGAAGTTTGTATAAAACTCCCTACAAATCGACACAAGAAGAAAAGAAAAGCCTTAAAGCAGGTAATCAAAAACTGAGTTAACCTCCATCACTCCCTGCCCAACCCCCAGCGGCACACACACGCCCAGCCTTCAGCGGTACACTCTCTTGAGCCTTCAGCGGTACGCCCCTACAGCCCTTAGCGGTATGCCCCTGCAGCCCTCAGCGGTACGCCCTTTGCAGCCTTCAGCGGTACACTCTCTTGAGCCTTCAGCGGTACGCCCCTACAGCCCTCAGCGGTACGCCCCTACAGCCCTCAGCGGTACGCCCTTTGCAGCCTTCAGCGGTACACTCTCTTGAGCCTTCAGCGGTACGCCCCCTGTAGCCCTCAGCGGTACGCCCTTGTCAGCCCTTAGCGGTACGCCCCAGCCCTCAGCGGTACACTCCCGTTTTCCCCTTCGCCGGCACACTATACACATACACATATACAACTTGACAAGGGCATTAACAATAGCAAATAAATCAATAAAAATTACGCTAACTAAAGGACTCCGAATGCCCAATATTAATCACGATAAAAGATGTGGGAGGGGTAATAATAAATAAATAATAATAATAAGAATAATCATGAATAAAAGAAGAGAAATCATCCTGATCAAAGGCATGAACAAACGGTAAACATCAAATCAGAAATCCCAGAAGGTATAACTAAAAAAAAGCTCCAGATAAAAGACGCTAATGCCCACGCCGCAGCCCGCTCTCTCCCCGGGACCCGGGGCAAAAGGAACGACACCGCTGCCCTTTCAGGTCGAGCCCGAGTTTCGGGAATTCCCCCGATATGGCCGGGCTTTGATCTAACCTCGGGCCGACATCCTAATCGGACCGGATTTGTTTTCTCGTTCCGGATACCCTCCGAATGTTCATTAAAAATTACCGCATGCTCGGCAGACATTTGAAGGGATCTACCTCGATTTTCTCATTGTGACGCTGCCACGGACTTGTGTCCGAATACAAAAGGTCTACGAGTGGCCGACACGGCCGACAGTTTATGGCCTTAATACAACTTTCAGTGTGATCTATCCCTATCTCTCTCGCATTATTAGTGTTACTCCTTTCGGCCGCGGGGCCTCTAATTTCGGCAATTAATCAAGGGTATTCCCTCGTATGAGGGATGTAAATGACGTCGTGACCTTTATGGCGCGACGGGATTCGGTCCCGACACAAACCCCACAATCGTCTGACGATGTCAGATCGAGCGCACCATGGGCTCTTCGGAGCCCGAATAAATCGTCACCTCGGTGACTGGCACGCCCACGCACGTAATAAACCAACGAACGAATAAAACAATGGTTAAAAAAAAAAGTGCGCCCACAACTCTGGCACGTCCGGTGGGACCAATCCACCCTTCATCTCTTTGCCGAAATTAGGGGCCCCGCGGCCCCCTTCTTGTAATACTAATTGTGCTACTTTCTTAAATGCAGAAAGAAGAGAAAGGCATCATGGAGCCGACAATGGCTGTTGTCTGCAGCCCTGAGGTTGTGGAGAATCATGTGCGAGGCGGCTACCTGGCGGTGCCCCTCACTTTCGGGAGCTTCCCTCCCACCGTGGGCTTCCCCAACTTCTTGGGGGTGGCCTTCATTGACATCCTCGACGCACGAGCGCCCGAGGAGCCTCAAACCAACGCTCCCGCTCCGGGAGCCGTCGAAGCTGCCGCCGGCCGAGCTGTGGCCGAAGACAACAATGGCGTCCCCACAACGACGCTCAGCTGCAACGTGCACCACACCACCGGCCCATCCCACCAGGGGTCGACATCCCACCGGAGAAGGCTCCGGAGGAACAACACTAGCATCGGCTCAGGGCGTCGCGCCTCCAACTCCGGGAAGTCAATGACCGTCGGGGCCCTCCGAGTCTGCCTAGACGGACAGAGGTCCCAACCGGCGCCGGACCGCACCATCCCTACCATCCCAGTCCGCAACTCCTTCCACGGACTGGAGAAGCTGAAAGAGAGGGCAGTGTCCGCGACCCCAGCCGTGACACAAAAAGGGACGCCGGTTCACAGGCCGGCTAAACTGAAGCAAGTCTGGGTACCTAAGGAGGCTCAGCCCACTGCACCTGCCCAGGCAGGGCCCAGCACTTTCCGCCCCAGAAGGGCTCGACGAGATGGCAGGGTCGAGGTGATGACTCCGACTCCCCCACCGGCACCCGTCCTCGCGGGGCCGCCCGAGAAGGTCCACCGCCGTCGCCGGGGGCGTCGACACGACGTCGTCAGCCCGGCTCTCACGACCTACTCCCCTTCTGCCGCTGCCATCGACGCGCAACCCCAGGCCGCTCTCCCTGACCAGGAGTGGGAAGGGATCGAGCAGGCTATGAGGAACTACCTCCGAGGCCCGGGTAGCACTCCCGCTGGCCGCCAGAGACTACTGGGGGCAATGGCCTCCGCCTTCCAGGAAGAAAGGGGGGAACCCGCACCGAGCATGGAGTCGAGGACCCGCCTGGAGGAGCCGCGCCAGTCCCCTGTGCGGGAGGAAGCGCCGCCCCGACGGTCGGTCTTCGACAGGCTGACATTCCCAGGAGGACCGTCCCGGAGGGCGTGAAGAAGAACTAAGAGTAAGAGATGGCAGACATTCACCTGCAATATGACAGGAGTCCATGGTCGGTACGGGGCCTTACCCACCGACCCGGAAGAATTGGCTAGAATGGCCGCCAGGCCGGGACCCCTTACCAGAAGAAGGAGAGCGGCAGGCGGCACGACACCCACGGCCGCCGAAGGAACTTTACCCGAAGAGCCCCTTGCGGCCCTCACGGCCAATGTGGTTACTACCGGCGACACGAGTGGCGGACCCTCGACATCATCCGAGGACGCCCCGACCGAAGAAACAGGGGGCATGCCCAGTCTCCCCACAGCTGACCCAGCAATGCTGCTCATGATGCAACGATTCCAGCAGGAAATCGAGTCACTTAAGAAGCAGCTAAGTGAGCAGGACGCACCGCCCCCGATGTCCTGGCAGACCGAGGTTATACCCGAAGTACCCAGGGACAGGGGGCAGTCTTCAGAGGCAGCTCTTCCAGCAACCCTCAATCCTCTCGGGGGCGCGCCCCCACAGCAGACACATTATACAGTGGTGGCCCCGCCACAGGCTCCGCTCTCACAAGGGTCCCCCACGGCCCCCCGAGCAACCGTGGTAGCCACTCCGAGCGCGCAGCCCGCTCATTTCTACCCGAGCCCAGTCGACCCGGCGGCAGTCAGCCGGTTAATGCTCGAGCAGATGATAGAGATGAAGCTGGCCGAGAGGGGCGAAGGGGATCAGACGCCGTTTGACGTCTACCGGGTACCCTACCCGGCCCATTATGCTGCCAGGAAGTTGCCGGCTGGCGTCACCAAGCCGCCGAAATTTGAAAAGTTCAACGGGCAAGGATCCCCCAGGGAACATATTGCCTACTACGTAAACATCATGGGAGATTTAGCTGCTGATGAGGCCTATCTTCTGAAGTTCTTCGGATCAACACTTACCGGACTCGCTTTTGAGTGGTACTCCAGCTTGCTACCCGGGTCCGTTGCTGACTGGCCTGACATGCAGAAGAAGTTCAAGGAGAGATTTTACGTCGCTGAAAGGGAAATCACTATGGCTGAACTCTATGCCACAAAGCAAAAGAATGATGAGTCGGCCCTCGACTACATCAAAAGATGGAGAAACCTCAGCATGAGGTGTAAGCGTCCCCCGCATCAGGAGGACGCGGTGCAGATCTGCAAACAAAACTTGAAGAAAGAAATCCTAGAAAGAATGATCGGCACCGAGGTCAAAACATTCGACCGCCTGAACAATGTGGTAGCAGAGATCGAGGCGTTTCTGGCCCGATACTCCTCCACTCCAGCCATGTCAAGTCAGAGGGCCAGGCAGGCCGAGAAGAAGCCAGCGCCCCCCGAGGTGCACACACTAGACTTCCAGGCTTTTGAAAAGCAGAAAGAAAAAGCCAAGGGGGCTGCCACCCTACCTCTGCCCCGGACCACAGAACGGCGGGAGGGCCCCTCACTAAGAGAGAAGATGAGAAACAAGTTATATTCCTTCTCCCGGGACAAGTCCAAGCTCCTGTTTGAGTGGGCAACCGGCTACAATAAGATCACATTGCCAGAGCCGAAAAGGCCTGGCGACTCAAAGAAGAAGGATGACCCGCGCTTCTGCATGTACCACCGGGTGCTCGGGCATACTATTGAAGATTGCTACGTCTTCAAGGATGTTATTGAGTCCTTAATCAGGGACGGGGAGCTGGACATGGGGGAGCATAAAGTAGACCCCCCGCAGCCACACGAACTGCCCAGCATAACCTCCTCCGTCAATATGATCTCACTATATCAGGAGTTGCCAGAAGAATGGGCGGAAGCCTGTGCCCGTACCACTTATGAGACCTTTATCATGGCCCCAGCTCAAGACCAAGAAGGGTGGCAGACTATACCCAGAAAAACTAGAAAGGCGCGCGCCTCTCGACCTACCCCAGGAATTCACTCGAGGGTAGCAGCGCCCCTGCCTGCACCGCCCCCGGTAAACCCGGTTTGCCACGACACGGCCCCTCGGCTGGTCATGAGGCGGCCCACTCACAACAAGAAGAGCTCGGCCCCGTTGCGGATGTACAAGAAGACTAGCCCGCGGTTGAAAGACTCCAGGCTATTATTGACGGGCTTGAAGATTATGAGCAGCCCAAAATCCAGTCCGTCGAATTAAAACAATATGTCCCCTGGGAGGAGTTCGAGTCACTTGAGCTGGCTCCAGGAACAGAAGCTGATGCAGATAAAGAGCCTCCCCTGTGGGGTGAACCTATTCGGGAGCAGCCATCCGCTGCGGCGGGCAAGAAGAAGAAGAAGAGAAGACCCAGGGGCAAGAAGAAGAAGGAGGTCGTCTTCGCCTGCAACACCCTCTCGGCGTTGTTCGACACCGTTCTCTCCCTGGAAGAGAAAGAAGAAGAGCCACCCCATGAACCGGCAGAGGTGAGTCAAGCTGAAACATCCACCTCCCAGCACGCCACCAGGTCAGGGAGGAAGTGGGGGCGCCCTCCTCAGGGCAGCCTCAACATCATGCTCAAGGGGGAACAACCATATCAGATTCTCGACCCTGAGGTCCGAGGCACCGAGATCCCTCCCCCATCAGGTCTCTACCCCGGGGGTACCAAGAGTCAAGGCGCCCCGTCGTTCGCCGAGTTCCTGTCAGCTCGAGCAGGAAGGCGGGCGCACCCTCAGGGGTCCGCTGCGACCAGTAAAGCAAGCATTCCTCAAGCTCTACCAGCTACAGCTCCTGCCCAGCCAGAAGGAGAATTCAACGGCATCCCAGACCTCGCCGAATTCATGCGAGAAACAGAGGAAGCCCAGCAGGCCCCGCCAGCTCAACAGGCCGCAGCAGAGCCCACAAAGCAGGCATCCCTTGAGCTGGCACTCCAGCCTCAGGATGAGGGCAGACGCAGCAAGCCCGAAGAGATGAAATTGCTCAAGGTGCGGGCGGCCGAGCGAATAGTCAGACACCTCAAGAAAATCCCGACCCGGTTCACGGTGTGGGAGATGCTGTCCTTGAACGAAGAAACGCGGCAAGCCATCATCGCCGCACTCCAGACGCCAGCACACCTTGAAGCCTGTTTGGCAGAAACACCACCTGAAGTAGCAGTGGCTTTCACAGAAGATGACATGCTCCTACCGACTTGCAGCCATAACAGGCCCCTCTACATGAAAGGGCAGCTGAACGGCCAGCCTATCAACAGGGTCTTGATCGACCCAGGGGCAGCAGTAAATATACTCCCGTACCGGGTATACCAGAAGCACTACTTTGACGTACACCTGGTCGAAGTTAAAAATGTCAAGATTGCCGGCTTTAACCAGAAATGTGAGGTTCCCATGGGGGTCGCAGAGTTCAACTTGACCTTTGACGACTTCACCTCCAAAGTCCAGTTCCACGTCATCAACTCCAACACGTCCTACAAGGCGTTGCTCGGCCGGCCTTGGCTACACCAAAATAGGGTGGTGCCCTCCACCTTGCATCAATGCATCAAGTACCCCTGCGAGGGAAAGGAAGTCAGAATCTTCGCCGACCTCCACCCGTTCGAGGTGTTCGAGTGTCACCTGTCAGATGCTAATCTATACTTAGAAAAGGCGAAGCAAGCTCCTCAAGTCATCCAAGACAAGGGAAAGAAGAAAATGGAATCGGGAGGCTGGTTTCCTCCGCCGCCCCCAGGCTATGTGGCTCCCCCACATGTACCATTTATTGCACAAGAGGAAGGGGTATTTAGGGCAGCCCCTCTCCCTATCTACCCCACACCGGGGGCACCCTGCCTCGAAGACCTGCTAGAAGATGTCAGGGTCCCGCCAGGGATCGTCAAGCCGATAGCGGAAATTGAATGCCAAGCGGCTGAACAACTGAGAACCTTCAAGGTGCCTAACCCCGAGGGGCCGCCCACTATCTTCTATGTGGCCGGGGAGAAGCCGATCAAGGAAGACGACGATTGCCGATTCCCTGACGAGTTGCATGACCCGCACGTCCCCATTACGGGACTTCCCCACATGACTGACCGGGCAGCCAGAATGGTCAGGAAGCAGAAGATTCCTCCCTACCAGCCCGCCAGTCGGAAGGAAATGTTTGAAAGAATGTGGAACCCACCAAACCTGGATCGACGGTTGCTGAAAATCACCAAGCACCCCGGTCTGGGCTTTTCACTAGAAAATTACTACGAGACTGATGTCATATCGGTCTCAACATGGCCCGGCGACGATCCCGCAGAAGCTACAGATTCACGGGAAGCCTGTCGAGACGCACATCCTGCACCCCCAGTTCAGGAGGCACAAGACGAGGAGATCTTCCTTTGGAAACCTCCCCGCCGCCGTTGCATAGAGAAGACCCCCTCCTTCTCCGAAGTGTCGACCTCGAAAGGGCACACCGGCGAAACACCTTCGCCCCGGCCGGCTGGCGAAGCAAGGAGCAGCAGCATGGGCCATGCTTTCCCCTCGATACGACCCCGTCATGTACGCCTTGTACCACAGGCAGCAACGGGAGATCGAGATGCTGAAGAGGCGGCTAGCCAAGTTAACCTCGCTAATCGCCGACCTAATCCAGGGCTCCCTCCCCCCATGGGGTGGCCGGATGCCTCGGCCCCGAGGCACCAGTCCCAGCACCCCCGCTTTGTCAAGGCGGGAAATGAGAGACATGGCAAGCTCGCTGATCGAGCGGCCGACCAGGCAAGGGCTGACACTCCAAGAGAAGCTACAGAAGCCTTATTCCTTTCCGAGAGAGAAGACCCGGGGCATCTTCGACTGGGCTTGCCACTACGGCAAAGTCTCCCTTCCACGGTCCAAGAGGCCGCAAGACACCCGAAGAAGCGGGGACCCGCTATTTTGCCCTTACCACCAGATGTTGGGCCACGCCATTGAAGACTGCTATGTCTTCAAAGACATTGCCCAAGACCTCATTGACAGGGACGAGCTCAGGATGGGGGATTATGTGATAGCCCCGCCACGCCCCCATGTGGCGGACAGCCCCAGAGCAGGAGCCTACACCGTGTCCATCCACTACCAGGCCCCTGAAGATGCGGCTGCCCCGGCCCCCGTCCAAGCTATCTACGATGAGTACATAGAAGACCCCGGGGTGGCCCTGTGCCTTTCTGCACCAGCGGACCTCACAGACCCGGCGGCTGCGGTCCAAGAGGACTGCACGGCAAACCCAGCCCCCACACCCAGCCAGGAGGAGCAAGGAGACGAGGATGCCATCCTCGAGCCCGAAGACAACGAAGGCCAAGACTTCGTCGATTTGTCGCCAGCCCCGCCGGAAATTAAAAATGGCGGCCAGGCCACAGTCGACGAATTGATTGAGATCAACCTTGGCACAGAAGGCGACCCCAGGCCGACCTTTCTAAGTGCTCTCATCCCCCCTCGTGAGAGAGAACAATACATGAAGCTGCTACAAGAGTTCCGGGATTGCTTTGCGTGGAACTATAAAGAAATGCCCGGACTCAGCCCCGAGGTGACTCAACACATCCTGTCCCTTGATCCCAAGGTGGAGCCAGTGAAGCAGTCTCCCCGGCGCATGAGGCCAGAGTTAACCAGCCAGATCTGCAAGGAGGTCGACAAGCTCATAGATGTCGGCTTCGTGGCGAAAAACCAATACACCACATGGTTGGCCAACATTGTACCAGTGAAGAAGAAGAATGGACAGATCAGGATTTGCGTGGATTTCCGCGACCTGAATAAAGCCTGCCCAAAAGACGACTTCCCGGTGCCTATCACCGAAGTGATGATCGATGCAACTACTGGCCACGAGGCCTTGTCCTTTATGGATGGGTCGTCCGGCTATAACCAAATCTGGATAGCCGACCACGACCGGATTCACACCGCCTTTAGGTCACCTAAAGGATATTTCACTACAAGAGGATGCCCTTCGGCCTCAAGAATGCTGGTGCCACATATCAGCGGGCGATGACCAAGATCTTCGACGAGCTGCTATACAGCAAGGTCGAATGCTACATCGACGACCTGGTCGTCAAGACTAAAAAGAGGGATGAGCATCTGAATGACCTCAGGGTCGTCTTCCAAAGGCTCCGTCTGTACGGGCTGAAAATGAACCCCATGAAGTGCGCCTTTGGCGTGTCCAGTGGAAAGTTCCTCGGCTTCATTGTCCGACACAGAGGGATCGAGATCGACCCCTTTAAGATAAAAGCTATCCAGGAGCTGCCCCCTCCGAAGAATCTGGGAGAGCTGAGATCCCTACAGGGGCGTCTAGCTTACATCCGCAGGTTCATTTCCAACCTGTCGGGGCGCTGCCAGCCATTCCACAGACTAATGATGAAGAATGCACCTTTCAGCTGGGGTCATGAATGCCAGCACGCGTTTGACCAGTTAAAGGAGTATCTGAAGACCCCGCCTGTCCTGGGGGCACCTGTCAAAGGTAGACCGCTTATTCTCTACATAGCAGCTACTGAATATTCACTGGGGGCAATGCTCGCCCAGAACAACGATGAAGGAAAAGAGCATGCTCTCTACTACCTTAGCCGGAGACTGGTAGGGGCGGAGGCCAAGTACACTCCAATAGAGAAAGTCTGCCTTGCTTTGGTCTTCGCAGTCAAGAAGATGAGGCACTACATGTTATCCCATGAAGTCAGTCTAATATCCAGAGCTGACCCCATCAGGCACATTCTCTCCCAGCCGGTCCCGAAGGGGCGCCTTGGCAAATGGGCCGTGCTACTCATGGAGTTTGATATTACCTACGTGCCGCAGAAGGCCGTTAAGGGACAAGCCGTCGCGGATTTCTTCGCAGCACACCCCGTGCCCGAAGACTCCCCGTTGGCCACAGAGCTGCCCGAGGATGAAACACTGGAGGTATACCATATACAACAAGCCATCTGGCAGCTGTATTTTGACGGAGCCTCAAGAACAGAAACGACCCCGTCCGGACATACTAAGGTGCGGGCCGGAGCGGGCATCGTCCTCAAGTCTCCAGATGGAGAAGTGCTACACACTTCTTGTTGCATCAGCAAGCCCTGTACAAATAATGAGGCGGAGTATGAAGCTCTGATTATCGGCCTCCAGGTGGCCCTCCACATGGAGATCAAAATGCTCCAGGTATTCGGCGACTCGCTGCTAGTCGTCAAGCAGGTCCAGGGACAGTTTGATGTCCGGAAACCCGAGCTGCTCCCTTACCACGCTAAGGCGAAGGGGCTCATGGAGCGATTCTACCTCCTCGAAATAGGCCATGTGGCCCGAGGGGAGAACGCCCAGGCCGACGCCTTGGCAAAATTGGCAAGCTCATTAGCAGTGCCTCCAGATGGATCTCTCAGCATCCAAGTAATAAACCAACGCCAGATGCCCAGCATGGTAGAAGAGGAATTAGAAGAAGAAGACCTAGAGGTCACTACAGTGGAAGCCGTCAGCCTGCCCGACTGGAGAGACCCCTTGATGCAGTGGTTCAAACACCAGCGGTTGCCTGACCGAAGAGAAGAAAAGATCAAGCTAGTCAGAACCAAGGACTCTTATGAGCTCCGAAGCGGAATATTATTCCGAATCGTGGCAGATGCCAGGCGGAAGCTGCTCCTCCGATGTTTGTCCACCGAAGAAGCTTGGAGGGTCATGAAGGAGGTCCATGCCGGGACGGCGGGTGCACACCAGGCGGGACCAAAAATGAAAATTGAGATCAAGAGACTTGGCTACTATTGGCCTGCAATGTTCGACGACTGCTGCAGATATGCTAAGTCATGTCAGAAATGTCAGGAGCATGCCGCCATACCCAGAAGGCCTCCCGTGCAATTGCACCCAACGGCGCCCAGCTGGCCGTTTGCCCAATGGGGAACAGACGTTGTGGGTCCCTTACCCGCGTCTTCCACAGGATGCAAGTACATTTTGGCGGCAACCGACTACTTCTCCCGTTGGGCAGAGGCTGTAGCCTTGCGGGAGGTCACCGGAGAAATCGTGGTCAGGTTTGCCCGCCGCAACATCATATTCCGGTTTGGCGTGCCCGACCGGATTGTGTCGGACAACGGCAGCCACTTCCGTAACCAGAAGGTTTACCGGCTAGCAGAAAAATACAGAATTGACTGGAGGACATCGACTCCTTACAACCCACAAGCCAATGGGCTGGCCGAAGCTTTCAATAAGACACTCTGCACTCTCCTGGCCAAGACCGTTAGCTCTAATAAAAGGGACTGGGAAGAAAAAATGTATGAAGCGCTTTGGGCGTACCGAACTGTATACAAGACCCCAACGGGCTGCTCGCCCTTCTCTCTCGTATACGGCTCGGAAGCAATCGTCCCCGTCGAACTGGAGATACCGTCCCTCAGGGTCGCCATTCAGCAGGGGCTTGTCCCCGAAGGGCAGACCAACACCGAGCGAAGGCTCGACGAACTCTCCAGTCTGGAAGGAAAGCGGCTTCAAGCCCAACAGAATATCCAGGTCTACCAGGCCCGGATTGCACGCGCCTTTGACAAGCTCGTCAAGGAACGCGAATTCAAGAAGGGCGACCTTGTTATGGTCAAGAGAAGAGATCTCATGGCAGCCAACCCCAAGGGTAAGCTAAACGAGAACTGGCTCGGACCCTACGTAGTCCAAAAAGTCTACGAAGGTGGGGCCTATGTAATTGTCAACCACCGCGGGGAGGTTCAATTCCCGCCTCTTAATGGAAGGCACTTGAGATTGTACCACGCTCCGGCGCCCCCATTCAGGTAATAATATTACTCTTCGCCCCATTTTGGGGGCGGATTTGCGTGATTAATATCCGAATGATTTGGCCACCAGCCGGGTTTCCAAAAAAGGAAAAAAAATAGAAAGAGAAAAAGAGAAGAAACAAAAGAAAAAAAAAGAAGAAGAAGCAAAAAAAAAGAAAAAAATATAGAAAGAGAAAAAGAGAAGAAGCAAAAAGAGAAAAAAGGAAGAAGCAAAAAGAGAGAAAAAAATAGAAAGAGAAAGAAGGAAGAAGCAAAAAAAAATATATAAAAAAAGAAAAAAAAGGAAAAAAAAAAGAGAGAAAAGAAGAACCAGAAAAGGGGAACGCCCCCCATTCCCAGTCGCCGCCCCGCATCAGCGGGGGTACTAGAAGTGGGCTAAACAAACTCTTCTCTCCGTCCTCCCCGGGCGGTGGGTACCCCTTTGGCTCGGACCTCACGTCCGGGTCATTGACTGAACAAACTCTTCTCTCCGTCCTCCCCGGGCGGTGGGTACCCCTTTGGCTCGGACCTTACGTCCGGGTCATTGACTAAACAGACTCTTCTCTCCGTCCTCCCCGGGCGGTGAGTACCCCTTTGGCTCGGACCTCACGTCCGGGTCATTGACTGAACAAACTCTTCCACACCGTCCTCCCCGGGCGGTGGGTACCCCTTTGGCTCGGACCTTACGTCCGGGTCATTGACTAAACAGACTCTTCTCTCCGTCCTCCCCGGGTGGTGAGTACCCCTTTGGCTCGGACCTCACGTCCGGGTCATTGACTGAACAAACTCTTCCACACCGTCCTCCCCGGGCGGTGGGTACCCCTTTGGCTCGGACCTTACGTCCGGGTCATTGACTGAACAAACTCTTCTCTCCGTCCTCCCCGGGCGGTCATTGACTAAACAAACTCTTCTCTCCGTCCTCCCCGGGCGGTGAGTACCCCTTTGGATCGGACCTCCCGTCTCAGTCACTGACTGAATAGACCTCGTTGTCCGCCACCTCTGAACGGCGAAAGGGGTCTCTGGCCAAGTACCCCTCACTCGAGACCGGCACGCGCTTCCAATATTACGGCAAAACCAGGGAGTTGCCCGTTCAGTATGGTGGAGTGGTCCCCTCGTCCTCCCCCTGGGAAGGCGAGCACTCTCCTGTACCCTGACATGGGTTCCTGCCTGGTCCTCCCAAAGTGAATCCCTGCAAGGACTGATACCTTGCCAATGGGTCTCTACACAAAAAGGGGGGAAAGATACAAGAGCAAGGGAAGAGGAAGAAGAAAACAATATGCAAGGAAGAGAAAGAAGGGTAGGAAAGACAAATGCATATACAAAGAACGCGTGAAATCATAACTGCTTCGCTCTATTCAAAAAAGGATCAAACTACATGTGCTGTGGGGCATACCCCTGTGTTACATTCAAAAAAGGAGAAAGGAATTAAGGGATGCAACGCTTAGTCGATGTCCCTGAAGATGTCCTCGAGAGGGAGGATCCCAACGTAAGGGAAGTTCGTCATATCGCGCAGTCGGCCCCTCAATTCCTCAAGACGGGCGAGCTCCGCTTCGACGGACACCATTTCGACGTCGGCGACGGCAAGAGCTTCCCTCTCCTCCGCCACCCTCCTTTCCGCCTCGGCAAGGCCAAGTTTAGCCGCAGCGAGGTAGCCCTCCAGCTTCTCGATCCGGTTCTTGAAGGAACGGACGCTGCCTTCGCCCTCCTCAAGGCCTTTCCGTGGCGTTCTCTATTATGGCGTCGGGCCTCCAAGGTCTGCAGGTACTCGTCTGCCTGAGCGTCAAGGGCGGTACGTTCGTCGGGAGCCTGGCTCTCCAGGAACTCGCGGCGCCTGACATACTTCAGCAACAGCAGAACCCGCCGCGACCATTCCTCCAGTGGGCAGCTGAGCACTTGCAACGCCCCAGTCAACTGCGTCACTATGGTATGCACCTCCCGATACGACAGAGGAGGGTCGGCGAGGAGCATGGTCCGCAGAGTGATCAACATTTGACGGACTGGTGCTTCTGATGACATATGGCTGACTGAGGGCACGACCGGGGGAGTGAATTCCACGGTGCTGTCCACTTCTGCCCATAGGTCAGCGTCCACAGCCGCTGAAGAGGAAGGAAGGGCAAGGGTCAGACCGCCTGGGCGGTGTAGCTCAAACAGAGACCCTTGACCAGCCACTGCCTGGGGAGTGGACGAGACCATTGCCGAAGCCTCCGGTACTCCCGTTATTTGGAGCTCCTCTGCCTCCGCCTGACTCGCTGCTGCCACTCCAAGGGGCAGGGGTGTGGCTGTCGCTGCTCCGGCTAGAGGAGGGGCTTCAAGTAAGGCTGGGCCCGAAGTAGTCACCCATGAACTTCTCCTTCGCGGCTGGAACCCCTCCAGATGTGCACGGAGCCCCGCGAATATTTGTCTCAGGAACGGGTCCTCCATCTGGGCCGGCAGCTTCGGAAGAGGTGGAAGGGGGACTAATAGATGGGGAACGCTTCCTGCCTGCACGAGCGCGGCAAGGGTCTTCACCTCCGGAATAGATGCCGAAATCGGTCCCCCCGCTCGTGGCTGACTGGTAATCGGCCTCCGCTTGGCGATTGCCTTGCGGGAGCGGCCGGGCATCTTCCCGGTCGTCGGCACCACCTGCCCACGTGAAATACGGTTAGCCGCCCGTCGCCGGGAATAATTTACGCAAGGGCGAGGAGTGGGAAGAACCATGAAACCCTGCTTACCTCAGCCTTCGTAAGGACGCGGTCTGCGGGCGCAATCTCTCCTTCCTCCAGAGGCTCGGCCGCCGCTTCGGAAATATTTGAAGCCCCTGCGGCCGACTCTTGCTCAAGAGCCTCGAATAGAAGGGCTAGTTTGCCCGAGCCCACGTCGATCCCTACCTGATGGTCGATCGACGCAATTGGGGCACCCTCCTCCACAGCCTCCGGCAAGTCAAGCCCCTGAAACCCGGAATTGACAAGAAAAGGTCATTAGGTAACCAAGGAAGAGAGGAAGGAGCCGGCCCAAGCAAGCCCACACTTACGGCAGTCTTCCCCACAAAGCTCGGGGAACCAGCAAGTAAGGGGGCCCCGAAGACCGGCTCGGGCGGCCCCGATGCCCCGGACACGCCCTCGTCAGGAGCCGCTTCATCGGACGAATAATTGTAGTCTACATCTTCGCCCGACGATGACCCGACTGCCGCAGGCTCTGTCGACAAAGGGGCCTCCACTTCGAGGCCGATGGCTGGCGTGCCCTCCCCCGGGCTAGACGAGGCCGGTACGCCAGACTTCAGCTTCCTCCTCACATATAGAAGCGTCGTCGGGGGTTGCACGCGGGATCCGAATACTCCAGCGACGGCCTCTGCTGTGCCTGTCACAAAAAAAAAGAAGAAAAGAGTGGATTACCTCAAACCCAATCGGCTCTCCGAAAACAAAGAAGTCGTTTAGGCTGACAAAACAAATACCCTCTTCGGCCCCTACAGCCCTGGATGACCCACGGGCTTCCTCGACGGGCAGAGCCTCCTCGGGAGTTGCAGCCCTGCCCTCGCCCGGGATTGACATAGGCGCCGGCTCCTTTGCACCGCCCGCGGAGAAGAAACGCATCGTCGCCATACGCGAGTGTGAGGCCAACCCAGGAGGCAAATCGATCACGGACGACGCAGGCGGCCGATGAACCTCAGCAGCTCCGTAGCTCGGCCCGGTCCGGGTAGCCTCAAATTCCTCAAAAGACAGGACAGGGGCCACCGGAGGGGCTACCGTCGGAGCCAGGAATTCCTCAGCCCGCCTCCGCTTTGCCGCTTGTGGCCCGGCCACCTTGGCAGCAGCCAACGCCTCCTTAACAGGCGACTTTGCTATGGCCACGGCTTCACCCGTGTCAGGCGCGGGCACAGGAGCAGGCTCCCTCGCGTGAGGAACAGGTGTGGGCACGGGCTCTTCCACAGGAGCTGAGACACAAAAAACATTCAAGTGTTAGGGATCTGCTCCAAGATGGAAAATAAAAAGGGGGGACTTAAAAGACACGGCGATAGTCGAAGGTACTGACCGGCAGGTTGGCTGGGCTCGGGTCGGGCAACCTCGAATTCCTCAAAAGAGGGGACCCGTGGCGCCGAAGGAACGGCGGTCGGGGCCTTGGCCGCCTCTGTTTTTCTCCGCTTCGTGTCCCTCTGCTTGGCCACCTTTGCGGCGTCCACCGCTTTCTTCACGGGAGATTTTGCCCGGGGCCTCTTCGCTGCCTTGGGCAGAGGAGCCGCAGTCGGGGCTAGTGGCGCGGCTTCAAAATATGCAGGCTTCTGCACAAGCCGAAGGAGATTCCGGTACGTGGCCATTTGCGCGCTATCGGGGTGGTCTGTCAGAAAGGAAAAGAGAAAGAACAGACACGCACTCACGATTAGCATCCAACTGTCCGCAAAGGCCGCAATGATAAGAGACGAAGACAAAGGAAGAAAAAAGAGATCAAGTACCATGAGGGCCAGTATACAGTCGCAAGGTAATCGGCCAGTAGCTCAGGGATGGCTCTTTATCCCGACGCGCCGCCTCTCGAACGAGCCAGCACACATCCTCGATCTTCTGGCACCGATCCGTAAGACTGGCCAAATCCGCGTGTTTCTTCATGGAAAGGTGGCAGAAGAGGCTGAAGTGGTCTATGCCCCACCCGTCAGCGTAATAGTACGGGATGTGCAGGCGTTTGCCCAGGACGGAGGCCCTCTGGTCTTCAATCGTCAGTCCATTCACCCGGAGAAGGACATATAGCCATGTGGTGTCCTTATAGTTCTCGGGCTTCCTCTCCTCCCGCCTCATGAAAGTGCGGTATGGGCAAAGTGTATCTCTCTCCGGACGCCAGCTCTTGGCGGGAGTCCCCTCTTCCTCTATGGGGAATGGATAATTGATGAGGTCCAGACGGTCGCTCCCTACCCGGCACAGATCCCTCAGCGTCTTCTGATAGCTGTCCTTCGCCACTGGAGGCAGCTCCACTTTCGGCGTCGGCCTCCTATCCCGGGCTTCCCGACGAGCTATCATATATGTCGCCACCTCCTTCTCTTGCCTGTTCTTGAGCCGAAGAAGATGATCTGGCTCAATGTCAAGTACTGGCACCGGTTGCCGGCTAAGGAATCTCCTTTCGGCGCCATCCCAACAATCGGTCTTGTGCAACCGATAGAAAGCCGTCCGGGCATTCCACCACTTTATATAGTCTTCGGTCACTCGGGGCACGCGACCCGGGGCTGGCACCCTGAAGGAGGCAGAGTCCGCCCGGTGGAAGAAGTCCCACCAGCTTCTAGCGTGCTCGGCAACCGCACTTCCCCGGACGTTCCGCGAAGGCAAGCCGAATTGCGCATGATAAGCAGGGATATGCTGGTCATACCCGAAGTTGCGGCCAAATCGGAAGGGGTAATACGGCTCCAGCAGTACGTTGTCTCCCTTCCGGAACACCAACACGCTCGGGCGGATAGCCAGCGCCCAATCCCTCAGCTCGGGCTCCAGCAACGGGCGCACCACGTTTTCCTGGCTGATAGGGTGGACATACCTCTCCACCTGGTCATCCTTGCATTCCCTCTTATTATTCACGAGGGGGCTTGAATGTGCGGCCAGCGTCCAGAAATGAATAGTACCGGTTGCATCCCGGGGAACCGTGGTCAACCGGCCCCGAATATCATACATCCGCATGGAGGTAGAAGCCGGCTCTGCACTCGCGAACTCCAGCATCCTCGGCACCAGCCCCCAATCCTGAAGGACTCGCGGGGCGAACTCCGGAAACAGCGAACAAACCCACGCGTTGAAGAAATGCAGTGGGCACACGTACCGGGCCTGCCTCGGGAACTGGTGCGTGCTGATGTCTCCCAGGGCCTTATAAATCAAACAGAGCGCCGCCGGGCACAGAGAAAGTTTAACACCCCACGCCATCTGGCACGCCGGATAGATGGCATCTGGCCGGATCACTGTCTCGTCCCCGTACGGCATGGCAAATGAACACAGCCAGTACGTCAGATAGGCGGCACAGTGAGTCTGTGGGTCGACCCCCATCGGATTGGCCCCGTTCCGACGTCCCCTGGAGGGGATCTTCACATCATGCTTGGGCTTCGCACGTTTCTTGCGAGCAACGGCGGTGCCAACGCAGGGAAAATCTTCATACTGCTTCAGCCCATCATAGAAATATTCCAGCCATACTGCCATACGCACCCGTTTTCTGTCCCCACGGGCGGGCTGCTTCCCTTTGTGCGACAACTGGTACAGCTCCCGGTACGCCTTCATCAGGTACCGGTATGAATACCCCAGAGAATAATAGCCGTCCCCGTTAGTCTCGTCCTTGATCAAGTCCGGGAGGCATACTTCCTCATAAGGCTCCCCGTCAATGGGCAAGCCGCTCAGCTGGCTTAGGCTCCACAAATCAAGTGAAGCCTCCCCCTCAGCCGTGTAGAAGGTATTGGTCTCCGCGCTGAATACCTCTATCATGCCGCAACAGAGACCCTTGGAGATGGGATAACCATACCGGGAGGCGTACACGCTGTGGTAGATGCCAACCCGGACCAGCAACGGGGCGTAGTTGAACAGTACATATTCAGTGAACTCCACCGCCCCTTCTCGGAAGCTGTGGGCGTCTTGAAGCTTCAGTTCCCCAAACCAGCCCAGTGATAGTTCGTACTTGAACCTGATGGCCAAACAGTCCAATATGAACGGCTCCTCCCTATAACCCCATTTTAGGGGAGCCAGGAATAAGCCAAATCGGGGCGACTCGCCATGCACCTTCCCCGCAGACATGTCCCACCTTGCTGGTGTGAATTGAGGGGCTCGCACTAATTTGTCTTCAGCCGGCAGCACTCCCTCAATACCCAAGACCGGCTTCCATTCCCGGGCTTCTCCCACCAGATACATCGGAATGCTCCTGGGGACGCTGTACAATAGACTGTCCCGGGCATGCAGGATGGCCCGCTCGACGGCTTTTATAGTGCGAAAGTCTCGCCCCTCTCGGGAGCGCAGGTGCTTCAGGAATCGAACAAGGTGCCTATCCTTCGGGAAGTCTTTCCTGTACTCCCCGGTGGCCCGGTCAAAAGTGAAGCCGCTGTCAACTCTGGTGAGCCGGCCGAAGTCCATGCTCTCCCGGTCGGACCCCGACGACTCAGCCAAGGCAGCTATCTCCCCATGTTCACGGTCCAGGTCTTCCACGTTGAGCCATGTCACTGCCGGCACTGGACCCCGCGGAATGAGGTCGGCCCCGATAGCAGCAGCGGGGGCGGGAGAACCACTTGGAGCAGCCATATCTCTGCAAAGATATGCAAAGAAGAAGGTCAGAACAAATCACAAGCAAAAGGACTGCAAAGAAACTGTACTACAAGTCAAATGAATAAAATATTGCCAATTTCTGATGAAATTTCGGCAGAGTTTCCCCTAGGCCAGAGGCGTAAGGGAAAACACGGGTGCGCGTCCACAAGGAGTGACGGCCCCAACAAAGCATGGTGGGCCCCGAGAGGCAACACCAGAAGTTCGCCGGTTGAAGGAGTCTTCTCCCTTAAGCTAAGGTCCCCACATACTGCCCGGTGCCCTTCCACGGCACACCCTGGTGCCCCCCTCGCCGGCACAGCCCATTAAGGCTTCCCCGGCACACCCTGCAGTGCCTTCCCCGGCACACCCCACGCAGGAGTTCGCCGGCACGCTCCCAGGCGCTCCGCGCGCCCTCACCGGCACACCCGCGCTTGCCTTCCCCGGCACAGCCCCCTCGAGCTCCCCCGGCACGCTTGTGTCCTTCGTTGCCCGGCACGCCCTGGAGTTGCTCTCCCCGGCACGCTCCGAGCGCCTTCCCCGGTACGCCCCCGGTGCCTGCCCCGACACACTCGTGCCCCGTGCTCCCCGGCACACTCCGAAGGCCGCCTTCACCGGCACGCTGTTAGCTGCCCTTCCCCGGCACGCTCGGCGAGAGCTTCCCCGGCACACCTGTGGACTCTCCCCCGACGCGCCCTAAAAGGCCCTCGCCGACACGCTCAAACCACCATTCCCCGACGCGCCCTAAAAGGCCCTCGCCGACACGCTCAAACCACCATTCCCCGGCATGCCTCAAAGCCACCTCGCCGGCACATCCGTGCAAACGCTCTCGACGCGATCGAGGCCTCTCTCCCCGTCCTGCTGGTGCAAGCGGCGGTGGCCAACAGCCGGAGAAGAAAATAGAAGAAGGAAGGGGGGAGGGGAAGGAGACGGGAGAGAGGGGGAGAAGATAGGAAGAGAGAAATAGAGAGGGGGCGGGAGGCCCCTCCGTAACCGTCTCCTCACCCCGGCAATGGAGAAGCCGACGACGACGGCGGTGGCGGAGCGGGCGTCCGGCGCCGGAGAAGAAAGAGAAGAAGAACGAAGGAAGGGGGGGGCCTTCGTCCGCTCGGTCGCCAATGAGGGAGAAAGAGAGAAGAGGGGGGGGGGGATTCGAAACGGGTGACCGTTCGAACTACCCCCGCCCCCCTATTTATAGAAAAAAAAAAGGAGAGAAAAAGGGAAGAGAAGAAAAGAAAAGAAAAAAAGAATAGGGGAAAAAAAGGAAGGGAAACAAAAGAGAAAAAAAAAGAGAGAGAAAAAAATAAAAGAAATAAAAGGGGGGAGAAAATACAAAAAAAAGAAGAAAAAGAAGAAGAAGGAATAAAAAATAGAAGGAGAGACAAAGGGAATAAAAAAGGGAAGAGAAAGGAGGGAAATAAAAGGAGAAAATAAAAGAAGAAATAAAGGGAGGGGAAGCAAAAGAGAAAAAATATATGTAATATATTAAATAAATACATATATATATGTATATATATATATACCCATATATGCCTACACTTACATACTCACCCACTCACGTATGCGAAGGAGTAGGCCTGTAGCGCACAGCAATAAACGTCCCCGGGGAAAACATTCCATCCCCACAATCCCAGTCGGACGAACGTCCACGCTAGCAAAGACGACTCTACCCCTGCGGCTCTATCCTTGTCATAGTGTCACTACCCTACCACCAAAATAAGCCCGTCTCTGGCACGTCGCCCCGGGCCTCAGCCACCACCTACGCCATACAAATCGCCATCACGGGCCTTACGCCTGGATTGGCAGAATCTCTACCCTTTGCGTTGGCATTAGCCCCTTGCCAACGAATAAGTCCCTTTCCGGCGCAAGGCCCCGTGCCCTAGCCACCCACTCCGCACAATATTGCCATTACGGACCTTACGTCCGAATCGGCACAGATTCTCCCGTTGCGCTGGCATTCTATTCTTGCCAACGAGTGAACCTTACCTTCCGGCGCAAGGCTTCGTGCCCTAGCCGACACTTGCATATCACTCACTTAAAAAAAAGAAAATAAAATAAAATGGGGTTAAAAATAGAGATACCCCACCGGACTTTCCCCTATGTGGGGACAAGGGTAAAAATGGCAATAACCCGGCTGTGGCAAAAACCCGAAAGGGCGCTACGGGCAAAATTGGGTACCCCGCCACGTGAAAACCCGAAAGGGCGCGTGGGCAAAAGCAAGAGGGGGCCGGTACCGGCGAAAATCCGAAAGGGCGCTTGTATCGGTAATATGGTACAAAAAGAAAGAAGAACAAGAAAAGACGAAGATATCAACAAAGCATGTCAGTTCCCGGCATCTCGTCGGCACTGGCAAAGAGACAAAGAGACCAACAAGGCATGTCAGTTCCCGGCATCCTGTCGGCACTGGCGAAGAGACTAAGAGACCAACAAACTGCTTCGGTTCCCGGCACACTGTCGGCACTGATGAATAGACTAAGAGACAACAAACCAGGTCAGTTCCCGGCACCCTGTCGGCACTGACAAAGAGACCAAGAGACTAAGAGATCAACAAAACATGCCAGTTCCCGGCATCCTGTCAGCACTGACGAAGAGACCAAGAGACTAAGAGATCAACAAAACATGCCAGTTCCCGGCATCCCGTCGGCACTGGCGAAGAGACCAAGAGATCAACAAGGCGTGTCAGTTCCCGGCATCCTGTCGGCACTGACGAAGAGACTAAGAGACAACAAACCAGGTCAGTTCCCGGCATCCTGTCGGCACTGACGAAGAGACTAAGAGACAACAAACCAGGTCAGTTCCCGGCGTCCTGTCGGCACTGGCGAAGAGACCAAGAGACTAAGAGATCAACAAAACATGCCAGTTCCCGGCATCCTGTCGGCACTGACGAAGAGACCAAGAGACTAAGAGATCAACAAAACATGCCAGTTCCCGGCATCCCGTCGGCACTGGCGAAGAGACCAGGAGATCAACAAAGCGTGTCAGTTCCCGGCATCCTGTCGGCACTGACGAAGAGACTAAGAGACAACAAACCAGGTCAGTTCCCGGCATCCTGTCGGCACTGATGAAGAGACTAAGAGACAACAAACCAGGTCAGTTCCCGGCGTCCTGTCGGCACTGGCGAAGAGACCAAGGGACTAAGAGACAACAAACCAGGTCAGTTTCTGACGTCCTGTCGGCACTGACGAAGAGACCAAGAGACTAAGAGATCAACAAAACATGCCAGTTCCCGGCATCCCGTCGGCACGGACGAAGAGACCAAGAGATCAACAAAGCATGCCAGTTCCCGGCATCCTGTCGGCACTGGCCAAGAGACTAAGAGACAACAAACCAGGCCAGTTCCCGACGTCCTGTCGGCACTGGCGAAGAGACAAAGAAATCAACAAACCAGGTCAGTTCCCGGCATCCTGTCGACACTGATGAAGAGACAAAGAAGATCAACGGACCAGGTCGGCTCTCGACGCCCCGTCGGCATCGACAAAGAAAGAAAAGACGAGGACACCCACGGGCACTGCCCGGCTCATCCTTCGCCTGCGATACCCGTTGGTGGGGGGCATTTGTGGACACCGAAAATTGCACATCTAAAAGTCATGCTCGGCCCAGCATCGACAACGAGTGAAGAAACCCCGGAGAAATCAAGCATAAAAGGGCCCCACAGCCCGTGGGCCTCGAAGAAAATCAAATGGGCCACGGCTCATGCTCACAATGGGCTCAAAATCGCCCGTTTAGCCCTTCAGCGGCACGCCCATTTGAGGCCTCAACGGCACGCCCTGCAGGGTCCCCAGCGGCACGCTCCCTTCAACGGCACACCCTGCCGCAGCCTTCACCGGTACGGCCCCTTTGGGCGGTCGCCGGCACACCCCTATTGGGGGTTCACCGGCACACCCCCCCAAGGGGGGTTCACCGGCACACCCCCCCCCCCCCAAGGGGGTTTCAACGGCACACCTCCCCTGGGGGCCTTCAACGGCACGCCTCCCCAGGGGGCCTTCAACGGCACGCCTCCCCTAGGGGCCTTCAGCGGTACACCCCTGGGGTGGCTTCACCGGCACACCCCTTTGGGGTCTTCAGCGGCACGCCCACTGGGCTGTTCAGCGGTGCACCCCGCAGGGCCTTCAGCGGTACACCCCAAAGGGCCTTTAACGGCACGGCCCCGTGGCCCTCCAGCGGTACGCCCATTTGGGCTTCCAGCGGTGCGCCCTTTTGGCTCCCCCACGGCACGCCTTTTAACCCGCCAACGGCATAGCGCTGAATTTTCTTTCAACGTCAATGCGACGTGAAGCCCATGCCCTATACATCCTTGGCGCGCAGTGGAGCAGTCTGAGGTGGCGGCCGATCCTTGGGCCACGCAAGCCTACCCCACTGATAGCCAGGACGGAGCAGGTGAGCCACCATCATCACAGCCGGCTTCTCGCCTTCGACGGTGGTGCTTGAAGTCACCGGCGGCCCAGAGTATAAAGGATGCCCGTTTTCGACAGAAGGGAGGAGGGCGAGAGGCATCCGACCAGAGGAGGAAGAAGAGAGGCAGCCGGACACACACACACAGAAGAAAGGAGGAGAAGAGAGAAGGAAAGAAGGGGTCCTCCCGGCCTGAGTTCCGTCCGACCGCCATCGGGAAGAAACAAGAGTAAGAGAGAAAGAGCTTATTGTATCGGGGAGAGGGTTGGGAACGGTGGCCTATGTCTTAGGCCCCAATCCTTTCTTCTGTCTTGTATCTCATTCCTCCTCTTGTTCTCCATCTTGGAGTCTTTTCCTTTCACCCATGGCCTCATTTGGGCATTTTCTCTTGTAATATGCATGTAGGGATACGGTGCTTGGCATCCCACGAATAGAAACAATCGCCCTCCTTGGGGCCTTTCATGTTATTTCTATTGGTTTGATCCTCACTTCATAGTGCATGTAGTGTGTTACCCGTTTCCTCCGTTCCTTCGGTTTCTCTTGAGCCACCACATCAACGTGACGCCTCCCCTTCAAAGTCTGGCTTTGGGGGTCCTTCATTCATTTCCAATAACCCTTCCTCCTTTTTGGGACAATCTGCAAGCCCACACACACTTGACCCTTTTAATCCTTCAGCGATGCATCCCTTTGGCCCCCGAGCGGTACACCCCCAAGTGCCCTCAGCGGCACACCCCATCTGCCCTTAGCGGCACACACCCAAGTGCCCTCAGCGGCACACCCCGCTTCCCTCAGCGGCACACCCCGTCTGCCCTCAGCGGCACGCCCCTTGAACCTTCAGCGGCACACCCCTGGCTGGCTCCAGCGGTACACTCTTCTGGCCTTCAGCGGTACACCTGCTGGCCAAGCCCGAGCCCGTTGTTTCCCTTCGTGTTTTCCGAGGTTCTTTAAAGGTGTTGCTCCCCCGGGGGCCCACTTCCAGTTGTCGGGTTCCGCCACTCCATGTGGGCGCGTTCCCTTTATCTCCCTTACGCCCTAGGTCAAGGGGAGATGCTGCCGAATTTTCTGTGAGGAATTAATAAACAATTAAAAGAGGCAAAAGGAAGCAATAAACAAGCAAGACAATTGACGAAGCCTTCCAACCTTTCAAATCACTGCCGGCATCACGATGAGAACCGGACCGAGCTAACTAACCACCCGGCAGCCCGAGTGTCCGACCCACAAGAAAAGAGGCCGAACCAAACGAAACGAAACAAGGGGGAAGTTTGTATAAAACTCCCTACAAATCGACACAAGAAGAAAAGAAAAGCCTTAAAGCAGGTAATCAAAAACTGAGTTAACCTCCATCACTCCCTGCCCAACCCCCAGCGGCACACACACGCCCAGCCTTCAGCGGTACACTCTCTTGAGCCCTCAGCGGTACGCCCCTACAGCCCTCAGCGGTACGCCCCTGCAGCCCTCAGCGGTACGCCCTTTGCAGCCTTCAGCGGTACACTCTCTTGAGCCTTCAACGGTACGCCCCTACAGCCCTCAGCGGTACGCCCCTGCAGCCCTCAGCGGTACGCCCTTTGCAGCCTTCAGCGGTACACTCTCTTGAGCCTTCAGCGGTACGCCCCCTGTAGCCCTCAGCGGTACGCCCTTGTCAGCCCTCAGCGGTACACCCCAGCCCTCAGCGGTACACTCCCGTTTTCCCCTTCGCCGGCACACTATACACATACACATATACAACTTGACAAGGGCATTAACAATAGCAAATAAATCAATAAAAATTACGCTAACTAAAGGACTCCGAATGCCCAATATTAATCACGATAAAAGAGGTGGGAGGGGTAATAATAAATAAATAATAATAATAAGAATAATCATGAATAAAAGAAGAGAAACCATCCCGATCAAAGGCATGAACAAACGGTAAACATCAAATCAGAAATCCCAGAAGGTATAACTAAAAAAAAGCTCCAGATAAAAGACGCTAATGCCCACGCCGCAGCCCGCTCTCTCCCCGGGACCCGGGGCAAAAGGAACGACAACGCTGCCCTTTCAGGTCAAGCCCGAGTTTCGGGAATTCCCCCGATATGGCCGGGCTTTGATCTAACCTCGGGTCGACATCCTAATCGGACCGGATTTGTTTTCTCGTTCCGGATACCCTCCGAATCTTCATTAAAAATTGCCGCATGCTCGGCAGACATTTGAAGGGATCTACCTCGGTTTTCTCATTGTGACGCTGCCACGGACTTGTGTCCGAATACAAAAGGTCTACGAGTGGCCGACACGGCCGACAGTTTATGGCCTTAATACAACTTTTAGTGTGATCTATCCCTATCTCTCTCGCATTATTAGTGTTACTCCTTTCGGCCGCGGCGCCTCTAATTTCGGCAATTAATCAAGGGTATTCCCTCGTATGAGGGATGTAAATGACGTCGTGACCTTTATGGCGCGACGGGATTCGGTCCCGACACGAACCCCACAATCGTCTGACGAAGTCAGATCGAGCGCACCATGGGCTCTTCGGAGCCCGAATAAATCGTCACCTCGGTGACTGGCACGCCCACGCACGTAATAAACCAACGAACGAATAAAACAATGGTTAAAAAAAAAGTGCGCCCACAGCGCCCCCCTCCCTGTACACTCTCCTCACCTCATTCCCACCCTCTCTCTCCCTCCCCCTCCATTGCTTCTCTCTCTCCCTCTTTTTGTCTGCCATCCCCCCCCCCTCTCTCTCTCTCTCTCTCCCTCACCCTCCCTTCGTCTGTCACCGTTGGAGGGGGAGACGCCTCCGGCGTCCCCCCTCCAAGAGCACTATCGACCGCCACAGTAGTTGTAATGACTCGAGAATCCGATTACCGGGAAGGCCCGATAACCCGAGACTCGTACCGCCACCCACGAGCCCGAAGACTCGGAAGGGTTAAAAAGGATGGTGTGGAAACTACACAAGCATCACAGATAATTGCAGAAATTTAACAGTTATAATATTAAGCAGGAAATAATTTAACTTATTTCATGGTCCACAATAGAAATTAACAACAATAACAATAGTCCACGACTAGTACAGTGACAAGAAAGGAAAGTACAGCAACACGGGGCATCCCCCGGCTCTGACCTCTTGCACTACCTCTGTGCACCCGCACCATGCTGCGCTCCTGACGCGCTCCCCAAAGATGGCGCCTCACCTGAAACACGGTGAAAACACGCAGGGAATGAGTCTCGGAACAAGACTCAGTAGGGATCACTCGAACCCTACCTCGTAAAACGAGAAACCACTACTCTAGCAGTAGGAAAGTACCTCGGAATGGAAGGCCATGTACTCTACAGAACTAGACCCTACGGCACACAAACCGACACACGTGCCACGGTACGAGAAGACCGAAACTCAACGGTCGAACCGCCAAAACCCGAAGGTCGGAAACACTCGACTGACAGTCTGACACTCCGTACTCGACAGGAGTACCACCCACTAGAAGCACAGCCGGTAGCGTCCCCTGACGTCTTACACCGCACCGCAGGTGAACCGCCTGACGTGGTAGGTCCTACCCGAGGCGCAGACACCGTACAAGTAACCACGAACAAGTAACTAGCTGGGGTCACGCCCGTCGGCGTGGGTCCAACCGCCCCCAACCACGTGTGCACACACAGACCACGCGTCACTAGGTCTGGTCCTCTGACCGATTTTCCCCCATAGCCGGACTCTGGCTACCGACGAGGGGCCTACGGTAACCGGTCCACAAACCGTCTCGAAAGGTGGGTGCCCGTACACCACTCCCAAGTGAGACCAGCACCTCGTACTGGTGGGCTACGACTAGTGGAGGGTCACTGAAGGAGTAGACTCTCAAGTCAACGGAAAACGACGTCCGAGTCCGACAACGTGTGGGAATCACCCCACGCACTAGCTCCGTCAAACGGGGGCCACGGTCGAAGAAAAACGGACGCACCGCCCACGGCCAAACTCATGACCGAGGCAAACGGAACCTTCGGACATCAAAGACACAGTCACGGAACTCCACGGGGTGTCCAGGACACACACACGGCCCAAGAGGAACACCCGACAACAGGACAGAACGCGCTAGGACTCCCTAGCGCGACAGGGAAGATCGCGCTAGGGCCCCCTAGCGCGACAAGGAACATCGCGCTAGGATCCCCTAGCGCGACAAGACAGGTCGCGCTAGGGCCTCCTAGCGCGACACAACAGATCGCGCTAGGGACCCCTAGCGCGACAAGGCAGGTCGCGCTAGGACCCCATAGCGCGACAGGAACCGCCTCCTGTTCATCTTCTCCGATGAACGCGCCCTATCGGGGCAGCGCGACGAACAAGAACGCGCTACTGGAGTATAGCGCGTTCTCAGTCCACGGCGAAAAACGGTAGAAACTCCAAAAAAAAACCAACTATGCCTCCATGCCACCACAGGAGAGGGGGAAAACAAAGGGGAAGACCCCTGGGGACCCCTAGCATGATCCTAGGCCATCAAAACACGAAATCATGCATCAAATCCATAGATCGGGCGAGCTCTCCCCAAATCATGGAAAAACCCCCAAAAGCTCAAACACGCCCCTCTCGGCCTCCCCGCGGCCTACCAATCACGGGAATGAACGGCAAGAGGCTAAGGAACGTCACCCTACCTCAATGGAGCGAATGCTCCGCCGAATCACCCACGAATCACGAAGAACGCTTTGGAAAACCCTCGTTCCTCAAGCTTCCCATGAGCACCGCACGTCCCCACGATCGCCTCACCACCGCCCACGTCGCCGTGCCGTCGCCCCGCCGCTGTCAGCAGCCGGAGAGGAGCTAGCCGCGCTCGAACGGGAGGAAGAGAGGGAGAGAGGGAGGTCACGGTTGGGGAAGGAAGGAGGAAGAAGAAGAAGAAGAAGAAAGAGAAGGTGGAAAAGAAAAAGAAAAGAATTAGGGTTAAATAGAAAATCCGATTTTTCGGAAAAATACCGAAAAATAGAAAAATACATTTCCGGAATCCTCGGAACGCACCGATCCCGGGTGAACCGCCCGGTTCGCCCGCAGCGAGCTTCCGAAGAAAAAGCCGAAACACACACCGGAAATCAGAAAACACACGTGGAAAAGCAGCGGAACGCCTCCGGGCCTCCGAAACGACTCCGGATCGTGCCGATCCGAACACGAAAGATGTCCGAAACGAAATTTCGGACACAACAGAGTCAGACGCTCCGAAAACCAAATCCGGGACCCACGAAAAAGGATCTGAAAGGTCCGGGATATTACAGCCCTCCCCCCTTAAGGAATTTCGTCCTCGAAATTAAGAACAACCCAAGGGAAAGAAGAGGAAGACTCACTCAAACAGATACGGGAACTGCTGACGCATCTCGTCCTTACATTCCCAAGAAGCCTCACCACCAGAGTGTCGCTGCCACACGACCTTTACCAAGGGAATGACCTTGTTCCGCAGGCGCTGCTCTCGCCTATCCTCCACGCGGATCGGAAACTCTGGGAGAGAAAGGTCTGGAGTCACCTCAGGTCAAACAGAAATCTCGAGTACATGAGAGTCATCGGGCATATACTTCCACAACATCGAGACGTGAAACACGTCATGCACCGACGCCAACTCAGGAGGTAACTGCAACCGGTAAGCAACCTCACCGATGCGCTCCACAATCGCGAAAGGACCAATATAGCGGGGACTCAGCTTCCCACGCCGTCCAAAGCGCATCACCCCCTTCATCGGAGAAACTCTCAAGAACACATGATCGCCCACGGCGAACTCGAGAGGCTGCCGCCTACGGTCAGCATAACTCTTCTGCCGACTCTGGGCCGCTAACATGTTCTGACGAACCAGGTGCACAACATCCACACACTGATGCACCAATTTCGGTCCCATCAAAACACGCTCACCCACCTCAAACTAATCAAGTGGAGTCTGACAAGGACGCCCGTACAAAGCCTCATAGGGAGCCATGCCGATGCTCGAATGAAAGCTGTTGTTATAGGCAAACTCCACCAACGGTAGGTGATGAAGCCAACTCCCCTGTCACTCCAGGCAGCAGGATCTCAGCATGTCCTCCAAAGTCTGAATGGTCCTCTCAGACTGACCATCTGACTGAGGATGATACGCCGAGCTAAATGCCAACTCCGTGCCAAGAGCTCGCTGGAAACTCCTCCAGAATCCAGAAGTGAAGCGCGGATCCCGATCCGACACGATCGAAATGGCAACCCCATGCAACGGAACGATCCGCTCCACATAAAGACGAGCCAACTTAGAGACGCTCCAGCTGACCTTGACCGGTAACAACCGCGTCACCTTCGTCAGCCGATCCACCAGCAGCCAGATACTGTCCTGCCCACTCGGGGTCCTCGGCAACCCCACCACGAAATCCGTGGTCACATGGTCCCACTTCCAAGCAGGAACATCCAAGGGCTGGAGAGTACCGCCTGGTCGTTGATGCTCCGCCTTCACCTGTTGACAGATCAGGCCCCTGGCCACAAATTCGACAACATCTCTCTTCATGCCAGGCCACCAGAACTGCCTCCGCAAGTTCCGATACATCTTCGTCGCACCCGGGTGTACAGTGTACCTGCTCCCATGAGCCTCGCGTAACACCGCATGACGAACCTGCTCCTCCGCTGGGACGTACAGCCTGCCGCGAAACCTCGCAGCACCGTCCTCACCAAGCTCCACATCAGCCATCGCCAGAATCCGGGGCAACTCAGGGTCCGCATGCTGAGCCTCTGTCACCTGACGACGGATAGCAGGAGTGACAGTCAGACTCGCAAGCACTGCCAACCCTAGCTCCTGGGGAATCTTGAGCCTAAAAGATACCTCGGGCACTTGTTCCCAGAGCCTCCACTTCCTCAACATCAAGGTACTGATCGTAACCTTCCGACTCAAGGCATCGACGACGACATTCATCCTGCCCGGCTGATAAGACAGGGTGAAGTCATAGTCCTTCATGAACTCCATCCAACGCCTTTGTCTGAGGTTCAGGTCCTTCTACGAGAACACGTACCTCAAACTCTGATGGTCAGTGAACACCTCGAACTTCTCTCCGTACAGATAATGCCTCCAGATCTTCAGCGCGAAGATCACCGCCGCAAACTCAAGGTCATGGGTAGGGTAGTTCTCCTCGTGGGGCTTTAGCTGCCGAGATGCATAAGCCACCACTCTACCATGCTGCATCAGAACAGCACCCAACCCAATGCCGGAAGCATCTGTACACACCACGAAACCTCCCGATCCAGAAGGTAAGACCAACACCGGAGCTGAGGTGAGCAATCTCTTCAGTTCCCTGAAGCTCTGCTCACACTCCTCGGACCAAACGAAAGGCACATCTTTCCGCGTGAGTCTCGTCATCGGGGTCGCAATGCGAGAAAAATCCTGGATAAACCGGCGATAATATTCCGCAAGCCCCAAGAAACTCCGGATCTCCGTCACCGACCTCGGCCTCGGCCACTGCATCACTGCCTCGACCTTGGCGGGGTCCATAGAAATGCCATCACCAGAAATCACGTGCCCCAGAAAGTGCACCTCGCTGAGCCAAAACTCGCACTTGTTGAGCTTCGCATACAACTGGTGATCTCGCAGCGTCTGCAGCACTACACCCAAATGGTACGCGTGCTCCTCGATAGACTGCGAATAAACAAGGATGTCATCCACGAAGATGACCACGAACTGGTCCAAATATGGATGAAACACCCTCTGCATCAAGTCCATGAAGGCTGCAGGGGCATTGGTGAGCCCGAACGGCATCACCAAAAACTCATAATGCCCGTACCTCGTACTGAATGCAGTCTTCTCCACATCGGACTCACGAATCCTCAGCTGATAGTAACCGGACCGCAAATCAATCCGCGAGAACACTCGCGCAGACTGAAGCTGGTCGAACAAATCATCAATCCGTGGCAACGGATATTTGTTCTTAATGGTCACTTCATTCGGCTGCCGATAGTCAATGCACAACCGCAGACTACCATCCTTCTTCTTCACAAACAACACGGGCGCACCCCAAGGGAAAAAGCTCGGACGAATATACCCCTTGGCCAACAGTTCCTGCAACTGCGCCCTCAACTCAGCGGGGGCCATACGGTAGGGAGCCTTCGCCAACGGTCCCGTACCAGGCACAACCTCGATCACGAAATCGATCTCCCGCTGGGGAGGTAATCCAGGCAACTCCTCGGGAAAAACGTCGGGAAACTCGCACACCACCGCAATGTCCTCGACATCCGGATCCATTCGGTGAGACACGACCACGGACGCGAGAAAACCCTGACAACCAGAATCAAGCAACCGACGGGCTCGAATAGCAGAGATAAGGAATCGAGAAGAGGCGGAACGGATACCTTGGAAATAGAAGGTCCTCTTGCTCGGATGCTGGAAGTAGACCCTCTTCATTGCACAATCCACCACCGCTCCATGAGTCTCGAGCCAATCTATGCCTAGAATCACATCGTAATCCCGAAGCTGCAACGCATACAACCTGCCTGGCATACTCCGCCCATCGATCCAAACCAGAACCTGATCGAAGCAATACGGAGTGATCATAAAGTCACCCGAAGGCAACTCCACTGCCAAATCACAGGACAACTGGGTCACCGGCTCCTCGACGCTCGACGCGAAATCCTCCGAAATAAACGAATGAGACGCGCCAGAATCGAACAAAACCCGAGCCGCACAACCCAAAATCTGAACGGTACCTTCCATGAGTTGCGACGCCACTGCCTCTGCCCTGGTCATGTGCGTGATCTGGCCCCGAGCCCTCTGCCTGCCTCCCACGCTAGCTGACCTGGGTAGTGGCGGATACTGTCCCTACTGCTGCTGCTGCCTCTGCTGCTGAGGAACCTGCTGCTGCGGCGATCTCTGAGGACAGTCACGCGCCATATGCCCTGGCTGGTCACACCGAAAACAGATGATCGGCGCCGTGCACTGCCTACCTGGGTGGGTCCCACCACACCGTGGACAAGGTCCTCGCGATCCACCCACTGATCCCTGACGCTACAAAGGAATCGACTGCTGTACATTGCCCGATGAAGCCTGCCCCTGATCCTTGTGCTTCTTCCGGAAACTCTTCTTCAAGAACTTCTTGACCTTCGAGTCGAAGGACGCAGATCCTGCCACCGAAGTTGCCGATGCCGGTACTCCTGAACCACCCGACGCAGACTGAAAGAAACCCTGCTGCTGGGTAGCCGACTGCTGGCTGCGACCTAACAAAGACTGCCCCTGGCTGATCGGTCCTCGAGTCCTCTGCATATCCATCTCCAAGGAAATCGCAACACGAGACGCCGTCTCTAGATCAACGGCCCCGTTTGCGATCAGATGGTGCCTCAGCTCCAGCCTCAAGCCCTGCACAAACTGCGTGGTCCTCACCCTCTCATGCTCCATGATGTGAGGTGCGTGCCGACCCAGCTCGACAAATCGGGCCCTGTACTGCAACACGGACATGTCACCCTGCACCAGCTCCAGAAACTCCCGCATCCGCTGCGTGGCAACGACATCTGGACAGTACGTACGCTCGAAAGCACTAACGAAGTCATCCCACTCGATCTGCTCAAGTGGACGAAGCTGAAAAGACGTCTTCCACTCGGAAGACCACCACCTCCGAGCCGTACCCTGCAACTGGTTGTAGGCCAACACAACTCTGTCCTCGGCAGTACTCCTCGCGGAACTGAACACCCGCTCCATCTCATCCAGCCAATCACGAGCCGCATCAGGGTCTGCCTGGCCGCTGAAATAAGGTGGATGGAACTGCATGAAGTCCCTCATTGCTCGGCCTGGCCCACCCCTAGCTGACGAGCCCTCACCAGCCTCTCCGCCGAACTGCTGAGACATGAGATGGTACATGCCTCGGAAGAAATCCTCGGCCCCCGGAACTCTCGCAGGATCCGCGGCCTCGGGAGCTCCCGGAACTCTGCTATGCTCCTCCTGGTCCCTCTGGACCCCCTGCTGGATCTCCTGACCTCCAGCCGACTGCCCCTGCTGAGAGCGAGAGCTCCTCCTCGGTGCCATGCCCGCTCCTGAAGCAAAAGACAGAAAACACGAAAACGGCAAGGTCAAGAAAAACACACGATGCCCAATGCCAGCGTCACCTGTACATCATCCCTGTGGACTAGTGGACCACTACAATTACCTATGATTCTCATGTAATTCCACAACCGCGCTCTGATACCAGCTGTAACGACCCGAGAATCCGATTACCGGGAAGGCCCGATAACCCGAGACTCGTACCGCCACCCAAGAGTCCGAAGACTCGGAAGGGTTAAAAAGGATGGTGTGGAAACTACACAAGCATCACAGATAATTACAGAAATTAAACAGTTATAATATTAAGCAGGAAATAAATTAACTTATTTCATGGTCCACAATAGAAATTAACAACAATAACAATAGTCCACGACTAGTACAGTGACAAGAAAGGAAAGTACAGCTACACGGGACATCCCCCGGCTCTGACCTCTGGCACTACCTCTGGGCACCTGCACCACGCTGCGCTCCTGACGCGCTCCTCAAAGGTGGCGCCTCACCTGAAACACGGTGAAAACACGCAGGGAATGAGTCTCGGAACAAGACTCAGTAGGGATCACTCGAACCCTACCTCGTAAAACGAGAAATCACTACTCTAGAGGTAGGAAAGTACCTCGGAAAGGAAAGTCCTGTACTCTACAGAACTAGACCCTACGGCACACAAACCGACACACGTGCCACGGTACGAGAAGACCGAAACTCAACGGTCGAACCTCCAAAACCTGAAGGTCGGAAACACTCGATTGACAGTCTGACACTCCGTACTCGACAGGAGTACCACCCACTAGAAGCACAGCCGGTAGCGTCCCCTGACGTCTTACACCGCACCGCAGGTGAACCGCCTGACGTGGTAGGTCCTACCCGAGGCGCAGACACCGTACAAGTAACCACGAACAAGTAACTAGCTGGGGTCACGCCCATCGACGTGGGTCCAACCGCCCCCAACCACGTGTGCACACACAGACCACGCGTCACTAGGTCTGGTCCTCTGACCGGTTTTCCCCCGTAGCCGGACTCTGGCTACCGACGAGGGGCCTACGGTAACCGGTCCACAAACCGTCTCGAAAGGTGGGTGCCCATACACCACTCCCAGGTGAGACCAGCACCTCGTACTGGTTAGCTACGACTAGTGGAGGGTCACTGAAGGAGTAGACTCTCAAGTCAACGGAAAACGACGTCCGAGTCTGACAACGTGTGGGAATCACCCCACGCACTAGCTCCATCAAACGGGGGCCACGGTCGGAGAAAAACGGACGCACCGCCCACGGCCAAACTCATGACCGAGGCAAACGGAACCTCCGGACATCAAAGACACGGTCACGGAACTCCACGGGGTGTCCAGGACACACACACGGCCCAAGAGGAACACCCGACAACAGGACAGAACGCGCTAGGACTCCCTAGCGCGACAGGGAAGATCGCGCTAGGGCCCCCTAGCATGACAAGGAACATCGCGCTAGGATCCCCTAGCGCGACAAGACAGGTCGCGCTAGGAGGCCCTAGCGTGACACAATAGATCGGGCTAGGGACCCCTAGCGCGACAAGGCAGGTCGCGCTAGGACCCCATAGCGCGACAGGAACCGCCTCCTGTTCATCTTCTCCGATGAACGCGCCCCATCGGGGCAGCGCGACGAACAAGAACGCGCTACTGGAGTATAGCGCGTTCTCAGTCTGCGGCGGAAAACGGTAGAAACTCCAAAAAAAACCAACCACACCCCCATGCCTCCACAGGAGAGGGGGAAAACAAAGGGGAAGACCCCTGGGGACCCCTAGCATGATCCTAGGCCATCAAAACACGAAATCATGCATCAAATCCATAGATCGGGCAAGCTCTCCCCAAATCATGGAAAAACCCCCAAAAGCTCAAACACGCCCCTCTCGGCCTCCCCGCGGCCTACCAATCACGGGAATGAACGGCAAGAGGCTAAGGAACGTCACCCTACCTCAATGGAGCGAATGCTCCGCCGAATCACCCACGAATCACGAAGAACGCTTTGGAAAACCCTCGTTCCTCAAGCTTCCCACGAGCACCGCACGTCCCCACGATCGCCTCACCGCCGCCCACGTCGCCGTGCCGTCGCCCCGCCGCTGTCAGCAGCCGGAGAGGAGCTAGCCGCGCTCGAACGGGAGGAAGAGAGGGAGAGAGGGAGGTCACGGTTGGGGAAGGAAGGAGGAAGAAGAAGAAGAAGAAAGAGAAGGTGGAAAAGAAAAAGAAAAGAATTAGGGTTAAATAGAAAATCCGATTTTTTGAAAAAATACCAAAAAATAGAAAAATACATTTCCGGAATCCTCGGAACGCACCGATCGCAACGGTACCACTCGTGCCCGGGTGAATAGCCCGGTTCGCCCGCAGCGAGCTTCCGAAGAAAAAGCCGAAACACACACCGAAAATCGGAAAATACACCCGGAAAAGTCGCGGAACGTCTCCGGACCTCCGAAACGACTCCGGATCGCGCCGATCCGAACACGAAAGATGTCTGAAACGAAATTTCGGACACAACAGAGCCGGACGCTCCGAAAACCAGATCCGAGACCCACAAAGAAGGATCCGAAGGGTCCGAGATATTACAGTAGTGCTCCCTCTCTCTATCTCTCTCTCTCACACACTCACACTTAACCTGTGATAAGTTGGTATTTTCCTTTCCTTGAGTATAAGTTAACTATAGTTTAGTTTACTTAAACGTGTAACGACTAAGATTTTAGGGATTATTAAAATAATAGTTAGATTTGAGGGACTAATCGATAATTCACTAAGTTTGTAGGGACTAATATGTAAAAATCCTTTTATTATAATACGCCCAAAATCCTCAGGAATGAGCTATTGTGTCTCTACCGTGACTAAGTCGTTATCCTAGTTAAAAGAAGGAGGGTGAGAGAGATGGGAATCTCTAACATATCCTGGTTAAATGTCTAAATTATCATAGGGTGAGAGAGAGGGAGAAAGAGGTATAGGGGAGAGAGAGAGAGCACAGGGAGGAGGTCGCCCCTACATCCTCTCTGGCACCGACACCCCTGTAGGTACAGAAGTACAGAGAAAGAGAGATAAGATGACGCGGCGGCGACGTGGAAATGGATCGACGGCAACTCCGGGACGCGAACAGGACGGATAACTTGCTACCTCACGCAGCTCGGCCTCACGTCGGGCCATCTCACATCGGGTGACACTCAAACTCACAAGGAGAAAGAGGGAAGGGAAATGCAAGAGGGGAGAGCTCTCGCACAAAACAAGCTTTCATTCATTCTTATCATTCATACGTAACACACAACATTGGCCTCCTTATATAGAAAAAAAAGTCATAACAACAAGACCCTCAATCTTTCCTAATTATGTTTATACCCTGGCCTAACAAGACAAAACCCACCCACCCACTTTTGACTTTGTGGGTTTTAAAATATAATATTTTGACTCAATAAAAATAAAATACTTTGGTGGTCAAAACACAAATACCACCATAGTAAAATACATACACACATACGTACGGATACGTACTCAGGACGCCGAGTCTTTAAGCGAGTCTCCGATTCATAAGCTCGGTGCAGTCAGTGCGGTGCGACATCGGCTCCGAGTAGTGGGCCCGGTAGTAGACCCGATATCCCCACCAACCCTCCCGGGGCGACTGGAACTCGACTCCGTCGAGTAAGGGGGGACACTGCTGTGGTAGTGCTCCAGCAGATCTGGATCGAGGCGCTGGAGATCTTCCCGGCTTATCCAGGAATCATCAAAAGGTGGACGGTCCCGCCAGCAGACAAGGTAGCGCTCGTACACCCTGCTCCATGTAGTGGTCACCTGCTCATCCAGTATCCTGTCAATGTGCTCGCGTGGTACTCTCGAGGCTGTGGGACGCACAAGGGTGGGCTCACTCTCAATGGGAGGAGAAGACTCAAAAGGGTCACTAGGAATTGCTATGGGTTTCTTGTAGGCCACTAGGTCTGCCACATTAAAAGTCGAGGTAATCCCATATTCGGGAGGTAAGTCCACAACATACGCATTGGAGCCAATCTTCCGCAGAATTGGGAAGGGACCATCACTACGGGCTTGCAACTTATTAATGGCTCCCGAAGGGAGTCGTTCGGGTCAAACCCGTACCATAACCATGTCACCTTCTTGGAATTCATGGTGACGCTTATGCGAATCAGTCAAGTGCTTGTAAGTTTCATTACTGAGGTTTATTTGCTTGCTAATTGACTCGTGCAGACTTTTGACATGCTGTGCGAATTCCTCAACTGACCTAGATGTCCTAGACTCGAGGGGAAGGGGAATGAGATCCACAGGTTTCCTAGGTTTGTATCCATGCACCACCTCAAATGGACTCATACCTATGGACCGATTGACCGAACTGTTGTATGTAAATTCGGCTCTAGGCAAGAGGAGATCCCAAGTGCCAGAATGTTTCCCTACGAGACACCTCAAAAGGTTTCCTAAACTCCTATTGACGACCTCTGTTTGCCCATCGATTTGGGGGTGATAGGCAGTGGAGAATTTGAGTTTGGTACTAACTAAGTGTCAAAGTGTCTTCCAGAAGTAACTAGTGAACCGGACATCTCGGTCAGACAAGATGGTTTGGGGGAGACCATGCAGACGCACGACTTCATCAAAGAATAAATGGGCTACTCTAGATGCATCAGATGTTTTGGAACATGCAATGAAGTGGGCCATCTTAGAGAACCTATCAACAACAACAAAGATGGAATCATGCTTGTGAGCAGTGCGAGGTAAACCAAGGATAAAATCCATACTCACATCAACCCATGGTCGATCAGGAACGGGGAGAGGAGTGTAGAGACCAGTGTTCTGTTTGACCTGTTTGACCATTGTGCATGTCCTACACTGGGCTACAATCTTGGCCACATCTTTCTTCAGGCCAGGATAATAGAAATACTCCTCCATAGAATGGATGGTCTTGTTGCGGCCAAAGTGACCAGCAAGACCTCCAGCATATATTTCCTAAATCAGGAAGTCCCGAACAGAAGTCCTCGGGACACAGAGTTACTGCCCTCGAAATAAAAAACCATCATGGAGTAGATAGTTAGAAAAGGCTATCGAGGGTCCAGCAGATAGAGCATAGTAGGCAGGGCCAAAATCATGACACTCTCCATAGAGTTCCTTCATGCGGTCAAATCCGGTGACCTCTACCCGAACAGTGGAAAGAAGGGAGACCCTTCGACTCAAGGCGTCGGCCACCTTATTGTCCTTTCCAGCCTTATGTTTTAGGACAAAGGTGAAGGACTGGAGGAATTCTACCCACCGACCATGCCTTGTGTTTAAGCCATTCTGAGAGCTAAGGAATTTCAAAGTCTCGTGGTCCGAGTATAATATAAACTCCTGTGATAAGAGATAGTGTCTCCAATGTTTGAGGGCTTGGACCACGGCGTAGAATTCCTTATCGTAGGTGGAATAGCGAAGCTTTGCATCAGAAAGCTTCTCACTGAAGTAAGCCACATGGTGACTTTCCTGGCTGAGCACTCCTCCTATTCCTACGCCAGATGTATCACAGGATATCTCGAAGACTTTGGAAAAGTCTGACAGGCGGAGGACAGGAGCTTTGGTCATGAGCTCCTTTATGACATGCAAAGCCTGGGAGGCTGCTTTAGTCCACTCAAAATTCCCCTTACAGATACAATCCATAATGGGTGCCATAATGGTGCTAAAACCCTGAATGAAGCGTCCGTAGAAAGTGGCTAGCCCATGGAAACTTCGAACGTCATGGACATTCTGGGGCTCTGGCCATTCTACTAAGGCTTGGACCTTGGATTGGTCCACAGACACTCCTTGACTCAATATCACAAACCAAGGAAAGCGACCCGGTCTGTCATGAATTCACATTTCTTGAGATTGGCAAACATGGTTTCTCTCCTCAAAGTCTCGCAGACTTCCCTCAAATGATGGATGTGGTCCTGAGGGTTGTGGCTATAGATGAGAATGTCGTCAAAGTAGAGGACAACAAAGCGACCAATGAGGGGTCAAAGGATTTCCGTCATAAGCCGCATGAATGTGCTGGGGGCATTGGATAGCCCAAACGGCATGACGAGCCACTCATACAGACCTTCTTTTATTTTGAAGGATGTCTTCCACTCATCCCCTGGTCGAATCCGGACCTGGTGGTAGCCACTTTTCAAGTCAATTTTGAAAAAGATGGTGGCTCCACTCATCATTTCAAGCATGTTATCAAGGCAGGGAATGGGAAATCTATACTTGATAGTGATCTTATTGATGGTGCGGCTGTCAACACACATCCGTCAGGTGCCATCCTTCTTGGGTGTGAGCAAGGCAGGGACATCACATGGGATCTTGCTCACCCTGAGGAAACCTTTTTAGATAAGGTCCTCGACAATCCTTTGGAGCTTAGCATGCTCCTTTGGGTTCAATCGGTAACGGGGAAGGTTGGGTAGAGTGGACCCAGGGACAAGATCAATGGCGTGTTGTACATCACGCATGGGAGGGAGTTGTGAGGGTAAGTCCTTAGGGAAGATGTCTTAGAAGTCCTGCAGGATTGTCTGAACTTCAGGAGGGATAGATATTCGGGACTCCTCGGGGGTGATGGTAACAACAACAGCCCAAATAGGGGCACCTTCGGCAACCTCCCTATTTAGCTCACGGACACCTATGAAGTTGCGGCGCCTAACAGGGTCATAACCAACCTTAGGGGCCTTAAGAACAGGTGTGATAGGTGCAGGAGGAGAGGGAATGAGAAGTTTCCCTTCAGTAGGAGTTCGGGGGCTCTCTTGAACCTTGGGGGTTCCAGTGGGGGTGGAGGTGGAACTCTTTCCCGGGGTCACCTTTGGGGGTGCCGGGTACAGCTGTATCTTCTTCCCATTGTGTGAGAAGGAACACTGATTGGACCGACCGAATGTAGTAAGATCCACGTCATAGATCCACGGTCGTCCTAGGATGATGCTACTGACCTTCATTGGCACTACATCGCATAAGATTTATCCTTGGTAGGACTGGAATTGGATGGGAATGACACATGTAGTGGTGACTGGGATAGACGTGTCGTCAACTCAAGCCACGTTATATGGCCTCGGATGAGGATGGATAGTTAGACCTAGACGGGAGACAAAGTCTGATGAGACTGCATTGATACAGCTCCCGTTGTCAAAAATCACCTTGCAGGGTTGGGATTTTACCATAATGTATGTTTGGAAAATGGAGGTTCGACGCCAGTCGTCCTCCTGGCGGTGGGTTAGGATGCAGCGGACTACACCTAGTCTTCCCTAGTTTGAACTCTTGGCAATATCTTTCACTTACATGTACTCGACATGCGTTCCATCATACCCTGCATCCATTTCCTCAAACTGGGCGATGAGGTCAGGATCGGCCTCGTACCTCTCAATGGCTTCTCCTTCCTGAGGTGGAAGCTCCACAGGCTGGGGGTTGGTGATGAGTAAGGCTCGAGTGGGGCAGTTGGTGGCAATATGCCCTAGGTTATGAAATCTAAAGCAACGAACTCCCGAGACAGGGGCTGGTTGGGAGGTGCTAGGGACGAGACCCTTTCCCTTATTCTCTCTCCTATCAATTGGCGGAGTGTACTCCAGCCTAGGCACAGCAACATGTGCAGGTAAGGGGTTCCTTTGGAAGGGAACAGTAGGGGCAACGGCCCTAAGTGGGGTAGCAGTAGGAACATAGGAAGTGGAGGGGCCGGGCCTCTCAGAATAGAGGACTATGGGGTTTCGGGACTCAGGTTGGCGGTAGGTGGGGACCTGAGGTGGGGCCACCCTTTGAAACCGCTCGACATCCCGAGCAACCTGATAGGCATGCTCGAGAGTGTTAACTTCCCGTAGGAACAACTCCCGTTGTATACTCTCGTGTAGGCCAGCCCTAAACCGTGAGAGGGTGACCGAGGCATCCTCCATGACTCGACTCCGAAGGAAGAAGCCATCAAATTTGGCGATGTACTCGTCCACGGACTTTCCATCTTTGGTGAGTTTCTGCCATTGGTCTAAAAGACGCTGATGGTAGAAAGGTGGCAGATACTTCTCCCTCAAAATCTCCTTCATTTCTTCCCACGTGCTTATAGGCTCCTCCCGTCTCCTAGCTAGGAGATTTTCAACGTTACACTAGTAAGTTTTGGTTTGACCTAGGAGTTTCATTTTGGCAAACCTCACCCTTGTGGCAGGGGTCATGCGGCGATGCCAATCAAAATATTGGTCCATCCCGGTCTCCCAATCAAGGTATGTAGCGAGGTTGAGGGACCCATCAAAACTCGGAGCGTCAATCTTGACGTTCAGTAGGATGATATCCTCATCGTCGTGGTCTCTCTCTCGAGACGCACGGGCCTCTTGCTCTCTACCTTGGGGAGTCTGATTCGGGTGGGCTTGCTCTCTCTCCTCCCTAGGATTGGCTACGGGATCGCCGTGGCCAGTCACTCATCCTTCCTCTCCCTTTAGTCGATCCTCAAGGCTCGGATCCTCTCATCTAGCTCGACTCGTAGTTGGCCTATGGATTCTTCAAAATGGGTCAGAAGATTATGCTCGAGCTGAGCCAACATAACACTCACGCTCTTCTGATCCATGTGGGATTGTAGAGTTGAAGGGCGCTCTAGACGGCCGGATGAATTCCTAGACTAACGTGGCATGCACGACCTCGGACCTAAATGATGCAGTCTTGAGACCGATAATTAGCAAGCTATAGACCCGAATTTTGTTGGCTAATAGGCAAAGGGTCAACTTGAAGGGACCGGTCAGGGGGAGTTGCTCGCCCATAGGCGAAGTAGTTGTGGAACTACCTCCTGACAATTAGGGTGCCTTAATGCAGTAGTGTAGGGCCTTAAGGATGGATGCATACAAGCTCTCTCTTGCCGTCCACAGCTATGCACTCAGGAGACTGCCTGCATGGATCGGGCTCTCGCTCACTTCGTCACGCAACAAATGATAAGGATACTAAATAAACAAGTGATTTGGAGCACGTACTTAGCTGACTGAGAAGTCAAACTCCGACCGGAGACGAAGGCGAGCGGGGACGTGCGTGCCCGCACGGCGTCGACGAAGCTTCACGGTTATAATGAATTCACTCCGCGCAGGGAGGATTTAATTATTAGAAAACCGCGTGATTTTAAAAATTTTCCCACGTATGGGAGCAATTAGCCCAATTTCTCCGCGCAGGGAGACTCAGAGGTAAGTACGTGCCGTAAATTACGGAACGTCTGTCGACGGCCTAGTATCTCGGGCGTTGTTCGAGCCTCCGTTGTGGACTTCGGGTGCTACTTCAATTTCGTTAAAATAACATACAGATATATAAGATTATATATAGATAAATATATATATATATAGATATATAAGATTATATATATCTTAAATATATATTATATATATATAATTAACATACTCTTTTTTTTCAAACTTTAATCTCTTTTTTTTTGACTTTTTCAAATCTCTCTTTTCTTTTCAAACTTTACCTACCCCTCTTTCCTTTTTTTTAAACCCTCTGTTCAAACCTGCGCTGGTCTTCCTGCGCAACTCACGGACGGCAGGCAGTCAAACCGGGGCGGTCCACGTTGGGGCTTGTAGCCAGCTGGCTAGGCTTGTGGATGTGGACAGGGCGCGGGCCCGAGCGGGCGAAGGCTCGCTGCAGGCGCGGGCGGTTGCGGCAGGTGGGCACGCAGACGGGCACGAGGGCGCGGGCGGGCTGGGCGCATCGAGCGCGGACGCAGTAGGCGGGGTCAGGGCGGGCACACCGGCGTAGGGGGTAGCGGCGCGCAGGGGCGCACAAGCGTGTGCGGGCGGTCATGGCCGGGCGGGCGGCCTCGCTGGCGGGCTCATGGCTGGCGGGCGGCCACGCGGGGGCTTGTAGCCAGCGATGGGCGCGCGCAGAACCGAGCGCGGGCGTGCTGTCGGGCGGGGCCGGAGCGGGAGTGGGCACGGGCGGGGCCGGGCTCGGGCGCGCCTGCGGGCGCGGTGGCGACGGCGGGTGCGGGCGGCCCTGGGCGGCGGCGAAAGGGGGGAGGTTGTGGCCGTTGCGGCCGCCCCTCCTCTTTGAAATGGGCACGGGCGACGAGGCCCGTGCCGCGAACTCTCTCTCTCTATCCTTTTTTTTCTCTAATTTCTTTCACCCGAACTCATTAACTCCTCTGCCTTTTCTCTCTATTTTTTTTCACCTCTTTCTTTTCTTTTTTTCCTTTCTTTATTCTGCTTTGCGCTGAACGAGAGAGAGATAACTGAGAGAGAGAGAAATGGGCAGAGAGATAGAGAGAGATTCACGCGGGAGAGAGATTAACAGAGGGAGAGATAGATGAAGAGAGAGAGAGAAAGATGAACAGAGAGAGAACCGAGAGAGAAAGAGAAACAGAGAGAGAACATGCTTTTTTTCTCAATTTTTTTTTTCTCTTTTTTCCCTCTCTTTTTAGCAACTGTGAGAGAGAAGGAGAGACGATGCCGGGATCGTCGAAGTCGATGGATGTAACGACCTAAGAATCCGATTACCGGGAGAGGCCCGATAACCAGAGACTCGAACCCTCGCCCACGAATCGGGAGGGCTCGGAAGGGCTAAAAGGAGTGTGGAGGCACAAAGAAATAGGAAATAAAGTAGGATAATTCAACAATTAACAGAAATAAATAAACAACTATAGCTACAACAGAGTCCAGTCCAGCAGAAAGTACAGTCTAAAGCCGTAAAAACGTACCACATGCCAAGTGAACACTCGGCCCGGCAAGCTGGCAACTGACCTCCGCACCGCGCCCTCGAACCTCGAGGAAGAACCGCCACACCTTAAAAGCGGGGAATGAGTCTCCAAAACAGAGACTCGATAGGGATCCCGCGGAACCCCAACCGGAAACAACGGCCTTAGCGGAAAGGAAGGGTACAACGACAGCAGGAACAATGAACCGGTGGCCGGTCAAAACTCGGCACTACAGCTACTCCTACTGTACCAGAACCACACCTCGGACACATGGTCGAGGGCTACCGAACTACACTAGTACCGCTTACTGAAGTAAAAACTCATGGTAACCATGTCGTAGAGGCCTGTCTCCCAAGACACGGCCAACCTGGACACGCTGTCCAAAGTGCAACCCCGACCATTCGTTCGCGGGTACCGCACAACAAGACGCAACCTCGGTAAAGCCACTAGCACTAGTCTCACGGCGTTAAAACCGACACACGCGCCACGGTGAAAACAACCAAAACTCGACGGTCAACACGACCGAGAACCCGAAGGTCGAAGTCACGGAAACTGACAGTCTGTCACTCTCTGTCCAGAACATGAGTACCTCCCACTAGAAGCAAGGCCGAATACGTCCACTGACGTCTTAGTCCGCGCCTCAGGTGTCTCCCTTTGGCCCAGCAGGAACTGAGGCACCGTACAAGTAACCACAAACAAGTGACTAGCTATGGTCACGCCCGTCGACATGGCTCCAACCGCCCCCAACCACGTGTGCACACACAGACCGTCCGTCCCTGGTCTGGCCCTCTGACCGATTTTCCCCTCAGCCGGACTCTGGCTACAAGACGTGGGGCCCGACGAAAACCGGTCCACAAACCGTCTCTAAGGGTAGCCTCTCCACCACTCCCTGGTGGGACCACTCGCATGTAAGCAGGCTACGACTAGTGGAGGGTCACTGAGAGAGTAGACTCTCAAGTCAACGGAAAATCACGTCCGAACTCGACGAAGTACGGGGTCCGTCCCACGTACCAGCACAGTCGCACGGTGACCACAGTCGGAGAAGAAATGGGACTCACAGCCCACGGGCCGCACACTCGGTCACGTAGAAACGCAGAAACACGGCTCCCAAAATAGCTCACAGGCCGCCAACCCAAATCTCACTCTCAGGGAAAGGCGGGAACCCTTCAGCCCCAGGCTAGGCAACTGGACTCGTAGTCCAAGGCCACACGCATGGCCCATGCGGAAAGCACAGAAGCATGATTCCCAGGGCAACGCACAAGTTGCCATGCCGATAACTGGACTCGCAGTCCAAGGCCAAACACATGGCCCACTCGGGAATCATCTTCCACGAAAAGTCACGGCATGAGGGGGAGACCCCACCGCACCCCCACCGACACACGGTGACTCGGTCTAGCGTAACACGAAAGCCCGACACGCAAGAAGTCACCCGGACTCTCAAACGCACGGACATGCTAAACGAGGTAGCACGGTCCTCCCGACACCCTCAAAACACGGACACAAAATCCCACGGGTGTCTGGGGCACTCACAAGACCGCAAGTCGACCATTGGGTCATGACCGGGTCGACTAGGGACTGACACAATGCGAAACGATCACGGAGAACATGAAAACTCATCTCGGCACCACACAGCGCCTGACGGTCTAACCTTGGGCCGTCACAGTCCGTAACAGTCCAAGCCTCGACCGTCACAACCATTCTGACGCACCAACAGAGGGCCGTCAGGCGCTCGGTGCAAAGTTGGGTGTGACGCACCTACCCTGGTACGTCACAGTCTCTGACGCGTCAGCCCTGGTGCGTCACAGTCTGTGACGCGCCAGCCCTGATGCGTCACAAGACAAGATGGAACCAACTATGACGCGTCCCGCTCGGTGCGTCACAAGCTGTAATGGACCAACTCTGGTGCGTTACAAGGTGGGAACGCGACTGCTCTGACGCACCCACACAGGGGCGTTACAAGGCTGTGACGCGCCACCCTTGGTGCGTCACAGGCCTTGACCCCGAATGGTCAAAACCAACGACCAAAAGCCAACGGTTAGATCGTCCCTGACGGTCCAACCCAGGCACGTCACAGCGCCGTGGCGGTCTATCGTGGGACCGTCACACACATAGACCTCCCAAAGGCTAAACGGGACCTGTGACACACCCACCCTGGGGCGTCACAGGCTGTGGCGGTCACTGGAAGGACCGTCACACCCGTCCGAGAGTGAACGGCGGGAAACGACCCAAAAAACGTCCCACGCCCCCATACCTCCACGGGAGAGGGGGAAAATAAGGGGGAAGCCCCCAAATAGCCCCTAGCATGCATCTAAGGCCCCGGATCGGCCAAAAACGCAATGAAACGGGAGATCGGCCCACAAGCCCTAAAACATGGATTTTTCCCCAAATCACCCCGATTAGCCCGCTCGGCTTACCACGGCCAACGAAACTCGCGGTAAAGAAAGAGCACGAGCTGGGGGTCCATCTCCTTACCTTCACCGAAGATTTCGCGCCCCGAGCTCGCCGCTCTGCGAAGAAAACACCGTTGAAGCCTCACCGTTCCACGAACCCATGGCCGAGCTTCACCGTGCCTCCACCGCCTCGATCCTCATCCATCCTTGCCCGTGCCTCGCCCGCGCCGTCCCCGCCTCTCCCGCACTCTGCCCCGTCGGATGCCGGAGAGAGGGGGAGAGAGGGGAGAGCGTGAGAAGAGAGAGGGAGAGAAGAGAGAAATGAGAGGGGAGAGAGAGAAAGGTGGTTTATATAGAAAATCCAGAAATTCCAAAAAATTTTGAAAAATAGAAAAATCACGTTTCCGCGATCCTCGAAACGCACCAATCGCGATGGTACCACCCGTGCCCAGGTGAACGACCCGATTCATCCGCAACAAGGTTCCGAAGGAATTACCGAAACACACACCGGGAATCAGAAAACACACGTGAAAAAGCCGCGGACGCACTTCGGGCCTCCAAAACAGCTCCGGATCGCGCCGATCCGAACACGAAAGATGTCCAAAACATCATTTCGGACATAACGGAGCCAGATTCACCGAAAACATAGATCTGGGACCCGAGAAGGAGGATCCGCAGAACCCGGGACATTACAGCCCTCCCCCCTTAAAGGAATTTCATCCTCGAAATTTAGGACCTAGCACGAAGTCACAGGGGAAGAACACTGAACCAACTAACAACGCTGTCAGAGCCCCAACACAGAAAACCTCGATTCTCACAAAAAAACCGATCCTGAGGGACGCAGCCAGACTTACAATCGTAAACAACACCTCGCTCCGCGCGCCGTGCACACCGGCCAACAGAGCAGGTATATACCAGAGGACACAGTCCGACATAACCTCAAACACCACAGAAACCAATCAAGGCGCCGCAGCTATAATCTCGCTCACCGAGGAGACACAACCCTCATACGATAAACAGCCACCGATGCAACCCATGGTCGGCAGACAAAACACACATCAACTTCACAACCAGCTGACAGGTCGCACACCCTTCGCAAGGGAACAACCAACACAGAGCCTCCATCGGCTCACGCAGCCATCTCGACAGACCGCAACCAGGACATCGGCTCAGCACCAAGAATCACCTCACACCTGGCAAGTCGAAAGCCAGACATATCGCTGAGCCAACTCTTGTCAGAAGATAAACTTCGACAAAGCCCAGATCCTGTTCGGAAAGGCACATCACAGAAATGACCACCAAAGGTCTCGCTGGCACACGGCTCTCGCCACGTTCGAGCCCTGACAACCAACATCTTCTGTCTGTGAAAAGACCATCCACTGGTTGCTAGATACACATCAACGGGAAACCTCCACCGGCCCAACAGGCACGATCCAACTCACAGCAGGCCATCTGCTGACTCACACACAGACCGATGCCACATCTCGAGCTACACCTCTCAGACTCCGCATCCGAGCTCGAACATCGCGCCAACTCGACCCTCTCGGGGAGCACGACGAAACCAGATGACAAGATCCTGGTGTCCTCAGTCATCACCTCACTCGACTCAGGCTCACAAGGGAACCATCCCATGCTGGTCGCCAAACCAGGGATAACCATTGCGACACCAACGTCCCATCAAGGACCACTACGCACAAGCGTCACTCTTCCGTCTGGTCTCATCGAAGCCTTCGTCTCAATTAATCCAAGTGGACACCTGCCAATCCCGATTCCGCCCTTACCGCAGAGCCACGGGATACCACCTGAACAATGCTCACGGGTCCCCAAGCAACATACATCTCACCGTGGCCGGCTATGAGACTAGCCTTACCAGTCACTCGCAGCCACCAACTGGAACCCACAGCCTGCCAGAGATCACTTCTCCAAATACGATCTCATCCGAGGATACGACTGGGAACACAAGTCGGGCACCAAGCCACCGACTCTGACCAACACGTCCTGGACCTCCGTCAGGCGACGTCCTCAACAACCTCATCCAGGTCCAACACCGACGCCTGACACGGCTTCCATCACAGGAACAGGGTACTCAGGCGGCGCACTAGCCAACACATTCCCCAACACTCCATCCTGCCAGTGCCAAGAACCATAATACCTCGAGCAACGGCACGGCAACAACACGTTTCACACAGAGGAACCAATCCTCCAATGCTCAACGTAAACTCAGGAATCCGCCCGTAGGAACCAGCGCTACGATCCTGAACCAGTGGGTCACAAGCCCACCAGGCTTCCGCTGCGCACTCTGATCAACGTGCACAGGCACAAATTCTGGAGAACATCGCCCAACCAGCACTCGTCCTTCCGGAACAGTGCCAGCACACCCTCACACGACAAGAGAATGGGCACAACTTCTCACAGGCAACCACCTTGCCAAGACAAGGAGCACGTCTCGCATGGACTTCATGGCACACAAGGCCAACCAATCCGAACACACAATGCAAGACGGCGAACCTTAGCCCAACACAATCTCTCCAACCAAAGGAGAAACCAAACGCACTTCCGACCAATGGAAGAACTCCACGCTCGACCTGACCTTGAACCGCGCGCATGCTGGAAAGAGCACCATCAAGCACCAAGGAAAACCATCGCTTCCATCAGGTCAGCGCCTCTGACACACTCGGCGAGTGTCAAATCTGACCACAATCACAGCATCTCTCGATGCACCACCACTGTAATTCCTCGAACTGCACCACACCACGCCAAGAGCCGCAACACGAGCCATAACGACAACCGTCGACGCTCATCCTCGAGTCTCGAACTCGCCGTGGAGCCTTCAAATCTCAAGCCAACTCCAGGGCGAACACAATCCATCCACTGACAGAAACGCAGGAGTAAAGAGTTACCGGGATATCTCTGTCAAATCCTGCCTAAAAATTCGTAGAACAATCGGGACCGACACGTCATTCTGACGCCACAGAGCACGACAAGAACATCAGGCTCGACGAAACAGCAGCTCACCGAGAAGATATTCCGCTCACCCGAGCACACTTCTCGATCAGAACACCCGCTCTGCCACCTTAAACTACGACCTGAACACCTCAGGGGCTGGACAAACCTCAAGCTGGAGTGGCCAAAACCGACAGCAGCTCCCTCAGAGCATGCTCATGGCCACTTAATCACGAACAATCCTCTCCAGCCGCCTGACCACGCTGTAAATTCCTCGAGGGCAGCACCGCGGGCTCACGCCCGCCAGTAACCTCTGCTCAACGCAGCACAACCAGGGCCACCACCGATGAGGGAGAAGGCTCTCGACCTCGATCCTTAGACCCCCATGCTGGCACGAAAGCCGCAGACATCAACCACCTTCACAGCGCCACGCAGCGCACTCAAGCTCTCAAGCGAGAAACTAGGCGGAAAGCGAACACAAAACCCTATGCCAACTGCGGACTGTACTGGACCTCATGCACTCTGATCACTACAATATTTCGAATTCCTATGTACGTCCACAACCACCGCTCTGATACCAGCTGTAACAACCCGAGAATCCGATTACCAGGAGAGGACCGATAACCTGAGACTCGAACCGCCGCCCACGAACCGGGAGGGCTCGGAAGGGCAGAAAGGAGTGTGGAGGCACAAAGAAATGGAAAATAAAGCATGACAATTCAACAATTAACAAAAATAAATAAACAACTACAGATACAACAGAGTCCAGTCCAACAGAAAGTACAGTCTAAAGCAGTAAAAACGTACCACATGCCAAGTGAACACTCGGCCCGGCAAGCTGGCAACTGAGAACCTCCGCACCGCGCCCTCGAACCTCGAGGAAGAACCGCCACACCTGAAAAGCAGGGAATGAGTCTCTAAAATAGAGACTCAGCAGGGATCCCGCGGAACCCCAACCGGAAACAACGGCGGTAGCAGAAAGGAAGGGTACAATGACACCAGGAACAGCGAACCGGTGGCTGGTCAAAACTCGGCACTATAGCTACTCCTACTGTACCAGAACCACACCCCGGACTCACGGTCGGGGGCTACCGAACTACACTAGTACCGCTTACCGAAGTATAAACCCACGGCAACCATGCCGTAGAGGCCTGTCTCCCAGGACACGGCCAACTTGGACACGCTGTCCAAAGTGCAACCCCGACCATTCGGTCGCGGGTACCGCACAATAAGACACAACCTCGGTAAAGCCACTAGCACTAGTCTCACGGTGCGAAAATCGACACACGCGCCACGGTGAAAACAACCGAAACTCGACGGTCAACACGACCGAGAACCCGAAGGTCGAAGTCACAGAAACTGACAGTCTGTCACTCTCTGTCCAGAATAGGAGTACCTCCCACTAGAATCAAGGCTGAATGCGTCCACTGACGTCTTAGTCCGCGCCTCAGGTGTCTCCCTCCGGCCCAGCGGGAACTGAGACACCGTACAAGTAACCACAAACAAGTGACTAGCTGGGGTCACGCCCGTCGACGTGGGTCCAACCGCCCCCAACCACGTGTGCACACACAGACCGTCCGTTTCTGGTCTGGCCCTCTGACCGATTTTCCCCTCAACCAGACTCTGGCTGCAAGACGTGGGGCCCGATGAAAATCGGTCCACAAACCGTCTCTAAGGCTAGCCTCTCCACCACTCCCTGGTGGCACCACACGCGTGTAAGCAGGCTACGACTAGTGGAGGGTCACTAAGAGAGTAGACTCTCAAGTCAACGAAAAATCACGTCCGAACCCGACGAAGTACGGGGTCCGTCCCACGTACCAGCACCGTCGCATGGTGACCACAGTCGGAGAAGAAACGGGACTCACAGCCCACGGGCCGTACACTCGGCCACGTAGAAACGCAGAAACACGGTTCCCAAAGCAGCTCACAGGCCGCCAACCCAAATCCCACTCTCAGGGAAAGGCGGGAACCCTCAAGCCCCAGGTTGGGTAACTGGACTCGCAGTCCAAGGCCACATGCATGGCCCCGCGCGGAAAGCACAGAAGCATGATTCCCAGGGCAACGCACAAGCAGCCACGCCGATAACTGGACTCGCAGTCCAAGGCCAAACACATGGCCCACTTGGGAATCATCTTCCAGGAAAACTCACGGCATGCGGGGGAGACCCCACCGCACCCCCACCGACACACGGTGACTCGGTCTAGCGTAACACGAGAAGTCACCCGGACTCTCAAACCCACTGGCACGCTAAACGAGGTAGCACGGTCCTCCCGACACCCTCAAAACACGGACACAGAATCTCACGAGTGTCTGGGGCACTCACAAGACCACAAGTCGACCACTAGGTCACGACCAGGTTGACTAGGGACCGACACAACGCGAAACGATCGCGGAGAACACGAAAACTCATCTCGGCACCACACAGAGCCTGACGGTCTAACCTTGGGCCGTCACAGTCTGTAACGGTCCAAGCCTCGACCGTCACAACCATTCTGACGCACCAACAAAGGGCCGTCAGGCACTCGGTGCAAAGTTGGGTGTGACGCGCCTACCCTGGTGCGTCACAGTCTCTGACGCGTCAGCCCGGGTGCGTCACCGTCTGTGACGCGCCAGCCCTGATGCGTCACAAGACAAGATGGAACCAACTGTGACGCGTCCCGCTCGGTGCGTCATAGGCTGTAACGGACCAACTCTGGTGCGTTACAAGGTGGAAACGCGTCTGCTCTGACGCACCCACACAGGGGCGTTACAAGGCTGTGACGGGTCAGCCTTGGTGCGTCACAGGCCTTGACCCCGAATGGTCAAAACCAACGACCGAAAGCCAACGGTCAGATCATCCCTGACGGTCCAACCCAGGCGCGTCACAGCGCCGTGGCGGTCTATCGTGGGACCGTCACACACATAGACCACTCAAAGGCTAAACGGGCCCTATGACGCACCCACCCTGAGGCATCACAGGCTGTGACGGTCACTGGAAGGACCGTCACACCCGTCCGAGAGCGAAACGGCGGGAAACGACCCGAAAAATGTCCCACGCCCCCATACCTCCACGGGAGAGAGGGAAAACAAGGGGGAAGCTCCCAAATAGCCCCTAGCATGCATCTAAGGTCTCGGATCGGCCAAAAATGCAATGAAACGGGAGATCGGCCATCGAGCCCTAAAACATGGATTTTCCCCCAAATCGCCCCGATTAGCCCGCTCGGCTCACCACGGCCTACGAAACTCACGGAAAAGAAAGAGCACGAGCTGGGGGTCCATCTCCTTACCTCCACCGAAGATTTCACGTCCCGAGCTCGCCGATCCGTGAAGAAAACACCGTTGAAGCCTCGCCGTTCCACGAACCCATGGCCGAGCTTCACCGCGCCTCCACCGCCTCGATCCTCATCCATCCTCGCCCGTGCCTCACCCGCGCCGTCCCTGCCTTGCCCGCACTCCGCCCCGTCGGCCGCCGGAGAGAGGGGGAGAGAGGAGAGAGCGTGAGAAGAGAGAGGGAGAGAAGAGAGAAATGAGAGGGGAGAGAGAGAAAGGGGGTTTATATAGAAAATCTGAAAATTCTGGAAAATACCAAAAAATAGAAAAATCACGTTTCCGCGATCCTTGGAACGCACCGATCGCGATGGTAGCACCCGTGCCCAGGTGAACGACCCGGTTCACCCGCAACGAGGTTCCGAAGGAATTACCGAAACACACACTGGGAATCAGAAAACACACGCGAAAAAGTCACGGATGCACTCCGGGCCTCCGAAACAGCTCCGGATCGCGCCGATCCGAACACGAAAGATGTCCGAAACATCATTTTGAACATAACGGAGCCCGATTCACCGGAAACGTAGATCTGGGACCCGAGAAGGAGGATCCACAGAACCCGGGGCATTACATCCCTCCCCCCTTAAAGGAATTTCATCCTCGAAATTCAGGACCTAGCACGAAGTCACAGGGGAAGAACACTGAACCAACTGACAACGCTATCAGAGCCCCAACACAGAAAATCTTGATTCTCATGAAAACACCGATCCTGAGGGACGCGGCCATACTTACAATCGCAAACAACACCTCGCTCCGCGCGCCGTGCACACCGGCCAACAGAGCAGGTATATACCAGAGGACACAATACGGCATCACCTCAGACACCACGGAAACCAATCAAGGCGCTGCAGCTATAATCTCGCTCACCGAGGAGACACAGCCCTCGTAGGAGAAACAGCTACCGATGCAACCCATGCTCGACAGACAAAACACACATCAACTTCACAACCAGCTGACAGGTCGCACACCCTTCGCAAGGGAACAACCAACACAGAGCCTCCATCGGCTCACGCAGCCATCTCGACAGACCGCAACCAGGACATCGGCTCAGCACCAAGAATCACCTCACACCTGGCAAGTTGAAAGCCAGACATATCGCTGAGCCAACTCTTGTCAGAAGACAAACTTCGACAAAGCCCATATCCTGTTCGGAAAGGCACATCACAGAAATGACCACCAAAGGTCTCGTTGGCACACGGCTCTCGCCACGTTCGAGCCCCGACAACCAACATCTTCTGTCTGTGAAAAGACGATCCACTGGTCGCCAGATACACGTCAATGGGAAACCTCCACTGGCCCAACATGCATGATCCAACTCACAGCAGGCCATCCGCTGACTCACACACAGACCGATGCCACATCTCGAGCTACACCTCTCGGACTCCGCATCCGAGCTCGAACATCGCGCCAACTCGACCCTCTCGGGGAGCACGATGAAACCAGATGACAAGATCATGGTGTCCTCAGTCATCACCTCACTCGACTCAGGCTCACAGGGGAACCATCCCATGCTGGTCGCCAAATCAAGGATAACCATTGCGACACCAACGTCCCATCAAGGACCACTACGCACAAGCGTCACTCTTCCGTCTGGTCTCATCGAAGCCTTCGTCTCAATTAATCCAAGTGGACACCTGCCAATCCCGATTCCGCCCTTACCGCAGAGCCACGGGATACCACCTGAACAATGCTCACGGGTCCCCAAGCAACATACATCTCACCGTGGCCGGCTATGAGACTAGCCTTACCAGTCACTCGCAGCCACCAACTGGAACCCACAGCCTGCCAGAGATCACTTCTCCAAAAATGATCTCATCCGAGGACACGACTGGGAACACAAGTCGGGCACCAAGCCACCGACTCTGACCAACACGTCCTGGACCTCCGTCAGGCGACGTCCTCAACAACCTCATCCAGGTCCAACACCGACGCCTGACACGGCTTCCATCACAGGAACAGGGTACTCATGCGGCGCACTAGCCAGCACATTCCCCAACACTCCATCCTGCCAGTGCCAAGAACCATAATACCTCGAGCAACGGCACGACAACAACACGTTTCACACAGAGGAACCAATCCTCCAATGCTCAACGTAAACTCAGGAATCCGCCCGTAGCAACCAACGTTACGATCCTGAACCAGTGGGTCACAAGCCCACCAGGCTTCCGCTGCGCACTCTGATCCGCGCGCACAGTCACAAATTCTCAGGAACACCGCCCAACCAGCACTCATCCTTCTAGAACAGCGTCAGCACACCCTCACACGACAAGAGAATGGGCACAACTTCTCACAGGCAACCACCTTGCCAAGACAAGGAGCATGTCTCGCACGGGCTTCATGGCACACAAGGCCAACCAATTCGAACACACAATGCAAGACGGCGAACCTTAGCCCAACACAATCTCTCCAACCAAAGGAGAAACCAAACGCACTTCCGACCAATGGAAGAACTCCACGCTCGACCTGACCTCGAACCTTGCGCATGCTAGAAACAGCACCATTCAGCACCAAGGAAAACCATCGCTTCCATCAGGTCAGCGCCTCCGACACACTCGGCGAGTGTCACGTCGGACCACAATCACAGCATCTCTCGAAAGCCAACGGTCAGATCGTCCCTGACGGTCCAACCTAGGCATGTCACAGCGCTGTGGCGGTCTATCGTGGGACCATCACACACATAGACCACCCAAAGGCTAAACGGGCCCTGTGACGCACCCACCCTGGGGCGTCACAGGCTGTGACGGTCACTCGAAGGACCGTCACACCCGTCCGAGAGTGAAACGGCGGGAAACGACCTAAAAAACGTCCCACGCCCCCATACCTCCACGGGAGAGGGGGAAAACAAGGGGGAAGCCCCCAAATAGCCCCTAGCATGCATCTAAGGCCTCGGATCGGCCAAAAACGTAATGAAACGGGAGATCGACCCACAAGCCCTAAAACATGGATTTTTCCCTAAATCGCCCCGATTAGCCCGCTCGGCTCACCACGGCCTACGAAACTTGTGGAAAAGAAAGAGCACGAGCTGGGGGTCCATCTCCCTACCTCCACCGAAGATTTCGCGTCCCGAGCTCACCGATCCGCGAAGAAAACGCCGTTGAAGCCTCACCGTTCGACAAACCCACGGCCGAGCTTTACCGCGCCTCCACCGCCTCGATCCTCATCCATCCTCGCCCGTGCCTCACCCGTGCCGTCCCCGCCTCACCCGCACTCCGCTCCGTCGACCGCCAGAGAGAGGGGGAGAGAGGAGAGAGCATGAGAAGAGAGAGGGAGAGAAGAGAGAAATGAGAGGGGAGAGAGAGAAAGGGGGTTTATATAGAAAATCCAGAAATTTCAAAAAATATCAAAAAATAGAAAAATCACGTTTCCGCGATCCTCGGAACGCACTGATCGCGATGGTACCACCCGTGCCCAGGTGAACGATCCGGTTCACCCGCAACAAGGTTCCGAAGGAATTACCGAAACACACACCGGGAATCGGAAAACACACGCGAAAAAGTCACGGACGCGCTCCGGGCCTCCGAAACAGCTCCGGATCGCGCCGATCCGAACACGAAAGATGTCTGAAACATCATTTCGAACACAACGGAGCCAGATTCACAGGAAACGCAGATCTTGGACCCGAGAAGGAGGATCTGCAGCACCCGGGGCATTACAATGGAGGCGCCGTGTTAGGCTCTGATACCAAATCTGACGCGTCGGCGACGTGGAAATGGATCGACGGCAACTTCAGGACGTGAACATGACGGATAACTTGCTACCTCACGCAGCTCGACCTCACGCCAGGCGGTCTCACATCGGGCGACACTCAAACTCACAAGGAGAAAGAGGGAAGGGAAATGCAAGAGGGGAGAGCTCTCACATAAAATAAGCTTTCATTCATTCTTATCATTCATACGTAACACACAACATTGGCCTCCTTATATAGGAAAAAAAGCCATAACAACAAGACCCTCAATCTTTCCTAATTGTGTTTATACCCTGGCCTAACAAGATAAAACCCACCCACCCATTTTTGACTTTGTGGGTTTTAAAATATAATATTTTGACTCAATAAAAATAAAATACTTTGGTGGTTAAAATATAAATACCACCATAGTAAAATACATACACACATACGTACGGATACGTACTCAGGACGTCGAGTCTTTAAGCAAGTCTCCGATCCATAAGTTGGGTGCAGTCGGTGCGGTGCGGTGTCGGCTCCGAGTAGTGGGCCCGGTAGTGGACCCGGTGTCCCCACCATAAGAGTGAGAGAGAGGGGGGTGGACTGATGACAAGTGAGGGGGGAGTGGGGGACTTGTAACGACCCGAGAATCCGATTACCGGGAAGGCCCGATAACCCGAGACTCGCACCGCCACCCACGAGCCCGAAGACTCGGAAGGGTTAAAAGGATGGTGTGGAAACTACACAAGCATCACAAATAATTGCAGAAATTAAACAGTTATGATATTAAGCAGGAAATGAATTAACATTTTACATGGTCCACAATGAAATAACAACAACAGCAACAGTAGTCCACGACTAGTACAGTGACAAGAAAGAAAAGTACAGCTACACGGGGCATCCCCCGGCTCTGACCTCTGGCACTACCTCTGGGCACCCGCACCACGCTTCCGCTGCGCTCCTGACACGCTCCCCGAAGGTGGCGCCTCACCTGAAACACGGTGAAAACACGCAGGGAATGAGTCTCGGAACAAGACTCAGTAGGGATCACTCGAACCCTACCTCGAAAAACGAGAAACCACTACTCTAGCGGTAGAAAGGTACCTCGGAAAGGAAAGCCCTGTACTCTACAGAACTAGACCCTAACGGCACGCAAACCGACACACGTGCCACGGTACGAGAAGACCGAAACTCAACGGTCGAACCGTCAAAACCCGAAGGTCGGAAACACACGACTGACAGTCTGACACTCCGTACTCAACAGGAGTACCACCCACTAGAAGCACAGCCGGTAGCGTCCCCTGACGTCTTACACCGCACCGCAGGTGAACCGCCTGACATGGTAGGTCCTACCCGAGGCGCAAACACCGCACAAGTAACCACAACAAGTGACTAGCTGGGGTCACGCCCGTCGACGTGGGTCCAACCGCCCCCAACCACGTGTGCACACACAGACCGCGCGTCCCTGGTCTGGCCCTCTGACCGGTTTTCCCCTCAGCCGGACTCTGGCTGCAAGACGTGGGGCCCAACGGTAACCGGTCCACAAACCGTCTCTAAAGGTCAGCCCGTACACCACTCCCTGGTGCGACTAGCACACGCGTACTAGTAGGCTACGACTAGTGGAGGGTCACAGAAGGAGTAGACTCTCAAGTCTCGGAAAACAACGGTGCAACTGCAGGTACGAGGAACGCTCCTTGTACCAACACCGACGCACGGTGACCAGCTGACAACAACATCTCCCGGTACACTCTGTACGACGAGAGACACACCGACGCAACCCGTACCCTTGAACGGTCCACACTGGGCCGCTCAGGGATGTGCGGTCACACAGGGACCGCACAAGGATTAGAACGGTCATATCAGGACCGTTCCACCCAGGGTCCAAACGACGGATAAACGGCCAACACAGGACCGTTCAAACAGATGTGCGGCCAACTCTTGACCGCACGTGGGTGAAGAACGGTCACCTCCTGGCCGCTCGTCTCCCAACGGTAAAAAGCCTGGACGGTTAGTCCTTAGCCGCACTTGGGGAAGGGCGGCTACGGCTTAGCCGTTCAGGTGTTGTGCGGTCAGGGCCAGACCGCACATCCAACCATAGCGCTAGGGGATGTACGGCCAGCACCTGGCCGTGCAAGGGGTTATGCGGTCAGCTCCTGGCCGCACATCCCAGAGCACTGCACAACGGTCACAACCAACGGTCAAAACCCTTGGGGTTGGGCGGTAGCTGTGGGGCCGCACATTAGGATATGCGGTCCCACGATGGACCGCCCAAGCCCACTGCGCGCCAAGCCTCACCCAAAGCGCGCCGAGCCGATGAACGGTCCGAACGGAACCGCATAGGGGTTGTGCGGCCACTGGTTCGACCGCACATCGCTCACCGGCGAGAAAATGGCGAACCTCACCGGAATCGCCCAATCGGCCTCAAAACAAACCCCACGGAGGGGGAAATGGCGAGAGAAGAACCCCCAAGCCCCCTAGCATGCTCCTACGCCCTTAAACCGTGAAATCGGGGCTCAAAACGATGGATCGGACGAACTCACCCCGCGGCATGATCGACCCTTCCCGGCTCAAAATAAACCCCTCTCGACCTCGTCTCGAGCTGAAACTCACGGGGAAGGAAGACATGAGGCTAAGGAACGTCACCCTACCTCCGGTCCGCGACGAAACGCTCCGATCCGAGCTCGAAGTCGCGAAGAACGCCGCTAGAATCTCGCCTCTCCACGCCTCCCACGCTCGCCGTATGCCCGCACGATCGCCACCACGTCACCCACGTCCTCGCGCCGTCGCACCGCCGCCGTCTGCAGCCGGAACGGGGGTCGGCACGGTCGAACGGGAGAGAAGGAGGGAGAGAGCCGGCCACGGTCGCGTGAGGGAGAGAGAGGAAGAAGAAGAAAAGAGAAAAGAAGAAAAAGAAAAGAAAAGAAAATGGGAATATATAGAAAATCCGATTTTTCGGAAAAATACCGAAAATTAGAAAAATACATTTCCGGAATCCTCGGAACGCACCGATCGCAACGGTACCACTCGTGCCTCGGGGAACTGCCCGGTTCGCCCGCAGCGAGCGTCCGAAGAAAAAGCCGAAACACACACCGGAAATCGGAAAACACGCGCGGAAAAAGCCACGGAACGCCTCCGGGCCTCCGAAACGACTCCGGATCGCGCCGATCCGAACACGAAAGATGTCCGAAACGAAATTTCGGACACAACGGAGCCGGACGCTCCGAAAACTAGATCCGGGACCCACGAAGAAGGATCCGAAAGGTCCGGGATATTACAGCCCTCCCCCCTTAAGGAATTTCGTCCTCGAAATTGAGAACAACCCAAGGGGAAAGAAGAGGAAGACTCACTCAAACAGATACGGGAACTGCTGACGCATCTCGTCCTCACGTTCCCACGAAGCCTCACCACCAGAGTGTCGTTGCCACACGACCTTGACCAAGGGAATAACCTTGTTCCGCAGGCGCTGCTCTCGCCTATCCTCCACGCGGATCGGAAACTCTGGGAGAGAAAGATCTGGAGTCACCTCAGGCCAAACGGAAAACTCGAGCACATGAGAGTCATCGGGCATATACTTCCGCAACATAGAGACGTGGAACACGTCATGCACCGACGCCAACTCAGAGGGTAACTGCAACCGGTAAGCAACCTCACCGATGCGCTCCACAATCGCGAAAGGACCAATATAGCGGGGACTCAGCTTCCCACGCCGTCCAAAACGCATCACCCCCTTCATCGGAGAAACTCTCAAGAACACATGATCGCCCACGGCGAACTCGAGGGGCTGCCGCCTACGGTCAGCATAGCTCTTCTGCCGACTCTGGGCCGCCAACATGTTCTGACGAACCAGGTGCACAACATCCACACATTGCTGCACCAATTCCGGTCCCGTCAAAACACGCTCACCCACCTCAAACCAATCAAGTGGAGTCCGACAAGGACGCCCATACAATGCCTCATAAGGAGCCATGCCGATGCTCGAATGAAAGCTGTTGTTATAGGCAAACTCCACTAACGGTAGGTGATGAATCCAACTCCCCTGCCACTCCAGGCAGCAGGATCTCAGCATGTCCTCCAAAGTCTGAATGGTCCTCTCAGACTGACCATCTGACTGTGGATGATACGCCGAGCTAAATGCCAACTCCGTGCCAAGAGCTCGCTGGAAACTCCTCCAGAATCCAGAAGTGAAGCGCGGATCCCGATCCGACACGATCGAAATGGGAACCCCATGCAACGGAACGATCCGCTCCACATAAAGACGAGCCAACCTAGGACACGCTCCAGCTGACTTTGACCGGTAGCAACCGCGTCACCTTCGTCAGCCGATCCACCAGCAACCAAATACTGTCCTGCCCAGTCGGGGTTCTGGGCAACCCCACCACAAAATCCGTGGTCACATGGTCCCACTTCCAAGCAGGAACATCCAAGGGCTGGAGAGTACCGCCTGGTCGCTGATGCTCCGCCTTCACTTGCTGACAGATCAGGCACCTGGCCACAAATTCGGCAACATCTCTCTTCATGCCAGGCCACCAGAACTGCCTCCGCAAGTTCCGATACATCTTCGTCGCACCCGGGTGCACAGTGTACCTGCTCCCATGAGCCTCGCGTAACACCGCACGACGAACCTGCTCCTCCGCTGGGACGTACAGCCTGCCACGAAACCTCGCAGCACCGTCCTCGCCGAGCTCCACATCAGCCATCGCAAGAATCCGGGGCAACTCAGGGTCCGCATGCTGAGCCTCTGTCACCTGACGACGAATAGCAGGAGTGACAGTCAGACTCGCAAGCACTGCCAACCCTGGCTCCTGGGGAATCTTGAGCCTGAAAGACACCTCGGGCACCTGTTCCCAGAGCCTCCACTTCCTCAGCATCAAGGTACTGATCACGACCTTCCTACTCAAGGCATCGGCGACGACATTCATCCTGCCCGGCTGATAAGACAGGGTGAAGTCATAGTCCTTCATGAACTCCATCCAACGCCTCTGTCTGAGGTTCAGATCTCTCTGCGAGAACACATACCTCAAACTCTGATGGTCAGTGAACACCTCGAACTTCTCACCGTACAGATAATGCCTCCAGATCTTCAGCGCGAAGATCACTGCCGCCAACTCAAGGTCATGGGTAGGGTAGTTCTCCTCATGGGGCTTTAGCTGCCGAGATGCATAAGCCACCACTCTACCATGCTGCATCAGAACAGCACCCAATCCGACGCCGGAAGCATCTGTACACACCACAAAACCTCCCGATCCAGAAGGCAAAACCAACACCGGAGCCGAGGTGAGCAATCTCTTCAGTTCCCTAAAGCTCTGCTCACACTCCTCGGACCAGACGAAAGGCACATCCTTCCGCGTGAGCCTCGTCATCGGGGTCGCAATGCGGGAAAAATCCTGGATAAACCGGCGATAATAACCCGCAAGCCCCAAGAAACTCCGGATCTCCGTCACCGACCTCGGCCTCGGCCACTGCATCACGGCCTCGACCTTGGCGGGATCCACGGAAATGCCATCACCAGAAATCACGTGCCCCAGAAAGTGCACCTCGCTGAGCCAAAACTCGCACTTGCTGAGCTTCGCAAACAACTGGTGATCTCGCAACGTCTGCAGCACCACACCCAAATGGTACGCATGCTCCTCAGCAGACCGCGAATAAACAAGGATGTCATCCACGAAAATGACCACGAACTGGTCCAAATACGGATGAAACACCCTCTGCATCAAGTCCATGAAGGCTGCTGGGGCATTGGTGAGCCCAAACGGCATCACCAGAAACTCATAATGCCCGTACCTCGTACTGAACGCAGTCTTCTCCACATCGGACTCGCGAATTCTCAGCTGATAGTAACCGGACCGCAAATCAATCCGCGAGAACACTCGCGCAGACTGAAGCTGGTCGAACAAATCATCAATCCGCGGCAACGGATACTTGTTCTTAATGGTCACTTCATTCAGCTGCCGATAGTCAATGCATAGCCGCAGACTACCGTCCTTCTTCTTCACGAACAACACGGGCGCACCCCAAGGGGAAAAGCTCGGACGAATGTACCCCTTGGCCAACAGCTCCTGCAACTGCGCCCTCAACTCCCTCAACTCAGCGGGGGCCATACGGTAGGGAGCCTTCGCCAAAGGTCCCGTACCAGGTACAACCTCGATCACGAAATCGATCTCCCGCTGGGGAGGTAATCCAGGCAACTCCTCAGGAAAAACATCGGGAAACTCGCACACCACCGCAATGTCCTCGACATTCGGCTCCATCCGGTCAGACACAACCACAGACGCGAGAAAACCCTGGCAACCTGAATCAAGCAATCGACGGGCTCGAATAGCAGAGATAAGAAATCGAGAAGAGGCGGAACGGATACCTTGGAAATAGAAGGTCCTCTTGCTCGGATGTTGGAAGTAGACCCTCTTCATCCCACAATCCACCACCGCTCCATGAGTCTCGAGCCAATCCATGCCTAGAATCACGTCGTAATCCCGAAGCTGCAACGCATACAACCTGCCTGGCATACTCCGCCCATCGATCCACACCGGAACCTGGTCGAAGCAATACGGAGTGACCATAAAGTCACCCGAAGGCAACTCCACAGCCAAATCACAGGACAACTGGGTCACCGGCTCCTCGACGCTCGACGCGAAATCCTCCGAAATAAACGAATGAGACGCGCCAGAATCAAATAAAACCCGAGCCGCACAACCCAAAATCTGAACGGTACCTTCCACGAGCTGCGACGCTACTGCCTCTGCCCTGGTCAAGTGCGTGATCTGGCCACGAGCTCTCTGCCTGCCTCCCACACTAGCTGACCTGGGTAGCGGCGGATACTGTCCCTGCTGCTGCTGCTGCTGGGAAACCTGCTGCTGCGGCGGCCTCTGAGGACAGTCGCGCGCCATATGCCCTGGCTGGTCACACCGAAAACAGATAATCGGCGCCGTGCACTGCCTGCCTGGGTGGGTCCCACTACACCGTGGACAAGGTCCTCGCGATCCACCCACCGATCCCTGTCGCTGCAAAGGAAACGGCTGCTGCACACTGCCCGATGAAGCCTGCCCCTGATCCTTGGACTTCTTCTTGCCGAACCCCTTCTTGAAGAACTTTTTGACCTTCGTGCCAAAGGACGCAGATCCTGTCACCGAAGCTGCCTGTGCCGGCACTCCTGAACCACCCGACGCAGACTGAAAGAAACCCTGCTGCTGAGTAGCCGACTGCTGGCTGCGACCTGACACAGACTGCCCCTGGCTGATCGGTCCTCGAGTCCTCTGCATATCCATCTCCAAGGAAATCGCAACACGAGACGCCGTCTCGAGATCAGTGGCCCCATTCGCGATCAGATGGTGCCTCAGCTCCAACCTCAAGCCCTGCACAAACTGCGTCGTCCTCACCCTCTCATGCTCCATGATATGAGGTGCGTACCGACCCAGCTCGACAAATCGGGCCCTGTACTGCAACACGGACATGTCACCCTGCACCAGCTCCAGAAACTCCCGCATCCGCTGCGTAGCAACAATATCTGGACAGTACGTACGCTCGAAAGCACTGACAAAGTCATCCCACTCGATCTGCTCAAGCGGACGAAGCTGAAAGGACGTCTTCCACTCGGAAGACCACCACCTCCGAGCCGTACCCTGCAACTGGTTGTAGGCCAACACCACTCTGTCCTCGGCAGTACTCTTCGCAGAACTGAACACCCGCTCCATCTCATCAAGCCAATCACGAGCCGCATCAGGGTCTGCCTGGCCGCTAAAGTAAGGTGGATGGAACTGCATGAAGTCCCTCACTGCTCGGCCTGGCCCACCCCTGACTGACGAGCCCTCACCGGCCTCTCCGCCGAACTGCTGAGCCATGAGATGGTACATGCCACGGAGAAAACCCTCGGCCCCCGGAGCCCTCGCAGCATCCGCGGCCTCGGTAGCTCCCGGAACTCTGCTATGCTCCTCCTGGTCCCTCTGGACCCCCTGCTGGATCTCCTGGCCTCCAGCCGACTGCCCCTGCTGAGAGCGAGAACTCCTCCTCGGCGCCATCCTCGCTCCTTAAGCACAAGACAGAAAACTCAGAAACGGAAGGTCAGAATAAAACACGCGGTGCCCAATGCCAGCGTCATCTGTACATCATCGTTGTGGACTAGTGGACCACTACAATTACCTATGATTCTCATGTAATTCCACAACCGCGCTCTGATACCAGCTGTAACGACCCGAGAATCCGATTACCGGGAAGGCCCGATAACCCGAGACTCGCACCGCCACCCACGAGCCCGAAGACTCGGAAGGGTTAAAAGGATGGTGTGGAAACTACACAAGCATCACAAATAATTGCAGAAATTAAACAGTTATGATATTAAGCAGGAAATGAATTAACATTTTACATGGTCCACAATGAAATAACAACAACAGCAACAGTAGTCCACGACTAGTACAGTGACAAGAAAGAAAAGTACAGCTACACGGGGCATCCCCCGGCTCTGACCTCTGGCACTACCTCTGGGCACCCGCACCACGCTTCCGCTGCGCTCCTGACACGCTCCCCGAAGGTGGCGCCTCACCTGAAACACGGTGAAAACACGCAGGGAATGAGTCTCGGAACAAGACTCAGTAGGGATCACTCGAACCCTACCTCGAAAAACGAGAAACCACTACTCTAGCGGTAGAAAGGTACCTCGGAAAGGAAAGCCCTGTACTCTACAGAACTAGACCCTAACGGCACGCAAACCGACACACGTGCCACGGTACGAGAAGACCGAAACTCAACGGTCGAACCGTCAAAACCCGAAGGTCGGAAACACACGACTGACAGTCTGACACTCCGTACTCAACAGGAGTACCACCCACTAGAAGCACAGCCGGTAGCGTCCCCTGACGTCTTACACCGCACCGCAGGTGAACCGCCTGACATGGTAGGTCCTACCCGAGGCGCAAACACCGCACAAGTAACCACAAACAAGTGACTAGCTGGGGTCACGCCCGTCGACGTGGGTCCAACCGCCCCCAACCACGTGTGCACACACAGACCGCGCGTCCCTGGTCTGGCCCTCTGACCGGTTTTCCCCTCAGCCGGACTCTGGCTGCAAGACGTGGGGCCCAACGGTAACCGGTCCACAAACCGTCTCTAAAGGTCAGCCCGTACACCACTCCCTGGTGCGACTAGCACACGCGTACTAGTAGGCTACGACTAGTGGAGGGTCACAGAAGGAGTAGACTCTCAAGTCTCGGAAAACAACGGTGCAACTGCAGGTACGAGGAACGCTCCTTGTACCAACACCGACGCACGGTGACCAGCTGACAACAACATCTCCCGGTACACTCTGTACGACGAGAGACACACCGACGCAACCCGTACCCTTGAACGGTCCACACTGGGCCGCTCAGGGATGTGCGGTCACACAGGGACCGCACAAGGATTAGAACGGTCATATCAGGACCGTTCCACCCAGGGTCCAAACGACGGATAAACGGCCAACACAGGACCGTTCAAACAGATGTGCGGCCAACTCTTGACCGCACGTGGGTGAAGAACGGTCACCTCCTGGCCGCTCGTCTCCCAACGGTAAAAAGCCTGGACGGTTAGTCCTTAGCCGCACTTGGGGAAGGGCGGCTACGGCTTAGCCGTTCAGGTGTTGTGCGGTCAGGGCCAGACCGCACATCCAACCATAGCGCTAGGGGATGTACGGCCAGCACCTGGCCGTGCAAGGGGTTATGCGGTCAGCTCCTGGCCGCACATCCCAGAGCACTGCACAACGGTCACAACCAACGGTCAAAACCCTTGGGGTTGGGCGGTAGCTGTGGGGCCGCACATTAGGATATGCGGTCCCACGATGGACCGCCCAAGCCCACTGCGCGCCAAGCCTCACCCAAAGCGCGCCGAGCCGATGAACGGTCCGAACGGAACCGCATAGGGGTTGTGCGGCCACTGGTTCGACCGCACATCGCTCACCGGCGAGAAAATGGCGAACCTCACCGGAATCGCCCAATCGGCCTCAAAACAAACCCCACGGAGGGGGAAATGGCGAGAGAAGAACCCCCAAGCCCCCTAGCATGCTCCTACGCCCTTAAACCGTGAAATCGGGGCTCAAAACGATGGATCGGACGAACTCACCCCGCGGCATGATCGACCCTTCCCGGCTCAAAATAAACCCCTCTCGACCTCGTCTCGAGCTGAAACTCACGGGGAAGGAAGACATGAGGCTAAGGAACGTCACCCTACCTCCGGTCCGCGACGAAACGCTCCGATCCGAGCTCGAAGTCGCGAAGAACGCCGCTAGAATCTCGCCTCTCCACGCCTCCCACGCTCGCCGTATGCCCGCACGATCGCCACCACGTCACCCACGCCCTCGCGCCGTCGCACCGCCGCCGTCTGCAGCCGGAACGGGGGTCGGCACGGTCGAACGGGAGAGAAGGAGGGAGAGAGCCGGCCACGGTCGCGTGAGGGAGAGAGAGGAAGAAGAAGAAAAGAGAAAAGAAGAAAAAGAAAAGAAAAGAAAATGGGAATATATAGAAAATCCGATTTTTCGGAAAAATACCGAAAATTAGAAAAATACATTTCCGGAATCCTCGGAACGCACCGATCGCAACGGTACCACTCGTGCCTCGGGGAACTGCCCGGTTCGCCCGCAGCGAGCGTCCGAAGAAAAAGCCGAAACACACACCGGAAATCGGAAAACACGCGCGGAAAAAGCCACGGAACGCCTCCGGGCCTCCGAAACGACTCCGGATCGCGCCGATCCGAACACGAAAAATGTCCGAAACGAAATTTCGGACACAACGGAGCCGGACGCTCCGAAAACTAGATCCGGGACCCACGAAGAAGGATCCGAAAGGTCCGGGATATTACAGGACTGGAGAGGGTATGGGAGGCTGTGAGAGGGAGGCGGTCTGAGAGAGAGAGAGAGAACGAGAGGAGGGCGTCGGAGGGGAACTCTGGCACTAGCATCCTCAGAGAGAGAGAGAGAGGAGTGAGAGAGAGGGGGGAGTGAGAGGGAGGTGGTTGGCGAGAGAGTGAGAGTGGGTGGGCCAGTGGAGGGGGTGATAAGAGAGGGGGACTGGAGAGGAGGTGGGTGGTCGGGGAGGGAGAGAGAGTGAGAGGAGGGCGTTAGAGGGGTGACATGAGAGGGGGACTAGAGAGGGGTGAGAGAGGGTGGAACTCTCCCCGAGTGAGAACGAGTTTAGTTTTTTTTAAAATTATTTTTAAAATTATAAAGTCGTTCCGAGTGGGAGCAAGTTCAAGTTAAAGTCACTCCCACATAGCAATTTCCCCTCCCCCCCACAAGACATGGTGCAATATCCGTGGGTGTCGGATCATCTTTAGTGAGTGTTTGGATATGGAATGATGGATCTTTGGATCCTAAATGATGAATATTGAGTTAATTTTGGAGTCTATGTGGTGAATTGGGCGGGATAAGCGTATTTTTTTGGTTGAAAATGAGTTAATTTCACTGTTTAGAATTTAGACTCCAACATAAGCCACATTCAAGATTGCTTGTATTATTGATGGCAACAAAGCATGCCGTCTAGAATTTTATGATGGCAAGAAGGTATGCCGTCAAGATGAGGCAGTTGCCATTTGAACGGCACTTGATCCTACCGTCTAGAGTGTGGTGGTCGCGGGCCAAATAAGATCCCAGCCGACCGTCTCTCCTCATTTTCCCATTTTCCTCCTCCATTTTCCTTCTTCCTCTCCTTCCATCCTTCGGTAGCCGACGGTGGACTATGGAGGCAAGGTGGTCGTGACGACGGTGGCGGCGAATGACGGGATTTGTGGTAAGTATGGGTGGCGGATTCGGTCATGGTGGTGTCGGTCCGATCGTGAGATTTGACATTTTTGGCACGTGAGATCTTCACCGGAGGTAGGGGGTTGGATCCCAACCCTTCCTTCATTTTTTTCCTCCGATTTAAGCTAGAAAGAGGGGTTATTTCATGCACGGGAAAATGATCTGATCATGCTCGGGGTTGTGTGGCTTCACTCGATCGTTTCGAGCAATGATTTTTAGTTTAAATGCTTGATTTCGATGATGTGAATGGAGGGGAGGAGCTCCCCAATGTTTTCCCCATTGTTTGGGACGATTGAGGTGTGGTTTAGAACCCCCGGACAGAAGTTCCATTTTTCGTTGTGTCCCAGAGTGGACGACAAAGATAATTGCCGTCAAGTTTTAAACTATAGGAACGACTGTCGTCCAGGTGAATTGGACGGCAAGAGTCCACAAGCGGCTTCAGGCCGCGTTGTGTCCACAATCTATGTGTGTGAACCAATGGTACTCCGGTGATTTCCATTTTAATTGTGTCTTGGTATTTCTTACTGTGAATGGCACACCACTAGTTATAGCCTTTATGGGTGCTTCACACCAACCGACCCAGGAGATGTTGAGGGTGGTCTCGTGAGACAGTTTTGAGCCGATTCCCGTGGGCCCCTACTTTTGCAGCTTGAGTCTGGGCTAGGAGAAAATCAATTGTGGGTTTAGACATTGTGGAGTCCGTCTAGTGTGTGCACACGTGGTTGGGGGCTCAGACAGCATGTTGACGGTTGCAGAGGCACATACCCCAGCTAGTCCTAGTGTTGGAGGTGTGCGTGTGTGTGTGTCTTACTACTGCACTCCTGTAGTGGAGGTGGGCTATGCATGAGACAAGAGGTGCGGTATAAGACATCAATGGATGTATCCGGACTTGCTACCGGTGGGCGGTTCTCCTGTCACGTGTGGTCGTGGCATTTCATTACTTACTTGTGGTTCGTGTGACGGTGTTACCGGTAGTTTTACTTACTTCCTACCAGTTACTTGCTTACAGTTGCTAAATGTTAATTGTTGTTGTTTAGTATGATGGAGATCCACAGAACCACTACTGAGCCAATAAGATGAGGCTCACATCATTTTCTTTTAGGTGAGACGTTACCTCCACATGGTTCATAGGTTCAGTGTGGCGTCAGTAGTGCTTCTTAGTTGCCAGCTTGTTAGAGCTGAGGTATGTCTTGTGACTCTGTACTTATCTTTATTTGTTAGACTTTACTTGTTGTGGACTTTGGACTTTGAACTGGACATCATATAAATTGTGAATACATGTAAATTTTAGTTTATGCACGTTCCTTTCTACACTTGTTTTAGATTCTTATTTGCTTTCTCAACGGTAAATCAACCCTTCCAAGCAATGACTTGTGACTAGCGAGTCAAGATTCGGGTCACACCGGTTACTTTTTGATACTCTGATCCTGAGTCATTACACATGGTGTCCTCTCTCTCTCTCTCGTCTAGCATCGTCTTTGTCTCTCTCTTGTCGAACATGTCCCTGCCGCTCCCTCCCTCTCTCTCTCTCTCATCTCTCCCCCCCTCTTTTATGTGTACATCGACGCCCCCCTCCCCTACTTTCTCTCTCTCTCGTCTCTCTCTCTCTCTATGCTGGGTGGGTAAAACGGTCCACTCATATGGTTTGTTATCGTCATCTCACCTAATTTTAAGTACATCACGAGATAAATAGGGTAAAAGTTGGGATATAGATATAATTTTGAAAGATTTTAAGAGTATATAAAAAAATTTCTTAAAAATAACTTTGCTGAAAATAGTAAACTATATATGCAGATTAGTTAAAATTGTTGGAGAAATTGCGGTTGTTATTGGGTTTTACTTTTAAACCCAAAGTCTTTGTGGTTTTTTTCATAAAATGGTAACAAGTATCTCAACCCCGAAAAGGTGTTCCCGTGTGCCTTTTATCCGGTGGGGAAAACTGCTGAAAACGGTTTTTGTTTTGAGAAAGAAAAACCGTGGCCGAGGCTTTCGGTGGATGAGGTGTTGTTTGCCTAAGAAAACGGCTGCGCGTCTCGTGGAAAGAAAAAGAGGGACGCAGAGAGATATCGGTAGAGGAATTGCTGCGTTTTTCTTTCCGAGACTATTTTGCTGCGTTTTTGTTCCGGAGACCATTTTGAGAAAATCGGTGTACCAAAATTTCTTCTACGGATCGACAAAGAAGTTCTTGTTCCCGAGGTTGTCGTCGAGGAGAGATCACCTTCGTGCTGAGGTACGTCTCTGTTGCCGTTCTATCCTGGGGGAAGATCGTGGACTCCGCTGCACAGATATGACGGGGGCGATAACTTCTCTAAGGACAGTCCATGCGGGCGGCTCGGCTAAGTGTTCTAAACTAATTTTCTTGTTCATTATTTGTTGCACTTTCTTGCATGATATTTCCTTTTGGATTTGGGATGGATCTTGCCGATCTACGTGGGACGACATGCATATAACATTTGTGTTATCATTTTTTTCGTATGTTCATGTGATAATTTATTTCATGATCCTTACGATTTTTCTTACAATCTTAGAGAAGTTAATCATTATGTCGTCCATGTCATCTGTGTTAGCACCCCGTGTGGATATGTCCGGCATGCCCGAGAAATTCTCGGGACAGCACTTCAAGCGGTGGCAACACCGTATGAGGATTTGGTTTACCACAATCGGGTTTATTTCAGTTCTTGAGTCGGACTGCCCTAAGTTAGATGAGAATGATCCCAACAGTCATAAAGTAGTCGATGAGTGGAAGCAACGTGATCGTATATGTCATGGCTGCATTTTATTGGCATTGTCCAATGTGCTGTTTGATGTGTATAGTGGTTCTTCCTCTCAAACTGCTAAGCAACTGTGGGAGGAACTTGACAAAAAGTACAATACCGAGGACTTAGGCCTTGAAAAGTACTCTGTTGCCAAGTTCCTAAGGTTTCAAATGGTTGAGGGTAAGTCTGTATCTGAACAGGCACATGAATTTCTATTGTTACTTCATGGCTTAGCTGAAGCAGATATGAAACTTCCAGAAAAATTTCAAGTGATGTCGATTATTGAGAAGTTTCCAAAGTCTTGGGAAGATTTTGGGATGTCTCTTAAACATCGCAAGGGATCTCTCACTCTGGATGATTTATTTGTTGCTATGGCCATAGAAGAAGAACATAGAAATCAGAAGCCTGTAATGCCTGTAGAATTGAATGCAAATGTGATGACTGTTTCTAAGGCAAGAGATCCTAAAGGAAAAGGAAAATTAGAAAACATTAAGAACAAACCGAATATCAAAGGCAAGATCCAAAAAAAATCCAAAAAGAAACCATGCTGGGAGTGTGGACAGGTTGGTCATTTCATCAAGGACTGTCCTGCGAAGAAGGCGAAGAAGGCTGAAAAACACTCTTCTGGTCCCCAAGTCAATGTTGTGATTGGGGGGACTGAGCAAGCTTCGAGCTCCAACAACGGATTGTATGTTTCTGTTAACCCTCAAGTTTTCACTATATATGAACCAAATGAATGGATAGTAGACACTGGGGCTAATGTGCATGTATGTGCTGACAAGTCCGTGTTTGTGTCTTACCAGGCCATTCATGGCAGATCCGTGACCATGGGGAATGCTACTGCTTCCAGGGTGTTGGGGATAGGGCGCGTGGACCTGAGACTGCCTTCAGGACGTGTTCTTTCTCTACACAGGGTGCACCACGTTCCATCGATCCGGAGAAATATTTTGAGTGGTTCTGTTTTAGTAGAACAGGGTTATGAATTGACATTCAAATGTAATAAAGTGGTGCTCCTTTATTTAGGGACTTTTATTGGTAAAGGCTATTTATCAGATGGTTTGTTTAAATTTCATGTAGTCAATATTCTGAACAAGTGTGTGGATGACATTTATAATAGTTCTACTTCTTATTCTGTGAATATTGTGGAATCTTCTACATTGTGGCATGAACGTTTAGGACATGTAAATTATAATTCCTTGAAACGTATGATGAATTTGAATATGATTCCTGAGTATGCCATTGATAAAACTCATAAGTGTGATATTTGTGTACAAGCTAAATTACCAAGAAGACCCTTTAACTCTGTTGTTAGAGAATCTGAGATTTTGGATTTAGTCCACACAGATATTTGTGAATTTAATGGTGTACATACGTGGGAACATAAGAAATATTTTATCACCTTTATAGATGATGGTAGTAGATACTGTTATGTGTATCTTCTCAAGTCTAAAGATGAAGCTTTATCCAAATTTATCATCTTTAAGGCTGAATCAGAAACACAAACTTCCAAGGTTCTTAAAAGGATAAGGTCTGATAGAGGGGGAGAGTACACATCTAACCTGTTTTCTGAATTTTGTCAAAGTCATGGCATAATTCATGAGGTTACTGCTCCCTATTCTCCTCAATCTAATGGGATAGCTGAACGGAAAAATAGAGTCTTTATAGATATGGTCAACTCACTTCTCCAAAACTCTGGACTACCTAGTTATATGTGGGGAGATGCTTTGAATACGGCATGCCATATTCTGAACAAAGTACCCTTGAAACATAATGACACTAGTCCAGAAGAGTTATGGAGAGGTAGGAAGTCTAGCTTCAAGTATCTTAGAGTGTGGGGCTGTCTTGCAAAAGTGTTAGTCCCTGAACACAAAAGAAAGAAGCTAGATCCGAAAACTGTTGACGCGGTCTTTATAGGCTATACGGCTAACAGTTATGCATTCAGATTCTTAGTGATCAAATCTGAGATATCTGGAATAGCTGTTAACTCTATAGTTGAATTTCGTGATGCTACGTTTTATGAGGACGTGTTTCCCATGAAATCTGGTATACCTTATCTAGCATCTTCTGAAGATGTTCCCTGCACCTCTATCTCTATTCCTGATCATGTAGAAAAGATATCTAATGTGGGGGTTGAAACCTCCAATGCTAATTTTGACTCTACTGATCGAGAGGAATTAGTGGAACCGAGAAGGAGTAAGAGACCAAGAATTGCCAAGGATTTGGGAAGTGATTTTATCACCTACCAGATTGAGGGTGATCCCCCTTCTTTCCGAGATGCTATGGCTTCACCTGAGGCAAAGCATTGGAAGGAAGCCATTAAGAGTGAAATGGATTCCATTATCTCTAATGGTACATGGGAATTGGTTGATTTGCCTCCTGGTTCTATGACTATTGGGTGTAAGTGGATTTTTAAGAAGAAATTAAAACCTGATGGAAGCATTGACAAGTACAAAGCCAGATTGGTTGCCAAGGGGTTCAAACAAAAGGAAGGAATAGATTTCTTTGATACCTATTCCCCTGTTACTAGGATGACCACAATAAGAGTGCTTCTTGCATTGGCTTCTGTGTATGATCTCACTATCCATCAAATGGATGTTAAGACCGCCTTTTTAAATGGTGATCTTGAAGAAGAGATATACATGGATCAGCCTGAAGGTTTTGTGGCATCTGGTAATGAAAACAAAGTTTGTAAGCTTGTTAAGTCTCTTTATGGGTTGAAGCAAGCCCCCAAACAATGGCATGAAAAGTTTGATAAGACTATCTTGTCTTTTGGCTTTAGTGTCAATGAATTTGATAAGTGTGTCTATACCAAGGTTAAAGGTGATGCTTGTATCATTGTGTGCCTGTATGTAGATGATATACTATTATTTGGAACTTCTATTGGGATTGTGAATGAGACTAAGTCCTTCTTGAGTAGAATGTTTGAAATGAAAGATATGGGAGTAGCAAATGTGATTTTGGGCCTTAAGCTGATTCGTACAGTTGAAGGGATAGCAATTTCTCTATCTCATTATATTGAGAAAGTCTTGGAGAAATTTGGCTATCAAAATTGTAAATATGTAAGCACTCCTTATGATTCATCTAAAACATACTACAAGAACAAGAGTGGTGTACCAGTGTCTCAACTAAGGTATTCCCAAATCATAGGAAGCTTGATGTATCTTGCTAACTGTACTAGGCCTGACATTTCATATGCAGTGACTAGATTCAGTAGATATACTAGCTGTCCTGATCGTACTCACTGGGAGGGCTTGGATAGGATACTAAGATACCTAAAAGGTACTATATCCTTAAGCTTGCATTATGGGAAGTACCCTGCTGTTTTAGAAGGGTATAGTGATGCGAGTTGGATAGCTCAAAACTCAGGGAGTAACGGTGTCTCGGGGTATGTCTTTACCTTGGGTGGTGGCGCTGTTGCCTGGAGGTCTGCAAAACAGACCATTTTGTCTCGGTCTACTTTTGAGGCTGAGCTGTGTGCTCTGGACACTACTGGAACAGAGGCTGAATGGATCAGGGGACTTCTTTCTGAACTCCCACTGATAGGAAAGCCTATTCCTGCGATCTCGGTGCATTGTGATAGCATGACTACAATCGCCAAGATCAAAAGTTCAAAGTACAACCAAAAACAAAGGAGACATGTCCAAGTCAGATTAAAATATGTAAGGGAACTTGTGTCTCAAGGTGTGATTGCTGTTGATTTTGTTGGTACCAAGGACAATACAGCAGATCCACTGACCAAGGGACTTGATAGAAATCAAGTTCAAAAATTCAGTTTGGGGATGGGACTGAAACCCATTAAAAATTCTACTATGGCAGCAACCCAACCTAACTAAGTGGAGATCCCACAAAGTAGGTTCAATGTGGTAACAACAAGCTATAGGGAGAATTATGTGGCACTTTTATTTTCAGTTGGTACTTTTGTACCTGTGTGTCTCTCCCCTGATAATTTGTTCTAAGTGCCTATACTGCAAGATAGGAAGGGTTTTGTGAAACTCTGAATGGGTTCAAGTCTATATTGACAGGATGTTTGCAGTACATCCTTGGAGAAGCCCACCTATGTGAGTGTGACTGTGAGGCCGCAGTTAAGGGAAGTGGGTTCTTCCTTATCAACACTCATGAATCAGGATAAGGGTGCATGGCCATAAAGCACCAACCCTGCAGATGATAACCAGAACTTATATTTTGTTGTTTCTAAAGGAAACTCTCATAAAAGGAGCCAAGTTCAAGACAAAGTTCACTTCGGTTCTGTGGGGGTTGAGATTAGAAACTCAGGTGATGGTTCAAACCCGAAAGGTACCCTCACTGAAAGCAATATATGCTTTTCTTTTGTTGATCTTAGTTCACTCACTAAATCCTTTGGGTTTGTGGGGGAATGTTGGAGAAATTGCGGTTGTTATTGGGTTTTACTTTTAAACCCAAAGTCTTTGTGGTTTTTTTCATAAAATGGTAACAAGTATCTCAACCCCGAAAAGGTGTTCCCGTGTGCCTTTTATCCGGTGGGGAAAACTGCTGAAAACGGTTTTTGTTTTGAGAAAGAAAAACCGTGGCCGAGGCTTTCGGTGGATGAGGTGTTGTTTGCCTAAGAAAACGGCTGCGCGTCTCGTGGAAAGAAAAAGAGGGACGCAGAGAGATATCGGTAGAGGAATTGCTGCGTTTTTCTTTCCGAGACTATTTTGCTGCGTTTTTGTTCCGGAGACCATTTTGAGAAAATCGGTGTACCAAAATTTCTTCTACGGATCGACAAAGAAGTTCTTGTTCCCGAGGTTGTCGTCGAGGAGAGATCACCTTCGTGCTGAGGTACGTCTCTGTTGCCGTTCTATCCTGGGGGAAGATCGTGGACTCCGCTGCACAGATATGACGGGGGCGATAACTTCTCTAAGGACAGTCCATGCGGGCGGCTCGGCTAAGTGTTCTAAACTAATTTTCTTGTTCATTATTTGTTGCACTTTCTTGCATGATATTTCCTTTTGGATTTGGGATGGATCTTGCCGATCTACGTGGGACGACATGCATATAACATTTGTGTTATCATTTTTTTCGTATGTTCATGTGATAATTTATTTCATGATCCTTACGATTTTTCTTACAAAAATAACCTTGTTACGTAAACATAAGTGCAGAAATGTCCTAATAGTTAACTGTTGTCAAAAAACATATGATAGAGTATTAATGGAGGGGGTAGTTTAATTTGCGGTTATATTTACACAATATAGTTTTCTTCGTACTTAGTTTAAGTAACCCGTTAATAAATCAAGACAACAATAGAAGTAGCTGTTTTTAGTTTGGGTATTTTTTCATGAAAATTATTATTTAATAATTTTTTATAAAAACATTTTTACAAATATATTAATAGATATATTATTATGTAAATCTGAATCGTGTAAAAATATATTATTTATTTACCGACATATCACTTATGTTTGTTAAAATTGTGTAAGAAAATTATGTTTAAATAATATTTATACACTATTTGAATTAACCTAGTGATATATCTACTAATATAGTTTTTAGAATAATTTTTTTTATAAATTTAACTCCAAGAATAGTTTTCATTTAAAAATCTCTTTTACTTTTCAACCCTATAATCTTTTATATTTATAGATTAACCCTCTAATCTAGATATTTCTCTACAACTCCTTAAAATTTTAAGTTATTTAGTAAAATATCCCATATCACTAAAAATGTATCAAATGCATTTATTAAAAAAATCTTGAAAAAGATGTTTAACAAATAAATGTGTAATTGTGAGTGCTTACAAATAAATATTTAGATTGGAGGAGTTTATCCATAAATATGAAAGATTAATTATAAGGCATAAAAAATTTAAAATATTCTAAAATATTATTTTGACCGTAGTTAGATTTTAACTCAAGTTAGTTTCATTTATCTAACGACATGCTACAATGACTAACCATGGAGGTAGTTTTGAACATATCTTTAGACAATGCGATTACATATAATTAAATATATGCGAATGGATTTCCTGTTACTAAGAAACAGGGAACTTTCCTATTACCACTTTTGGCCATTAAATCATCAAGTATTTAATATAATAGCTAGAAATTAAATACTTTAAATTAAATCATGAACGATGTGGCTCCTTAGACATCATTGAGAAGCAACTGAAAAACAATTGTAGCCATTTTATTAGTGCGACGGTGCATGCTTGGTGTAGTGATGTGGTGACCACTCTCTTAGGCCCGTTTGAGAACACTATCAAGTTAGTAGAAAAGTCTGAAATCACATTTTCGTATAACAATCTACCATCATTCATAATTCTGAGAAGTTAGGTGCAACCCGCCTATGCAAATTTAAGAGCTTAGGTTATTTTGTATCTATAATATCTCTCCTCGTAAAATCTCATTCACACGGAAATCCACGAGAGTGATAGTTCATTTGATAATAATATTTTATTATCAAAGATTCCAATGGTTGAAAATTTGGAATCCCCTCGACAATGTTTCTCAAACGGGGTCTTAGATTCGGTCTGGTGCGAGTATGTCATAGTTCAAAATCGAAACGTTACAAGTTGAAAATTTTACTAGATATTAAATACCGAATCATTCATATGTCAAAAAATACAGTCATATTATTTTCATAAAATATAAACTCATATAATTTACATCACATATAATGTTGTACTACTCTAGATCTAAAAGTCACATTTATATCTATTATATAAAACAAAATTAAATTTTCTTGTCCTTATGTAGTGAAATCTAAAACTTTCCCATGTCTCTTTCAGACTCATTCATAGCTGTAGTCAGAATTTATAATTATTGATTTTTTTTAAAAAATAATTAAATTTAATATGTGAGTCCTAAGACTCAATAAACATCAAAATCAATAACATACCAATCATATAATAATTTAATAAATCTCATATGATAATTTCAAGTTTAATATGTATTCTAATATGTAAACTAAGAAAATGTAGATAACGTAACTGTTTAAACATTTAGCATATTTACTTATGCCTCGAATTCACAATCTCAATGGGTTATCAAATGATTCAAATTTACAAATAATCTCAATATCATGTTCGTTTGAATTGAACACAACAATTCATATGTGCAGACTTTACAAAATTATATTATATTAATTATATAGACCAATTAACATAATCGACAAAACTCACGTTGTAAGCAAGTTGCTTCCTCGTATCGGACACGTGTCAAAGCCACGATATAAGCGGTCACACACGTATACAGTGGCGCCAAGATAAAAGACACTGCCCAATTTTTCATAAAAGTCTGTCGTTTTCAGACAATTGACCTACTTCCCGCAGCTTACGCTTACCACGGGGCGTCGACAGACTCCACGCCCCTCTTAAGATGTCACTGCCCATGTTTTTATTTTAATATGAAGTACACGGATAAAATTTAAGATTTATCTCATTTTCACATCTCCAACATATGAGAGGTAACACACAAACTTGAATGTGGCACCTACACGAAAGTCTTAAGGGCCTGTTTGTTTGCGGAGTTATCGGGGAGATAACTTAATCAGGGAGAGAGAAAGAGTCGGTGAGCCCCGTCTCCTCCTCACATTCATTTGCGTTAACCGAGATCGGTTAGCGCAATCGACCCTCGGTAGTTGATTGCGCTAACCCTACCTGATTAACAAATGGGGCCTAAATATTTTAATTTTGATCAACTGCGTAGGATAGAGAATCAAAATCTCATCATCCACCAAAATGAAGTATGTCTTATGAATTTTCACAAAAGTTAATTCGTCTTCACACAATAGGTCTAATTCCGTAATAGATAATTATTACACGGTGCCCCCACACACTTTTAAGATGACACTGTTCATATGCTTAATTTAACAATGACCTCTCGTACTATTTTTATTCGTATGTCTTCAAATTAACAGCACGAACTATCGGTGACACATCAAAATAAATCATAACAATCGGATCATATTTCCAAATTAATATACAAAAATTAAGCTCCGATAATGCACAAGTTAATTTTGGGGGCTACGTGCAACTATATCTTAGAACCCATCATTTTAATTTAAATTCTACTGAAATATCCGCAAATAAATTTTATAATCTTATCGTGCAAAAAAAAATCTAAATATCAAGATAAAATTAAAATTATATAAATAACAAATAACATGATCTAAATTTATCGCTTGCCTACTTTCGTAGTGAAGAAACTCTAAATTTTTTCATTAACTTGTATAGCGATTTCTATTCAACTTTTCGACATTCCTCGAGTGTTGGGAATGACATCTCTATTCCTAAACGCAGTAACAATAATTTTATTTAATAAAACCCTCCCTAAATAATGAAATTTAAGCCATCAACTTACTTTTCTTCTCGGTGTCTCTATCTTCTTCTTCAGCAGGAAGAGAGAGAGAGAGAGAACCCCTCACTCTTGCACCGCCAACCCACTCCACTGCCCAAGGGAGATCTTATTTATTATACATTTCCTTTTCATCAAACCCTTCAGCGCTTTTGGTAAGACTCTAACCCATTTTGTTGTTGTTCTCGTGTCAAAGAAGTGAAGGCCCCTCTTATTTTATAGTAGATTATGGAGGGGTAAATTCGTGACCTATTATTTTACTGCTTAAAAGTCCAACAAGACTTGCTCAGCTCAGTAAGTGATAGCTCACTTGAGCCTCACTTATGAGGAGACCAAAAATTAAGGGTCCAAAAGAGAGCCATCTATCTCGGCTCGATCGACCGTTTCAGGGACTCTTTTAGACTCGAGAGGAAATCTAATGCGTCACTAGCCCGAGCTAGAGTATGGCCATCAAGGAAACTCCCCTGGGAACGCCTAGGACCGAAGTGATTCGTAGTAGCTCGATTTCCAAGGAAAAGACATCCCTTATCTTAAGGTGGATAGACCCATGGCAAGGACCCCTCTTGGCCCAGAGCTGATCCATCACGGTCGGGCATCAATCCCCTATAATCGAAGGTGAATCTTACACCAACGCTTGAGAGCAGAGAAGATGGAGGGGATAAGAAAATTAAGAGCAAGAGTCTTACAACGATTAGAATACGTATCGAGGACGTAACGACCCCCTGCCCAACAGCCCCCCGAGATTCTCACGAGGCCAAAGAGGGAGTCTGCACCTATTTAATCCGAGAGACTTCCCCCCAAAGAGGTAAGTTCTAATTCGAGCCCCTCAACTGGTGAAGAGCAATCTCGTACCCTCAATTTTTCTTATTCCCCTATATCCTACTCTTCCTCTCTCTGATTAAGTATCAGAGAGTTTTCCTTAAGATTCAAATCTCAGGCCCCTGATCTTTTATCTTTGTCTTGCAGAATTTCTCTGGAGGTGGCTTGGGACTATTCGTTTGGGAGTATCATCTCCTCAGATCCGAAGGTCTATAACTAGTACGAGATCATGCCTCTTCATCTGATGTCGTTTGTGGGAAGCCCCGACCCAATAAGTATAAAATCCACCTTTGACGAGAGACTTAGTGTAGAGGCCTAAGAAGGGGACTCACAAGATTCCATATCAGAAATTACAAAGATGGTCATGTGCTTATAAATAAGACTCAAGATTTCTCCTTTGAAGATTCTTTTACCAGTAAAAATGATAAAATTCTAACCACTCTCGGGCGTAGCGGGAACAATATCTTAGAGGAGACATCTAAATTTGTACGTCTTCAGATTATAAAAAAATATTATATCAGATATAATCATTCCAGTAAATGAGTCAATGATTCATGATCACCAGATAATTATAGATCAGAAAAATTATCAAAATCATAAATAACATTATTATTTTTGAACACGTGGCTATAGACGGAGAATAACAGTAGAATAAGTGTCAAATTGTCATTGATACAGATGCCAACATCAATTGATGTAATAAAGAATTTTGTAAGAACTGGATTTAGTATCTATCAAAAGACTCCACATAATCAATGAACAAGGATAGAGTTCTCTCTCATTTTGTCTTCAGATTCTCCTCAAATTAGGTAAGTAAATTAATCTCAGGAACAGAAATGTGGCAATAATGGTTACACATAAGTGTTGTAAATTACTCGATCGACTTTCGATGTCTCGATTGGTCGATAGCGTGCCCTATTTATAGCAGAAATGTTTAAGAGTTAAGGTGACATCTTGACAGTGAAAAGTAGATGCTCCTCCTGGAAAAATAATTATCCCAACTTATCAAGAGTTACAAAGTCAATTTCTATTTCATATCCATCGTCATTTATCTAGATGATTGCTTACTCAATTTCAGGGAAAATTGAAAGGTAAAATGAGAGCTGTCTCTCTCAGCAGAGAATTATTATTTATTCTTGAATTTTTTTTTAAAATATTAAGTTAATTTTGAAACATTGTGATATAGATAGAATCTCAAAGATAATCTTTTTTGAGTAATACTTAGTGTATCCACTATACTAATTACACCCGTACGTGTAATTAGTGTAACATTTTATATTTTTTTATTTTTTTAAGTGACTCTCATCTTAAGTTTACTTGACTTTCACGTCATGTCATTTGGTGACGTGACGTGGGGGTGAAGTAAAATAAAAATTATCTTCTTATATTCATAGAGTTCAATTTTTATTTTTATTTGACTCTCGCGTCACGTCACTTGACGTTGTGACATGGGAGTCAAATAAATTTGGGGTGGAGATTAAAAAATATATTAAATATTACACAAATGACACTGATGAATGTAATTAGTGTAATAAGTGCACTAAATATTACTCTTTTGTTTGGGTCAAAGAGACATAGTCGTATATGTATACACCTATATTTGTGATTTAAAAAAATGCGTCGTAAAGTGTAAAATCACAATGATTTAAGGATTTCTAAATATATTTCAAAAAGATAGACAGGGAAAGCAACGAATGGTAGATTTGAAAATATCTAATTGTGGATTTGTGATTCGAAAATGCACATTTTCCTTTGTAACATCCCTATGAGTTTTGAATTTGAGATTTAAAATTTAACTCACAGTACACTTTTAACTAGCAAATGATTTTAAAATCACACTTTCAAATCCAACCTATCTTTCTATGTAGTTTCTATCAAACTAGAGTTAGAAATTCTTATCGTGCGACTTTGGAGTTTGTTGTTTATAATTTAATGGACTCTACACGAGTTAATGTCATTGTTGACCGTGAAGGCCACTAAGTTGGAGACATTGGACTTTTCGAGCGATTCAGCTACGTAGATCACCTTAATTATCCAAATTTTGTGTTTGGTAACAGTTAAGGGAGTAATTTTTTGACGTGATTAAATATAGTCTATTTTAAAAGTCACTGACTCTAAATTTTAACAAAAAATTTAATTATATATTTTTAATTTCTAATGTAAAATTTTCTTTTTAAAAATTTAATGAACTTGACCTGACTGTCGCCATCTTTCCTCCAATTAAATTTTAATCCAAGCAAAATATACTTGCTTGATGGCTAGTTATGACATATAATAGAAGGCACTTTTGCACATATGGAGGCCATATGAATCAATATGTACTTAATAATGCTGTTCTTATAATTGTGCACGTAACATGGTTACTTTTGTAACTATCCCTAGATGTTTTTTTCAATGTCAAATTTCAAATTTTTGCATCCCTGAACACGTTATTGGATCGCATTCAATCACACTTTTTTGTTCTCATCCATCATTTTATTTTTTCATAATACCGGAAAGCTGATAATCTCACACAAAAAATAGTATTTTTAATTTAAAATACCGAGCAAGAATTTGTTGCCATCGATAAGAGTGCAGCATCACCTATTACAAAATTACACGACTGAATCTTAAATTTGAAATCTGGATTATTAAATCCTCTCTAATAGTAATATAGATGATAAATTATTTAAATCTAATATCAAAAATCCACGGATCAAAGACTTGGGGGGGGGGTGTTTTAGAACACACCCAACTTTTACATTCTCACAAAAATCTTCTGACCGTACAAAACTATAACACATGCATGATTTGTAATGATTAAAAATCTTTAGATCCTCTTTACATAGACTTGTAAGGATTCTGTTGAAGTACGATTTTATACCTGTCTCTCTTTCCTCTGGCTTTTGATGAGAGCGCTCAAATACCGAAACAATAAAAGGTCATTTTAAAAAAAATTAAATATTATCGAAAGATTTAGACACGAAAGTCATGGGCGAGTGCATTCTCAAATGCGCCATCGACAATGTGATCAATGTCACCAATTGTATTTTTTTATATGACAAGGAACTTAGCATAATAGTACTCCGAGGTTCCAATGACCGAGAGAACAATGAGCGAATATCTTTTTCACATGAATAGTAAATTTACTATTCACATCTCTCAAATATTAAATATAAATTAATTAAATATTACTTAGAGTTAAAGACGCGTTTAAAATTCTAATGAGATGAATTATGAAAGTAACTTTCAATCATTAGAAAGTTCTTCGTAGAAGATAAACATATTAATGTTTAAAAAACTGGTCTCTTATTTTAAAAGTGGATTCTTAAGATTAGATAAAGATAAGAATAATAAGGTGACTTCTATTTCAAATTTAAAAATTATTTTTAATAAAATTTTAAAAAGAGGAAATGAATTCTAATTGTTAGAGTAGAATCCACGTATTTCATAATCTTTCGCATTAAAATTCACTTATTCTCGGACGTCTTCTCAAACACGTCCTAAATCTAAAATCTCTATACCAAGAGACAGGGTTGTTACCAATGAACTCACGTGCGATCGGCCGTGCCACCAATAGTTCATACGACCGAAAGAGAAAATTAAAGATTCTGGGTGCCGGTAGAATCCTGCTTTTACGTCGACCTTCCCACGTGAATCCTGGTGACGCGAGCTGGCGGGGTGGGCTGCGAATCGGGCGGCCGGCCCAAGATATTCGCGTCCGCGGAAAGCTAACGCCACTTCGCCACGTCACCCCCAACGATATAAACCCCCACGCGCCCCATTACGGCCCTCGTCCTCGCCCTCCTTTCTCTTCTCCGCTCCCTCGAAAACCACCAATTCTGAGGAAGAACAGGAAAACTCTTCTTGCGCGATCGCCAGACGAAGGAAATGGTAATCCTGATCCTTCCGCTGATCCTGCTGTCGATGCTGTTTAGCTGCGGATTCTTCGCGTGTGGATCTGTTTTTTTTTTCCTAGATGCGTTTCTGATGCTTCTCTTCCCGCTTGCAGGCGCTCCCGAACCAGGCGACGGTGGATTACCCTAGCTTCAAGCTCGTGATCGTTGGCGATGGCGGCACAGGTGCGTTCGTTGGCGATGCTTCTCCCCGATCACTAGTGTTTGTGTGGGCGCGCGCGTGTCTGTTTTGTTTATTTTTTCCCCCTTCCTTCCTTTTCTAGCTTATGATTTCTAGGATTGAGGTTCTTGTGAGCAACCTAGGATTCGATCTGGGAACGGTTTCTAGTTTTTTTTCCTTTTCCTTTTTTTATTTTTCGTACTTTCGATCGGAGAGGGATGCGCTCATGTCGTTTGTGTGTTGATGATCGCCCACAGGGAAGACGACGTTCGTCAAGAGGCACTTGACGGGAGAGTTCGAGAAGAAATACGAACGTAGGCCCATTCTGACGCCGCTTGTTGTTTTTTTTTCCGTTTTACTAATCTGCTTGCTTGCTTCTTTTGTTTTGTTTATCTTTGGGGCTTTAGTTTGTAAAATCTCATATGGATGTATGTTTGATGCCAGCGACGATTGGTGTCGAAGTCCATCCGCTGGACTTTTTCACCAACTGCGGGAAGATACGGTTCTATTGCTGGGATACCGCTGGCCAGGAGAAGTTTGGTGGGCTAAGAGATGGATATTAGTGAGTTTTACCACTGCATTTAGCCTTTTGTTCTTCCATGTACTTGGCCTTTTGTTCTTCGCACAATGTTTAAACTTTGGTGGTCGTTTTGTGCTGTTTTCGCTTGACAAAACTTTATCACTATAAGAGATGCCACCAATTGCTGTGATTTTAAATTGTTTGCCATGCTTTTAGAGTGACAATGATTCAATCGTCTCCTTTAGGGCTCATGAAAATAGTTAGCTTTGCTTGTTCCTTTCCCCTCATTTTACGGAGTATGGGATTTAACCTCTGGATTAGTTCCTGGTTTGAGTTATATCCAATCCCAGTTGCCTCACAGCTTAGTCGTAGGCACTCATGCCTTAAAGATTCATAGACTGAAAGAGGGTCTTCTTTCCTCTTGTATCAGCACTAGTTCTATGACATTTGTCCTACATTTTTCTGTTTCCCCTATATCTATGGTTAGGGAGAGATTTAAGAAAGGAGATTTACTGTCTTTACTTGATGTTGCATTGCCTCTTCCTAATTCATTTTCTATCTCTCTTATCTGCTGGTTGCTATTGGTTTTTGATGCCTCAGTCATTTTTTTTGGTTTGTTTATGAGAAATGAGATGTGGTTGGATAATATATACAGGTTGAATGATGACAACAAACTATTTTTGATTTTCAAAATGCATGACTTCATTGTTGTGTTGGCTATTTCAAATTCTCTAAAAGGTTCAATCACTCCGTTGGATCTAGGTGGATGTGTCATTTATATTTGTTGGTTTGACGGGGCATTATCAGTTGGACATTTTTTAGAGTCATTTACTAATTTTGCAATGTTCCCTTTCCCTTTTCTGATATTATGATTCATCAACTCACACATGATGTTTGATTCATTTGTGAAAACTGTTTGGTTCCTGCTCGCTTAACTTTTAATCCATTTTGATCACTTGGCAGATTGTTGAGTCTCACTGGACAAGACTGGTTGTTGAGTCAATATATCCATGTTGTTCTAGTAATGCTAAGATCAAGGACCTCCTTTGTCAGATTATTGTCAATGTGGTCAATATAGAGACCTAGTATGCCAATCGACAATTAAACAAGCCAAGTTCATTTAGTTTTTTTATTGTTTTTAAGCATGGAGGACTTGCCTTGGATCTCGCTAGTTGCCAAGAGGCTCGAGTTAGCACTTCTTGGTTGTTCTGTAATGTGTACATGAGAGCAAAGTTCTAAAATGTTAGTTGCCTTTTGATCCTAGATATGGAAGCAGGTTCACTGTCATTGACCCCCTGTTATCTTGCACAATGGATGCTGATAGGCTTCTAGATCCTAGTCCAAAGCTCAAAATCCATCGAAACACATGCTTAATTGGGTGTTTGGATGCAGTTTTTTTGCCTCTTTTTTCTTTGAAACTAAACTTTAGGAACAAATCTCCACTTAGACGTGCTTGGTAACAGTTTTTCTGTTTTTTAGGAAGACCTCTTATCTTTGTTAAACTCCCCCCAGAAAAAAAACAAACATAGACCTTTTTTTAGAAAACCACATTGCGCTGTGGTCTCTTCTCTCCCACCTGTGCATGTCTTCCTTTCCAGCGTGGAGTCTTCCTCTCCCCTGTGTTTACCACCGGAAAACCTCCCAAGGGTACATGACCACAAGTACAGCGCTCTCTTCTTCTTCCTCTCTTGCTGGACGTGGGCCCTTTTCCACCAGATTCTCACAGAGTGCACGCCCCTTCTCTTCCTCTCATCTTTCTTCCTCTTGCAGCCAGCAAAGCACCATCAGATCAAGGCCATCTAAGACTCAAAAATCATGACCACTCTTCAGCTCCTCTCATCTTCACTGCTAGTGCCAGCCATGTCTTCCCGCGCCCCACCACCACTTTAGCATTGCCCATGCCTCCTTGCCCCTCCCTCTCAGATGTTCACCTGTCATTGAATTCTTCTTATAAGTTAGATAGTCACTGTGAGAATTCCATGGCGAGCTTCAGCTGAAAGATATTACTGAAAATTATGATCATCATCCCTTGGATCAGTTATTATCTGGATGAGTAAGTCCCAAAGATTTTGAATGTACTTTCCAGATAGCCAAGCAAGTCTATCCAATTTTTAAACATTATGTTAATGTTGTCAAACACGTGACTAACTGATTTACACCATTTTAAAAAATTTAGTCAAAAAATGAGACAAAACAAATTTTAAGTAGCAATAGCTTCAAAAGAGAAAATTCTCCCATACACCCATAAGTCAGTTTGTATTATTCTAAAATTTGTAAACTCTAGAGATGATGTATTTTACCTAATTTATGACATTTGACTTCTCATCCAGACTGAATCATTTCTGCAATGGTTGACATTTAAATTTGACATTCTCTGTAAATTGTAAATTAAAAGAAAGGTAGTTGTTAAGTCAGTTTAGTTGGTCTATTAGAACTACCAAAAAAAGACACTTGTCCTTGAAGGTTAACCACACTTTATGAAAATAAAAAAGCACAATAAGATTACAATCTTTTACTAGTAAGTTGGAAATGTCTCATTTCAATTTGACACCCAAGTTGCATTCCATAGAATTCTGTTTCACTTGGATGTTAAGTTTTGGCTGAAAGGATTAATCCTAATGGAGTTAAAGGGAGAAGTCCTAGTGGAATCAAATTATTCTTTTTCCATTCCGTTTTTCAAGTTAACCAACTGTGTCTTGTGTGGCAATCAATCTTATGTAAGATTGAGTTGTGATTGCCTTGATGACCAGTCTTCTACTGAACTAGGTGCCTAGAAATTGACAAGGCAACCGGTAGAATCAGCTCTTCAAAAGCAAAAGAGATAAAATTGTGAGCTGCATGCTTAGGCACTTTATGCTTGGTAGAAACTTGTACCCTGTTGCCTAGGTGATAGTCTCAAAACTATTGGTTTGACTTTATCAATCTTCTATTATGCCCGGTGACAATGAGCTGATAAGGCAACCAAAGACAATCAGTGCACCCAATAGGGAAGGTGATAAACCTTTTTTTCTCCCTGCTTAGAAGGTGATAAAGTCTTGTCCTCCTTGCTTAGTAGGCCTCTTGATGCCTAATTTGACACTTGCTTTTGTCTGCTAGGCGTTATCCTGAAAACTTCTGGTTTCATTTTACTGGGATCAGTTTTGCAGTCTGCTGAGATTGTAGAAATCATTTATCTTAACAATCTTTCTGCTGCCCCAGCACTGGAAATGCATGCTGGGCAGATTTATAGGGGTTTTGCTTAGTAGAGGTGTCTTGACGCGTTTCTTGGTACAAAATTGTTTTCCATGTTTTATGTTATGTTTTGATGATCTAAAAAAATTGATGTAATTCAGAACAGTTTATATGAAGTTTTTTTGCTATCATGCTATCCAACAATTCTGTAGGATCTGTGTTTCAACATTGAATTGTTTGTGTTTTGCTTGGTTATCTCATTTGCATTGTCCCATTGAATATTTCAAATTGTACCCATGCTTTTTCAGTATGTTTCCTGAGTGATGACACCTATTATGGAGTAGAGATGCACTCTTAGAACTCAGGATTAACTTTTGTACCATGATTTACCCTTCTCTCGCACACAAAAAAGAAAAAGTGCTAATAGAGGCTCCCTTGTCATTTTTCTTCTTTTGTTTTACTGTTTTGTGTCAGTTGATTGACATGGCTCGACTATTTTGTTTCTTTTTGCAGTATCCATGGGCAGTGTGCAATTATAATGTTTGATGTAACTGCTAGGCTGACATATAAGAATGTTCCTACATGGCACAGAGATCTTTGCCGGTCAGTTTAAAGGAAACCCTAGTTCCCAAACTTTGTTTTGATTAATTTGGGAAGTTTTTCTTGACACCTTGTGGTGGTAATTTTGCTACGAGTTCATACAATTGGTTGTTGAAAACAGGGTATGCGAGAACATCCCTATTGTTCTCTGTGGAAACAAAGTTGATGTCAAGAACAGGCAAGTGAAGGCAAAGATGGTCACATTCCATAGGAAGAAGAATCTCCAATATTATGAGATCTCTGCTAAGAGCAATTATAATTTTGAGAAGCCTTTCCTCTATCTTGCCAGAAAGCTTGCCGGGTAACCTTTTGATTTCCCTTTGTCCAGCTATTTTTCTCCCTACAACAACAAAAGCTAGTTCTAATGATCTTTCTTCTCACAGGGATCCACATCTCCACTTTGTTGAGTCTCCTGCTCTTGCTCCACCTGAAGTGCAAATTGACATGCCTACTCAGCTACAGTAAGTGCATTGGAGCCTCTTTGTTCATTCTCCTTCCGTAGATGAACGTTTGTCACGTCATCTTAAGGAAAGGAGAGGAAACTCTGAATGACCTGGTAGTAGTTGCCCTTTTTCTAGTATGGGTTCGCATGGAGAATATCTCTTGGAGTCTAACTTGCTGTCGGCAAATTGCGTGCAGATGGTCTAATGAATAGGCTATGCTGGTTGTCCTTTCTCTAGTGTATCCTGCCATGTTTAAGTCTCTGCGGTTCTTATCTGCTATTTAGTTGCTGAGTAACTGATCATCTGGTACTTTTTGCTGAATAACTGTTTATCTGGTACTTTTGCCTATGGAATGTTTTGCACCTGCATTGAGTATGAAGCAGCATAAGACCTAGACTTCCTCTGATATTCTGTATTTTCAATTCCATTCTGAAAGGACCACTACATTTACTCATTACCGAGTTGAAACACAGCACCGAATGGCATTACATTCGTCAAGTTTCTTTTTGAACGTTGGTTGTTTGTTTCACCGATTTGCAAATGGTAGCGCCATGCTTCTTTGTCAATTTATGATTGGTAATCAATCACACCCCTTCCCTGCCACCTCGTTCATGTTGTTCCTGAATTATTGCGATAGCCTTTCCCTCAGTCATGACGATCTCAGTTTTTTTTGCTTGTTCTTCTTGCCCGTTTGGCTGACAGCGCTCCATCTGTTCATCGCTTTTTACAGGTACGAAGCGGAGATCGCTGCTGCAGCAGCACAGCCCCTCCCAGACGATGATGACGATGCTTTCGAATAAACTTGTCTCCTCGTCGCTGGCTGCTCTTCTCAGCGACTAACCGACAACACGATCATCCGTGTGGTGTCAGGAAAGGTTCCGAGTTATCGTCGTGTACCTCTCGAGAGGGTGGGTGTGTTTGGTTGCCTCTTCTTTTGGGTAGGAAGCCAATTGTGGTCGCCGTTGTTGTTCATGGTGTTAATGTTTTGTGTCCATGTGCGTGGGGGGTCCCTTCCTTTCTGAGCCTCACGATGCAAAAAAAAAATTGCTGTTCTCCAACGACGCGCATTCTTCTTCTTCTTGTGCTGGAACGGAAAGGGCATATTACGGCCGCTACTTCTGTTTGTGGTGCCTATTTGGGGACCCGTTCTCGCCGAGTCACTAACAACACACTTGTATATTAAGTTAACAAAATACTAATCAGTCATTAAAACTCAGTTTCAGGTTTAGAGTCTAATATCATTCGATCAAATTATTAAGACACCTAAAAACATATTAACCAATTATAAAATTACTTGTATCATGTAAAAGTATCTATTTATACCTTCAAACAAAGTACAACAGTGAAACAGAGTCGAATCCCCTAAAACTCATCCAGGAAATTACTTTTTCCTTTCTTACAAATCCTCCATTTTTTTACTTTGTTTTCATCCTTTTTAATTCTCTATCTATCTCTAAGTTTTCCTCATCCTTTTCAACAAATTTTTTTTTGAAGGATCCGTGGCTTCCAATCCAAAAACTGTCGGAATTGGATCGGTTACCGTCATTCCCAATATGGTTTTGCCTGGTCCGATTCGAATCGGCCGGCTATGGCACGTGTGATGCTTGTTGAGCCCAAGAGAAGCTAGAGGCGGGCTTGTTGGGTTGGTTTTTTGTAGTTGTTTGTTGAGGGATATTATGGTGCCATTTTATTTACCATTTTAACGTTAACATTTGAGAGATAAGATTGGTCTTAAACTTAAGTTTGGTCTTACCCGTGTGATACTTCTGGGATGGGAACTTTTATTTTCTTAACCCAAGACCAACCCATGGTCATCTGGATTGGGTCGGGACCAGTTCGAGATTGGTTCAAAGGCGGGGGTCTCAGACTAAAGAATAAAATAATTAAAACGCCCATAAACGAGTCATGTAGTCCGTTCAAAATTTTAATAGATTGATTATTATTAACCATAAATCATTATCTCTTTTCATGAATAGAATAAAAGTTAACAAATTTCTATGTTAATTATTCATTGTATAATGTTGGAGATGTCTAAATATTTCCAGGCACACAACGTGTAATTCCATAGTCCAATATAATAAAGTAATTGAATAATAAAATTATGCATAGGAAAAGTATTCAAAAAATATTTATGACAAAAACAATTTTTTTTAGACACCACGCAAGTATCTAAGAGAACTCTTAACATGAGAAACTAATTAGAAAATGCAAAGAATATAAACCATCTAAAAACACCATCTCAAAGATGCATCTTGTTTAGTGCATAAGTTTTAGAAATCAAACCTCAAAAGTACCATTTATTTTCTAGAAAGTATGATCTTCTCCTTCCTATTATACCTGTTAAAAGTAGTAATAGACCCAAAGAATCGAAATTGTCAATACAAATGAATTATGTAAAATTATAAATAAATTAATAAATAATTCTTAAATTGGGACCACGCTATTGGGACAGGTTAAGGTTGGGATGGATCTAAACTATTAAAAACCCAATAAATAAAATTTTCAAATCAGGCTAATAGTAGGATCGGGTTGGCTGAAATCTCTTTAGTCCATTATAGCGTATCTACGACTAGGCTAACAAATATGTGTTTACTTTAGATTGGGTGTGCTGCACACTCTAGATGTGTAACATTTTTAAATTTTTTGAAGTGTTTTTTAAGATATTATAATTTAAGGTACAAATCACGTCACTATTTGATTATCTAAAAAATAAAAGATGTCAATTTTTAAATAAATGGACTTAACATTATTCATTTGATATTATTTTTTAATTTTTTTTTAGATAATTTAATGGTGACGTGGTTCGCACCTTAAATTAGAATATTGTAAAGGGTATTTTAATTTTTTTAAATAAAATCAAAAATTAAAATCACTACGCACCTGGGCCCTCAGTGTGTGCGTTACTCAAGAAATATATTTCCACCTTTTTGGGTCATTATCTTGGGATTGGGTTGAAAACGAGAATGGTCAAAACTTGGTTGAGACGATTGACCATTGGTATAACTTGCACGCCAAGAAAGGAAGGGGGGGAAAAATCTCAAAAATAATAATTAAAATATTATTATTTAATATGAGGTATATATGATAAGGTAAAAAAATAAAGATATAGAGTAAAATTTGCAAGATTTCATAAGTATATACGTAATTATCAAAAAAAATAGGTATTTGGGTCCGTTAATTGTGAGTGGGCCAGGATGTTGTTTGTAGGTTAATTAATGGCCATATCCATTTCCTAATCATAAAACGGTTCATTTAGGGGGCAGATCACTTATTCATTGGCATATTCAACAATAAAAGAGGATCTTTTTAAAGATAGCCTGATAAGACATTTTTTAGAAATATTTTTATCCAACTAATTAAAAGCAGATAATTAAGACTTCGATCCTTTTATCTAATCATTCAAGAATAGAAAACTCAACTAATACGAATAAGATACAGTTCACTCAACGATTACCTTTGGGTTCCGAACTCCATATGGAGAAGGAGCGTTGTTGTTTGCGAGGTCTCGATCATTTACATGGACCCAATTCTCATTTCATTTGTGGGAATTTGATGATTTATAAACCGTCCCTAACGAACGGTAAACCTATTATTAATTGTAAATATTTATAAATGTAGGGTTGAACAATGGATTTGTTCTCTCGTAAGGTGTAATCTTATTCTCCCCCTTTCCCATAATCCAAGTAGGGGCGTCAACCGATCGACGAGATCCTAAAACCTAATGTAGATCTGCAATTTTTTTTGGATTCGGATCATGCTTTTGATCTAAAATCCGTACACTTCACGGATTCGGGGCATGAAATTTTTTATCTGAAATGTTCCGGTTTGGATCGGATCTCGGGGTACATATGAAGCCCCTATTTCAGGGTGATTTTGGGACGATCATATTCCCACTCCACTTGCCCCCCCCCCCCCCCCACACACACACCCCCTTGCCCCGATGCCCTTTTCTTCTTACCAATTTTGGGGCGACCCTAGGGGAATTGGGGTTTCTCCCATCTAGTGGGCGATCGCCTTTCTCAGCATTCTTGATGACGACGACGGCAGCAACGGTAATGGCTACTGGCGATGGCGATCTCGGTGATGACCCTGGCGATCTCTCTCTCACTCTCCACGGACCCCCACTCAGGGTTGCTGAAACTGGAGGGGGTTCCCCCTCCTCTCTCTCTCTCTCTCTCTCTCTCGCAAGTGCGGGAGTCGACACTAGAGGGGGAAACCCTCTTTTGATACCCTCCCTCTCCCCCCCCCCATCAGGCCGACGATCCATTCAGGGACAGAGTGTCGTTGCCCATTGCCATCGTCAAAATTCAATGCACCTCCCCCTCCACGCAAGAAAAGTTCTCTTTTCTTGACATTGGGTCAGCTTGTTTCTCGCGGATGGTGCTATTCGATTCTTCTAATGGAATGTAGGGTTGTCAAAGGGTTATGCCCGAGTCGGACTTAGGTCTGTCTGATCGGCACCGACTCATCAATATTAAAGCTCGAGTCCGGCCCGGGCCCGAGCCCGATCTATGTCTTGCTGGGTCGAGTCGGGCCTAACATTTTTGCAAAAATATAAAATCCGACTAAGGCTCAGTTCGACTGAAAAATTTAAATAAAATAAAATAAAAATTTATATATTTAATAATATAAAATTTATAATTTTACTAAATTAGTTAAAATTCTTGATGTTAATTATTTAATTTATTTTAAAATTTTAATTTTTTAATTAAATAAAATAATATATTTTTAACTAATTAATTTTTAAAATTTAAAAAAATAAAAAAAGAAAAAATAAAATTGACTCGTAAATTGAATTTAAAATTTAAACATGACATGTGAATCTGATCGAGCTGAACTTTTAAACACGACTAAGAACACTGAGCAAAAAAAAAGAGTGTTACGACTCCACCCCGAATTAAGTCAAATATAAAGATATATATTATCGACCCCACCTATCGACAATCACGTACGATAGAATTTGATTGATGCCAAGTTAGTTCCTTTTTCTTCCCTCTCGTGGGTATTCTTGCCAACGAGTTTACGTGCTCGGGTTTGGCGCAGCTGACTCCCGTGGCGTTTGCATGGGCAGAAAATGACGTTGGCGGTGACGGCGGCATATTCAGCGTATGCTAGACCTTACCTCAACCCATCAATTCAAAGTTTGACTCTGACCAGTTTGAACAACTTAGTTTTCACACTGGAGTATTCCAAGTGAGTCGACGGATAAATATCTAATCCCATAACAGGGATGCGAACCCAAAATTTATTACTTTAAAAAATACATTCAATCAGACGTCTGTTAAATTTGAACCAGGTATATCGCACGTTAACTAGACTTAAATATCATTGACCAAACTCCCGTTACGTAGAAAAAAAGACTTAATTAGTTGCACATTGGCTTCTTTCTAGAAGTCAACTAAGTCGACCCCCAACGTATGTTCTTTCCTTACTACCCAAATGCTATTTCATTTGGGTCTTTCATCCATGGATATCCCCACATGAATTTAACGTGATGCTTCCCACGAGGGCGATGGAATTGCCGGCGGAATTAATGTGAGGTGCAACCTAATTAAACAGGTACATTGGGATGTTACTGAAAGCAAGCGTTCTATATAAAAGGTTTGGCAGACCCCCCCCCCCATGTGGAAAAAAAAAGGTGGGGGGGGGGGGGGATTGATTCGTCCACCCTGTCAACAAATCAACCTACATTTGACGTAGCTTTTAATTAGAAAAAATTGTTACAACTCTGACAAGTTGAACGTAAATTGTTCAGCATCTTCCGTCGTTTAAGTCCTAACTTATATGGGACCTTATGTTCTTCCTAGGTACGCCTCTGAAAACATATGGTTTGCTGTTCTCTTTCAAAAAAATAAACTGTGGAAGAGCATATTTGTGCTTACCAAAGTGATTAATTCGTAAAAAAATACGAGTTAAATTATTGACTTGTAAAAAAAAAAATTCTAACTGTCGTAAAAAGAGTCTAGAAGTTCTATACTTATTTGATAGGGGAAATTTTTATTTTAAGAACCGATTCTTCCACCTTAGGGTCGTTCTTCAAAAAAAAAAATTACCAGACAATGTGAAGCTAAGACGTTATGTCTGGTGGTAGTTTATTTTAACCCAGTATAAATTCTCCATAAAAGAAATACCGGGAAAAGATCGTCACCTTCTTGATGTCTTCGCTCGAGAGTTAAAAGCACAAATAAAAATGATAAGATTATCAATTCCACGACAAACTTTGTGCAAGAAAATGTCCTTGCGAACTTCTCGACATAGAAAGCTATTTATCTGATTCGTTTGAGCTCCTAACAAAAAAGAAAATTCGAAGTAGAATCTTCTAAATGGAAGAAGAAATGGAAAACTTTCGAAGAAGATTTGACCAATATGATTGTCCAATATCATTAATGGCAATCGTTATTTGATATTTTATGTCAAAAGTAGAAGTTAAAAGTGATGCAGACTAAAAGTTTTACCAAACATACCTTTAAATCCAGCTAACGCCGACCACACTCTCCGGATATCGATCTAACAGGGAAGCTATGATATTAGATCTGACCGAAATTCGATGTGCATCTTGACACTCAACATGGTTATCTTCGTCAAAATTACGTTCATTTTGCTTGTCACAAATTCAAACGCGAAACCTCTCGACACTGACACGCTGGCCAGTCTTTTGCACCTCACTCAAATGCCGATAACTTTTCGCATCAAACTCCCGATTGTTTTTATGACCACTCCGAAGAATGGTCGACGAGAGCTCTACAAGTTTATAGGGTGTTGTTATTCTTTTTTATCTTTTTTTTCTCTCAAAATTAAAAAAGAGAATAAGACATCATCTAATCTTATTTGATATTCCTCTCCTAAATTTTAAAGAGAGAATCTCATCCCGTGTAAATCTTCCTAATCTAAATCCCATCTTGGCTCTGACAACCACGGCTGGAAAACCTGAGGCTTCACAAAAAAATGACACCGGCTCTTCGACAATCGACATCCTGACTGGTGTCCGTATAAATCGTAGAGGAATTTATTTACATATCTCATGGTACATGACATTTGTTTACGAGTACTTCATACCCCGTGTGATTTTTACATGTAATCTATCGGTCAAATAGTAGATTTTTTTGTTAACGGGGATATTTTTAATTCTTTTAAATGGTTATTTTGACTCAAGCATTTCTGTCACTGAGTGCAATGTGTTCCCAAGACGTCCTACCGTGGAGCACTCAAAAGCTCAAGTTCACACCAATCCGCAAACTAAATATCCCCTCTTACACGTCTTAAGAGAGTGAAATTATTAAACGTTAAGATATCCTCAAAACGGAGACTCACCTCTAGATGCCAAGTGCTTTGCGATCAATAAGGACTCTTGAAAGCGACACTTTGCCAAAGAGGGGGATGGTGGTGTTGTAAAAACACAAGACAAGAAAGATTTTTATCGATGGCAATTGGCTGATTAATCATCTTCAGGTACAAACCGTACGATATGAAATTTGCTTCCTTCACACAACTTGATCTCATACTTCCAAAAAAAAAACAAATTTCTCTTCCTTTATATAACTAGGGCCGGCAGGAGACCTTCGCGGCGGTGGCCATCCCAGGCGGAGCTGCCGAGGGAGGGGAGGGGGCCGCAGGGGGCGTCAGGGAGGGAGGGGAGGGGAGCCGCCGTGGGGGGGGGGGCACCGTCGGGGGGAGGGGAGGGGGACGCAGGGGGCGCCAGGGAGGGAGGGGAGGGGGGCGCCGTCGGGGGGAGGGGAGGGGGACGGAGGCGCCAGGGAGGGAGGGGAGGGGAGGGGGCCACCGTCGGGGGGAGGGGAGGAGGCCGCAGGGGGCGCCAGGGAGGGAGGGGAGGGGAGGGGGCCGCCGTCGGGGGGAGGGGGCCGCCGCCAGGGAGGGAGGGGAGGGGAGGGGGCCGCCGTCGGGGGGCACCGTCGGGGGGAGGGGAGGGGGACGGAGGCGCCAGGGAGGGAGGGGAGGGGGCCGCCGTCGGGGGGGCACCGTCGGGGGGAGGGGAGGAGGCCGCAGGGGGCGCCAGGGAGGGGGAGGGGGGGTTCGCCGGGGACGGGGATGGGAAATCTCGTAATAAACTGGGAAAAAAATGACAACTTCCTTCCTTCCTTACTAGAACAAATAATTGTGATCAAACATTCAGTAACGGAGGATGGCGTAGCTTTACAGACAACCCACTGCCACCACCATCCGCACCATTTTTAGGACCAGTTTGTTTTCGGCCTCACCTCGTTGACACATGCAAAACGCTACTGCCAAGATATAACCAAGAGAGACAAGACTTGTTCGGCTCTTCTTCACCACCCACACCAAACTCCATCAGGCCCCGAACTTGGGGACCTTGGCGGCGGAGATCTGGGCCAGGAAGTGCTCCGCCACGAACCGCCGCTGGATCTTCCCCGTCGCCGTCTTCGGCACCGAGTCCGTGATGAACACCATCTTGGGCACCTTGAAGCTCGCCAGGTTCTTCTTGCAGAACCGCAGCACCTCCGCCTCGTCCAGCTCCGACCCTTCCTTCGGAATCACCGCGCAGTTTATCTGTAACAGACACCCAGATAAACAAATAAAAAAAAAGATCGAACCTTTCGTCGGCACCACCCACCAATCCTTCAGAAGCACAACATCTCGGCCATATTTCCCCATTAATGGCGAGCTCGGGGAAAGTATCAGGATACGAAGGAGTGCTCACCTCCTCGCCATATTTGTCGTCGGGGACCCCAAACGCCACGGCCTGGGCGACGTCCGGGTGCGACAGCAGCACGGCGTCCACTTCGATGGGTGATATCTTCTCACCTGCAACGGCACAGAACCCACCGGTTAGGGTTAGCTTCTTTTCCCAATATTAAACGCCATGTCCAAAGCTGGAAACACGGACAGGGATGGAGATTTCTTCCACGGTAAAGGGTGATGGGTTTGTCCCCGATCCCCACACCCCACACGTTTGATGGAAAAAGTTAAAAAGGAAGACCGCTCAAAAGCGAAAACGCTTCGTTATGTACCCCCCACAAATCCCCACCCAGTACCCGCAGGACGGCCAAAGCGAGCCGAGCCCCACTTGTTGTTTCCTAGTATTTTGTGAGGAGAAGGACCCAGTAGACGCAAACAGGGAATCCCACTCTCCACTGGCCGCATCGCTCTCGTGATCTGTTCAGAAAAAGCTCCAAGGTAGGCACGCGCTCCCCGGACGACCCCCCCCCCAAAAAAAAATGCCACCTTTCCAGGGAACTCAGAATGCCCACCTCCGCTTTACAAGCTGGTAAAGTGGAACCACCTTGTAGGCCAAACAAGACAGCGGAAGGGCCCATGCAGATGAGCCAAAAAAGACCCCCGGCGTCCCCGCGTGAACCCTAGAAATCTCCGCAGAGATTCGCACCAGATACCGAACAACGGACCGAAACCAGTAATGGCTTGTGGAAGAGGGTGGCATACCTCCGCGGTTGATGAGCTCCTTGATGCGGCCGACGAGGTGCAGGTAGCCGTCGGCGTCGAGGAAGCCGACGTCGCCGGTGTGGAACCACCCGAACTGGAAGGCCGCCTTGTTGGCCTCCGGGTTGCTCTTGTAGCCCCTGGTGACGTTGGGCCCCCGGATGCAGACCTCCCCCGGGACGCCCGCCGGCTGCGGCACGCCGTCCTCGTTCAGGACCGCCATCTCCTGCCCCACGGGTTTCCCCACCGAGCCGGCCTTGTGGGGACCGCGCTCCGGCAGCGGGTTCGACGCCATCAGGTGGGACGCCTCCGTCATGGCGTAGGCCTCCAACACCGGCGCCCCGAAGGCCGCCTCCAGCCGCTCCAGGATGGCCGGCGCGAGCGACGCGCTGCAGCTGCGGATGAAGCGGAGAGGCGGGTACGCCGGCTCGGGGCGGGCGGCGTGGCGGTCCAGGATGATCTGGTGGATGGTGGGCACCGCCGTGTACCACGTGGCGCCGTAGGTGCGCATGTCGGACCAGAAGGTGGAAGCGGAGAACCGGCCGGAGGCCGGCAGGGCCACGGCGGCGCCGGCGCCGAGGGAGCTCAGTAGCCCGGCGAGGAGGCCGTGGACGTGGAACAAGGGCAGCACCACCACGGTGGAGTCCGACTCGGTGAGCTTGTACACGGATTTGATGTTCTGCACCGAGGCGGCCAGGTTGAGCTGGGTCAAGGGGACACCCTTGGGCCGGCTAGTGGTGCCGGAGGTGTGCAGGAAGAGCGCGACGTCGGAGGGGTCATTGGCGGTGAGCTCCCCGCCCGGCCCGGAGCAGAGCTCGAAGGGGGTGATCACGACCGGATCGGAGGCCCCGGGCAGGGAAGCAGCGGCGCGGGCGACGCCCAGCTTGGCGGCGGCGGCCTCGGCCGCCGGGTTTCCCTCTGGGTTGGTGAGGAGGAGCCTGGACTCGGAGTCGGACAGGTAGAACTCGAACTCCTCCTGGGTGTACGCCGGGTTGAGCGGCGCGGCCACCGCACGTGCCCGGATCGCCGCCAAGAACATGATCACCAGCTGCGAAAACAGAAGCAAGAACGTCGTAAACAACCAAAGCTGCAGAAGAAGAAAGCATGGGAAGGGGTGGCGGGGGTTGGTGGTGGGGAGGGCGAACCTCGACGGTGTTGGGGAAGGTGAGGGCGACGACGTCGCCGGGGCGGACGCCGGAGGAAGCGAGGACGGCGGCGGCGTCCTCGACGAGCTGCTGTAGGCGGGCGTGGGTGAGGTCGAGCTTGCCGGAGACGGAGATGGCCCGGCGGTCGGGGAAGTCTGCGGCGGCCTTGCGGAGGAGGCCGGTGAGGGTGAGGCCTTCCATGGCTGGGAGCAGAATGGGGTCGAAAGGGAGGGAGTGGCGGGTGCTGCTGCTCACAGGGGTTGCTCTCTCTGGTTAATTTGTTGGTGGGCTGATGAGGGAAGGAGGAGGAGGTGGAGGGGAATATATAGGAAGAGGTAGGAAGGTGGGTGGGGGAGGAGGGCCGGGAGGGGTGGTACTCGGGGGAGGCGTGCAAGGCCACGTGGCGGCTTTGGGCGGTCAAGAGTGCGTGTGGCGGCGGCCCTCGGTGTCTGGGTGCTTCCGGCATGAGTGGGTCCCACGGATCTCCCTGCAGGTCAGGTCCCGGGGTGGTTCTGGGACGCGGACGGGTGCAACGGAAAGAGGCCCGAGCGGAACGGAACGGGTTCTGCCTTGGCGGTGGACTGTGTAACCGTTCCCACTTCCCATAATGTTTGTGGAGCGTTGCCCACGGTATCTCCCAGTTCCGTAACGTTGTCAAAGGGAGATAAAGCATGTTGGGGGTGCATTACTGATATTGGGAATTATTATTAATAATTACTCGATCAATCGTCATCTATTTCTGAAATATTTTTTGAATCTTTTCTTTAAGAACGGAAGATTTAAGTTATTTGTCTCGATCATCTAATAATCTCATAAATGAACGTTCAGATTTAATATCGACCTTAACTCGGCTCATTGACATTCTTAATTTTGGATCAAATCTTCATTAACGTGGACCCTGATTCGATCCCGCGCTCCCTTGAGGGGAGTCGGGGGTGCCTTTATGTGTTTTGGGACACCCGCATTTGGGTGACCCCGTAAAATTTTAAAGAATTTTTACATATATATTTCTATAAAATTTGATTTTGTCAAATATACTTATCATCCGAATATATTATCATAAATATCTTTGACATATGAGTAATGTCATGATTATGTCTTCGCCGTAACTCTCGTGTATTTAATCCGAGTTAAGTGTGAGTAAAAAAATAAAATTTATATATATAAATCTCTGTAAAATTAATTTTATCAAATATACGTTAGATCTAACGAACCTAGATGACATATTTCACGTAATGTTCTTCTCTCGTCGATGACAGTAAATTAAAGAGTATAACCGTAATATTTCTATCTAAACGAAAGATATTTACAGTAATATGTTCGGATAAAAGATATATTTGACAAAATTAAATTTTATAAAAATATATATGTAAAAATTCCAAATTTTAAAGGGTGTAAAATGTAGGTATTACCGAGAGTTTTCAACCCGGCCTCCCCTTCCCCCAGTCTCCTCCTTGACGTAAAAATTATGTATATTTCTATCAAAATAAAAGATATTCACGTAAAAATTAATTTTGTCAAATATACCTCTCATCTGAGTATATTATTATGAATATCCTTAAAATATGAGTAATATCATAATTATGTCCTCGCCGTAACTCCCGTGTGTTTTACCCCGAGTTAAATGTAAGTAAAAGAATATTTTTTTTATATATATCTATGTAAAATTCGATATTATCAAATATGTTTTAGATCTAACGGTCGTAAATGATATATTTTTTGAAATATTCTCCTCCCGTCGATGATAATAAATTAAAATATATAACCGTAGTATTTTGTCTAAATAAAAGATATTCGTAATAATATACTCGTACGAAAGATATATTTAACAAAATTAAAATTTATGAAAATATATATATGTAAAAATTCTAAATTTAAAGGGTATAAAATGTAGGTATTAGTGTATTATCGAGAGTTTTCCTCCCCTTCCCCCAGTCTCCTCCTTGACGGCTCCGGGCCACTACCGACATCTATTGTGGTTCCTATGATGTGGTGAGTGACGACTCAGAACGGACGACTCGTCCTTGTCGCCCGAGGGGGAAGCCCTTCTGATTCCTGAATTCCCTCTGTTTTGTTTCGAAGAGATACGGAGCCCGTAGAAGCCCCTTGTCCGAAGCCAAGGCCGCCCACGTTGATGAATGATGCCCTTCGGTAGATGGAGAGCTGCATTAATAATTTCATGACACCTCTATTCAACACAATCATTCATATTGCAATCAGGTGGGACTTCAAACTTCATTACTTGGATCTCATCGTTGCCCAATTTCATGTTTACAAAGATCGAACAAGGGCCAAAAGATTGCATAATTGATCAAGTAAGAACAGGAGTTTGCGGCCGGTAACGCAAACTCACCGCACCACACGGATGACCTTGGTGCCCGTCCGTTGCAAGCTTCTTGAGCGAAATCCAAATCCGTATTGTCATCAAGTGGGCATTTTGTTCTACGTAGGGGTTAGTTGGGTTGAACCCATGGTGGGGGTTTTGGTAGATGGAATCAGTTTGATTAGAAAGTTTTTGTTCGAAAAACAAATCAAATCGAATGATATCAAATTTCGAAACAGAAAATATATTACTTTAGTTTGATTTAAACCCGCTTAAATTCACTCGGACTCGAAGTTAAACCTCATCGATGATCGACCTCTGTGGGTGGGATGAGACATGTATTGAGCCAACTAGTTCAGTAGTTGCACTCGGGTTAATCCCTGATTAGATAAGAAATAAAATATTTTAGAATAAATTATAATATTAAAATATAGAATAAAACATTTTGATTTCTTAACCCTGTCAGCTCAATCTTCATAACCTGGGAACTTTTGGAAGGGAGTCAAAGAACGAGGCGGCGAATAACACTTCGGTATTCAAACTTCAGTTTATAGACACGTGGGGGTTCAGCTGTTCGACTTGTTTGGTGGACTGGGGGTCAATCTTCTCCCGTAACCAGAGGGAAGTGAGGACAGATGCTTTGTCTTCTTGTGAAGCGATACTCTTTTTTATTCTCTCTCTGGAATTACATGAAATCTTGTGAACAAAATTAGGATCCAGCATTTTAAAAAGGCATGCATCTTTTTATTCTTTTAATCAAAATCTGGACACAATTGTTTTGTTTTCCGACGATTTTAAAACTACTATTTTCAAATTGTAAATTAAACTTTTAAAACAGAGTTTTGTATGAATAAATTATTATTAAACTTAAAATGATAAAAAATCGTGCCTGTAAATATATTAACAAGATATGCTTATTTTTGTCAAAAAAAGTATAAAATTATCATTGTGATTAACTTCTTTCGATCAAAAGATGAATATTTTATAATATTAAATATTTTTTTATTTTGTGATGAAGGATTAAAATATATATATTAAATTTCATATTTTTTACTATAATTTTTTTTTGAGAGAGAGAGAGACATAGAGAGGAGGGGGTGGGATGATGTCGGAGTGAGAGAGGGGGGCCGAGAGGGGGAGAGGGCTGCCCGCCGGAGGGGGAGAGGGGGGCTGGGGGGGGGGGGGGGGGAGGGGGCTGATCACCGGAGGAGGAGACCACATCAAGTCCATGCCACGTCCATGTCCATCCACACGGTCATATGTGCGAACACTTAGGGCTGTCAATGGGTCGGGTTTGAGCCGAGTTTATGTCGGCCCGGCCCGAGCACGATTTATTAATATTAAAGTTTGAGTTCGGCCCGGACCCGAGTTATGTCGGGCCGGGTCGTGCCGGGCCCGATATTATTAAAAACTTATGAAGCCCGACTAAGGCTCAGCCCGATCCGACAACCTAAATAAAAAATTAAAATTAAAGAAAATTAATACATTTAATAATATATAGAACTTATAATCTCACTAAATTAATTAAATTTTTTATATTAATTACATAATATGTATGGAAATAGAGTTTTAAATTGTCTAATTAAGTAAAATAATATAAGTTTAAGTAAGTAGTTTTTAAAATTTAAAAGAAGGGAAAAAAAGAGAACAAGTCAGGTCGACCCGTGGACCGAACTTAAAACCCAAGTCGGGCCCATAGACCTAGTCGGATCGAATTTTTAAACCTGACTAAGAGCTCACAGATCGAAAAAGATCTTACAACCTAACTCGAAATCGAGTCAGACCTGCGAGACTGTTGGGCCGACCCGACCCATGGAACAGCCCTACTTTCGACCAGTGCAAGAAGGGAGCAAAGAGCCGACATCGACAACCGGGACAACCACCACAGATGATGCCGTGACGGAGCACTGCCGCGTGCGCACGGACGGATTGTGTGGGAGTTCCTCGGTCCTCACTGTTGCTGCTGCTCAGACCCAGACGGGCCGACAAGTGAAGTAATCGCAGTGGGATGGGTTAAGGTCGTTGCTGTCGTACGTGCAGAGCGTCGGAGGCTGCAGTTGGTACACAGACTGCAGAGGAAGGATGGTGGAGGATGGCGAGGGGAAGGCTGCAGAGGTGGGTGGGGCTGGGGGAGGACGACGAGGGAGTTAGGTGGTGGCCCGTACGTGTCTCCCTGTCTTCCCTCTCCGGAGAGAGGGGTGTGGCTGAAGCCGCAGCCTCCGCCGCCGCCCCAGTCCAAGTCCTCCCCCTACGCCAAGTCCCACCCACTTCCACCTCATTCTTCTCCTTCTCCTCCGTTCCCACCTCACCCGCCGTCGCCAACACTGCCCAGGCCGCCTGTGACATCGTACTCGCCGCCGCTACTTGTGCCACACCACGGACAACCACCTGTAGGGCCCACTCCATCAGCCGGGAAGGTGCCACCGACGTCGCAGGGTTCAAGCTACGAGCATCCCTCTGCTTACTCCGTCCGCGGGAACGCCACCGTCGCCGCCACCCACGCCATGCCACCAGCATCTATTTTTAGATATGATTTTTTTACAATTTCAATTTTAACATTGATTTATTTGTAAAACAGTCCGTCAAAACACGTGGGACATCCAATCTCAGTCCCACCTCTCCCACCTCCTGCTAATAAGAGACGTTCATCCTTTTTCTCGGATGCGTAGGTAATAAGCCAACTCACCAAACTCATGCACAACTAATCTACGGCAGTCCAGTCCAATTGAGCACACAGTCCGAAACTGGATTCTAGTTCTTTTTACAGTTGCACACTCATATTTGAACACTCAATTGGGCACACAAATTAACTGAGGACAAACAAAAAAAAATACCACATTAGCAATGTTAATCATTTTACTCATTCTATTAATTACAAAGAAGAACAGATTTTTGATACTGAAAATCACATCAACTGCATCTGAAATCCAAGAATAACCCCGGATTGTTTCAAGAACCGGTAATTTTTCGATTTAGTTGAGCGAAATCTGTGTTAACTAATTAACTCGGTAGTTAATCTGGAACGATTCGGGCTTTTGTCTTCCTCCATAACTTGTGGAACCAAATACACTCGAATTGTCTCGTCTCTTTCCTTTTTTTCTCTCCCTTTTAACCGTGATTTCTAACCAAAGTACACGTCACACGTTCAAAATTAACTCAGGTTATCCCACAAGATTAACCCACTGAGCAAAATCACACTTCACCCAAGACAGCAGCAAGTCATTGTATGGGACAAGATTCGCATCCATCGTGATCCGACCCTACTCGGCACCATGTGGAGGACAAGTTACCTTGCTACGTACGTGCGACGACAAGTAAATGTTATAATTCATTGGATTATAATATTAAAAATATGTGTTCATAATTATAATAACACGATCGATATAGTACTATAACCTAGGGACTAACATCTAAATTTTAACACTCTCTCACGGTCAATATAAGTTGTAAAAATTAATTTAGCAGAGATGATAAGATAAAAAATATATGAGATTAGACCTAAGATCATGCTCTGATGTTACGTTAAAATTAATAAAATTATAGTGTCGAGATATATAGATTTAAAATCATAAGCATATGAATCAAAATTCATTTAACCGATGTGAAATTATCACCTAAAGATCATGTCCAAATTCTAGCAGTAAATGCACCTATAGATAGATGCATTCCGTGGCTTCACTGGCTTCCCTGCGGGGGCGGCGCCCGCAGCAGCAGGTAGCGGGACCGGCCCCATCCCGTGGAGGCGCCTCCGCGCGCGGCTCTGACGAAAGCGGCGACGTCAACAAACATATGCCCGTGGTGCTGCGCTGCGCGCCACCCCGCGTGCGCCGCCGAGCCCGAACAGCGGTCACGAGAGACCAGCAAAAGCACGACCCTGGGTGCGCTCTCTCTCTCATGTCATTTGACCATGTAGTTGCTTCGCTTTGGTAAGTTTAGGTCGTTTTCACGTCGCCAGGTGGATGGAAACTATGACTGCGTCGGAAGACGACCACCGGCAGGGCGGCCTTCGTCGGGGCGTTTGTTTTCTTCACATACGGAGGCTGGGATTTTCCAAGGCGTGGGTGTGGGTGTGGGTGTGGGTGTGGGTGTGAGCGTGTGAAGTGAGGGTCCCGCGAAGACCACCATACCGAGAGAGAAGCCGAGGGGAAGAAGGGAGCCAGCTTGGCATGCGGAAGTTGAACACCTCATCCTAACAAATGGATGCAATTAAGGTCGACCGGGTAGTTGCTTACTAGTCGAAATGAGCTGCCGAATGTGGACGTACATAGACGGATTAGAGGAAAAGATCCACCAACAAATTTTAGACCGGGTATGTAGACTGTATTAAAAGATCTTCGTTGAGTCCAGCTGGAGAAGGGGTGGCCTTGTTCATATTTGAGGACGACGTCACTTTGGGTGATGGTCATCATACCCATTGAGGTCAGGAGACAGGCCTGGTAATTGAGATGGTAATTCATCTTGCCCACTAATTAAATTTATACCCAAAATCAATGGGAGGAGATGTGCTAATTTCTTAGGTGTACCCCCGAGATGAGCTTTGGGTTTGTGATCTGTTGAGGATTTGGTCTTGGGCCCACTTCAAGCATTATCTCACGGCTGATGTTAGTTTCTATCATCTCCGATTGATTGCCTTAACACGGACCAAGAAGCTGGCGCGTTGAAGTTGTGTTGTCTGGAGTGATGAATGCTCTCATACTTGCTATTTGCGCCGTTCACCGCTTGTTTATGTGCACATACCTCTCGTGTGACCATGTTATCTATTGATCGGTTACACGGGCTATGGAGCTCAATCATGAGGGCACATCCCGACACTTGTTCATGTTCTAATTTCCCACATTTCTAATACTTTGCTCTTGGAAGTACGGAGATGAGATAATGTGCATGCTGCTCCAGTGGTGACTAACTCAGGAATACTCCTGTTTATTTTGTGGGATTCACATGTTTTTCTCTTGGAAGTATTAAGATGAGATGATGTGCATGCTGCTTCAGTGGTGGCAAACTTAGGATTGCTGTGTAGTTTGTGGGATGCCCCTGTTTAGGTTTTACTCCGTGCAAATCCAACAATATTCAATTATAATAAGTAGGGTTTTTTACATATTAGTCCCTATAAACATAGTGAATTTCTGATTAGTCCCTCTATTCTGAGTATTGTTCCCTATAATCTTAGTCGTTACATGTTTAAGTCCCTACCGTTCATTCAGTTAACTAAACTATAGTTACCTTATAATAAAGGTAATGAAAATACTAACTTACCCCTGGGTTAAGTGTGAGAGTGTGAGAGAGAGACAGAGAGAGGGGTGCCTCCTCCTCCCGGCCTCTCTCCCCTCCAACCGCGGCGGCCTCCCCGTCATCGTACGGAGAGGAGGCCCAGAAGCGGTCGGGCAGGCAGGCCGCTCGGTTAGGGGCATGCGATGGTCGGAGGGGAAGGCCGACGACGGGGGGCGATGTCCGGCGGTGGTGCAGAGGTGGTGGGAGAGGGAGGCAGCGGCCAGACTTGCCGTGGTGGAGGTGGTCGGAGGTGTGTGGAGGTGGAGGGGGCAGGTCGCGTCGGTCGGAGGGGGAGGGGGGAGGGCGGCCGGCGGGGGAGGGCGAGGTCGCAGGGGATGGGGGGAGGGCGGCCGGAGGGAGAGGAGGGGGCTAGAGGACTGGGGAGGGGGAGGGCGGCCGGAGGGGGAGGTCACAGGGGATGGGGGGAGGGCGGCCGGAGGGGGAGGCACCTCGGAGGACTGGGGAGGGGGGAGATAGCAGGGGAGGGGGAGGGGGAGGGGGGGACGGAGGTCAGATGGGGAGTGTCGACTCAAGGAGTCGACACCCGCCCAGTTGATGGCGGCCGGGTGGGGAGGGGGAGGGCGGCCGGAGGGGGAGGGCGGCCGGAGGGGATGGGGGGAGGGCGACCGGAGGGGGCCGGAGGACTGGGGAGGGGGGAGATAGCAAGGGAGGGGGAGGGGGGACGGAGGTCTGATGGGGAGGGGGAGGGGGGAGAGGTCGACGCTCCTTGATGGAGAGGTCGACCACTCCCCACACCCCTGCTATCTCCCCCCTCCCCAGTCCTCCGGGGTGCCTCCCCCTCCGGCCGCCCTCCCCCCATCCCCTGTGACCTCCCCCTCCCCCGCCGGCCACCCTCCCGCTCCCCAGTCCTCCGGCCCCCTCCGGCCGCCCTCCCCCCATCCCCTGCGACCTCCACCTCCCCCTCCGGCCGCTCTCCCCCCTCTCCCTCCCCATCCGACCTCCGTCCCCCCTCCCCCTCTCCTGCTATCTCCCCCCTCCCCAGTCCTCCGGCCCCCTCCGTCCGCCCTCCCCCCATCCCCTGTGACCTCCCCCGCCGGCCGCCCTCCCCCTCCCCAGTCCTCCGGCCCCTCCGGCTGCCCTCCCCTGCGACCTCCCCCTCCCTCGCCGGCCGCCCTCCCCCCTCCCCCTCCCCCTCCGGCCCCCCTCCCCCTCCCCCAGTCCATGGATGTGTGTGAGAGAGAGATGGGTATTTTAGTCTTTTCCATGCCATTGACAGAATATTCAACATAATATTCCTTTTTTAAGACGGAGACAAACTATGTGGACTTATTTATAAATTATTAATAATTGTAAGGATCTTTAAGACAATACTCAGAATAGAGGGACTAATCAGAAATTCACTATATTTATAGGGACTAATATGTAAAAAACCCTAATAAATAACATAACAAAAATGTTCACAAAGATTTATATGACGTAGGTAGGGGGGTTCACGATTTGATTTGATTTAGGAATTTTTTTTTCAAAATGAATCGAACTGAATCGAACTCCACCGTCAAATCGAACCGAAAAAAATCGAACAAATTCGATTTGGATCTGTTTGATTCGGTTGAAATCGAATTTTTATATACTATTATAATATATATGAATTTAATAACTTGTATGTATATAAAATAAAAATAAAAATAAAATATTTGTATTTTATATGTTTGTATAAATATCTAATTAAAATTTAAATATTTTCAATATATTTATGATATATAATATTAATAAAAATAAATATATAATAATAAATTTGATTTGATTCTATTTCACAAAATTGAATCGAATCGAATTCCACTTAAAATTAAATTGAATTGAACTGAACTGAACGGTCCGATTTAATTTTTTTAATTTGAAACGAATTATAAACACTCTAAATGTAGTTGTCTGACCAACAAAGTTTTACGATCAATAGAGAGCACCGGATTTTGGTGTTAAATCAACCTCAACCCTAATGTTCAATCAAATTGGGAAGTTGAGAATAACAAATAGGATGATGAAAAGTTTGATAACATGATATTTCTCTTGTATTGAAGTAACAATAAAGATATAACAGCAGAGATGACAATGATTTTGATTCTGTATTTTTATAGTTTCCAACAGTTTAAGATACTATAATATGTGGCTTTGTATTTCATTTGTGGCACCTTTTTAAGCAGGAAATTTACCAAGACATTGAGATCATATGAGAGGAAATTAAAATGTAATCTATTTAGGAGAGAGGAGGGGCAACCACGAAAAAAATGTTGGGAAATTGTGACATTAAAACCCTTAAAATCAAAATCTTGGGGGGGGGGGGCCTTCGGCTCACAATGTGACTCTGAGTTAGGGTTGTCAATGGGTCGGGCTCGGGCCGAACTTAGGTCGGCCGGACCTGAACCCGATTTATCAATATTAAAGTCCGAGCTCGGCCCGGGCCCGAGTTATATCAGGCTGAACCGGGCCGAGCCGAACACAATTAAAAAATTGTAAAGTCCGACTAAGGCTCGGCTCGGCTCGACAACTTAAATAAAAAATAAAAATTAATGAAAACTAATACATTTAATAATATAAAACTTATAATCTCACTAAATTAATTAAAATTTTAATATTAATTATATAATTTATATGAACATATAGTTTTAATTTTTTTTAATTAAATAAAATAATATAATTTTAATTAAATAATTTTTAAAATTCGAAGAAAAAAAAGAAAACGGGTGGGGCCGGCCTGCAGGCTGAACTTAAAGCGTGAGTCAGACCGTGAGTCTAGTCGGGCCGAACTTTTAGATCCAACCAAAAGCCTATGGGCCGGAAAAGATCTTGCGACCCGAGCCGAAATCGGGCCAAGCCCACGGACCTGTTGGGCCACGCCGACCCATTGACGACCCTAATCCTGATGCGCTGCCGTCTCATAAGTCATAATTGGCACATTTCATTGTGTTTGAATCGTATGAGAGTTAAAGGTGGTTGACGTCTGGGATGTCAATCCAGTGTCATCTTCTTAAGAGTTTAGATCTCGTTTGTGAACACAATAGGGGTGAATTATGATCTTGAAATTTTTACCTCCCAAAAATCTCACTAAATGTATCATTATCACGTCAAATTATTCAAAAGTTAGATTATGAATCGGTCTCTACCATCTTTTTCCCTCTCTATAAAAGATTATGGAAAAAATTCATAATCTGAATTGTTATTAGATGGGCCTTAATTAAAGAAAAACCCTAATAATTGAGAACGATGATTTATTTCGATCATCTGATTTTATCTTCATATAATAATATATAATTGATGTACTATCAAATTTTATTTTAGCACACTATGTATAACATGTGGATAATAATTACCGGGGGGTCAACTTCTCGGCGAAATCCACACTCTGGCACCAATCAGAGGCAGACTAGGTCATCTAGATATGACCCTCGGTCAGTTAAGGTTGACTTTTATACAAATAACAAGAAATGACGTCAGCTCGGAGAAAGGCCAGGCCTATAGCTGACATCAAGGGGTCGGCTACTCCACCACTGAACGCAACCCGGTTGGCCAAAGCCCGCCGTCTCGGTCCACCGGAGCCCCCCAGAAAGATGCATCTCCCGCCGGCCCTCCTTTTCAATCCCACCGCCGCCATTGGCCCTCCCCTCGCCTTGCTCCCCCGTAGAGCCTCCCCCCACGCAGAGCACAGCAACCCTATCTGGGACAATGCCCGTTGCGGACTACTCGGGGTCGCTATGGCCCGAAATCTCCCTTCGAGGTGGCGCCGTTCCCGTTCCGTCGGGGTCCGCTGCGATGGCGGGCGGCCGCCGCCGGCGGAGGCCCCCGACGACGCCTTCTACATGAGGAGGTGCGTCGAACTGGCCAGGCGGGCCGCCGGGTGCACCACCCCCAATCCCATGGTGGGCTGCGTGATCGTGAAGGGCGGGGAGGTTGTGGGCGAGGGCTTCCACCCCAAGGCGGGCCAGCCTCATGCCGAGGTCCGCGTTCTTCCTCCCCCATTTTTGTTTAGCTTTTGAAAGTGTCTCTGCTTCCACTGTCTTTTTACAAGCACGAGTTCAAATTTGTGTTCTTTTTAATGGTTGTGTGTCTTCTCGCCCAATGCCTGTAGAAAGAAGGTTTCTTTTCTTGGTTATCTGAAATGTTTTCCTATTGTTACTCTGAATTATATGCCATTATTCTACCCGTTGCATGAAATGTTGATGTACGGATGTCGGGCCTCTCACACCATCTTATCAGCTGATGTGCTGACTTAGGTCATTTGAGAGTGGCCTTTGAGTTGGAGGTCCGGGACAAACCTAGCACAGAAGCTTTTCTGATGTTTCCATGTTAGTGGCCGCTGGAGATGGTGAAGTCTGGTCCGTTGGCCTGTGCTTAAAAGTTGCATTCTGGCTGTCATTCTCATTAGTCATCAATGTTCTTGCACCATCTTTTGTCTGAAGTTTAGGAGACGGGTTTTTTATAAATTAAATGGCTTTTGCATCCGATTCCACTTGATGTAGTTAGCTTGCGATCAAAGTGTACCTGAAGGTGATGAAGTTGCGATTGCTAAATTAAAGTTCAAGAACATGAGTTTATGACAGGCTGAACTGGTGCCATTTCCTTGGCCCTTCACTTGCTGCTGTATGAGGCTGGTGAAGCATTAGTTATTTTCTTCCCATTTCTAAGTGTGCATGTTAAGTCCACAAGATTTTCCTTGTGGATTAGGTAACCTCTTCCCCACTTTCTACTTAAAATTTGTTTCTCAGACTCCTGGTGAAGTGCAAAGAGTGTGTGGGTTTCACTCGGAGCTTGTCACAAGCTTTTGGAGCTGTATCTGCTCACCAAGTTTAGAGTATAGATTTTGATTCTCTTCCATGTACATGAGGAATGTGAAACGTTAATTTCGATGTCTCTTTGCTGGCTTTTAGAAATATTTGTTCACGAGGAACTTGATTAGCCTTTAATGAAGTGTTGTGCTGTCACGTAAGAGGGGGAACAGGATTAGCTTATGTTCAAGCACATCAACTATTCTGAAACAAGCATTGGTTGGCCACGTGCGCAGAGAATGACCACCCTCTGTAATCTTTCATTGCATACTCTCTGTTCCACAATTTCCATGTTCTAAATTCCAATATAATATTTGTTCACATCATTGTTAATTTTTCACAAAGAACAAGTGAATCTATATGGTTGCTTAGCAGTGTAGCTCACTCAAGTCAAAATAAATGATCTATATCCTTTTCTTTGTTTCATCTATTGCTTGTAGAAAAACTTGATGCAGGGCATTATTCATGCAGGTTTTTGCTCTGAGAAATGCTGGAGACTTGGCAGAGAATGCAACAGCATATGTGAGCCTTGAACCATGTAATCACTATGGGAGAACTCCTCCCTGCACTGAAGCATTAATTCGTGCAAAAGTGAAGCGTGTGGTTGTGGGAATGGTTGATCCAAATCCTATTGTTGCTTCGAAAGGAGTGGAAAGGCTTCGAGAATCTGGAATTGGTGTTACTGTTGGTGTGGAGGAGTCATTATGCAGGAAACTAAATGAGGCATATATCCATCGAATGCTTTCTGGGAAGCCATTTGTTACCCTAAGGTAGATTAACCTTGCACTTTAAAGGTTTATTTTCTTTGGCACAAGATTAAAAAGTATATGACAGATAAAGCAAAACTGACTGGATATTGAATTAACAACTCCTATGAAGTTATATCCCACTAGTTTTTCTTTCTTATTGAGTTAATTTAGACTTGTCATGTCATTTTCTGCCCTCTGTTGCATGAATCACTATAGAAATTTTATGCTGGATACCTATTTAAATTTTGATACTATATGCAGTCATGTGTTGTTAGATATCTTTTGTAGCCCAAACTTCAATTCTAACAAAGATCTGTATGGCCCATAGATCAAACCATAGTACTATCCTCACATTTACCTGTCGCGGTAGGTTGTTTAAGACAAATTTAGTCAGAATTACTCGATGTGGATAAAGGAAAAATAATACAGAGGCACTGGACGTAAAGGATGTTCGACAGTGGTGCGGAACCCACAGTCAAGCCAACAATAATTCTAAGTGAAATGTTTCCTTAACAAGAATTTGCATGTGTGTTAGGGGCTTTTTGTGAGAGATAAATGCACTGTTGATTTGGTTGGCATAGAACTTGGGTTTGATCCCTTAGTCCTCATTCTTTACCTATGTGCATTCTATTCTTATGCTCACAGAAAGGATTCAAATGTTGCATGGTTGGTGTGGACAGCACCCCATCCTGATCTATTATGTTGGCTCTTATGCAGCTGAGACTATTGGCATTGCCTCCTCATGAAAGAGTAACTTAGGAGCTCCTTGGAAGTGCATATACCCATTCACTTGAAATAGTGGAGGATGATGAAGAAGATGATTTGGGACCTGCACAATACAATGAACTGTTTTTGACGCGGCGGCGACGTGGAAATGGATCGACGGCAACTCCTGACGGCACGGACGGGAACAGATAACTTGCTACCTCACACAGCTCGGCCTCACGCCGGACGGTCTCACACGGGGCGACGCTCAATCCTCACAAAAGAGAAAAGAGAGAAGGGAAGAACACAAGGCAACCACCTTAGGTTTCAAGCTTTTTTTCTCATTCATATGATTCATACGTAACACCCTTAGCCCCCTATTTATAGGGAAAGCCCATTACACACATACCTTCACACTTTCACTTATTGTGTTTATATCCTAACCTAATAAAACAAAACCCACCCACCTAACTTTTGACTTTGTGGGTTTAAATAAAAATAAAATACACACTTTGACTATGACTAGCCTAATACAACAAAAGTAAATAATACATGTATTACTACATGTATTTTACACACAATACACACGCAATACATAAATACGTGACGTCGAGTCTTCAGGTAGCCGAATCTCCGAGCCACAAGCTCGGTGCGGGGGTGCGACGTCCGGTAGTGGACCTGACGCGGCGGCGACGTGGAAATGGATCGACGGTAACTCCTGACGGCACGGACGGGAACGGATAACTTGTTACCTCACGCAGCTCGGCCTCACGCCGGACGGTCTCACACCGGGCGACGCTCAATCCTCACAAAAGAGAAAAGAGAGAAGGGAAGAACACAAGGCAAACACCTTAGGTTTCAAGCTTTTTTTCTCATTCATATGATTCATACGTAACACCCTTAGCCCCCTATTTATAGGGAAAGCCCATTACACACATACCTTCACACTTTCACTTATTGTGTTTATACCCTAGCCTAATAAAACAAAACCCACCCACCTAACTTTTGACTTTGTGGGTTTAAATAAAACTAAAATATACACTATGACTATGACTAGCCTAATATAACAAAAGTAAATAATACATGTATTACTACATATATTTTACACACAATACACACGCAATACATAAATACGTGACGTCGAGTCTTCAGGTAGCCGAATCTCCGAGTCACAAGCTCGGTGCGGGAGTGCGACGTCCGGTAGTGGGCCCGGTGTCCCCACCAACCCTCCCGGGGCGGCTGGAACTCGACTCCGTCGAGTAAGGTGGGACACCGCTATGGTAGTGCTCCAGCAGATCTGGATCGAGGCGCTGGAGATCCTCCTGGCTGATCCAGGAATCATCAAACGGTGGACGGTCCCGCCAGCGGACAAGGTAGCGCTGGTACTCCCTGCTCCGTGTAGTGGTCACCTGCTCATCCAGTATCCTCTCAATGTGCTCGCGCAGTGCTCTCGAGGCTGTGGGACGCACAGGTGTGGGCTCACTCTCAATGGGAGGAGAAGACTCAAAAGGGTCACTAGGAATCGCTGTGGGTTCCTTGTAGGCCACTAGGTCTGCCACATTAAAAGTCGAGCTAATACCATATTCGGGAGGGAAGTCCACAACATAAGCATTGGAGCCAATCTTCCGCAGGATAGGGAAGGGACCATCACTACGGGCTTGTAACTTTTTAACGGCTCCCGAGGGGAGTCGTTCGGGCCGGACCCGTACCATAATCAAGTCACATTCTTGAAATTTATGGTGACGCCTATGCGAATCAGCTGACTCATGCAGACTCTTAACATGCTGTGCAAACTCTTCGGCTGACTTGGACATTCTAGACTCAAGGGGGAGGTTGGGTAGGGTGGACCCTGGGGCAAGCTCAATAGCGTGTTGTACATCACGCATGGGAGGGAGTTGAGAAGGCAAGTCCTCGGGGACGATGCCTTAGAAGTCCTGCAGTATTGCCGGGACTTCAGTTGGGACTGAGACTCGGGACTCCTTGAGTGTGATGGTGACGTCAACAGCCAAAACAGGGGCACCCTCAGCAACCTCTCTGTTTAGCTCACCGACATTTATGGAGTCAAGGCGCCTAACTAGGTCATGACTAACCTTAGGGGCCTCAGAAACGGGTGTGATAGATGCAGGAGAAGAGGGAAGAGGAGGTTTCCCTTCAGTGGGAGTTTGGGGATTCTCCTGAATTTTGGGAGTTCCAGTGGGGGTGGAGGTGGAACTCTTTTCCGGGGGCACCTTTGGGGGTGCCGGGTATAACTGAATCTTCTTCCCGTTGTGGGAGAAGGAACACTGATTGGACCGACCAAAGGTAGCGAGGTCTACATCATAGATCCATGGTCGTCCTAAGATGACGCTCCCGGCCTTCATAGACATTACGTCACATAAGATTTGTCCTTGGTAGGACTGGAATTGGATGGGAATGACACATGTGGTGGTGACTGGGATAGAAGTGTCATCGACCCAAGCCACGTTGTATGGCCTTGGATGAGGGTGCGTAGGTAGACCTAAACGGGAGACAAAGTCTGAAGAGACTGCATTGATACAGCTCCCGTTGTCAAGGATTACCTTGCATGGATGAGAGTTCACCATGATGTAGGTTTGGAAGATGGACGTTCGACGCCAATCGTCCTCCTGGGGTGTTGAGATACAGCGAACTACACCCAATCTTTTCTGGCTAGAACTCTCGGCAATGTCTCCTACCTACATGTACTCGACATGCGTGCCATCAAATATTGCATCCATTTCCTCAAACTGGGCAATGAGGTCAGGATCGGCCATATATCTTTCTTATTCCATGCGTTCTAGACGACCTGATGAATTCCTAGACCAACGTGGTATGCACGAGCTTGGACCTAGATGATGTAATCCTGGGACCGAAAATTAACAAGGTGTGGACCCAGCTGATATGCAAAGTGTCAATTTAAAGGGACTGGTCAGGGAAAGTTGCTTGCCCGTAGGCGGAGTAGTTGTGGAACTACCTCCTGACAATTAGGGGCCCTAATGTGGCAGTTCTAGGGCCTAAGGATAGGTGCATACAAGCTCTCTTTTGCCGTCCACAGCGATGCACTCAGGAGACTGGTTGCATGGATTGGGCTCTCTCTTACTTCATCGCGCGGCAATTGAAATGATACTAAATGAGCAAGTTTGGAGCACGTACCTAGCTAGACTGAAAAGTCTAACTCCGACCGGAGACGAAGGCGAGCAGAGACGTGCGTGCCCGCACGGCGTCGACGAAGCTTCACGGTTACAATGAATTCACTCCGCGCATGGAGGATTTAATTTATTACAAAACCACTTAACTTAAAATTTTCCCGCGCAGGGGAACAAATCAATCCAAGATTTCTCCGCGCAGGGAGACTCACGGTCAATTACAATCCGTAAGTCACGGGCCGTCTGTCGACGTCCAAGTGACTCGGGCGTTATTCGAGCCTTCTTTGCGGACTTCGGGTGCCACAACTAAAAAGTTAATCAAATAATATATAGATATAAATATATATAGATACATATATATATAAATATATATATATATCATCATCATCATCATCATCATCATCATCATCAGAGCCTTATGCCAATTAATTGGGATCGGCTACATGAATCATGTTCCGCCAAAGATTTCTATCAAGTGCAATATTCATATTTAAACTCAAGGAACTAATGTCCTTCCTAATAACATCGCACCATCTCATTTTAGGCCTTCCTCGAGCTCTTTTACTAGCATCCACTAAGATTTGGTCACATCTTTTAACCGGTGCTGAGTTAGGGCGACGAAACACATGACCAAACCACCTGAGTCTATTTTCTCTCATTTTACTATCAATTGGAGCTATCCCTAAGTCCTTACGGATGCGCTCATTCCTAATCTTGTCTTTCTTAGTCTTGCCACACATCTATCTCAACATCCTCATCTCTGCTACACACATTTTGTGGATGTGTTCCTTTCGTACTGCCCAACACTCGGTACCATATAACAAAGCCGGTGTCCCCACAAACCCTCCCGGGGCTGCTGGAACTCGACTCCGTCGAGTAAGGTGGGACACCGCTATGGTAGTGCTCCAGCAGATCTGGATCGAGGCGCTGGAGATCATCCTGGCTGATCCAGGAATCATCAAACGGTGGACGGTCCCGCCAGCGGACAAGGTAGCGCTGGTACTCCCTGCTCCGTGTAGTGGTCACCTGCTCATCCAGTATCCTCTCAATGTGCTCGCGCAGTGCTCTCGAGGCTGTGGGACGCACAGGTGTGGGCTCACTCTCAATGGGAGGAGAAGACTCAAAAGGGTCACTAGGAATCGCTGTGGGTTCCTTGTAGGCCACTAGGTCTGCCAAATTAAAAGTCGAGCTAATACCATATTCGGGAGGGAAGTCCACAACATAAGCATTGGAGCCAATCTTCCGCAGGATAGGGAAGGGACCATCACTACGGGCTTGTAACTTTTTAACGGCTCCCGAGGGGAGTCGTTCGGGCCGGACCCGTACCATAATCAAGTCACATTCTTGAAATTTATGGTGACGCCTATGCGAATCAGCTGACTCATGCAGACTCTTAACATGCTGTGCAAACTCTTCGGCTGACTTGGACATTCTAGACTCAAGGGGGAGGTTGGGTAGGGTGGACCCGGGGGCAAGCTCAATAGCGTGTTGTACATCACGCATGGGAGGGAGTTGAGAAGGCAAGTCCTCGGGGACGATGCCTTAGAAGTCCTGCAGTATTGCCGGGACTTCAGTTGGGACTGAGACTCGGGACTCCTTGAGTGTGATGGTGACGTCAACAGCCAAAACAGGGGCACCCTCAGCAACCTCTCTGTTTAGCTCACCGACATTTATGGAGTCAAGGCGCCTAACTAGGTCATGACTAACCTTAGGGGCCTCAGAAACGGGTGTGATAGATGCAGGAGAAGAGGGAAGAGGAGGTTTCCCTTCAGTGGGAGTTTGGGGATTCTCCTGAATTTTGGGAGTTCCAGTGGGGGTGGAGGTGGAACTCTTTTCCGGGGGCACCTTTGGGGGTGCCGGGTATAACTGAATCTTCTTCCCGTTGTGGGAGAAGGAACACTGATTGGACCGACCAAAGGTAGCGAGGTCTACATCATAGATCCATGGTCGTCCTAAGATGACGCTCCCGGCCTTCATAGACATTACGTCACATAAGATTTGTCCTTGGTAGGACTGGAATTGGATGGGAATGACACATGTGGTGGTGACTGGGATAGAAGTGTCATCGACCCAAGCCACGTTGTATGGCCTTGGATGAGGGTGCGTAGGTAGACCTAAACGGGAGACAAAGTCTGAAGAGACTGCATTGATACAGCTCCCGTTGTCAAGGATTACCTTGCATGGATGAGAGTTCACCATGATGTAGGTTTGGAAGATGGACGTTCGACGCCAATCGTCCTCCTGGGGTGTTGAGATACAGCGAACTACACCCAATCTTTTCTGGCTAGAACTCTCGGCAATGTCTCCTACCTACATGTACTCGACATGCGTGCCATCAAATATTGCATCCATTTCCTCAAACTGGGCAATGAGGTCAGGATCGGCCATATATCTTTCTTATTCCATGCGTTCTAGACGACCTGATGAATTCCTAGACCAACGTGGTATGCACGAGCTTGGACCTAGATGATGTAATCCTGGGACCGAAAATTAACAAGGTGTGGACCCAGCTGATATGCAAAGTGTCAATTTAAAGGGACTGGTCAGGGAAAGTTGCTTGCCCGTAGGCGGAGTAGTTGTGGAACTACCTCCTGACAATTAGGGGCCCTAATGTGGCAGTTCTAGGGCCTAAGGATAGGTGCATACAAGCTCTCTCTTGCCGTCCACAGCGATGCACTCAGGAGACTGGTTGCATGGATTGGGCTCTCTCTTACTTCATCGCGCGGCAATTGAAATGATACTAAATGAGCAAGTTTGGAGCACGTACCTAGCTAGACTGAAAAGTCTAACTCCGACCGGAGACGAAGGCGAGCAGAGACGTGCGTGCCCGCACGGCGTCGACGAAGCTTCACGGTTACAATGAATTCACTCCGCGCATGGAGGATTTAATTTATTACAAAACCACTTAACTTAAAATTTTCCCGCGCAGGGGAACAAATCAATCCAAGATTTCTCCGCGCAGGGAGACTCACGGTCAATTACAATCCGTAAGTCACGGGCCGTCTGTCGACGTCCAAGTGACTCGGGCGTTATTCGAGCCTTCTTTGCGGACTTCGGGTGCCACAACTAAAAAGTTAATCAAATAATATATAGATATAAATATATATAGATACATATATATATAAATATATATATATATATCATCATCATCATCATCAGAGCCTTATGCCAATTAATTGGGATCGGCTACATGAATCCTATTCCGCCAAAGATTTCTATCAAGTGCAATATTCATATTTAAACTCAAGGAACTAATGTCCTTCCTAATAACATCGCACCATCTCATTTTAGGCCTTCCTCGAGCTCTTTTACTAGCATCCACTAAGATTTGGTCACATCTTTTAACCGGTGCTGAGTTAGGGCGACGAAACACATGACCAAACCACCTGAGTCTATTTTCTCTCATTTTACTATCAATTGGAGCTATCCCTAAGTCCTTACGGATGCGCTCATTCCTAATCTTGTCTTTCTTAGTCTTGCCACACATCCATCTCAACATCCTCATCTCTGCTACACACATTTTGTGGATGTGTTCCTTTCGTACTGCCCAACACTCGGTACCATATAACAAAGCAGGTCTCACAGCCGTTCTATAAAACCTCCCTTTGAGTTGCACAGGCATACGACGATCACAAAGCACGCCTGATGCACTTCTCCATCTTAACCAGCCTGCCTTAATCCTATGTGTAACGTCATCATAAATCTCTCCATTCTCTTGTACGATAGACCCTAAGTATCGAAAGCTACTACTCTTCGGAATGTTATGTCCATCAATTAAAACTATGTCTTCCTGAACCACTCTCCCATTACTAAAATTACAGTGCATAAATTCTGACTTACTCCTACTAATTTTAAAATCTTTAGGCCGTGTTTGATAGCGGAGCTGTCTGTCGGTTAGCCGACACAGCGTAACCGCTGGGCCCCGCCTCCGCTCGCCTCCCCCTCACACAATCGCGCTAACCGACCCCGGGTATCGTAATCGACTCTTCGGGGTCGATTACGGTACCCCTTGCTCGTTTATCAAACACCGCCTTAGACTCCAAGGCAAGTCTCCAACGCTCTAACTTAGCATTTAGAGCATCAATACTCTCATCAATTAAAACAATATCGTTTGCAAATAGCATACACCAAGGGATATCCTCGTGCAATTGTTTAGTTACTTCATCCATAACTAAGGCAAAGAGGTACGGACTTAGTGCAGAACCTTGATGCAAACCTATAGAAACGGGAAATTCACCAGTCTCCCCAGCGATAGTTCGAACACTAGTAATAGCACCGCCGTACATATCCTTAATCAAATCAACATATCCTTGAGAGATTCATTTCTTTCTTAATGTCCACCAAATCAATTCTCTCGGTACTCGATCGTGCGCCTTCTCTAAATCTATGTAGTCTGAGGCGCGAGGCGAGCGAGGCGACCAGGGGGGCGCCTCACGCCTCAAAGGCCTAGGCGATGGCCGAGGCGTTTGAGGTGAGAAATTAATAAAAAAATAAAATTCACAAAAATATATATTTTTGAACAGTAAATATCATAAAACTGCATATACACTGAACAAGAAAGTGAGAGAGAGAGATCAGAGAGAGTGGAGAGAGAGAGATCAGAGAGACAGTGAGAGAGTGAGAGTGAGAGATCGGAGAGAGTGAGAGAGTGGAGAGAGTGAGAATGAGAGATCGGAGAGAGTGAGTGAGAGATCGGAGAGAGTGGAGAGACAGAGTGAGAGATCGGAGAGAGTGAGAGAGTGGACATACAGAGAGTGAGAGTGGCCGGAGGAAGCCGGAGCCGCTGCCGCACGCCGGAGGAAGCTACAACCACGCCGGAGGCAGCCGTCGCCGCTGCCGCTCGCCGGACGCCGGAGGGAGGACAGGGTTCGGGTCGCCGCTGCCGCGCTTGGAGGTGGAAGCAGCGAAGGGAACAAAAAAACACAGTCGAAGACTCGAAACCCTCGGGGGGGGGGAGGTTAACATACCCGGACGGAGTCTTTTAACGGGTCCTTGAGACCCGATACGCGGATCCGTAGGCGGGCGAGCGGTAGCGGCGAGCGGCCGACGCGCGCGAGGCGCTCGCCTCGGCGAGCCGGGACGACGCGAGGCGGGCGACGGACGCCTCGCCCCGCCTCACCGCCTAGGCGCTAGCCTAGGCGGGTTTTCAACTACATAGCTCTAAATCATGAAAAACTATATACAAATCTTTTCTCATCTCTCTATACTTCTTCATTAGCTACCGTAGTAAGAAAATAGCTTCTGTAGTAGATCTATTTGACATAAAATCAAATTGATTTTCCGATACAGTAGTCATACAACAGAGGCGTTTTTCAATTACTCTTTCCCAAAGAAAGAGTAATTATATATATATTTAACACTTCTTTTATTTTCAATTTTAATTTTTTTTTCAAACCTCTCTTTTCAAACTTTTTTTTTTCCAACCTTCACCTATTTTTTTTGACTTTTCACACTCTTTTTTTTCAAACTTTTTTTTTTCTTTCAAACTGTTCAGCTAGAGCTTCACGCGATTTGATGCTGGGTCAACAAACTCGGCGGTCAACCTTGGTAGCGCGACCAGACATGCAGCAGCTTCTTGGGGTTGGTGCAGGGGTGTCCGGGGGTGCCGAAGGGCACGGGCGCGGTGGTCACGGCGGTGGAGTCTGGGGTAGATGGCGATGAGGGAGGTGATCGCGGCGTGGGGCGACCGGAGCTTGCTGGCAGGGCGCGGTCGGGCGCGGCAGTCGCACGCTGGGCGCAAGCGAGCGGGCAAGCCTCGCAGGCGGGCTGAGCGCGGCGGCTACTGGTGGCGGGCGTGCTGAGTGGTGCACAGGACGGACGCACGGCGGGCGGGCGGCAGGGGCCTGGTGGGTGCGGGGGCACCGGCTGGCGCGGGGAGGGGGGGGGCGGCCGTGCATTCGGGCGCGGGCGCGCCTGGGGCGAGGGCGGCCTGGGTCGCCGCGGCGCTGGAGGCGGGTGGCTGCGGTGGGCGGCGCTGCGCCCGGTGGCAGCAACGGGCGGTGAAGGCGGCGACGACGGGAGGTGCAGGTGGGACGCAGGCGGTTGCGCTCAAGGGCGCGGGCCAGCAGGCGCGATGCCCGAGCGGGCACGGGGTCCGGGCACCGGGCCCGGGCGCGGGGCGCAGGCCAGGCGGCGCGGTGGGCGCACTTGCGCCTGCGGGAGCGGCCGCGCTCGACGGCGTCGCGCGGCGGCGGAGGGCGGAGGCGCGTGGCGGGGGCTCTGGCCGTTGCGGCCAGAGGGGGAGTTTGAAAGGGGCACGGGCGACGATGCCCGGCCCCCTGCGAACTGAAAAGAATTTTTTTTTTCCCCTTCAACCGTGAGCGCTCCTTTCCTTTTTTTTTTTCAATTTCTGTTTTCTCTCTCTGCTTTTCTCTCAACCGAATGAGTTAACAGAGAGAGAGATTATCAGAGAGAGAGAGAGGGATTATCCGAGAGAGAGAGAGAGATCGAAACAGAGAGAGGGAAAGAAACAGAGAGAAAGATAGAGAAAGAGAAACAAAGAGAGAGAATGAACGCAGGAGGGGGAATTTTTTTTTTCCTCTATTTTTTTTTCTTTCTCTCAAGGTGTCGGAGTCGACGGAGACGCTGTTGTTGGGCTCTGATACTAAATCTGACGCGACGGCGACGTGGAAATGGATCGACGGCAACTCCTGACGGCACGGACGGGAATGGATAACTTGCTACCTCACGCAGCTCGGCCTCACGCCGGACGGTCTCACACGGGGCGATGCTCAATCCTCACAAAAGAGAAAAGAGAGAAGGGAAGAACACAAGGCAAACACCTTAGGTTTCAAGCTTTTTTTCTCATTCATATGATTCATACGTAACACCCTTAGCCCCCTATTTATAGGGAAAGCCCATTACACACATACCTTCACACTTTCACTTATTGTGTTTATACCCTAGCCTAATAAAACAAAACTCACCCATCTAACTTTTGACTTTGTGGGTTTAAATAAAAATAAAATACACACTTTGACTATGACTAGTCTAATACAATAAAAGTAAATAATACATGTATTACTACATGTATTTTACACACAATACACACGCAATACATAAATACGTGACGTCGAGTCTTCAGGTAGCCGAATCTCCGAGTCACAAGCTCGGTGCGGGGGTGCGACGTCTGGTAGTGGACCCGGTGTCCCCACCAGTTTTGAGAGCTAGACAAAACAAGGGATTGTGACTTACAAAAACTTTGAGCAGAACAAATCTCAATTTATGCAGATGACGTACCTCAAATCATTAAGGCACGTTGTTTGTTGAGTTGACATGCTGTTCAAATATGGAGGGAAATCATGAGTGATTTTGTAAATGCAACACCATCAAGTTCTCTATATTTGTGGTTCGTTCCCTTTTGTATGAGCATTCGACAAGAGATTGTATGTTTCTTTGTTGCAGATGGTGGTACCACCTTTGTTTATTCTTTCATCAAATTGGTAGTTTAATCCACAACTTTTACAAAAAAAGATTCCTTTTCCAAAGTTTTCTTTCATGGAAGATCTCTGTTGCTATTCTTGATTTATTCTCTCTTTTCTTTCTAGCCACTATACTTTGTAGGTAATTTTTACAATCAAATTGTGGTACAATTTTAACTTTATGCGCCAGGGGGGTGTGGGTGGCTTTGGTGGGGAAGGGAGATGCCAAAAGGAAAGCTGAATTTTTTCATTGCCCGCCTGCTGTTTCTCTATCCTTTTCCCTCTTTTCAGAAAATTATCTGTTGACTTATCAAAATAGCTGAACCTGGGCTATAAATCATGGAGGTTATCATGCATTGTGGATATCTGGCAAATGGAGTCAAAGAAGTAGTTCTTTCCTTAACTTACTCTTGTTGCAGCCTACAATCCCTTAAGGATGCATACTGCATCCGGACTAGTTTGTGTGACTTCCTGCTCTGTAGCTTGTTTAGCTACGAAGCTAGGCATCCCTCACTCAGGCTTTCGATCTGTCTTAATGAATGCAGTGATGCTCTTAGCACCCTTGCGCACAACGGCTTAGCTTAATCTAGCTAGCTTCGAAAGCATAACCAAGCTTAGTTTATCTTTCTATTCACTCTATTATCAATACTGAACTCCCTCTCCCCCTCCTCCTCACCCTCTCCCTCCCCCGTTGCTGGTGGCACCTGGAGTGGGGTCTGGAGGCGATGACGAGGGCAGCGACGGCAAGGAGGGTCCCCAAGGCTGGTGGGAGCCCAGCGGTGGCAGCGGCCAAGCCATCGCAACCTCCCATAGTGAAATGGAACATTGTCAAATTTGGAGATCTGAGAACGGCATCTCTATGCTTCCAACTTGCCGACAGGGCAACCGGTGGCGGCACGAGGAGCGTGGGTTGGGGCTGGGCAGATCCAGCCATATGGTGGTGTGGTCAGTGGGGAGGCCTTCCACTGTGGTGGTGATCGTGCTTCCCATGCTCGCTGGCTCCATGGTGTACCTCTGGCTGCGGGCCATCGATTCCAGCTTCTCCTCCTCTAAGGACCGTGAGTTCCTCCGGTCACAAACCCACCTACCCCCCAGCACCTCCCTCGCCTTACCCTTTCTTTCTGTTTGTTTAGTGGAAGATGTGCTATCGGCTTCTTAGTCTATGGCGTTTGGGTCTCACCTGCCTCGCGTAGCTACCGCCACCCTCGTCCCACACCCCTTTGCAGAGGTCCTTGATCTCCACGGGCGTCGTCTGGTCCTCCCCCACAAAGCCCTGCACGATGAACAGTTGGGTCCTTCCCTAGCGAAGACTTGGAGGCATTTGGTGAAGCCCCGGGCAAAGGCCTGCTCTTTTCATGGGTGAAGGCCAGCCCGCCTCAATGCCATCTTCGCCTCTGTGCCAGCCCATCGCATGGCCACCTGAGCAAGGGGAAATCGCCTCTTTCCGCCCACCCCCCTTGATGCCATCTCCACCCCCGTGTCGGCCCACCGCCTGATCAAGGGGAAATAGCAGCCCTGATCCCTCCTTCGCCACCCTCTTTCACAAGATTAGCGGAGAGAGAGAGAGAGAGAGAGAGAGAGAGAGAGAGAGAGAGATGACCAAGGGTAGGTTAGTCATTTGCCTTTTCTGAGTTGACCAAAGATAGGTTAGCCATTTGCCCATGCTGACTCACTTGGGGCTAACAATGAGGGACCGTTGACGGCAAGGGCACGTGGTGGGGACACCGAGTCCACTACCGGACCCACTATTCGGAGCCGACGCCGCACTGCCCCGACACCGAGCTTGTGGCTCGGAGATCCGACTTCCTGAAGACTCAGCGTATTTATGTGTATTGAGTGATACACGTATTTTTATGTATTTTGTGTGTATTAGACTAGTCAAATAAACATGTGTGTATTTTATTTGATTAAAACCCAAAAGTCAAAAGTGGGTGGGTGGGCTTTGTTTTATTAGGTTAGGATATATATGCAAATAAGGGAAATTGTGAAGGTATGTGTGTAATGGGCCTTCCCTATAAATAGGGGGCTAAGGAGTGTGTTACGTATGAATGAATGAAAGATTGAATGAAAGATTATTTTGTGAGAGCTCTCCCCTCTTGCATTTCCCTTCCCTCTTTCTCCTTGTGAGTTTGAGTGTCGCCCGGTGTGAGACCGTCAGGCGTGAGGCCGAGCTGCGTGAGGTAGCAAGTTATCCGTTCCCGTCCTATTCGCGTCCCACAGTTGCCGTCGATCCATTTCCACGTCGCCGCCGCGTCAGATTTGGTATCAGAGCCCAACAACGGCGTCTCCGACGACCCCGACGTCGTCTTTCTCTCTCTAGGTTGCTAGAGTGAAAAGAAAAAAAAAGGGGGAAGAGTAGCAGAAAAGATATTAGTTGAGGGAAGCATAAGAAAAAAAAAGTGAAAGAAAAAAAAAATTCCCCCCTCCCATGTTAATCTCTCCCTTTCTCTTTCTCTCTCTCTGTTAATCTCTCTGTCCTCTCTCTCGATTAGCGCAAAGTAGAAATAGAAAAAAAAATAAAGTAAAGGAGTTCGCAGGGGGGTGGCCTCGTCGCCCGTGCCACCCCCATTCAAACGCCTAGGCTGCAACGGCCGTTTCCTCTCCCCAGCGCCAGCTACCGCGCCTGGCACCCGCGAGCACCGCCGGCGGCCGCGCCCGCATGGCGCCCGCCGCCGCTTCCGCACCCAGGGCCGCGCCCGCGCCCACGGCCCGCGCCCGGCCGCGCCTGCACCCTCGCGGGCAGGCGCCCTGCGCCCGTCTGGCCCCTCCAGCGCCTGCGCCCGCATCTGCAGGCGCCCTGCGCCCGCCGACCCCGCTACGTTCGCCGGCAGCAGCCGCTTGCGGCCTGCCCGCACCGCCTGGCCCGCTCCCGGCCCGGGCCCGACCGCGCCCTGCCACCGTCTGCGAGCACCCCGCCCCCCCCTTCGTGCCTGCGTGAAGTCAAAAAAAAGTAGTTTGAAAAAGTCAAAAAAAAGGAGTAGGTAGAGTTCGAAAGAAAGAATTTGAAAAAAAAGTCAAAAAAAGGAGGTTGAAGTTTGAAAAAAAAAGATTTGAAAGTTTGATAAAGAAATGTGTTAAATATATATAATATCTATATGGAATATATATAATATTATATATATATCTATATAATATTATTTGAAAAAAAAGGGAGTTTTGAAAGTTAAAATTATATATAATATATATTTTGATATATATATATATAATATTATATATATCTATATATATATTTATATATATCTTTTACCTTATTAAGTGTGGCACCCGGAGTCCACAACGACGGCTCGATCAACGGTTGAGTTGCCCGATCGCCGACACACAGTCCGTAATTCATGGAGTGTGAGTGCCCCTAAGTCTCCCTGCGCGGAGAAAGTCTGGAATGATTTGTTCTCCTGCGTGTGAAATTTTAAAGCGGTTTTGTAATAATTGCAACCTCCCTGCGTGGAGTGAATCCTTTGTAACCGGTCAAGCTTCATCGACGCCGTGCGGGCACGCACGTCCCCGCTCGCCTTCGTCTCCGGTCGAAGCTAGACTTTTCAATCAGTTAGGTACGTGCTCCCCTCACTTGCTTATTTAGTATCTTTTCAATTGCCGCGCGAAGTGAGAGAGAGCCCGAACCATGCAGCCAGTCTTCTGAGTGCATCGCTGTGGACGGAAAGCGAGAGTTTGCTTGTACCCATCCTTAGGCCCTAGGCTGCCACATTAAGGCACCCTAATTGTCAGGAGGTAGTTCCACAACTACTTCGCCTACGGGCGAGCAACTCTCCCTGACCGGTTCCTTCAAATTGGCCCTTTGCCTAATAGCTAACAAAATTCGGGTCTATAACTTGCTAATTTTTGATCTCAGGATTGCATCATTTAGGTCCATGTTCGTGCATGCCACGTTGGTCTAGGAATTCATCCGGCCGTCTAGAGCGCCCCTCAACGCTACCCATGGATCAAGAGAGCGTGACTGCTATGCTAGTCCAGCTCGAGTACAATCTCGTGGCCCACTTTGAAGAATCCATAGGCCAACTACGGACGGAACTCGATAAGAGGATCCGAACCTTAGAGGATCGACTGAAGGGAGAGGAAGGAAGAGTGAATGGCCACGGCAATCCCGTAGCCAATCCTAGGGAGGAAAGAGAGCAAGCCCGCCAAAATCAGGCTCCCCAAGGTAGAGAGCAAGAGGCCCGTGTGTCTCGAGAGAGAGACCACGATGATGAAGATATCATCCTACGGAACGTCAAGATTGACGCTCCAAGTTTTGATGGGTCCCTCAACCCCGCTACCTATCTTGATTGGGAGACCGGGATGGATCAATATTTTGATTGACATCACCGCATGACCCCTGCCACAAGGGTGAGGTTTGCCAAAATGAAACTCCTAGGTCAAGCCAAAACTTACTGGTGTAACGTTAAGAATCTCCTAGCAAGGAGACGAGAGGAACCCATAAGTACGTGGGAGGAAATGAAGGAGAAATTGAGGGAGAAGTATCTGCCACCCTCCTACCACCAGCGTCTATTAGACCAGTGGCAGAAACTCACCCAAGATGGAAAGTCCGTGGACGAGGACATCGTCAAATTTGATGACTTCTTCCTTCGGAGTCGAGTCATGGAGGATGCCTCTGTCACCTTCTCACGGTTTAGGGCTGGCCTACATGAGAGTATACAGCGGGAGTTGTTCCTACGAGAAGTTAACACCCTCTAGCATGCCTATCAGGTTGCTCGGGATGTCGAGCGGTTTCAAAGGGTGGCCCCACCTCGGGTCCCCACCTACCGCCAACCCGAGTCCCGAAACCCCATGGTGCGCTATTCTGAGAGGCCTGGTCCCTCCACCTCCTATGTCCCTACTGCTACCCCACTTAGGGCCGTTGCCCCCACTGCTCCTTTCCCACGGAACCCCTTACCCGCCCCCGCTGCTGTGCCTAGGCTGGAGTATACTCCACCAGTTGAGAGGAGAGATGACAAGGGAAAGGGAGTCGTCCCTAGCACCTCCCAACCAGCCCCTGTCTCGGGAGTCCGCTGCTTTAGGTGCCATAACCTAGGGCATATTGCCTCCAACTGCCCCACCCGAGCCTTGGTCATCACCGACCCCCAGCCTGTGGAACTTCCACCTCAAGAAGGAGAATTCATAGAGAGGTATGAGGCCGACCCTGACCTCATCGCCCAGTTTGAGGAAATGGATGCAGGGTATGATGGAACGCATGTCGAGTACATGCAAGTGGGAGAAATTGTCGAGAGTTCAAACCAGGGAAGACTAGGTGTAGTTCGCTGCATCCTAACCCACTCCCAGCAGGACGACTGGCGTCGAACCTCCATCTTCCAAACATACATTATGGTGAAATCCCAACCCTGCAAGGTGATTTTTGACAACGGGAGCTGTATCAATGCAGCCTCTTCAGACTTTATCTCCCGTCTAGGTCTACCTACCCATCCTCATCCGAGGCCATACAACGTGGTTTGAGTTGACGACACGTCTATCCCAGTCACCACTACATGTGTCATTCCCATCCAATTTCAGTCCTACCAAGGACAGATTTTGTGCGATGTAGTGCCTATGAAGGTCGGTAGCATCATCCTAGGACGACTGTAGATCTATGACGTGGACCTTACCACATTCGGTCGGTCCAATCAGTGTTCCTTCTCACACAATGGGAAGAAGATATAGCTGTACCCGGCACCCCCAAAGGTGACCTCGGGAAAGAGTTCCACCTCCACCCCCACTGGAACCCCAAAGGTTCAAGAGAATCCTCGGACTCCCACTGAAGGGAAACTTCTCATTCCCTCTCCTCCTACACCTGTCATATCCATCCCTAAGGCCCCTAAGGTTGACCATGACCCGATTAGGCGCCTTAACTTCATAGGTGTTCGTGAGATGACTAGAGAGGTTGCCGAGGGTGCCCCTGTTTGGGCTGTTGTCGTCACCATTACTCCTGAGGAGTCCCAAGTCTCCATCCCACCTGAAGTCCAGGCACTCCTGCAGGACTTCCAAGATATCTTCCCGAAAGACTTGTCTTCAACACTCCCTCCCATGCGTGATGTTCAACACGCCATTGATCTAGTCCCTGGGTCCACCCTACCCAACCTTCCCCACTATAGATTGAACCCCAAGGAGCATGCTGAGCTCCAAAGGATTGTCGAGGACCTTATCCAAAAGGGTTTCCTCAGGGTGAGCAAGAGCCCATGTGCTGTCCCTGCCTTGCTCACACCCAAGAAGGATGGCACCTGGCGGATGTGTGTTGACAGTCGCGCCATCAATAAGATCACTGTCAAGTATAGATTTCCCATTCCTCGTCTTGATGACATGCTTGACATGATGAGTGGAGCCACCATCTTTTCCAAGATTGACTTGAAAAGTGGCTACCACCAGGTCCGGATTCGACCAGGGGATGAGTGGAAGACAGCCTTCAAAACAAAAGAAGGTCTGTATGAGTGGCTTGTCATGCCGTTTGGGCTATCCAACGCCCTAAGCACTTTCATGAGGCTTATGACAGAAGCCCTTCGTCCTCTCATTGGTCGCTTTGTTGTCGTCTACTTTGACGACATCCTCGTCTATAGTCACAATCCTCAGGATCACATCCACCATTTGAGGGAAGTTTGCGAGACTTTGAGGAGAGAAACCCTGTTTGTCAACCTTACTAAATGTGAATTCATGACAGACCGGGTCACTTTTCTCGGATTTGTGGTTTCGAGTCATGGAGTGTCTGTGGACCAATCCAAGGTCCGAGCCATAATAGACTGGCCAGAGCCCCAGAATGTCCATGACGTTCGAAGTTTCCATGGGCTAGCCACTTTCTACAGACGCTTCATTCAGGGTTTTAGCACCATTATGGCACCCATTACGGATTGTATCTGTAAGGGGAATTTTTAGTGGACCAAAGCCGCCTCCCAGGCTTTTCGTACCATAAAGGAGCTCATGACCAAAGCCCCTGTCCTCCGCCTGCCAGACTTTTCCAAAGTCTTCGAGATATCCTGTGATGTATCTGGCGTAGGAATAGGAGGAGTGCTCAGCCAGGAAAGCCACCCCGTGGCTTATTTCAGTGAGAAGCTTTCTGATGCAAAGCTTCGTTACTCCACCTATTATAAGGAGTTCTATGCCGTGGTCCAAGCCCTCAAACACTGGAGACACTATCTCTTACCTCAAGAGTTTGTCTTATATTCGGACCACGAGGCTCTGAAATTCCTTAGCTCTCAGAAGGGCTTAAACCCTAGGCATGGTCGGTGGGTAGAATTCCTCCAGTCTTTCACATTTGTCCTAAAACATAAGGCTGGAAAGGAAAATAAGGTGGCCGACGCCTTGAGTCGAAGGGTCTCCCTTCTTTCCACTGTTCGGGTAGAGGTCACCGGATTTGACCGCATGAAGGAACTCTATGGAGAGTGTCCTAATTTTGGCCCTGCCTACTCTGCTCTGTCTGCTGGACCCTCGATAGCCTTTTCTGACTATCTACTCCAGGATGGTTTTCTATTTCGAGGGCAGCAACTCTGTGTCCCGAGGACTTCTATTCGGGACTTCCTGATATGGGAAATGCATGCTGGAGGTCTTGCTGGTCACTTTGGCCGTAACAAGACCATCCATTCTGTGGAGGAGCACTTCTATTGGCCTGGCCTGAAGAGAGATGTGGCCAAGATTGTAGCCCAGCGTAGGACATGCACGATGGCCAAACAGGTCAAACAGAACACTGGTCTCTACACTCCTCTCCCCGTTCCTGATCGACCATGGGTTGATGTGAGTATGGATTTTATCCTTGGGTTACCTCGCACTGCTCACAAGCATGATTCCATCTTTGTTGTCGTTGATAGGTTCTCTAAGATGGCCCACTTCATTGCATGTTCTAAAACATCTGATGCATCTAGAGTAGCCCATTTATTCTTTGATGAAGTCGTGCGTCTGCATGGTCTCCCCCAAACTATCGTGTCTGACCGAGATGTCCGGTTCACTAGTTACTTCTGGAAGACACTTTGGCACCTAGTTGGCACCAAACTCAAATTCTCCACTGCCTATCACCCACAAACCGATGGGCAAACAGAGGTCATCAATAGGAGTTTAGGGAATCTCTTGAGGTGTCTCGTAGGGGATCATTCGGGCACTTGGGATCTTCTTTTACCCAGAGCCGAATTTGCATACAATAGCTCTGTCAATAGGTCCATAGGTATGAGTCCATTTGAGGTCGTGCATGGCTACAAACCTAGGAAACCTGTGGATCTCATTCCCCTTCCCCTCGAGTCTAGAACATCTAAGTCAGCTGAGGAGTTTACACATCATGTCAAAAGTCTGCATGAGTCGATTAGCAAGCAAATTAACCTCAGTAACGAAACCTATAAAAAGTTGGCTGATTCGCATAGGCGTCACCATAAATTTCAAGAAGGTGACATGGTTATGGTACGGGTTCGACCCGAACGACTCCCCTTGGGAGCCGTTAAAAAGTTGCAAGCCCGTAGTGATGGACCCTTCCCAATTCTGCGGAAGATTGGCTCCAATGCTTATGTTGTGGACTTACCTCCCGAATATGGGATTAGCTCGACCTTTAATGTAGCAGACCTAGTGGCCTACAAGGAACCCACAGTGATTCCTAGTGACCCTTTCGAGCCTTCTCCTCCCATTGAGAGTGAGCCCACCCCTGTGCGTCCCACAGCCTCGAGAGTACCGCGCGAGCACATTATGAGGATACTGGACGAGCAGGTGACCACTACACGGAGCAGGGTGTACCAGCGCTACCTTGTCCGCTGGCGAGACCGTCCACCTTCTGATGATTCCTGGATCAGCCGGGAAGATCTCCAGCGCCTCGATCCAGATCTGCTGGAGCACTACCACAGTAGTGTCCCCCCTTACTCGACGGAGTCGAGTTCCAGCCGCCCCGGGAGGGTTGGTGGGGACCCCGGGTCCACTACCGGGCCCACTATTCGGAGCCGACGCCGCACTGCCCCGACACTGAGCTTATGGCTCGGAGATCCGACTTCCTGAAGACTCGGCATATTTGTGTGTATTGAGTGATACACGTATTTTTATGTATTTTGTGTGTATTAGACTAGTCAAATAAACATGTGTGTATTTTATGTATTTTATTTGATTAAAACCCACAAGTCAAAAGTGGGTGGGCGGGCTTTATTTTATTAGGCTAGGATATATATGTAAATAAGGAAAATTGTGAAGGTATGTGTGTAATGGGCCTTCCCTATAAATAGGGGGCTAAGGAGTGTGTTACCTATGAATGAATGAAAGATTGAATGAAAGATTATTTTGTGAGAGCTCTCCCCTCTTGCATTTCCCTTCCCTCTTTCTCCTTGTGAGTTTGAGTGTCGCCCGGTGTGAGACCGTCCGGCGTGAGGCCGAGCTGCGTGAGGTAGCAAGTTATCCGTTCCCGTCCTGTTCGCGTCCCGGAGTTGCCGTCGATCCATTTCCACGTCGCCGCCGCGTCAACACGGTGTGTTCGTCGTAAAGATTTGAGGGGTATTGGGGCGAATTCCATAAATGTATGGGTATAGGGGTAATATCTAAAGTTTCCGGGGGTATACAAGTAATTGTAGTAATTTCCCTTGCTGACTCACCTGGGGTTAACGATGAGGGACCGTTGACTGCAGGGGCACGGTGTGTTCATCATAGAGATTTGAGGAGTATTGGGGTAAATTGGTATAGGGGTAATCTTTTTTCTGAAGTTTCAAGGGTATACAGGTGATTTTCCAAAAAAGCCTTTCTCAACTAGTGCATTGGGGTTCACAAAGGGGTGCACAGGTTGGCCCATTCCAATGACTCGGGTAAATCCACCATCCTTCTCAAAAAGGTTCCCCTATGACCAGCCCAAGCACATGAATCCCTCTGCATTGCCATTAATAACCCCCACAAAACTCCAGCTACTCATAACCCATGTCAACCCTGGCTCTAATGGCGGAGCATTATTAGGATTTTGGGTCACAAAGCAGAAGAGTTTTAAAATCCTCCTCTAATAAAGTGAACTCACTGGCATGACCTGCACTGTAAGGGGTAACTATTGATCTCCTATCAAGGTGCAAAGTGAATTTGCTCAGCACCTTTCCCTCTAGAAAGAAAGTATGCACATGGCATCTACTAACTCATGTATAGAGGGTCTAGATACTACTTTGCAAAGTGTAAACAGTGACTTTTCCTAGCTAATATAACATGCCTTTTCTTGTTCTGGAACCTGGATATCCCTGTATGTAGTGCTTCGTTACCCAAGATAATCAGTGATTTAAGTGTGTCGAGTTCTTATTTGGAAATCTAGCATTGAAGTAAGAATAATGAATTTAAGATGTAATAAATTGTTCACTTTCAAAAGGATGTAGTAAATTGTTCACTTCCAAAAAAGATGTAGTAAATTGTTATATTTACATGTTTAAAGAAACTTTTGTAATCTCCCCTTCCATACAATTGTATAGCCGCATTTATAATTTGACATATATTTGTCACTTTTGTAGTTTTGTTTGTATTGATCGGTCCAAAAAGTATCACATCCTGTGGTATGATTATGCAGGTTATGATTTGTCAGTAACTTATGTGGATCCTATTGAACACTTTTCTCACAGATTCGTTATAGTTATCTATATCTTTTGGGTTCCCCCTTTGTTCTCTTTAGTGCTTTGAAGCATTGCTGCTATTTCAAGCATAACGTGGATTTACCCCTCCACTGATTGCAGATATTCTCTTGCCATTAGCGGGGGGATTCTTAATCAAACAGGGAAAGGAGCAGAGGAGTTGGGCGGGTACTACTCACAGTTGCTACAAGAATATGATGGAGTTGTAGTTTCCAGCTCTTCGTTAACCCAAAACTCAAAGTTACCAACCTCACAGGAAGTAGGAGCCCGTCAGCCTGTCATCATTATAATTGCAAGACGGGGCAACACTCCATTATGCCTTCCAGCTCTGACCAAGGAAGATGGTACTCGGGTAATAACCTTTATTGAAGATGGCACTGTTGTTGACCCAGAGACAGACAGGAACTTGCAACAGCTTGGAACAGAGAGGGTTGTCCTTGAAAAAATCACGTTGACACCCATCATCGAACATTGCACACGCCAAGGGTTTTGCAGCCTTTTGCTTGATTTAAGTGTCAATCTTGAAGATTTCAGTGAGCTCTTTGAGGAAGCTATGGAGGAAGGGTTGTTGCAGAAGGTGGTAACAGAAATCTGCCCAGTGTGGAGGGACAAATCCATGGCCAGTTCAGTTATGGAGGTGGGGGGGAAGCCGTTAATGTTGAGAGATCTACAGTCCAGAGTCTCAAAAAGCAGTGTCGTGGTTGAGGGATATATTGTTTAGAGCTTGTGGAGCCTGGCTGATGGATACAAGGTGGATTTTCACTGTGCAATGTGTTTGCCATGTGGCTTTTGCGGAACTAGCTCGTATCAGTGGCATGAGCTTTTCAGGTTGGAGAACCCATCACAGCAGGGAAAGGATTGTGATAGATCCTGCTACCGAAGAGTTCATGTGACCCTGTGCTTGTTGCTTCAGTGAGATCAATTTTGCATTTCTATCTGTTTCTCAGGTGATTGTAGCTCCAATAATTTGTTCTCATTTGTTATGTGGAAGAAGAGAACCCTAAAAATGTTCTTTTATTCCTGGGAGCAATGCTCCTTATATAGAGAGTACAAGGTTAACTTAAGACTAACATACTCTAACACTCCCCCTCAAGCTGGAGCATATATGTCTAGGAGACCCAGCTTGTTACATAAAGTAGTAAACTTTGGGGAACCCAGAGACTTAGTGAACAAATCAGCCAGTTGATCCGCTGATGAGGTAAAAGGTGTGGCTATCTTCTTGGACATCACAGCTTCTCGAACAAAATGATAGTCCACCTCAATATGTTTGGTTCGTTCATGGAAAACAGGATTATTAGCAATATATATTGCAGCTTGATTGTCACAATGGATCATCATAGTTTCATTTGAGGGGAAATCAAGATCTCGAAGAAGAGATTGGAGCCACAGCATTTCACAAGCAGTGTGTGCCATGGCTCGATACTCAGCTTCAGTACTTGAACGGGTTACCACACTTTACTTTTTACTTCGCCAAGAGACAAGATTGTCACCAACATAAGAGCAATATCTCGTTGTAGATCTCCTGTCAGAAATGGATCCAGCATAGTCTGCATCAGAAAACGCTGCCACACGCACATGACCATGACGTATGTATAATAAACCCTTTCCAGGTGCCCCTTTTACATACTTCAGAATCCTCAAAATGGCCTCCCAGTGGCACTATTTTGGGTTTTGCATGAATCGACTCACCAGACTAACTGCAAAGGTGATGTCTGGTCTAGTATTAGTCAAATATATGAGTTTGCCAACTAGTCGTCGATAGCGACCAACATCAGGAAACCCCTCTCCGGTCTGATCCCAAAAATCAGGCCGAGTGATCATAGGTGTGTCAACTGGCTTGCAATCAATCAGACCCATTTCTTGGAGCAAATCTAGTGCATATTTTCTTTGAGAAAGAGACATTCCATCTTTACTATATGCAACTTCAATACCAAGAAAGTATCGTGGTCGTCCCAAATCTTTTGTGACAACTTGTTTTTGTAGGTGCTCTTTGACAGTTGTAATGTCGTTTTCATCACTACCTGTCAGAATCATATCATTAACATAGACAGTAAGGATCACAATACCTGCAGAGCTTTTCTTGATGAATACAGAATGGTCAGCCTGATTGCGTACAAGACCAATCTCTGATGCTATCTGACTAAATTTGTCAAACCAAGCTCGAGGACTTTGTTTTAGGCCGTAAAGTGCTTTTCAGAGTTTGCAAACTTTCATCTCCCCCTGAGCAACATACCCTGGAGGTTGCTCCATGTAAACTTCCTCATGAAGGTCACCATAGAGGAAAGCATTTTTGACATCCATCTGGACCATTCGCCAACCAAGATTGGTGACCAGAGAGAAAAGAACGCGCACAGAACTAATGCGTGCCACTGGAGAGAAAGTCTCAAGGTAATCAATGCCATATATCTGGGTGAAACCTTTGGCCACAAGACAACCTTGTACCGATCAACAGTTCCATCTGGAAGATACTTCAGAGTAAAAACCCATTTGCAGGCTACATGGACCACACCAAGAGGACGATCAACAAGTTCCCAAGTGCCACGAGACAATAAGGCAGACATCTCTTCATCCATAGCAGCTTTCCACTTAGGGTGTGCAAGTGCGTCCTGATAGGAGGAAGGAATGGCATTCGAGGAAAGAGAGAATGTAAAATCCCGAAAAGACGGGCTGAGATGCGTATAAGATACAAATTGAGCAATTGAATGAGAGCTGGGACGACGAGCCTCTTTAGAAAGGGACGGCCAATGAAAATTAGGATCAAACATAGAAGGTGACGAGGCAGTACGTTTACCTTTCCTGAGAGCAATTGGAAGATCCAAAGGCGTATCCTGAGGAGGAGGAATAGGAGCCGGATCTTCGACCGAGGGCGCCGGTGGTGGCAGGGAAGTCGGTGCCTCTTGGACTTTCTGCCGTTGGTACACTTGCAATGGTTTTGGAGTAGGGTCCGTCGTAACAGGTATAAATTCGCCACTCTGTCTTGAGTCATCCGGTGGAGGAGGCAAAGGAGGAAGTGGCAATAAAGGAGGTGCTGAGGATGCGGGAGACGACAAAAAATAAGATGTGGTTTCAAAAAAGGTGACATCAGCAGTGACAAAACAACACCGTGATACTGGGTCAAAACAACGATAGCCTTTTTGAGTGCGCGAATACCCGAGAAAGATGCAGCGAATGGCTCGAGGAGATAGTTTATCGTGACCGGGTCCCAACGCATGCACAAAACAGAGACACCCAAAAATCCGAGGAGGTAGAGGAAAGGGTTCAGTGGAGGGATACAGACACGAAAATGGACTGCCTCCAGAGAGTAGTGAGGAGGGAACCCGATTAATGAGATAGCAGGCAGTAAGAACAGCGTCATCCCAAAAATATTTTGGAACATTCATGTGAAACATGAGTGTCCGAGCAACATCAAGGAGATGACGATTTTTACGTTCAGCCACGCCGTTCTGTTGAGAGGTGTAGGCACAAGAAGTTTGGTGGAGAATACCATGAGCAACACAAAACTCATTAAATGAAGAAGACATGTATTCTTTGGCATTATCAGAGCGAAGAACCTTGATGGAAATGACAAATTGCGTTTTTATTTCATGATAAAATTGTTCAAAGACATGCAAGACCTGTCACCGACTCTTCATAAGATAAACCCAGGTCATCCGAGAGTGGTCATCAATGAAAGTAACAAAATATTGAAAACCTAGAGACGTAGCAACTGGACTAGGACCCCAAATATCACTGTGGACCAAATGAAATGGGGAGATGCTCCGTTTATTTGCACGAGAAGGGAAGGACACTCTATGGTGCTTGCCAAGCTCACAAGCATCACACTGAAATTGAGACAGACTAGAAGGAACATGAACAAAAGTACGGAGCTTTGAGGGCGCCGGATGCCCAAGACGACAATGCCATTGGTACGGAGAAGCTACGCCAAGAGTCGAAGGAGTGCCAGACGGCTGATCTGTCAGATAGTAGAGGCCACCAGTCTCACACCCGCCATCAATCGTCGCCTTTGTTCGGAGATCCTGAAAAACACAATAGGAGATAAAGAAGGTGATTGAACAGTTATAATCACGAATAAGACAACTTGTAGAGAGAAGATTTACTAGAAACTGGGGAACATATAGAACATTTGAGTGGGTGATAGATGGAGATATACGAACAGTGTCGATCCTATGAATAGGGGATGGTGAGCCGTCAGCAACAGAAACAGGCGGCAAGGAAGACGAAAGACGTAAGGAGGAAAAAAGTGATCTATTACCTGACATATGGCTAGAGGCCCCAGAGTCAGTGGAGGAAACTGCATGAAGCGGCTGCTGTTGAAGAAGGCGCTCGTAGTCAATCTTGGATAAAGTGATGGTCGCCTCTGATGAGAGTTCTGGTAGCACCACAGATGGGTTATCAACAGGAGTGTCTGAAGTGGAAGTGATAGCAGTTGCTTTAGCATTGTCTGGACGACCAAATTTCTGCCAACAACGTTCAGGAGCATGATTCTGGCGACCACAGTGACGACACGGAGGGAAGGAGTTGCGGCCACGACCACGACCCCATCCCGCTGCATGCGCTGAATGTTCCATCGGACCAACAATAGACGAAGCATCAGCAGTAGTGTTGGAGGAGCTGACCCGAAGGACACACGACATAGCATTTGCCAAAGAAGGAACCACGTCGTCCGAAAGCAGATGAGAGCGAACATGGCTGAGCGAATCATCTAGGCCAGATAAAAATTTAGCGACTAGGAACTCCTCCCGCTGTTTCTTGAGGACAGTAATATCCGCTGTCAGAGGATGGTACACATGCAACTCATCCCACCTGCCTTTTAGAGCCGCAAAATATTCATGAATAGATTTTCCATCTTGCTTGAGAGAAAAGATTTCTTCATATAAAGAATAAATGCGCGAAACATTCTTATCATCTGAATACATCTCTTTCAGAGCATCCCACATTTCTTTGGCCGTACCAAGAAAGACCACATTCGAACTGACTTGAGGCTCCATGCTATTGATGAGAAGTGTCATGACAAAATAATCATCTGACTGCCATGCTGTGAACTTCGTTTCATCCTTCTTGTCGACAGGAGGAGAATCTAAGTGAAAGAGCTTCTGTTGTGATCCACACAGAAAATGGAAGACGCGCGACCAAAGGAGGTAATTGGAACCGTTCAACTTGACAGTCGTCCCAATAGCAGAATTGGTCGTGCGGATGTCGGAAGACGAGGATGAGGAAGTCATCGCAGCGGCCAGGAACAAGGACGAGTGTCCGACAGAAGATCAACACATAGAGATGATTCTACCAGACATCTGAGAATAAAAGAGCACTTCCTATACGATCATGGCAGAGAAGAAAAAAAATACTGACTGTAGTTCCCACGAACCCACGATGCAAGGGAGCCGACCGGTGAACCTCTGTGTGGGGCGGAGTTAGAAGCTCCGCAAGATCGGGCATTCCCGCGAGCCCACGACGCAAGGGAGCCGGCCGATGAACCTCTGTGTGGGGCGGAGTTGGAAGCCCCGCAAGATCGGGCAGAGAGGCGCCGGAGGGGACGCTCGCGGGTGGAGGTGCCTGCGTCCGCGGCTCGGCAGCGGCCCGCGAGTCCGCCGGAGGGGACGCTCGCGTCTGTGCCTCCTCAAGCCGCCGCCGGAGGGTTATTCGAAGCCGCAGCTCTAATACCATGTGGAAGAAGAGAACCCAAAAAATCTTCTTTTATTCCTGGGAGCAATGCTCCTTATATAGAGAGTACAAGGTTAACTTAAGACTAACATACTCTAATATGTTAGAGGCTGGTGAAGGGATTAGAAAAACATACTAGCTATAAAATGAAGACCCTGCCAAATAACAGGTGCATTAATATCAAGTATTGATCCATTTGTTAGGGCGACAGCCAGCAGTAACATTTTGTCACATCTCCAACATTAATTCTGATCTAAATACATTTTGTGCTAATGCTAGGGCGTTCCTCGGAAGCGACGCGTTACATCGGAATCCGGATGGAATGACAAGTGAGCAAGGGCTAGCTAGGGCGTTCCCCATAAGCGACGCATTACATCAGAACCCGGATGGAATGACAAGTGAGCAAGGGCTAGCTAGGGCGTTCCCCAGTTCCCCGTAAGCAACGCGCCGCAATGGCGCCCGATTGCGGTGTCAAATAGGTAAGGGTTCTTGTGTGGGGTTGGATGCACACGGGTAAAGAAGCAAGTCCAAAAACATAGGATCCGTCTAGCTACTTGGAATAATAACTCTAGGAACTTTAACGGGTAAGGGTTTAGAATTAGTTAAGTTAATGAAGGACAGGAGGGTTAACATAGCTTGCCTACAAGAAACTAGGTGGAAATAACATAAAGTTAAAGACATTGCTGGATATAAAATTTGGTATACGGGTAATAATAACTCTAGAAATAGTATTGCTATAATAATAGATAAAAACTTAAAAGATAGAGTTGTGGAAGTAAATAGATTGGGGGATAGACTAATGTTAATTAAACTTATCTTAGGTGATGATATTTTGAATATAATTAGTGCATATGCACCTCAAGTAGATTAGAAGAGAGCTTTAAAAAGTAATTTTAGGAGGCTATTGATAGTTTGATCCAAAATATCCCTAGTGAAGAGAGAATCTTTATTGGAGGGGATCTTAATGGTCATGTGGGTAAAGATAATAGAGGCTATGAGAGGATTCATGGAGGGCTTGGTTTTGATAATAGAAATGATAAGGGTTACACTATTCTTGATTTTCCTATGGCCTGTGATCTAGCAATTACTAATACTTTTTTTAAGAAGAGGGACGAACACTTAATAACATACAAGAGTGGAACACATATAAGTCAAATTGACTATTTTCTCATTAAGAATGTCGATAGAGTTTTATGTAAAGATTGCAAAGTTATTCCTGGTGAGAGTCTAGCCCCTCAACATAGGTTGTTAGTAATGGATGTCACTATCCCTAAATTCAAAAGAAAGATCATTATAAATAATTATTCCAAGATTAAATGGTGGAATTTAAAAGGTAAAAGTTTAAAAACATTTAAAAATCATCTATTAAAAGAAAATATTTAGAATTTAGAACAAGAAACTAATGTAACGTGGAATAATGTTACAAATTGTATAACGAGGGTTGCAAAACAACTCTTAGGCGATTCTAAAGGTAAAAAGAATTTAGAAAAAGAGACTTGGTGGCGGAGTGAGGAAATCCAAAATACCATTAGAGTAAAAAAGGAGTGTTTTAAAGTTTGACAAACTAAAAAAAATAATCAAACCCTAGAAGCTTATAAAATTGCTAAAAAGAGGGCTAAGAAAATAGTTAGCGAAGCTAAATCAAAGGTATTTGAAGATTTATATAATAAATTAGGAACCCGAGAGGGTGAAAAGGACATATTTAAACTTGCTAAACTAAGAGAAAGGAAAACTAGAGATTTAGATCATGTTCGTTGCATTACAGGTGAAGATCAAAGAGTTTTAACTAAGGATCTTGAGATTAAAGAGAGGTGGCATAGTTATTTTCTGAAGTTACTTAATAGAGATTGCGTCAATGATTCTTCTTTAGAAGGTATCCAAGAGTCCACAATATTTGATAAACATCAATATTTCAGGCGTATTAAGATGTCAGAAGTGGAGGATGTTTTAAGGAAAATGAAAGTGGGCAAGGCCTTAGGACCAGATGGCATACTTATTGAAGTATGGAAAGGCCTAGGAGACATTGGTATTCAGTGGCTAACTAAACTTTTTAATAAAATTTTAAAGGAATGGAGAATGTCAGAAGTTTGGAGGAAAAGTGTTGTAGTTCCTTTCTATAAAAATAAAGGAGATATTCAAAGTTGCAATAATTATCGTGGAATTAAGCTTATGAGTCATACTATGAAACTTTGGGAAAGAGTAATCGAAAAATGCCTTCGATATATGACTACTATATCGGAAAATCAGTTTGGTTTTATGCCGAATAGATCTATTACAGAAGCTATTTTCTTAGTACGGCAGCTATTGAAGAAGTATAGAGAGATGAGAAAAGATTTGTATATGATTTTTCTTGATTTAGAGAAGACGTATGATCGAGTACCGAGAGAATTGATTTGGTGGACATTAAGAAAGAAAGGAATCTCTCAAGGATATGTTGATTTGATTAAGGATATGTACGACGGTGCTATTACTAGTGTTCGAACTATTGCTGGGGAGACTGGTGAATTTCTCGTTTCTATAGGTTTGCATCAAGGTTCTGCACTAAGTCCGTATCTCTTTGCCTTAGTTATGGATGAAGTAACAGATGAAGTAACTAAACAATTACATCATGATATCCCTTGGTGTATGCTATTTGCAGATGATATTGTTTTAATTGATGAGAATATTGATGCTCTAAATGTTAAGTTAGAGCGTTGGATATTTGCCTTGGAGTTTAAAGGTTTTAAAATTAGTAGGAGTAAGTCAGAGTTTATGCATTGTAATTTTAGTAATGTGAGAGTGGTTCAGGAAGACATAGTTGTAATTGATGGACATAACATTCCGAAGAGTAGTAGCATTCGATACTTAGGGTCTATCATACAAGAGAATGGGGAGATTTATGATGACGTTACACATAGGATTAATGTAGGCTGATTAAGATGGAGAAGTGCATCAGGAGTCCTTTGTGATCGTCGTATGCCTGTGAAACTCAAAGGGAGGTTTTATAGAACGACTGTGAGATATGTTTTGTTATATGGTACCGAGTGTTGGGCAGTACGAAAGGAACACATCCACAAAATGTGTGTAGCAGAGATGAGGATGTTGAGATGGATGTGTGACAAGACTAAAAAAGACAAGATTAGGAATGAGCGCATTCATAAGGACTTAGGGATAGTCCCAATTGATAGTAAAATGAGAGAAAATAGACTCAGGTGGTTTGGATATGTGTTTTATCGCCCTAACTCAGTGCCGGTTAAAAGATATGATCGAATCTTAATGGATACTAGTAAAAGAGCTCGATGAAGGCCTAAAATGAGATGGTGCCATGTTATTAGGAAGGACATTAGTTTCTTGGGTTTAAATATGAATATTGTACTTGATAGAAATCTTTGGCGGAACAAGATTCATGTAATCGACCCCAAATAATTGGGATAAGACTCTGATGATGATGATGATGATGATGATTGATCCACTTGTTGCAAAGTCGTGGAGGTGAATCAATTTTTTCTTCTTCGTGTTCTTGTGCTCTCTTTCATGACTGTCAAGTCATGTTCTTACCCCTAGAACAAAAGTATATCGAATGGCTTGTTCTATTTACATCATGCCCGGTCTCTGGTTCAGGAATAATCCTGCGAAACTTTGACTCCGAAATAGTTCATGTTTGCTTCTGTTTGATTCTACTTACTATCAAAAAGCATGTATAATATGCGGAATTTGTGTATAGTTTAAATGCTAATACATAAGCATGGTAGTTCTTACCTAAATTTTGAATTCATCAGTACAAATTTGTCTTTAAACAGTTTGTCATGTGTGAAGGACTAGGGATCTCCCCAAGTGTCAGTATCAATTGAAATAAATGGTAGTTAAATAACATATTAGAAGATAGACATGTGTAAGAGAGCAATGGAGTAATAATTCTTGTCCACTTTAATGTCTTCTGACCATATTCCTAACCATGATTTTTTTTCCGTTCTTTTTTTTTGTGGCAGTGGGAGGGGGGGGGGGGGGTTGAACCATGATTTGGGACGATTTGTGAGTCATTGGGGAATCACTTCAATGACCTTTTATGAGAGGGAGGGTGATAAAAGATACGGAGTAGATGCAACTTCCTTTTAATGCTTGGTTGGCAATTAGTATAAAATTACCAGCTCACGTATGTACATGGATCTATGTATGTCTACAGGACATAATCTCAAACTGAGATACCCATACCCGATGGAGTCTGTCATTGAAATCAAGTCTATGTTGACAAAGGAGACGAAAAACCATGTCATTCCTGGGATCAACAGGGCATTATTAATGAAATCCACAACACCAATGAAATTCAATTGTTCCAGGGGTACAACCACTGATATGCTGCATAGAAATTCTTTTTCTAGCAGTAGCTCAACAAATACGGAAATTTGATGTAATGTGCAATGCTATACAGGGGAAACGAATCTGCACCAGCATAACTTCAAGAGCATCCTTTATTTGCTTATATAGTTCACTAGTATATTGTACAAGATGGCCTTCCATCATATTTATTCTAAATTTATGTATATAGGAGTATGCCAGTTCTAACTTCCAACACCAGGTATATCTGTTTACCATCAAGAGCAGGATGGATCCGCTTGAAGATTCAGAGAAACAACTTTGAGTTCCACCAATAATCTTCTTGTTTCTGCGGTTAACGATATGTGAATAATCTCTTTGGGAAGAATTGCTTGGTCTTGTTTGAAGTGACGCAAGAAAACGGTGACGATTCTGACAGGTCGCTCAAAGTCCCTGACATTAACAAGCACGGACACATTAGTTAACAATATAGATCAGCATTGTGTATGATCTTTGATCCCCTGGAACGTATATGAAAATCCAAGAATTCTTAGCGTCATACCTGTCTCAATGGTATCTCGTTGTGGCAAGTGTGATCGCAAGGATAAGCACAATCAATTTCTGAAGCATCTCCTCTCTCAAAGTACCAATCACCAATGGTCTCGGCAATTGTCTAAGACACTCATAGACAACAGTTATGCAATGTTAATGCGAAAGTATAATGTTGCAGTTGCAGTTGAAGTTTTTTATGAAATCGTCGAGCTTAATGAGCATTTATAAGTGTACTACTGCCACGACAAATCTTCCAATTCTAAGCTAAACAACTTCAAATAAGTCTGGACAAAGACGAATATCCCACGTACAAACAATACAAAATTGCATTGCGTATGCATTGAGTACTTTTGCTATCAGTGGATACCTTATTGCGTATCCTTGGGGAGTCTGATGCCAACCAGGTGTCTTGAAGCTCACTCTGACAGTGAGCAAAACAAGAATTGATGTACAATCCTCTTCCCAAGTCTCCAGATGACTTGAGTGCAATAAGCATCTGATTTCTGTAACCTGGTGTAAGGAGAAATAACATGAGTCAGCTGACACTGCCATGAAGTAGTTAAGTCTTAGCAGCCCAAGTTTTCAGTGGACGAACAATTTGACGATGTGAAAGTAAATCGGGCACTTAGGTGGAACAATGTTCCAAATAGATTGTATGTGTACCTGTATAAATGTGCAGATATATAATATATATTCATTGATATGAGAACATGTTCTTGCATTCTTTGCCTTGTTTTATTTTACCGGACAGCTAGTAACATATCATTTTTCTCTTACACTGAGTAATATTTGTGGGAAGATACACCAATGCGTCCACTGTTGTATACATAAAACTAACAACGAGGCAATATAATAACGAAAACAAGAAACATTATAACCAAATACAACTTTGCTTCCTATTATTGAAATACACTGAATTGTGATTATTCAACTTAAGAGAGGATTTAAAACCTTGCAAAACAGAGATCTGGTTGGGGCTGCATTCTGCTGGATCTTGTTTGCAACGACTCCAATGCCCATATGGATCGGCAGATGTTGGTACAAAAATGTGATGGAACTGTTGAACAAGAGCATATCTTTAGAGATTGGTAGTTGGTGGATCGTGATCTTAGGAATTTGGAGAAAAAAGGGAAATTTACCTGGTATACATCATACGCTGTATTCAAGATAAAATAAGGTGTCTGGATATGGGGTAATGCATACTGAGGGAAGAAACACTGCATATAACATGAAATCGTAAAACTTTAGGATCAGAACATGCCATCAATCCTAATATCTGACAAATTAAATTGTAAACCTGATGGGGGTGGGGGAGGGAGCTAGTACACTTGGCATCGAGATTTTGTTGTACTCCCTGCACCGTCAGTTGTAATTCGTGTATGAGTAATAATTATGATAAATTCAAGGGATGAAATGTAGAGATTTATGAAAGAATACACTTGGCATCGAGATTTTGTTGTACTCCCTGCACCGTCAGTTGTAATTCGTGTATGAGTAATAATTACGATAAATTCAAGGGATGAAATGTAGAGATTTATGAAAGAAATTTCAGGCTTTTGTTGAGCATAACTTTGCAAAATCTCCCGAATTTGTTGGAAATAAATCTGACCGGCTTCAGTTGACTCATTGTCATTTGATGAAATGTAGAGATTTATGAAAGAAACTTAAAAGCATTTGTTGAACATCATTAATTTAGCAGAATTTTCCAAGTACAACAAACGGCATACGTTGATTCTTTATGACTTGATGAAACTCGTGTTGTACAAGTGGGACCAAGTCGGTATGAACCTCAATGAGTCAGCTCAATTCCAAAAGCAGCTGAAAAAATACTTGTGTACGTAAAATCCAAACCCAGACTTCGAAAATCTGGAAACTCAGTTGAATGATGGCTTTATATGAGTGTGAATCAGTCGGCAAACCATAATTAAATAGCAGGGAGCTGACCTGCAAGGTAACTACACTATCGAAGAAGGACCTCATTGTATAGTTGCCAACAACATCTGCCCTGAAGGAAAAACACCAGGTTCAACGGACATGCATCAGTTAAGAAGATGCACACTGGAAAACTTAGCAGGTCATAGGCGCAATATTGTCACATACTCCTGGTTTCAGACAGCCATAAACTTACAGTTCAAACTTACACATCAAGAAAGAACCCTGCATCACTTAAGCATTTCACGGTAGCTGACTCGGGGAGAAGTCTCCTCAAGTCATCACAGTGCAAAAATGTTGCCAGACCCCCAGCAGAACAGCCCGAAAGCAATGCCTGAAATAAAAATCAATCTGAACATTAACACATGCAGATGTACATAGCTGACAGCTGTCTGAAATATCCTATAGAATGGTGACTTGGCCATGAATAGGTCGGGCATATTTGTGTCCTGTGCACATTCTCCAGCTAAATTAAGAACATGATCAAAGCCACTCTCCAATGGTTTTTGCTACAAGAAAAGAATCATCCCATGGGGATGAATTCCTTCCCAGTCACGGAAGAGGATCCTGATAGAAAACATTTCATCGGTTCCAAGGGGATGGGAACTGGTTCCCCCTGCAGCAAAAGCTTGTATTTTGATTCAACAAAACTATTCTATAAAACATTTTCCCTGGACTCGAACACAGGGCGTAAGAGCGATGCTAAGACTAGCTATCGCCTAGGGTTCCTACAGATATGCACAGCAAGGATAGCACTATCGCACTATAGCAGGAAGCATAGTGATTGGAGATGCAAGCTACCTTCTGTGCAACGGCCAACCCCTTTGGAAGGAGGTCCAGAATGATGGCATCCCAGATCCGTTGGCCTCTGAAATAAAGTAGCGTCGTCTGGGAATCCACAAAGATGCGACTTGTTAAAACCAGCGCCGAGTGTCAAATAGAAATAGCGGATAGCGGTTGGAGAACAGGAGTGAACGGAACCAAAAGAGAAGCGGCAATAGAAAGAAAGCAAGCCACTAAGAAGTGGCGGGAGAGAGTTCAACAGTCACCGGGGAAAAAAAAACTTGCCTCTATCTTAAAATGATTCTTCTTTATAAAATATACAAGTTTCCCAGGTTTCAACATTGTTGTACGTCCTCAAAATCAGGAATATAACTATATCATACTTTCTGCCACTATTTTTTATTCTCATCTTGACCATTAGACTTTAAGGTCAATCAGTTCAGATGAAGTCTGTATTGACCTTAGGGTCATTACTTCCAAACTTGAAAATATTGAACTTAAAATTCAAACTGAGCAAAAGGGTGCAAATAGAATGACAAAAGTTGTGATAATACAACATATTTTAATACATAAACTCAGATATGATGATTTACAGGAATGTAATGATGCAACATTTTTTGTAGCCTAACAGTACTCAATATAATGTGACAAAAGGAATAGGCATAACATTACTCAAAATAGAATGCATATATGATTTGAGACAAAACGAAGAATCTTAAGAGTATGACTTTTCCATGGAAGACAATCGCCGTGGAGTGATCATTGGTAAAAATAAAGAGACGAAGAATCCCACAACGAAATCTCTCGAAGCTTTACTTTCCCACAGTAGGCAGTTCACTGGGGATTTCAGCAATCTCATCAGAAGTAGAAAGAGGGGGAGCAAGAGGGGCCTACACCATTGTGGTAGAGGGAATCACCCCCAAAGGAGGCCCCGTCGCAGTACCGAAGCTTCACACGGCTCCAGTTGTAGAAATCTGTCATCATCCCACAAACAGCGTCCATAAAATGATATCTATATAAACTGAGAAAAGCTGTGCTTATAGTCTGTAGGGCTTTAGCAGAGAAAACGAGAAACATACCAGGATTCTGTGATGGGTCGTCGCTGAGGATCCCCGAGAAGTTCTCGATCTTCTTCATGAAGCCGCTGGACCCATGCCCGGTCGCCGATCTCTGGAGGCATGACGCCACGTCGTTGCACCATCCTCCTCCCTGCATGCTTCGTCCAAGCGCAAAACTGTATTTAGCCAACTTAACATGTTAAAAACCGGCAATTTCTTACAAGACGGTAGGTTACTCATTGTCCAAATTTTTACGGAGCAGTGTTTTTAATGTGTGATCTTATCCTTACCTTAGGTAATGCGTCTGATCACAGTTTGGCTTCGACATTGTAGTCCCCCGCTTCTGTCATTGTGGTCCCAAATCCCAAATAAGGACGATTGCCTCCAGAACTTCTTCCACTAATTTATTTTTCTTTAATTTAAGGCTAGCTCATTATCTCACAGTTTTGAGAACATTTGTGGGGAGGATGAGACCTAAAAGAGAAAGAGACCACAATCATATTTTCGATAAAGTTCCAAGATTATTACTCGTTAAGTTGCAAAGAAGGGGAAAAGAATCTCGAAAAAAAATCCCGTCGTTTTAAGTATCACCGCGTTAAGTTCTACATCATTAAAAAAATAAATAACAAAAAGTTCTCCAAAATAAGTCTCTAACAAATGACAATTTTTGCGGTCATGGACCCTCCACGAAGTGTTATCAAGTATCACACTATTCACAAAAAGATGACAGTTTGAATCGAAGGAACAAAAAAGACAAATTAGATTAGCTCTTGCCAATTTTCCATCTGCCACTAACATGGACAAGGGGAATACGCTCTGTTGTCGATATAATCAAGTCCTCAATATGTAACACAGTGCTCTTGGACCACTGGCCCGGCTTGATTAATACAGAGTGTTCACGGCATCGTCAAACACCTCTCTCTGGCTTTCCTTGGCCTATCTGAAGTCGGGCTAGGGCCTGAGATAAAGCGCCCCAGTCGAGCGAGAAAAATCTGGAAACATCTCTTCAAAGTTTAACCATTAAATGATATTGTAAATAAAAAAATGCTAGTGCAGGGGTTATTTCAGGCCTCGTATGTGCACTAGATTTATTTTTAATTTTTTAATTTGTTATGACGAGGAACACACGTCACCTTAATCTATGGTGCAAATCACACCTCCGTCGTATGATAAAAAAAATCTAAAAAAAAAAACATTCATATCAAATGAACAGTGTTGGGCTCTTTTTTTTAATTCGACCGTTTATATTTTTATTTTTTGTGAATCATCGAAGATGTGTCTTATATCACAAGTTAAGATGATTTAGATTTCACGTCACATAAATTTTAAAAAATAATTAAACTTAATACAGACCAAGGATGTGTAATAACCCCAATTGTGCACTGAGCATTACTTGTACGTAAATATGAGCACTCCACCGGCAGCCTCCTGTTGCCCGAATAAACTAAACCACAGCTAACTCTTCTTCTCACGGGACTCTCTTACATGCAACCAGGAGAAAGTGAAATGAAAAAGATGTGTAGGGATGCCAGCGGCCTATCACAGACTGCTTCCTTCTGCGCCATCGTCATATCGCCCACATCTTTGGCCCCACTCTGTGCCTACCCCTCTCTCCCTTATTCAACTGTAGGACGGTTGGAGGAAGCACGATAAAGAACTCGTCTCAGATACGACCATTGCATGTGAATTGTGACAGCAGTTCGGGACACATACCCCACATATTTCACGAGTCATAACAATGGTGTCGTTAACATCTTCTGCTCATTAATAATTGTATAATCTGATGATTGAACAACTTATAAAGGAGTTCTACATGGGTTTTTCTCTATATGCTTGCAGCCTTGCAGAGATATCAAACTAAAGAGCCCTGATGATTGAATAGTCATAATTCGTGTTTCCTGGTTCAATTGTCTCCAGAGAGGTCTTGCATTTTGGATTTTTTTTAGATATTGGACAGTGAGAATTATCCTCTTCAAAGAACCCCGAGTTTGTGAGTCTAATAGCAAAGGAAATTGTCTTATGATAAAGAGATCTTAAGTTCAACTCTCGAGATTTGTTTGACTCATATTTAATTTTTAAAATGTGAATATGAAATTTATTAAACATATTTAAATTCTATGCCATAAAAAAGAGAATTATCATAATTTTAATAATACTATTAAAAAACCCTGATCCACAAGTAACCATATTAGAAATGCTTCGCATCTCTGAAGCTGAATAATATTGAGAAGTCAACTAAAATAGGAAAATAAGAACGTCACCGCCAATTTTTCTTTTTACTTTTTTGAAAAAAATTAAGGTAGAGAGAAAAATACTAGGTTAGGGGAGATTTTGGAACTTCTTAAAAATGAAGTTCTTTCTTCCTATATCTTTCTACGTCAAAAAATCACCTTTTAAAAAACTTTTGACAATGAAATATTTATTTAGACTTTTCGAATGGTGACTTTTGAGATAAAAAATCGCCCGTCCCTTTGGAACGACTTATCAAAGTTTAAAACATTTTAAGATCAAACATTTTGTATGGCAATCAATGCACCCCAATTTTGTCGGGTGACTTGTGTCGTAGTCCAAAAGTAAAGAGTGCTCATATGCAGGGTTTGCCGTCCCACCCCGACCCGCACCGACTCGCACGACCCGACTCGACCCAGGCGGGTGCCGGGTCGCACGGGCCGTGGGTCGTGGACGGGACGCACCGAACCGCTCTGTCCCGTGCGTCTCGCCACGTACCGGTGCGGTGCGCGGGGGCACCCGGCTCGGTACGAGCGGGTCGGGGCGGGTCGACGGGCCGGCAGGAGGGGGAGCGGGGGTGCCGGAGGTGGGAGAGGGGGTGGTGGGGGGCCGCAGGAGGTGGGAGAGGGAGGGGGTGGTGGGGGCGGGGGGGCGATCTCGGTGGTGGGGCCGCTGGAGGTTGGGGGGCGGTGGTGGCCGCCGGAGGTGGGAGAGGGAGGGGGAGGTGGGAGAGGTGGGGGGGCGGTGGTGGCCGTCGGAGGTGGGAGAGGGGGGCGGTGGGGGGCCGCAGCAGGAGGGGGCGGGGGGCGCCGGAGGGCGGCAGCAGGAGGGGGGCGGGGGGGGCGCCGGAGGTGGGAGAGACGCCGGAGGGCCGCAGCAGGAGGGGGCGGGGGGCGCCGGAGGGCGGCAGCAGGAGGGAGGCGGTGGGGGGCCGCAGCAGGAGGGGGGGCGCCGGAGGTGGGAGAGACGCCGGAGTGCCGCAGCAGGAGGGCACGGGGGACGTCGGAGGTGGGAGAGCCAACGGGGCGGACCGGGTCACTGTGCGACCCGCCCGACCCGACCCGTCTCGCGCAGAGACCGGGTCGACCGGGTCGGACGGGTCGGCAAACCCTGCTCATATGGCATAACAGGGTGGGTGAAATATTTTTATTTTCTCATTTACGAAATGACCTTTCTCATTTTCTTTCTTTAGAGCAAAAGGTGCGAAAAAGTGGGGGATAAACATGTCTATTTCCCTATGTAAGCACGAGCCGACCTCCTAAAAACTAGTAGGAATGAGCCTGTGCGAACAAGGGGCACATTTACCTATTGTGTTTTCATCTCTTCTCCGCGAGAAGTCACTTGCACACGGACAATGCCGCCTGGACCCGTTTGAAATTAAAATTTATCGGGTGCTTTCAATGATTGAAAGTCACCCATGAAACCTTACCAAATACTATAGAGAACGACTGGCCCGAGGCCCGAAGATGACACTGTGAGACAGAAGGGATTCTTCTCTTTCTCGTCCCGCCAAACACCACATCTGCCAAATCGCGTCGCGTCGCCTCACCCTTCGTTCCCCACATCACACCAATCATCACTCACCCTCCTACGTCCACTGACACTGTCACCGACATTCCCAGAGAATAACATGTAATCTAACGAGTCTCTTATGCGATGCACGTAGTTATTTTTATGTGATTCTAATTATTTATTATTATTATTATTTTTATTATTTAAAAAACATTATCGATCAGAGTCTAAAATGAGACAGTGATAATTATTTCTTATTAAATCATCTCGATGCCACGGTCCCCACAACTGAGAGTAATCGATGCTATCCTCCGAGCAGGTTGTGCGAAAGGGTAAACAATGATCATGACATATTTTTTGAAAAATTGTCTTCATTTTGTGATCAGAGGCACTTCTGAATTTCTTCCCGTTCAAAAAGGAAAGTCCTAGAGTTAGTTGTTCTCTATAAATAGTTTTTATGTACCTATCAAAGAATGTGACAGACCGTAATCAAGAACTCAATAATAGAAGAGAGAGAGAGATTTGAAGCGGTAGAGAAAGAGCATTCGACGTATCAAGAGATCAAGAGAAGGAAAGGAAGAGGAAGAAGAAAGAGGATTCGACGCATCAAGAGATCAAGAGAAAGAAAAGAAGAGGAAGAAGAAAAGAGAAGGACGTACGTTAGTATCTCATGGATTTCTTGGATAACTATTTTCCGAGATATCTTTCTTAGAAAACACTCGATCGATCATGAGTAGACTTCTTCAATCTTGAGTAAACTTGTGGTCTGCAACCGAGCTTCATGCCCTATGTCAAGCGAAAGGGCTGCGATGGAAGCTCAGGCATGTAAAACCGAGTCATACTTTTTGCTCTCTTGAAAACTCACGTGAAGTTCGAGCACGTGAACCTATCATCACGGCTCTCGAGGTGTTTTTTAGTCAAGTTATATTAGGACTTCATGTTTCTATCGAGATAAGGGATAGATATCTTATGAAATAAAATTGAGTCATAGGTCTGATAATTATCCGTTTAAAATTCGAACTGAATTCGAATTCATATTCGTTTAATCAGATAATTATCTGAATAAAATATCCGACAGATAATTTAATTAGATATTGGATATTCGATTATTAATCGGATACGAATTCAAATATTGAGATATCCGTGTCGGATATTATCCGATCGAATATGAACCTTTAGATAAAAATCTAATGATATACATATTCTATATATAATTAGCTTAAATCTTAATATATTATTTGATTATTCTTTTTTATCTTTTTTGGTCTCAAAATATAATTTAAAAATAAAAAATTCATTTACACCCACTTCGTAAGTTATCTCCTATTTTTTAAGATGAAGTCTAATCTTTTGATAACATCTCTCAAAATTAAAAAAATCACTCTTTCTTTATTTTTTTGAGAAAATAATATATGATGCTCTCACACAGCTAACACAACTCATCCCTAAGTAGACCTAGTAATTGTCTGTTTAAACTTTGAACCGAATTCGAATTCGTATTTATCCGATCGTTATTCGAATAAAATATCCGACGGATAATTCGATTACTAATTGGATACAAA